>JAOTQQ010000079.1:28571635-28669880 GCA_026546715.1 Gallinago undulata
GAGCATCTCTCCTATGAGGAAAGGCTGAGGGACTTGGGTCTTTTTAGTCTTGAGAAGAGAAGGCTTAGGGGGGATCTGATCAATGCTTACAAATATTTAAAGGGAGGGTGTCAAGAGGACGGAGCTGGTCTCTTCTCAGTGGTGCCCATTGACAGGACAAGAGGAAATGGGCACAAACTTGAGTATAAGGAGTTCTACCTAAACATGAGAAGGAACTACTTTGCTGTGAGAGTGGTAGAGCACTGGAACAGGCTGCCCAGAGAGGTGGTGGAGTCACCTTCTCTGGAGACGTTCAAAACCTGCCTGGACAAGTTCCTGGGCAATGTGCTCTAGGTAGACCAGCTCCAGCAGGGGGGGTGGACTAGATGATCTCCAGAGGTCCCTTCCAACCCCATATGATTCTATGACTGTTCTTCCTCTCATATTCCAGTCTCACCTCTTTCTAGAAGATAGGTCCACAGCCTCTCAGGTTTGAATTTTATAGTGTCAAATAACATAACTGAGCTCCTGATGCACTGTTACATATTTTCCAAACTTTTATGCCTTACTGTCTATTTTCAAGCAAACAGTCTGCAAAGATGTAGTCTCTGAGTCTCTCTGAGACATCTGCTTCTTTCTCATATTGTAATGTCAGTCCTTTCAGAAATCCTCATATAGGAGGTGATAAGCGGTCGGGGAGCATAAGCCTCTTTTCTGTAGGAATCTGAACCTACATGTGGAATCAGTGACCCATTTTATTTCCTGCATCCTGTTTCTGGCTCTGCAGCCAGTAGGTCTCAAGCAGAGTGTGGTGGCCATCAGGGAATCAGGCTGTTATAGCTGTGCAGAAGGGAGAATGCAGAGGCAACTACTTTGTTCTGTGATTAAGACAAGCGTGACCAGGGGATGGTAGGGGGGTTAGGCTTTGCAAATGGAGAATATTCTGCAATGTGTGTGCACTCACATATAAGTTTTTATGCATATATTTAAAGAAAAAGATACTAAAGGCCTTGAATATCATCACACTTCCCAGAGGCACTTAACCAGCCTGAAGTGACTAAACTTGAACTTCTGGCAACATAGAAATACAAAATGATGGTCTGTACCATTTCTGTAGAAAGGCATAAACAGCAGCTCCATATTGATTACAGTTTACATTTTTTTACTATGTGCATTTCTAATGACACGGAAGGCTAAAAGAACAGCTAGGAAGACACTTGTTAATATGTCCTAGATGCGCTTGACACTGGTTATGTTTATGCATTTATTTTTTAGTTATTATATTTATCTTTAGAAATTCAGCTACAGTAAATCATACCTTTTGCTAATCTCAAGATAGTGAAGAGAAGTGTCTAAATCTCATGCTACTGCTAATAGTTTTGCAACCACAGTGGCAGGGCCTTGTGCACAACTGAAGACACTCATTTTTGTAACTAACAATCATATGCACACTAATCTGTGTCTGCTTCTTCTGCTATTTAAGTAAAATCTGAGCGAAATCAATAAGAATTCCTTTCTGAAATACTTGAATTTTGGAATTGTACTCTTACAGTTTTGTCAGTCTTTCTGATATAAAAATGTTAACTTAAAACCATATTAGAAAGTGTTCATCCCAGCCTTCATCTGCAATTCTCTGGTAGCTTCTCTTTATAATAAAAGTCAGTCAAATGTGGAATGGAGACCATGTGTCTCTGATTCTGCTGGTTTTGTCTTTACCTACGGCATGTGGAAGTCTGCAGGCAAGACAGTGTAATATAATACACATGGATAGATAAGAATCTCATTTTCTAATGAGATTCTTAATTCTGTAGAGGAAGTAGAAGCGCAGAAGATGAAATCATACTGCAGGCTGCTACAAGATGCTCTAGCATTTACATACTTTTTTTAAAGTTGGCTCTAAAATTCTTATTGCTTTGTTCCACCCGTACCTTGCGTGATAGCTCTTTGGAGCTGGGGGATTTTGACTGAACTATTTGGAAATGGGTATATGATCCTTAAATAAAAATTTAAAAATGCACAATCTAGCAGTGATCTACTTTATGAATATTATTTGGGTGACAAAATTCTAAACTCCAGTGCTCTGTTAGCAGTGAAAGCTTACCCAGTGACTGTGTATAGTCTTTGCTTAGTAGGGCTGATAAGTTTGAAGTGGTAGGTCCATGTATCTATCTCCTGTCTTGTGTTGCTGTACTGTCCCCCAAAGTGTCTGTAGCTGTGGGGTCACCTGACTTGTAAAAGGGAAAGAGGGCAGCACAAAAGAACCTGGCAGAGGGCTTTTTGGGGGTACTGTGTGAAACTTTGGAAAGGTTAGGCGTGGGACATTTGAAAGAAATTAGCACAGTGAAAAGAAGGATTGGATTAGCACAAGGTGCAGCAAATGACTGCAGAAGCAGATAGGAATTTGAGAAGTATTGGCAAGGGTCAAGTAAGTTAGACCTGGGATTCCTGTTGTTCTGTTGCTGTGGAGAGCATTATAAAAGGAAAATGTTGCAGTGGGCAGGTGAGGAAATATGTCATTTTTGGGGTGTAAGTCTATTCATCCATAAACCTACAGATGTGAAATTCTTCTAACACTGGATTGTCCTATGCTGTTTCTTGGGGAATTTTCTGTTCCCGATTGTCAAAGATAAGTTGTGTCTTCGGATGTCAGAAATGGTGGAACAGATGTCACACAAATCTTCTTCACTGATAGGGTATTTTCACAAACCACGTAGTTCTGGCGATGTTTAGGCTTTCATAAACTCCTGTGGTTTTGCAAGGAGATTCTTTTTTGCTTTGTTTGAGAGGAGCATGTTTCTTCTTCTTCTGATATTGTTTCTAAGTCTAAAATATAAGTGTGCCAGGTAGTAATTGCCAGGCTTTGCATTAAGGTCAGGGTACAGACTTGGTTTCATGATTCTCTGATGCTTCAGATGTGACCAATCCCACCCATACGAAGTATTGTAGGAAATGGAGTGTTTGTCAGCTTTACCCAAAAGTGCATCTCGCTGGAAGGTCAGCCGAACACCTCCAAAAGTAGTGGAGGGATGGCAGTTGTTCTTCAGAAGTTGAATACAGTAAGAGTAGGATTTCAGAGCTGCTTGAAGACAGAAAGGAAGCTTCTACAAAGTCTGGGAAAGCAGCTACATATTTAAGGCTGTGACAGGTGACCTCTAGCATATTTTGCTGCAGTGGTTAAAGACTGTCTGCCCTGCTGGACGTTATTGCTTGCAGTAAGATCACCAGGACAGAGCACATGCCAGCACCTTAGCTGCCTCAGTTCAGTTTCACGTTAGCTTAAACCTCTGTAGAGTAATAAGAATTGCTTTGTTTGGTAGGGGAGAGAAGTAAGGCTCTACCAGACTTAATCCAATCTTCTCTCCAATGTTCCCTTGAAGTGCCTCTGCAACATTTTTTCTTTTTGTTGTATTGAAATGCTTTATTTTACAAGAGAAGTAAAATGTCTCATTTGGATGTGCATAATAGGTATAGAAATAACACCCTTCCATCAGTATTTGAGGTCAGGATGTATCAAGCAACTGAGAGTAATTGCCTGTTCCAGGTAACTGATTTGGAAATTCATATCAGAAATTAATGACCCATAATGGATTCTGTAGTATTTTTTTCTTTCATTCCTTCATTTCATGGAAATCTTGTTCTTACAACATGCAGTGACATTTCAGGAGCACAAATACAAGCAAGGGGTGTGGAGAAAGATGAAGCATGTAAGCTGACATTCAGCTGAGAACTTCTTGTACACAGTATGTTTTGTGCATTATAAATTTAGAGCTTGTGTTAACTTAATCTTAGCCACTGCAGAAAATCTTCTGTGAAACGTCTTTCTCCAAATGTGAGGGGTTTTTTGTATGCATGCTGTTAGCATCATGCAAAGCACTGTTCTTTCCTGGCTTTAGGGTTCAGTTGAGGGCCATATTCTGGTGTTTCACAGCTCAGGCAAAAAGAAGTTTCTCTGAAGAGTTCAGGATGAGAATGTAGCAGCTCAAATTTAGATCCAAGCCTGGAGCTAAATCTTCTAAACTTCAGTGAGACTACTTTGTTCATAAAATTATTCATATGCTATAATCTTTTGTCACAGGATTAGAAAGGCAGTAATGGTTCAATACAGAGATTAAAATATCATCAGAGGAAAAATACTAACTAACTCAATAAATCAGTTTGTGCTACGATGAGAAATTTAAAAATATTAGCTATTAAGTATAGCCATAAATGATATTTTTAAAAATTAGTAAAACATTAACATTTTCCTTTTAATGTATCATTTGTATTTCATGTAACAAGCAGTGCTGGACTGAGTTATATATAAATGAGCATGTGTTTTATGCAGGTTATTTCATTATCTGTCCTTCAAAAAGGTGAATAAAAAATAGCTCCAACTCAATTGTAGCACCTTAATTTTGACAGCTTTAATATGCATATTAAGCAAGAGTCTGAAGAGGAACGAGGAATGAGTGCATTTGTAAAAGCTGGTGTCCTCTTAGCTTTTGGTCTTAAAAGTAAGAAAAAAAAAAAAAAGGAAGGAAAAGAGAAACTGAGGGTATATTTTATGTGGGTTGCTAAGTCATCTTTAAACAGCTTGCAGTTGCAAGGTAGCTGAATCAGTACCACATTTATCTGTGGAAGGCTATAATCACAGTAGCACCTGGAGCATAGAGCAAAGAAGAGACAAGTCAAATTTGTCAAGGTATTGTATGAAGCTTTTAGGACTAGTTTAAACTGAGTCAGAGCATTGCCACAAAGACTAAGTTTGTTTAAGTGCTGTGATAAGGTTTAATCAGCAAATTGAATTTAAATTTGAAGAATTATTTAGCTACTATGTTCAGCAACATAACTTGAGAGGTGTGGGGCTTTCACAAAGTACGATTTTGGAGATTAATTTGCCTCATACAAGATGTATTTTTAAAATGTACAGTTTTGGTACAGTACCAGTAAAATTTGTGCTGCAAAGCAGAACCTGAAGTTTTCAGGTGACAAGATATTTTCCCATTATTTATTGTTTTGTATAGATTAATGGACTTTTAAGGCCAGAAAGGTTTATTAGCTATAATCCTTATCGTACTTGTTTCTGTGCTGTGTGTTGGCTCCTCAAGAACAGTTTTTTCCTTTTCTTTTTTTTGTTAAAGTTTTTTTAAGGTGTTGGATCAGATTAAATGTATTTAATTGGCATGCCAGAGGGCAGGCATCCATCAGTTGTCTGTGACATTAAAACAGCTGCTAGATATTAGATGTATGGGCAAACTAGTCAAATAACTATTCCTTAACATCTGATTAGCTATTAAACAGAGAATAATATCAGTCCAACATGGTTTTGATGTCACTAGGTAGAAGGTATGCTTTTCTGAAAAGCAGTAAGGGAGATGAAGGCTTTAAGTAAACTTAGAGCTAAGTTTTCCAAACTGCGTGGGAAATAGAATATGAGATAATAGGTCATCAAATTAAATGTTTATTTGAGATGAGAAATAGCTGACAGCAAAAGACAAGTAGTACATAAAAAAAAAAGTTATATAGGGACTACAGACTACAGTCATTTCTCAACACTTTCATTTAGTTGTTGGAACGCACCAATATTGGAAACAGAGTTGCCCCAAGCTCATATTCTGTATGATCTTCCTGCCTGCCCAGTCCAGACATTTTATGACTCTGTTTATAGCCATTGAGTGGGTTTGACAAACTAATTTCAGCTCTTTCATTGTTGATTTAAGGGCAGGTGGGGAAACCTTCTGATCTGAGATATCAGCAGACAGTAAGTCATTCAGAGTGACAGAGTGGCCCAGTTACCAGGTAGAAGTCTTATTGGACATAGTGAGACTCCAACTCTGTGTCTTGGCAAAGTGGTTGAGCCACTGACTAAAGACAGATATAAGGTATGTTACTTTTAATAGAAAAATAGAGATGGCAGGAGGAACTGTAGTAATTTCAAGCATTTCTTCTTTTTTTTTTTTTTTTTTTAAATAATAGGCAATGGAAAGGGTTACTTTTTTCCTCTGGCACCTTATTTTTGAGGGTTTCCATAACTCAATGTCTGCTCTTTACCAGACCAAAACTCAAAAATTCATTCCTTTTTCTTCATCTTATCATCTTCTCCCCATTTACCACAAAGTCATGTTATTTTTGAAAGTGTGCTTCCTTGAATTTCATCTCTTTAATTAGAAAACAGATGCATACAAAAGTTAATAACAAGATTTAAGTACTATCAGTGGATATTGTAATGGAAGCACTTAGTTTCTGGACTTTGAACTCCACTGAAGCGCTGTGTTTCAGGAGCTAAGGGAGGATTGTTTAAGTGCATTAAAAGACATTTAGAAGAATTATGGGCACTCTAATATCAGTTCACATAGCAAAGGGCTCACATGGGGAAAAGGAGAAAGTGTTTCAACTTTAAATACTTGGAAAGAACTAATATTTCATTCTTATTTATGTACATTTGTACCTTCCTTTCAGAGTGGAATAGAGTTAAATTTAGTTACCAAACCAAGCTTTTATTCCTTTTTGACTTAGTCTTTGCTGTAATTTTTTGTGTGTCACTTAATTTTAAAATGTGAAGATTCAAGCCTGTTCCTTACTGATCTCAGGCAGTTGGTTTTGATGGAATCAGGGTTAGGCAACTGGACTCCCTTCCCTGTATTAATTCTTCATCATGTGGTACAGTGTTTTTCACTTACCTGGCCACATAACTGGAAGTAGAAAGCATATTGCAGGGTTCCTTAATCACATGCAAATTCCATTCACGTGCCCAAGTTTTCAGAGCAAACTTGGAGATTTAACTACACAGACCCTGTTAGTTTCAATGGGAGCTGTGTGGCTAAATCCTCTGAATTAGTTCTGAATAAAACCCAAACAAACAGCCATGCAGCACTTGTCAGCCTAACCTCCTGGCACATTTAGCTGCTTTTAAAGATGGTATGTTTAGACAAATTTTCTGGAGAAAATTGATTGCTGGTGAATGAGAAAACAGGAGTTGTTGAACTAGTCTAAGGTATTCCTCCTCTTAAAAGTTTCAAAGGTATCAATAAGGAATAGGGTCCAAGAGACATGGCTGCAAGAAGCATGATACCCCTTGTATCCAGATTCATAACTATGAAGCATTTAAAAAATGTTTTTGCAGAACTAATCTGGGGAAAGTATGGAATTTAGACTAGCTTTGCTTTTTGGCAAGATTGAGCACTGCTGTGCAGGAGATTGAGTGTTCTCATGTCCCTCTAATTGTGTTTGCTTACCTATAAGCATTAGTTTTTATAGGTGTAGCTTTGACAGGTTGGGATTAAAACCTTCAAGTAAATTTATTAATTTTTTTTTTCTCCTTTCACAGATAATATTCTCACCTGAAGAGAGATGGCAGAAATCAATTCTCCTGTAAATATCAAGGAAAAGGTAGGTTCAAGTAATAGTACAATGCAAACCCAAATGATATTTGCATACATATTTAATCCCTGCTCTTTCAAACACTGTTTGCATACTTAACTTTAATATACATTGACTCTGTGAATAAAGTTAAGTACACAGGCAGATATTGGTAGGATTAGTATATTAATCTTGGTGAGAGACATTTTTGCTTTTCTACAAAGAGGCAATGTTTTGTCAGATTTCTCTTATTCCTTTGTGATTGTTATGTGTGCTAATGCTGTGGAAAATAGGACTTTGTGATGGTTACTGCTGTACAAAATACAACCTTTGAAGAAGGGCACCCTTTAGAAAATACTTTCTAACCAAAAACATCATACCTGTAATACTTAAAGGCAATTCCTAAAATTACAGGGCCTGAGAAGAGTAGAATTTTTTTCCTGTATAAGTACCTTTTATGGTACTTGTGCTTAAAGTGTGCTTTAAAGTGTGTTATATGTGCTTGAGTATGTCCTCTCCATATCCTGGCTAGTGCTAGAGCCTCACCGCCCATTCAGGAGCTGTAAAGAACCTAAAGCTAATTAGTATACAAATGTGAGGTATGTCAGAAGATCTTTTGTGACTCCCAGCAGGCGGATTGCAAAGAGATAATCTAACCTATAGATACCCCCCACCAACACAAATAGGAAACCAGGACATTTGTCAAAGAATAGGGGAAAAAAGAGAGACATGGAAAGACTGTAGCTGCATAACATGATAGAGTTATATTTTAAAAACCAAGGTTTTGAGAATTTTCCTGAATCATTCTCTCTTATATAAATCAGGTTTTGTTCTATTTCATGTTGGGGAAGAGAGATGGAGCTTTGCATTTAGGAAGTTCAGAAAAGGCTAGTAGGTTCCTTGCTTTACAGCTTTTTTATGTGCCCACCAATACATGAATGAAGCTGCTGAGGAAACAGCATAGCAAGTGATGATTTATACTAAGTAGTTCAGGTGGGAGTAAGTTCCTCTTTGGGCTGTTGTGTCCATCTTTCACTCTTTCTCACTTCCTTTGCATTCAAAAAGATGTAGAACCTTTTTGCTTCATATCCCCTGATGGGGAACAATTCCTTACCTGATACACTTACCTGATTCCTTATGAGGTGCCTACTTTTTGAGTATTTTTTCCTCATATTCAGTTACCTCCTGAATCACTCATTATGCTAGAGGATTTGCATGGCAACATGAATCTCAGTGATGAGTTTCTACCATACTCCGTAATAACAGCATAGGGTTTAAATATTGAGTAGCATGATGGATTTTGCAATAGAAAATAATGTCATCAAATCTTGTCCCCTAGTGCCAGAGTTCTGAAAGGTAAATTACAGTAACTCTCAAAATGCAACTCAGTAAATCAGTTGAAGTTCTGCGTATTTGCTGTGTGCCTTGGATTTTTTATTCAATTTTTCAAGTGCAGGATTTTGCGAGCCATCTGTCTTTGCTAGTTTAAGAATGAAGAACTGCAATAGGACTTTGATTCACCCTAGTTATCTGCTATTCCGAATCTAATATCTGCTGAGAGTATCTAAAATTAATTGTTTATAAACATATGCATTTTAAGGCAGGAAAATAATTGGATCAATACACTCTGTAATCAATAGTTCCTCTCTATCTTCTGTCAGTATTTAGTGCCGCTAAATCCCTATGCCAAAGTGAAGACCTAGGTCAACAGCAATTAACATTTTACTGCAAAATCACTGGTTTTTCCTCTGGAAAATACAGGCTGATAACCTACTGAAAAAGCGCTTAGTGACTGAACAGCATAAACCCCATGAACTCTACATACATCAGCTGAGGACCTACCCTGTTCAGTTTGCCATTTCACCTGGACAAGTCTGCCTTGTTTTAAAATGAGATTGCCATGGCACAGAACCTCCAACCTCCTCATATTTGGTTTACAGTATGGTAGCTTTTTCTGTCAGCAGCAGAGTAACTCTAAAGCAAATGTAGCTTTAGAACCCTCCGAGTAATGCACTAGAAATATGAGGAAAGGGTTCCACAGATGTGACCTCCTGAGTTGGCTTTAATTATATTTGCACGTAGCCTACTAAATATAAGGACTTCATTTACACATTTGAAAAGCAGACGTATTTACAGTGTCCTTGTAAGAGTCCGAACCTTCTCGCTTAGAAAACTTGCAGAGCAAGACGTGGTCATGCTATGCAACATTGAAGCAGTGAGTTTAATTTTTACTTTTATCTACCTTTTTGGGGGTAGGATTTCTGGACAACTAAACCAAGATTTATAAATTTTAGTACTTTTGCTGAGCTCCACAAATCCATTGCCATCAACACAAATATAAGGAGGCCATGTTAAAAAGAACACAATAGAATATAGTTCCTTCCCAGTTCTTCTTTCTTCTACCTTGGTGGTTTGATCCAGCTAAGACTTGAATGAAACCAAAGGAGCTGCAGATCTGTAGACAAATACTTATTCTTGTGTCTGCTAAAGTAAAACGCAAGTCTGTCCTTAAATTGAGCATTGTTTCTCTGTGTCAAAAATGTAGTACAGAGCCTATGAAGTTTTGGTGTTATGTTTGGTTAGTGTCTTGTTTTTCTGTGTGTTTGGTTTGGGTTTGTGTTTGTTGGTTGTTTTTTTTTAAATGGTGGCCTTTCCACATGTTCTCTCCTTGATCAGCTTCTAGTTAACCAAGCAAATAAGGCCACTGCCGCTGTTCTAAAGGTGATATGAAGCTGAGGCAGACATTTTGGGCGTTATACTCGTGCACGGGTTCTGTAAGACCCTACCCCTAACTTAAGTCATAAGAGAATGCTATTATAGTGCTGCTACTTGTATAATTCATTCTTGGCATTTCAGCTGAAATAGTTCATAAAGTCCATAGGTTAAACATTCTATTTTACACCTTTAATTTTTTTCACCCTGAGAGATATACATAAATATTGACTTGTGATGTCAGGAAGGCTAATAGAAGTTTCCATGGCTGGCAGAAGCTCCTGCAGCTGTGATACTCTCGTGGGAAGCCAGGACTGTTCTGATTACCATATTTTCATGCATATAACCCACAGATTTTTCTAGAATAATAAAAGCTTAGCATTTCAGTAGCCACAAGAGTTG
The DNA here is from genome assembly GCA_026546715.1 of Gallinago undulata. NCBI lineage: Eukaryota > Metazoa > Chordata > Aves > Charadriiformes > Scolopacidae > Gallinago > Gallinago undulata. The sequence continues at coordinate 28,582,067 of JAOTQQ010000079.1, forward strand.
TTAAATGCCTGCATAGCTAGTGCAAGAGGTTTGCCATCAGGATCTTTCTCAGAATAATTCTCTCTGCCCTGATCCCTCCTATAGTCTTCCTTCACTGTGCCACTCTCCCTCTTTCCTCTGGTTATACTCATCTCTGTACCTGAAAATGCAGTATAGCTGAGGACTTGTTTTCTAGTATCAGGATTTTCAGATACTCAGTTATACATAGTCCAGATCATATGCATGCAAATTCACTGGATTAAGGGATAAAATGGGCCAAACTCACTGGCTTAAATCCAAAATAATTCCAGAAACTTTATGTATTCAAGCATTAACCTAGTACATGACCAGAAGAGGTCCTGAGATTCTGACAAGGCCTCCAAAGAAGAAACATTTGGAGTGAGGAATACAAGCAATGTATTGTCTTCTGCAACAATTAGACCCTCTTAGTTTAACAAGAGGAGAGTGAATGTCAGGCACTTCCCAGAGTAGTCATTCAGCTCTGGTACGTGATTCTGGTTTCGATCCAGAGAAATACTAGGAATTGTTCAAACCTCAGGACTTGCTGTTGGACCCATTTTTTTATTATTATTATTTTTTTTTATTCTGTGCCTAAACATAATCGGACACATGAAATTTGGTGTCAACTGGAATTAGCAAAATACTTACTCAGATGAAAAGTCTCCTTGTGGGATAATGTTAGGAGTGATGTTATGCTGAAGTTCTCCTGAAAAGCTTGCTTTTTCATTTGTCGTTTCAAGTGTCAGAGGTGTAGAAGCAGATGGGCAAGCTTGTTCCATAAACTACAAGAAGGAATTTTTTTTCAGATGTGGTTTTAGGGGTTTCACAGTTTTGTTTACATTATACCATAATAGTGGTTTTCATAAGTGATGGTCAGCATGCAAGGAAAAAGTAGGATTCATAATGGAAGGAATGGAAGTAGTATATAAATTTAAAATCATATGGTACAGAAGCAGATGCTTCCAATCTATGATTTCACTAGGTCTCCTTAAACTTGACCTTTGCAGCTGTTCCTTGCCTGTGTGTTGAAGTAGATAAACTTAGTCCAAAGACCAGCAAAGTTGATCAGAATACACTTGTGTCACTTGATGAGCCATTTAACTTGGGTTAAGGATATCGTAGACTTATGTCTCTAAATAGTGCTGTCTTTGTTCAAGCAGAACTACTGAGCCAGACTTTTTAATATGTTCTTCCAGAATTCCTGAAATGTCTTGTTTTTCCACTTCATTAGTTTAAAAATTTGAGGGACAGGGGCAATATAATAAATCCATGATGATTGCCTGAAGTAGTTTAGTGCAGCAAGTAAAATTGTTTTGTGCTTATTGGTGATAAATGATCTGAAGGTATCAGTGTGATAAATAGGTCATTTAGTGGAAAGAGGTGTAGACCTGATCAAAGCTGTTATTTTGCTCAAAGGGAACGTTAGCAGCACTTGTTCGGTGTCTTGTGATTAACTCAGGTTTTTAGTTTCTGGAAAAATATCTCCAATGTAGGAAATAGGCTCTTAATGCAGCAAAGTCAAATTGTAGTTATGAAATATGTTTGTGTAGGAGTTTTCAAAACCTTAACAAATTCTGCCATGAAGTTCTTTTAAAATGCATTTTCCTGCTTAATGCAGCCAGGACATCTGCTAATGATAAATTCCTAGATTATAGAAACCAGCAGAGTTCTGCAGACAGCCCTTCTTCCATCTTCCTCTTGCAGGATTTGGGTCAGCCTCAACTGGAGGTGTAATCTCATTGAACGTGGCCTGCACTGCTACCTGTTCTTCAGGTGCAGTGGCTATATACGGTGTGTATGTGTACATAAAGCTTTGTTACTGACATGCAGTAAAAATAAAATAGGAAAACTTCTGTATCTGGTGATAACCATGCTTCTAAATTAATTTACCTCCTAACTTTGGGATCTTAATGTTGATCTTAATGTTTAGGACAAAATGAAAGTGCATCCGCATTGATGTTCCTAACTAAGTGTAAGTAAAAATATTTCAGAGTGAGTGACAATAATAGTAATGTACTTCAAGGAGATTGGAGCAGCTGTATTCAGGGGCTTCAGAACAGCCAAGCGCTTTCAGCAAAGAAGTTTAATTTGTCACTGTGTCAGAAACATATAAACAAATTCTCTGAACCCCGGATATATTACTTATTCACCAGAAACATCCTCTTTGAGATAATGCCAAGGGGGAGCAGATGGAGTAGAGCAGCAAACAGGCAGCAATTGATTCCATGTTGTTACAGTTGCCTGGGAACCATTTGAAACTTGGAGAACCTAGAGGACTCATATGAATACATAGCAATGTCAGCTTGGTTCTGGGTGCAGAGTAGGTAATCTGCTGTCACAGCTTTCAGGCAGGCTGTATTTCTTTTCAAGCTTGATTTATCAGGAAAGTCTCATGAGATGACTGTTTGTGAGGACTTTGAGAAAGATAGCACAGAAGGTTAGAATTTCAGTGTCCTCCTTTCCTGTGTGCCATGCTCCTCAGAAATAACCTGTTACTGAATTTATGTATTTATTTAAGGTGAGCCAAAAGTTTATCTGAGTTTATCTGAGGGGACTTGGAACCCTTTTCAGTTTTGGTATCACTTCTGGTCAGTCCTCCGCAATTTGTGTAAGAGACTGATTAAAATCATCTCGTGACAGTGGAATTATGATCCTGATGAGATGCAACCTGACTCAAACTGCAGCAATTTTAACAGAGCTTGAGCAAGCATTTCAGCTAAGTGTGTACTTAAGACTTCAACTCAGAAAAGTGGTTAAAAGTCTTCTAAACTTGGAACTAACTTTAGCCTTACCCAGAAAGAGTAATGAGGTCCACAGGAATTAAAGGCATGCTTGCAAGGTAGGTCTCTGGGTCATGGATTTAAATGGAGGTGGCCGTGGGTTCTGCCTTCCATGTTCTTGAGCATACACAGTTGTTTTCAACATCACAGCTTTATATTTTAGATCTGTGATTGCTTTAAAGTAGCTTTTGTAAGCTGAAATTCTGAGCAAGTCATCTTAATAGCAAACAAAGAAGTGTGCTTTCTGGTCAGGCTACAGGGAGGAAAGTCCAGGAATTTAATTACTGTCAGTGACAGCCTCTCAACTAATGCTGACATTACCAGAACAGTTATCTGTGGTTCAGAAGGTATGTTACTGAATTCTCTTCCTGACCTGGAATGCTTGTCTACCATCCAGGTGATGACAGAATTTCACTGGGAATCTACACTTGATAAAGACAGGATAATTCACACAATTGTTAAAATAGTTGACTCCCCTGTAGTCTGTCTGGTAATATTGTTCTTCCTATTATCAGGTTTCAGTGAGTAGGAAGAAAACTGTTTTTTCCCACATACACAGGAATAAATCTAATGAAGTAGGCTGCTGTGACTATATTCTTGCAGACTGTTTTGGATTAATGTAGTATCACTGCATGTTAGGAGATTCTTTGGCTCTTGTGTTGTTTTTTTCATCCTTTAGAATGTTGAATGTTTTTTAAATAGAATTTCTTGATGAGAAGTTGTACAATATTGGATCATTCCAGTTCTGTAATCTGTTGCTTACATGTTGAGAAGATAGGTGTTCTTAGTGAATTTGAGGGCTATAAGTTTAAAGAGATAAAGTTGGAAATTATCTGCTGCCCTGGAATACCTACCTGTCACACCTTTAATAAAAATGAGGTCTACTTAGTCTTCTGGATTTGGAAAATGACTGACTTCTCTCAAGCAGCTGGAGACTTGTAAGCAGTTGAGATTTACAGCTGTACTGGCAAAAGGACTGGTTTATCATCTAAACTAGCAGGTGAACCAGAGAGGAGCCATCATATCTGGGCTGCCTAGATCCAGCTCACATCCAGCCCTTTAATGTATCTCCCACTTGTCATCTTATATTTGTATAGGTGTTCCTGGAGCTTTGCTGTGCTTCTGTTTACCACAGCCTGTGATGCGTCTGCTATGACCTTCAGCTATAGAAGTGCATTAGTGTTATGCTCTCGGGAAGGTTGTCTACTCCTCCCTTTGGCTTTTTCTTTTGTATTGCTATGTCCCTTTCCAGAAATATATGAGACATGTTTTGCATGTGGACAGTGACCTGAGCTTCAAACATCCTCCAAGATACACTGTCAGGTCACAGTTTGAGACTTGTAGCTGTTTGTCAGTAATTTCTGGATGTTCAGAAATTGCTGACTCTTTCATTGCTTGTGTATGGTAATTCCAGTATATTCTAGATTAAAACATCAGTCAAGCAGTCCGTATGCTGGAGAACTGATGTCTGTCTTTGAAATTCCAGAAAAAATATGGTAACATTATTCCATGTTGTTCCTAAAATTTTTTAAGACGAAATATTTTATTTCAGAAAAAAACCTTTGGGGATTGCTCTTCTGTTGGAATCCTGGGTTTATATCTGCTTTTCTTGTTTCTGAACAGAGAAGTATAAATATTTTTTCTTATTATTGATATACCCTACTGGTTGCAAATTTTAGTTTTGATTTATCTTCTCCCACATAATTCACTGCAGAAATATTGAAAGCAAAACCACTATCCTGAGTATCAAGGCATACATACACAAGGGAAGCAGATTAATAAAGTGTAAGCAACTTCTGATTTGGAATTTCCCAAGTCTTGGATGCTTTGCTATGCAAGCTAGTGTTCTTTTCCTGAGGAATTTTTTCAGGAAACTTCTTAACTTTTTGATTTTTTCTAAATGGAAAGATAAACAAATGTATATTGTATATATTATACAACAGTCAACTAAGGATGATGTTGGTTTTTGGCAGTAGAACTGTTAATTCGTGTTCCCTAAATCAAATTTTTATATAGTCCAAATGAAATTGGACTCTGTCCACAGTGTTAGCCATATGCTTAATTTCTTTTCTCTGTATTGGTAAGTATTCCTGCTAAGATCATTATCTTGTGTATTTTGGGTTATCTCTACAACTAGAATGTTTCCATAATCTTTTTGTATTTAATCATCGTGCTAGTTGGATGAAGCACTGTTTAGCTTTTAATTCTGTTGTTTTCTATTAATCAAAAATTTTTTAACAAAGACCATACAGTGCAAACGGAAAGTCTTCAGTAGATTCTGTAGTCTAAAACAGTTCTGCGTGGTTGAGTTCTCGTGTGTCAGTGTTCTCCACCCAGCAGATGTTCTTCTTAATGTCTTTAAGAAGTTTCTAAACTGCAGTGTGTGGCAAGTCGCCCGATCCATCCTGTGGTCTTGGCCTCACTTCATTATTTCCAGATGCTTCTTGAGGTTCCCAGACCTTTCATAGCAGAGAAGGACCTAGAAGCCATATGAAATTCCCATGCTTACATTTAAAGATGGTTAGAATACACTAGATACTTCCTTTTACTATTTTTCCTGTAAGCAGTTGCCACGAGGAGATTATGCAATTCTGAGTAGGCAGAGAGATGATCCACGTGATTGTGGAAGGGGGAGAGCGGGGGGGAGGGGGCGCTGGTGTGAGAATATGAAGATGTAATCCACATGGTGGAAACGTTTGGCAACTACCAGCTTGAACATAGAATGGACTGCAGCTTGTGGCCTACTCTGTCCTAGTATCTTCGCCAACTTTTATTGTTGTGGAGCCAGCTCAGTTCATACTTGTTGCAGTTTTACCAGTAAATAGCACGCCTGTGCCCATGATCAGAAGATGAATGAAACTCCTTTTTCCAGGGCTTTCTCTGCACATCCTGTTGATTTGGGGTGGTTATCACTTGTATGCCTGCAGTGCAGAGAGAGCTATACTTGCTGCTTCCCTCCCCGTGCATGTGCGTCAGCTGAAGAGATAAGTTTGAGCAGACAGATTTTCTGGATAGTTTCTGGCAAGCCTCTGGTTCGAGCAGTCGAGTTGGCAGCCTAGCCTGTCTGAACTTCCAATGTAAAGTTACCTGTCTTTACTAGAGACTCCCAAGCAGCTAGCTGTTGGGTTGAGAGGTAGCTTGTGGGCAACCTGTGCAAACATTAGGATGCAAATGTTAGACAAATTATTAGATAGGTCTTTGGAGAGGGTCCTTGGGAAGTAGACAAGCAATATAACTCCACAGCCCTCTAAATTATGGTTATGAGTTGTCCAAAGCTAGACTTGCTGCTTCAAATGTGTTGTGGGCAGACATAAAGTTTTAAAGAGAGGTGCGAGAGGATGAGGGATAGGAGCAGAGTAAATTGTACTGAGTGGATGTACTAAAGTTGTGTGCTGAAGTGAGAAAGTAGCCTTCCTTACACAGTGAAAGAGATAAGCTCATCTAGAAGGCATCTTCCAGAAAGTTTGATCCTGTGTGGATTTAGCTGAAGTAAGTATCAGCTTCTTGTGGTGAAGCCAAGTCCAGCAGACATCGTGAATCAGCCCTCAGTCAATGTGCATTAGCAGAACCTGAAATGAGTTATGGCTTATATTAGTATACAGGACAAGGAAAAACAGTGGTTGAGGAGTCGAGTGAACATACTACAGCAAAATAAGATTTTTGGTCATAAATCTGAGCACTTGAGACACCAGAAGGTGAGCATTTCACTAATGAATACTCCATAAAGGGAATCTAGAAAGATCATTCTTCAGCATCTAAGTGGACAAGGTAGTATGAATGCTCTCACCATGTAAGCCAGCCTAGTTCATTTAAATAGGTCTGTTTTCACATATTTTTTTTTTTCACAATTATATTTCACAGTACAATGAAAAGACCACCAGTGCTTCACAATGAGAAATTGGCATGATGACATTGTGATGCAGTAAATAAAGTATACCCTAATAAAGGAAGTATTCCCATAGGAACATGGCAAAGAAGGTGCTGGCTAAACATTTGCAGTGCAATAACAAGTTTCTAATAGTCAATACATGCCGGATAGCTTGACACGGAAGCTCAAAAAGCTGATTTGGAACAACTAGATTGCTTTTGGCACTGATTCTCTTGTTTTTTCAGAGTACTACCATATGCTTTTTTTTAGTTTTGCTAATTCTCTTTAACCAAGTATTTTTGGTTTGGTACTACCTAGTAAAGCTTGTCAAGAATTAAAACGATATAGTAATTAAGTTTCATGTAACTATTTACTCTCAGCTGCATTATATGGGCATGAGAAAGTAAATCATCAACATGATTCCATTAAGAATATTTTATTTAAAATATAGTGTATTGAACTCCCATTTGGTATAAATGAATACTGAACACAATACAGCAATAGCAAATGCTGTGAAATCAAAGCATGGTATGCCAGAATCATCTGTGGGTGTGACACCTCATCCATCAGCAGAGTTTCCTGAAAGAAGCATTTGGCTTCCCATGTTCTTTGTTCAGAATTTTGTTACACAAGCTTCCTGGTCACATATATCAAACAGCAAACTGAAATAATGCTGAGCAGCCACCAGAGCTTTCAAAAATGATACTGTTTTCTTTTAGCCATTGACTGTGTTCATGCATGTGACTGATCATAACTTTGATGTAGCGAGGCCATGTAACAGCCTTGTTGAAGTAGTTGTGTGCTCTGTAAGTTCGTATAGGTCATGTGTCAAGTCGTATGGCAGCAAATGGAACACTTAGTAAAGAAGCATAAGGCCAAATTCTGTCAGCTTAGTTAAACTAATTCTCCTGCTGTGAGTGAGGATGGAATTTGTTTCCACGCTTGCTGGCTACCAGTTCTATGATTTGGTCTCTTGAAGAAATTGTTTTCATTAGTTGCGTGGGCCAGGTAAGGAAAGGATGAGTATTGTTTCATACAGATATGTTTTTGTATACTTGTAAGCATGTCAAGTATAATATGCATTTATATGAACTTGCATTGGCACAGGAGTACCTCGTTTTCTGAAGGAGTATGAAAAATCCGTATGTTATTGTTGTCTTTTTTCCTTCCAGATCAATGCAATCCGATCAATTGTTCCAAACAAAAGCAATAATGAGATAGTTCTGGTGTTGCAGCAGTTTGATAACAATGTAGACAAGGCTGTTCAAGCTTTCATGGATGGTGAGTACAGTGTACCTTTTTCACTAACGCAAGAGGAATTCAGTTGCATGCTAAAATATTCATTGTCTCTAGTGGCTCAACATATATTCTGTTGTGCTGAAATTCAGATGACTGTGACACTTAAAGTCTTTTTTTTTTTTTTTAACATGGCTGTTTATCTGTTCTACCTGACTTTGCCGTTTTTTTGGTGCCATTCTAGTTGCAGACCTTCTTTATTCTGTGTGAAAATTAATGCTCTTAAAGTATCTATGTCAGAATGTGATTCACTATTGAAGGTACAGTAACTATAAGAATTTATGATGGTTCTGAAGCAGATAAAGAGGCTCCTAAACCCCTAAACTTGATGCATACGTTGACATTCAATCTGAATTTTGCAAGTAGGCTTGACATTTATAATGGCTGAACTAAGATTCCATTGAAAATTCGACCCATTCTAAATCTGGATCTGAGTTTGTATTTTGCATCGTGGAACCATCTCTAATGAAAGGTCACTTATATTTAAGTAACACTTTTCTGATAAATATATAACAGCAAATATTCTGAACTTTTACCAAAGCCTGTAAAAAAACCCTTGCAGGAATAATAGCATACCATGAGCAAATCTTCTCAAAATCTTTGTAGCTTAAAAGATACTAAAAGTTCAGTGGTTTCAAAACCCCTGTATAATTTAAAAAATGCCTCATAGTGTTGTTTTGCCAACTCACCAAGTTGCTCATTTCATATGTATTTTACTTCAGAATAGTTTTGGGTTTGGTTTGGATTAATTTACTAAAATGTATTTGCCAAAAAGCATCATGATGTACTAGGAATTACTTACTGGTATGCAAAAAGCAGATGCGAGTAAACAAGATTATTTATAAATGCATCAGAATTCTTCCATCGGATCTATATGGTGCCTCTTGATTTAGACATCTGCATAGACAGTCAGATTCTGTTAGATGTGTTGAAATGGGAGTTTGTGCACACACAGAGAGAAAGGAAAATGTGATGCATCTAATTAACAATAATTCTGTTTTCCTGTAATGTGTGTCTTGGGAAAAAGTAGTGGAGGGCTGCTTCATGATTATTCAGTGAGTTCCTTTCATTCAATTTATTTTGTCTCAAGTTACCATTGCTTGCTTGTGGTCTGAGTTGTTTCTAATGGTTCCTCAAAAGGGGAAGTGCTTTCATAGCCATGTGTCTCATCTGCTATGAGGAAGAAACAAAAGCAAGCCTTGCAGAAGTGCAACAAAGTGCTGAAGAAAACCAGGCTGTTGTAACCTGAGTTCAAATGATCTTTGCTTGAACTTCACCAGTTTATGATCATTGGGCCTTGAGATCAGAAGTCTTTGCAAGTGAGCATTTGAAAACAGCCCATATTTGTTACTGTTTAGAAACAGGGTGAGAAGTTACATGTGTCCATTCAGCTGCATTCTATCTGTGGATAGAATGAATCTAGCATTTAGAGTATCTTTTCATGCGAATGTCAGAAATTTGTAAGATTGAAATATCACAATTGCATTACCACATGCAATGAAAAACACAGGGACAGTCATGCTGAGGGAAAAGGCTGGGCACCTCCATTTAATGCTTCTCTCGAAGGTGCTGCTTGCTGAATCAAGAAATGTTCAAATTTAGTTTCCTGTGATCAGTTCCTATCTTGTTTCATGTCTGGAGTGGCATATAGGTGATGTCTCTAATGTACTTTTTAATGTGAAATTTGAGTTAAATAAAGTAATGGTTAAAATGTTTTATTTGCTATGTTAGTGTTTAACTAATTAAGCATAATAAGAAGCTCTACTCAACTGCTTTGTAGATGTGTTCAAGAAAATATACTGGTGGGTTCAAATGAGGGCTTTGGGACTTGAACAGTTAGTGCATTTCCAACAGCAGGAAACTGGGTTTAGTTGGGTGAAACCCTAAAATAACCCTCATAATGCATAGTATTCACAGAGAAGCCAAGGGAAGCAAAGCTAAGACAACACCAGCCAACACAAAAAGAGTGTGGGACAATGCTGTGAAAACAGTTAACAAAGCTGTCAAGTGAAATCACATGTTTTCAGCAGCATGGAATAAAAAGGGCAGCAAATGTCTAGGTTTATTTCTTCATACTGAAATGCATTGTCTGTCAAAAGATAGCATGCTTTTAGGAGAGGACATTCTACTTATACATACATAAGTATGTATATGTATAACTAAACATAGATATATGTATAGTTATACATGTACTAGAAGTTTTCTTAGCCATCTGTCTGCATTGTGGTATCATCTAACAAACAAGACATGTCTTGATGGATTCCATGCATATTTTTTCACAATTAACAAATCAGGCTTAGCACTACTAGCAAGGCACATCATCTCTTCTGATGTGCACGATAGATTCACCAGATGTTCTTGGATCTGGATTATTGTGATAGAAAAACAATTTTGGTATAGTTGAAAACCTTGTACATCTTTGGCTGAATACAAGTTGACAATTCATGGTGGTCTGAAAACAGCATTACCATTACTACTTAATATAATCAGGAGTTCCCTGAAATGAATGAAAAATCCATTTGGAAAAGATAGTAAATGAACGCTTACTAGAATTGTGCAAGGATGGTAAAGGGATTCTTAAATTCAAGCAGAAGACCTCTAACCTGGTTGCGATTAAAAGGATTATTGTGGCAGACACTGCCATAGCAGTTTCAATGACGACTTAGACTGCATGCTTACTCTAAGCATCTATTTTCAGCTTTACGGTCCAGGAGAATAAAATAATGATGCTAACTAGATGCAGGAGAGTTTTCTTCTAACATGGCAGCTGGCACTTGGTCTGACCAAGGCTCTGCTTGCTTTGTTCCATAAATCTATTGAACCAACTTATTAGAGCTGGCAGGCAGAATTTCAAGTATATGAAATTGTAGTCACTTTTTCAATATAGATTTTAATCACTTTTTTTTCTGCCAGACCTCAGTTTACTCTGTGTGTGTGATGCAGAATTTCTCAGCAGTCCATGAAATTACTCTTTTGGATGCTAATTAAGTTTTCAGTTTTATGTTCTTATGTCTTCTGGATATGACAGATAACACATAGGAAGCATGTGATAAAAATGCCAAAAGGTTTAAAAACTTTCGGAAGCTCTACAGTCAGGGTGGACTATCTAGGTTACCCAGTGTGCTGAAATGCTTTCCTTTTCAGGCAAGAGATTTGAGTGTTGATTTTTCTGGGGCTTATGCTAGTGCTTTTAAGTTAGGCATACGTTCAATCGCTTTGTGGAATGAAAGCTGTAAGTAGTGCTAAGTAGCCCATCCACTGTATGTGGTATAATCAAATAAGATGGGTAACTAAAAAAGGAGAAAGATAGCCGTTCTTATTTGGTTCTCCCCACATAAGAGAATTCACAACAACAAATGGAAATGCTGCCCGGCTAGGATATTAGAAACAGTTCTTGAACAAACTTGTTCTTTTTCATAGCAGAACTTTTGTTGAAATGTTTTATCTTTCCTTTCTCTAGGCAGTGCAACTCAGGTTCTAAAAGAGTGGAATATGACAGGGAAAAAGAAGGTAAGAACTTGCTCTTGAGAATCAAAGCAGACAGCTGAAAAATGGTCTGAATGAAGTTGAATGTAGTACTTTTATTTTGGCCACTGCTTTGTCTGTCATTGCTAACATAGGTGACTTCTTTCACACCTGTAGTCAGAAAACTTGAAAGTAAATGTGCATATTATTTTTATTCCTGCTCATCTGTTGCTGTCTCTCTACCACTCTGTTCTCAGAGAATTTCTAGTTCAGCACACATATGTATACGTGTGTGGGAGCCAGACCCCGAACAAGTACAGAACAAATCCCGAAACACCTCATGTACAGAAACGCTTTTAATAAGGAGTTGTATCCTGGATAGGCACTGCCACTTACAGTGCTAGAGTTTTTGCTGCTGGGTGTAAAAATAACATGCATAGGAGTCATGCATTAGTGACACTAACAAGTCCCATACTTCAAGTATGTGCTTGGGATATGATCTTCATGCTTACGTATCTCCAAGCCAAAGTTGTACCAGGAGGCTGCCTTGTGAGTCACTGTCATGGAGGCTTCTCTTTATGGTTGTGAGAACTACAGTAGAAGTGGCCAATTTATGTCCTCAGTGATCACCTTCTGCCTGATCAGAGTGATACCCTAAGCATCTTTCCATGTTTTCTGTGTGGATGTCTCCCAGATGGTTAGGAAGTACTCCTAGGTGACTGCAAGCATTTTGAGCAGTTTCTTAGCAAAGGTTCTGCTACCATTTTGCAATGCAAGTATTTTGGAAGGGGAAAACCAGTTAGGAGCTTCAGGTTTTATTTGAAATGTTTTGTATATTCAACTCAGCAGATATGTGTTGTGTAACACATCATGGCCTGTGAATTTCATTACAGTGATTTCACTTGTATGAGTATGGCTTCTAAGAGCATGGACAATTAACTGATTGTAATTGAGTTTATGAGTTGCACTGAGTGATGTCTCTGTTCTTGCAATGTTTCTCTGTTTAGAACAATAGGAGAAAAAGAAGCAAATCTAAACAGCACCAAGGCAATAAAGATCCTAAAAATAAGAATGGTGGACCTGAGAAGGCATCTCAAGAGCCGCAAGGAATATATGGCTGCCACATGAATGGATGCTCTAAGGACAACTCTTGCAGTGGTTCTGCCAATCAGAAACTGGAAGCCTCTTCTCTTGAGAACAAAGGCTCAGGATTTGTGGAGTCAGTGCCAGTCTATCCAGAAATCAGAGGTGAGTTCATATCACACAAGATACCATTTTAACTGGCAATAGCCACACCCCCATTTACATAAAAAGTCATGGTATTTTTATTGCCATGAAACAGAATATAGTAAAAAGAAGTTGCAGAGACATGCTTGTGCAAAATAATGCACGTAGCTATTAGAGTCGTGCAAGTAGATCTATATCTGGTCACAATTCACTGTGCAATATGTCTTTTTTCCTAGACACAAAAGGAATAAACTATAATTAGAGGCCCAGCTGATTCAGAATATGACAGACACATAGAAGAATGCAGAGTTAGAAAATAGTGACAGAAGTGATAAAGTCTCTCAAATGGAACAAAGTCATCTGAGCAGTATGAGCTTGTGGCATATTACAGGATTTCTTTATTGCCTAGTCCAGACTAGTCCCTTTTTTCTTTTCTCATCTTCCCTGAATAGACTCGTCACAGAAAGTCTCTGCTGGCTTTCCCTACCAGGGAAGGAAGGGCCATTGTGTTGAGGGAAGGCAGTCTGATAGCTTCTTAGGACATGCACATTTCTGCTAGGGTCTAGTGGGGGACAATAACAATGAAAGTTCTTCCTCACTGTGTTGTAGTAGGTACAGAGTTATGATTATAGCAACACTAATGAAAACAAACTTTTTCCTCTGGGATAGAAGCTCTGTGAAAGCTTTTGCCTTCAAGTATCCTTTCATAAAGTTCATAATTAATTGCTGTGAGTGCTGGTAATGTTTTTTCAGCTCTTTGCATTTCAAACTTCTGCCAGCCCTAGATTATTGCTGCTGTTAGTATTTCCTTCCTGTGTCTTAAGCAGTATGTAAGAATGCATTAAAAGAACTTCTCTTGAAATTCCTTTTTCTGTGATTGCAAATACAGCTCTGAAACCTCATTTTAAAGGAATGTGCCAAATTGTCCTGAAATGAATTCTCTGCTGCTTCCAGATTACTTTGATAGTGCCAACCTCTGGTTTAATTAAATGAAAGCTCTACAACATATAGCAGCCAAATAGATGAACTACTTATGAAGAAATTTTGTCCTAGGAATTTGGCACCTTGCAAAACACCAGAGATACTCTTCCCGCCCTTGCTGAAGTTACCCACTTACTTTGTATAGAATATTCTGCTTTTCCAGAATATTAAATGCATTCTTGCCACCTAGTCTGCAAAATGTAAACATTTGTGGTATAAATATAAGCTCCCATGTCAAGCTCCCATGTCAAACTTCTTAGAGCTGCTTTTTTTGAAACAATGCATGCGCGAATAAAGATACATAGACGGAATAGTCCATGCATGGGGATTGTTTTCTAGAGCATAACAGAGCTGAATGCAAGACGAGTACCCATGCTCTTAGTGATCTTTTTCAGTGGCACTGGGTTTGAGTCCTTTTTCTCTTTGACATTATACAGTCTAGAGTTGTACAAGGGTGTGGGCATGTCAAGGGCAAAAAGTATCTCCGAATCTTTCTTTGCTTTTACAAGTGACAACTGAGATATTACCATAGCTGTACAATTTTTATAAACTTTTATACATATCCCAAAACTACTAATTGGCCTTTTCAAAAACAGTGGGGGAGAGGGAGAAAATAAAAAAAAAAGGTGAAAAATAAAAAAAGGAAATTAAGAGAAAGGAAAACCTGAAACTTTAATAGTCAATTTTTCTTTACATACTAAAATAAGCTCCTGGCAATTAGTTTAATATTGAGAAGGAAAGAGTTCCTTCACTTTCAGGCACACTAAAATCCTGGTCTTTGTTGCTAGTATAATAGCTACTTTCTTAAAGGTCGAAACCAACCTATGTGCATATTGTTAAATTTGTGCTGAAGTGCATGGAACTAAATAGAAGAGAAGGGTGATGAGGATCCGTCGGGGCCAGCAGCTGCACTCTTGTAGTTTCTGAGCAAGTCACACAGACCATTCTAAAGCAGTTTGAAATGCTGAAGTGAGTCCAAAGAGCCCCCATTTTATATTGCTCCCTCTTGTGTTGTAATGTCTTTTGTTTTGTCCTTGTCTGGCTTATTTGGTTTGGTTCCTTCCTTACCAAATTAATGTTACTGTAGTCATTTTACAGTTTAGAAGGATCATAGTGAGATGTCTGCTCACAGTCCCTTATGCTTTCCTCCTTATTAGGAACATGAGATTGAAGCTTTGCTTGTATCAGCTCACAGTCTGTGAGATTAGGTCTTTCAGAGCCATAAAATCCTGGCTGCCTGGAAGTGACTGCGGGGACTAGAAGGGAGGATGTGGTATAGCTGGTGTTTCTCTATAATGTGTCCCATGCTAGAAAATTGCATGGGGCAATATGTGGCAATTACCTTTAGTTCAGGTCTGCTTATTTCTTCCCAGTATTCCATCTTTCTTTTTCTGAGAAGTTATTACTTTTTTTGTGTAATGGTTTCCTAAGACCTGCTAGAGAAAATGAAGCATGGAATTCAAGGCCCTGGAAAGCCAAATTGCCCCATCATTGAGGGCCTTAGGCAGTTTCACTTAATTATGAGTCAATTCAGGGGCTCTCTCTCTCAATATCTGGAAGGGGAAAAGGCCCACAATAAACCAGATTACTTCAAAATGACCACAATAAACCCTCCAACTCTCCTCCTTAGACAGCTTGGCAACACAGAATCTGAAGGACTTACAGCTGCCCTTTCTGTGTGTCCTCTTGTAAAGTCGGGGCACAGATGCGTTGAAAGAATATTTAATGCTGCCTAGCCATGCTATTGTTTTTGCAGGGACTTGGGTAAAAACCGGATACAAATCAGATATTGATCTCTTTCCAACTTCTTAAAAATGTTTTTTAGTGAATCTGTCAAACTTCCTGTTTATATCTCAAGGGAGCTTTTTTTCTTCTTTCAGCCAAAGAATCCACCGAGGTTCACTTTATTTTAAAGGTTTTGAATGGCAAGCTGTTATAAAAAGATAAACTTCTCATTTTGAAGATAGCAGCTCAGCAGATTTCAAAGCAAGTTTATTTGAGCTGCTGCCATTACTGGTAGGTCCGCTAATACTTGATGGTTAATACAGCAGAGATCGCCCATTAGACTAGTTCCAAGTCATCACATACTGAACCCTACAAAAGGTTTACTTGTAGCTGGTATTACCCAAACCTTTGACATCTCTTTCAAGTATTTGAGATAGACGTTGTCCCTGGATTTCGTTATACATGTTTTTTTAGCTGGCCCAAGTCTTCAGAGATTCGATGCAGACTTTCTTACAGAATCAAAGAGTTGTAGGCATTGGAAGGGACTGTCAGAGATCATATAGTCCAGCCCCATTGCCAAAGCAGGTTCATGTAGAGCAGGCTAGACAGGAATGCATCCAGGCAGGTTTTGAATATCTCCAGAGAAGGAGACCCCACTCTTTGGGCAGCCTGTTCTAGTGCTCTGGCATCCTCAAAGTAAAGATGTTTTTCCGCATGTTCAGATGGAGCTTCCTGTGTTCCAGCGTCCGTTGCCCCGTGTCCTGTCACCAGGCACCACTTGAGAAGAGCCTGACCTCATCGTCTTGACACCTGCACTTTAGATATTTATAAGCATTGACGAGGTCCTCACTCAGTCTTCACTTCTCCAGGCTAAACAGACCCAGGTCTCTCAACCTTTCTCAATTTTTAAAATTTTTTCGTTTTGGTTGTCCTCAAACAAATTTGAAAGTTCAGTTGCAGCATACGAAGGTATTGATTGCTAGGCTATGGTGGTCATCTTGTTGCTGGGTTTCAAAGTAGCTGATGTGTCACTTTGGAAGAAACAGTGTTAAAGTATATTGCAGACAAAGGATGATTTTAAAGTTTTTTTAGAGTATAACCATTGTTCTAGATTACTTTTGTCGTGCAAAAAGCTATCAGTTTGTCATTTGTCTTGAAAACTGTACTGCTAATTAAATGCAGTAAATAATAATTTTGCACTTTAACAACAAGTTTCAAAAGATCTAATTCTGGGGACAGAACCCAATAGTCCTGGCCTTTCTGTATAGGTTAGCTGATAGCCAGCCTTAACTGACAGTAGAAAGAAGATTCTTTATAAATTAAAGCTATCTGTATTAGTGTGAGATGCAGGCAGGGTTGCATAAGATTGATTAATGGTAATTATCTCAGAACAGAGTTCCTGGCCATGTGTGAGGCTGGTATCTGCATTGAAACTTTAATACATTCAGTGTGCTGCATACCTGGTATTTCTTGCTTTCACAGATACATGGGTTTCTTTAACTTCATTAGATATTTTCTTAAATACTATTGTATGTAAGATACTTTTTCTGTTTGCAGACTCACTGTTTAAAGTCCATAAATGGAAGCTGTTGTAGAAATATGTACACTAATATTCTTCCCTGTTCCTCTGGCATTACGTGATTGCCATGGAAACATACCAGGATGTAATTTACACCAGTCCTAGTGCCCAGCCAGGGAAAAAAGAAGTCATTAGCTGATTTCCTGGAGTTGCTCAGGTGGTATTTCTCAATACTAGCAGTGTTAATCCCACTCCATAGGCTATAATCCAGCTGGCGAGGAGCTGACAAGCCCCTTTTCTCCAGACATCATGTAACATCAGCTGAATAAAGTGATGCATAAAGAGCATCATCAGAATAGACTATCATTTATTCACCAAAGTGAGTACAAAATTTAGAAAATGTTGTTACAACAAATCATTTTCTATGCATGTTTCCTTAACCAAAATTCATGCTGGCAGTAATAACTGGCTTTACCTGTTAGTCTTTATAGCCATTCTTTTGCTGTTTGTCCCTTTGTTATGGTGCTGATATCCTGAATCCTTTTGGAGTCTTGGAAAGAGTAAACTAGGTCTTGCAGCAGCCAAACAGGCTCAGTCATTATTATCTTATCCCTTTGAAACTGTTGAACCCAGGAGACTAATCTTTGACATTTCCTGCTTAGTCCCTCTTAGCAGCTGCTTTTGATAGAAATCTGTAGTCAGGCAAGGTAAGTATTTCAGGTAGGAAAGTTTAGTCAGTGCTTTTTGAAATGCTGATTAAATGATGGACTTTTTTTTGTGTGCGATATATAGATTTAGATTAAAAAAAAAACCCAAAACATTAAAGTCTCATTTTTTCCATAGCAGATTTCATCTCTAATTCTGTTTTCTAATATTTGGGAAAAGATAACAATTGGTAATATGCTTTCTATGTCACAAGGTATTTTTTTGTATCAGCATGGAAGAGTTGGGGTTTTTTTAATGGTTTTTTCTTTTTAGACTGTTGAAACATAGACATGTTCAGATGAGTGTTTAATAACCAAAAACATTGTTTCTGTTCTGTCACTGGTTATTGTTTTCTGAACCTCTGTAGAGTGCATGCTAGTGGAAAAAAAAAAACACTAGTTTTTCCAGTGTATAAACATAAAGTCATTCAGACTCAACAATAGGGCTTCTTATCTTTCTTAGTCTTGTAACTCCCTGTTTTCTACCTTAATGTTTTCTTGCAGACAAAGAACGAGAACACCAGAGAATACCTGTGGAATTAAACCCAAAGATTATGAATGGAGTAGAACAGCATGAGTCTATTCAGTCATCAGTTCAACTCCAGTGTAACCTAGGCAGGCCAAAGTCAAAATCTTCCTCAGTTAAATCATCTAGTGCTACAACCCAGCTTGAAACAAAGACAGATGATTCAGTCAAAAAAAGAGGTAAATTGTATTCCTGGTTGCTGTGTGCTGAGATGATCAGACAGCTGATGATGCCTCTAGCAAAAAAAAGTACATATGTGAAGAAGAGTTCTGTTGAAAAGTAAGAGCAGAATCATGTTCAGCATAACAAAAGAGTTGAACAATATATGGTCTATTTAACATTATATTAAATAAAAAATAAAATAAATGATTAATAGTGCTGTTTTAACAGCTACTTGATTTGGGAAATGAATTTGAGCGAACATGTTCAGAAACTGAGGAGCACCATGGAAGTGCTATGGAAAAGTTGGATATATGGATTTCAGTAGGATAACTGCTTCATCCTTATCTGGCCAAATAACCTGTTGAACTATTCGTGTTCCCTCATTCAGAAAAGCCAAAACCAGCTTTCTGAATTTTGTGCAATTTTTGTTTTCTATTTCAGGGCCAAATATTGAAAAATCAGTAAAAGACTTGCAGCGTTGCACTGTTTCTCTAACCAGATACCGTATGATGATCAAAGAGGAAGTGGATAACTCTGTGAAGAAGATTAAAGCTGCTTTTGCAGAATTACACAGCTGGTAGGTAAATCACCTTGAGAGATCCATCAGCACCACCTGAGTAAAAAGGAGCTAGGCCACTGGCAGCATTGCGGGGGGTGGGGGGATGGATAGTCATTTACCCCCTGTTTGTTTGCAGCATTTGGTTTTCATCAAAAAAATACATGGTGCCATTAAGTAGCTCCCTTGCCAACCAGGAAGTGTAATACAGACATAAGTGTATGCTTACATATGTACATAAAGGGGGACAAAACTACAGTCCTTTGACAAAATCACACTATGATTTGGATTGGTGATCCATCTTGACCTAATTGTTCAGTGGCAGCATATCTGAGCAAACGAGAGCTTTTCCAAAAATCCTGTTTATGGGTTTTTCTGAAGTCTCGTTTGCCATCTTTAAATCTCTTATTTCTATACGTTTACTTTGATGTTATCTTCTTTGGCAGCCAGTCCTTTACTGTCTCTTCATTTCCCATCATCTCTGCTTCTTATCCCATGATTCTTTTTTTCTTTCCCTCATAGTTTCTTCTACCTCTTTCATCCATCACTTCATTTCCAGTTCTCATCTCTAGTTCATTCTTTTTCCTCATTCTTTTATTTCTTCCTTTTCTCTAAACTTTTTCCTCTTTAATTTTGGTTATTCCTGATATTCAGTATATATGTCTCTACCCTTTGAAAAACTGTATAAGAAATAATTGCTGTAGTAGCAAGTTGCACATTTTGTATATATGTCATAAAGAAACATTTTCTGGTTTGAGTTTTTACTCGGCATTTTGTTAAGCGTAGATGCCATATAAAACCTGTTTCATACAGTATTGCAATAAGCAGAAAAAATCATATTAAAATGTACAAGATTCAGTCACAAATTGCAGAAGAGTACAGAAACCTTTCACCCTTAATTTGTCCACAACATTTGTCAGTATTTTTGTGAGCATATCTGATGAAAATGCTATAACATTGGCAGAAGTTTAACTCTGGACTTTAGTGATGTATTCATTGTCTTCAGTGATGCATCTAAAGTGACTTCAGGGCCACTGGGACTCCGTTTCTGTGTGAGGAGAATGTCCAAGTGCTACTGAGCTGATTTTGTGGAAGATTCTGTTGCACTGAGCTGCTGGTATAACTTACTGTCTAGCAGGGAGAACTTTGTTTCTTTCTCTGCACTCCAGTAAGCATGGGATATGATAACCAGTTGTACTAAACTGTGAATTGTTGTCAGGAGTGCTCTGAAGCCATTGTAGATATGTTTGTTTAAGAACTAAAATGCAGTAATGGTAGTGTTAGTATATAAAAATGAAGTAAATTCATCAACTTCTTGCACTTTTTGGTAGTTCTCGGAAGCGGTTTTGTACGATTTTAGAAAACTTATAAAATGTTTATGGTTTCTGCTCAGAAGGCTCTGTCCTTTTCTCTGAGTAAACTCATAGTTGGGTCTCATTTGTTGTGTAGTTCTCCCTCATTTGTTCTTTTGTAACAGTGTTAAAATATATAATGTCATTTACATGTCTAATCTTGTTTGCAGGAAGTCACAGTCAATTAGATCTTTAAATGGTGGTCGCTCTGGTCATGAAGCAGGCTTAGAACTCTATCATGAATGTGGGGAGAGGTGCTATATTAGTAAAATCAGAATGGAAAGTCTTATTTTTTCATGTATTGATGTTTTAGCTTGAAAAAAACCAAAGTGTATTGCCTGATGCTAAAATTTGTTGCTTAATAGGAAAAAAAAAACCCAACACACAGAATGACCCCGAAAAAGAGCATGTAAATCCAAGTAGACTTAAAATGATGAAAAATGGCCTTCAAAAACTTTTGAATAGGCTTCAATTAATTATAAATCGTATCAGCTTTGGTGCCTAAATTATTGGAGTGGAGTCTGGCAGAAGCTCTAGAATTTAACAGGCCTGTGCTCTGCATATTCAGGCTTCATAAAGCAGTTTCATGCAAATAGCATACCATTGCAACAAGGACAGTCTAATGTCAGGACATGTTTATGGACATCTCAAGGCAGGTTATGCTGCTTTTGGCAGCTCATAAGCCTGATATTTTGTTTTTTCTTCAACTGAATGAAAGGAAGATTTGGACTTAACTTCTATGCTAAAATAAAAAAAAAAGGTTTTGGGCATTTCATATGACCTTGTGGCTTAAACTCTGAAAACTATAGGAAGACCTGTCTTTAGTGCCTCATTTACAAAGTCTTGCTGCCAACTGCTGTAGATTCACTGGATTTGACTAGAAGTCACCAGAGCCAGTGATACATAACAGATTCAGACCTCGTACAGTCAACAGATCATATTCCTGGGTGGAATGGCATTTACAGTTATTTACATGGGAGTTTCCTTGCTTCAAAGTTGAACAGAGCATCACTAGGTGCTAATGGGAGGATAAGGTAATTAAGTGAGCACTCAGCTTCTTGCATATTTATCAACCTCCTTGGGCATAGGAATTTTGTTGTGGCACAGCCTACTTGTCTATCAAGGGGAAAATGAAGGAATTCAGCTAAGCTGTTGCTACCAGAATGCTATGGAGTAACCAAAACCAAGGCAATGTTTTTTGGTCAACAATGGTATTAGGTCATCTTTGGTACAGTGATTCCAGAGTTTTTTGCAAGATGTTCTCCCACTTGCTGCTGGAGTGCAGACTTGTTGAGATGTACAATAGATAAACATTCAACAACAACTAGGTGCTGTCTGTGATCAGAACTTGCGGAGAATACTTGAATTAGCTCAATGCTGTAACTTAGATGGGAGCTTAACCAGTTCCTGTTACGCACAGCTGTCACCACCTAAGGGGTTTTTAGTGAATCTAATTGAAGTCAGAACCTTTAATCTTGCATTGCAACTGAATACTGAAACACATACTGCTTTCTGTTGTCTCTCTTGGGTTTTTCTTTTTATTCAATCAGCAGTAGGATGAAAGACCTTTTTTGCATTTACTATCAGGGTCAGAATCAAAACTGCATTTCAAGAATCCGTAATCTTTTGGACTTTCTCATTATTATTTTTTTTAATCTTGTCATGATTTTACCAATCACAGAAAGGATCAAGAAGTGCAAAAATAACATCACGTATCTTCTTCCTACCCTGAGACAGCACATTAAACCATTATTATAGAGATAAATGAATAACATATGTGGCCTAAGATGTCCTGAAAGCTTCCACAAAAAGATTCACAAGAACTTTTCCTTTTAGCAGCAGAAGCTGTTGGGTGATAGTTGCTAGTGGAAAGTCCATGTCTCTGTCTGGCTCAGTATTTCATAGCTTGACCTAACCGATGAAGGGAAGTTACTGCTGAGCACACTCAGTGAGTACTATGCTGCAATTTAAAAAGTCACATATCTGGCAAAACAGTGCAGGCTGCTATCACATAATCTAAAAAAGGAGTATTATGGAGCAGGTGTGCTGTGAACACTTGTACATGCTTGAAAAAAAATTAAATACTTCCAATTTTAACTTCTTAATGAAATGGGGCCAAAAAGCATCCCCAGAAAGATGTTGGTTTACAAACACTTCATTGGGCTCACTTTCTCTTTCTTAAAGAGCCTCCCAGGGGCTTCTGCCAACTGGAGTAATTATCTGCATGCTCAGAACAGGTGATAATGGCTTGTTTTTATACAGTGCTTTCCATGCCAGAAGACACCAGAGCATTTTACAGGCCATGGGCTGGACCAGGCAGTTCACTTACACCCAGTCAGTGAGAAAACTTTTGCAGTCTTGTGGGTAGTGCTGCTTCTGTGACCTAGCACTTGTCACCCCTGCTCTTGCATGACTTTTTATGTCGTTGCTTTCCCCAAGACTGAGAGCATTGAGCAGACTAAGCTGAAGGGCAGTGTTTCTCAGACTCATGAAAGCTGTGAGGAAGATCCTTCTTACAGTACTCCCTGAGAAAATATTTGTCATTGCATCCAGCCGTGGTGTATGGTTGTTGGGAATACCGTTGCATGAGTGAGAACATAAGCTGCTCCCCTTACTGCTTGAATGTAAAACGTTAGAGCACAGCCACATCTCACAGTGTAGGGCAAGGAAAAGAATACCAAAAGGGCTTAAGTTGCAGGGGAAGGTCAAAAAAGCTAGGTGAACTCCCCTCTCACTAGAATGCACTTGAGATATTTGTTGCCATGGTTAAAACCTGTGTGCTATAATTGTGTTACACTTTTCCACCAAGAATAATGGTCTTGGGAACAAAAAGAGAGCCCCAGGAAATCTGAGTGAAATGTGTAGAGCACAAAAGGAGCCACAGTTCTTCATACCACCTCTTGCCAGAAAATCTTTTTCACACGTTGGGCATCCACACAGTCCTATGGAGTACTAAAAGGAAACATCTGCTACTTGCCCATACAGTCTGCTTCCAAACACAAATGGAAAATAGTCTGTAGAAAATAGTAATGGCCAGGTTTAATTACACTGCATGCAGACCTGGACCAAAGAAAGACAAGCCTCCTCTATTTTTTGCATCTCAAACACGTTAGTATGTCCAATGCTTTATAAAAAGCATGGACAACCAGCACAATCGAGGATTTTTATTTTTTTTTTGGGCGAACAAAAAGCACTTGGAAGCTTCATCATAGGCTGGATAAAAAAATTGACTGTGACATAATATTGGAAAAACAGGGTTTGGCAATATTAACAATATTTAAACATAAATTAAAATACAGTTAGGGAACAACTAGGAAGCATGTACAGTATGTCTGGGGAAGATAGAAAACAACAGGAAAAATGACTTTAAGTTAAAATCAAAGCAGAGGAGTGGTTAAATGGAGGAAGGAGTCATTTAAAAGAACATAGTTGTGTCTGCACTAACTCAATGCTGAGTGATGAGCAATGCTGCCAGTGCTCAGAGTTGCAGAGCAGTGGGTGAACACAGTCATCCCCTTTCTGGTGTTCCTACTTGGCAAACTGTAAAGATGATGGTTTTCTGTTTCACATAGCCCAGAATCAGTGCCATCAGATGAAGAGCTGCCTGTGTGTGTTAGTTTAGAGCATGGGCAGATGGCTGGAAAGGCCAGGACTGGTATTGCTTTACACTGAACAGAGTTCCTGTGCTGTTTCTCTCTGCATTTCCAGGCAGTCCTCATTAACTTTCTGTCCGTGTCTGTCCGCCAGCTGACCTTTGGTAGTACTTATGCCTCTGAAGTACAGATTTTCAAATTCTCTTGCAGTTCATTCTGATGTTTGTTTGCCCATCAGTCACAAGATCTAGTCCATAACCTCGCCAGTGCAGAGAAGGAAAAAACACTCTCCCAAGCATTTAACTTCCCTCAGGTCCATTTGGGTTTTCAGTCTGGTTTTCACCTTCAAAGACCAGTGCTTCTACCAAGGCTCCCTGCCTCTACTGCTTGGCGGGTCTGGGGAGGACCTGATCCAACAGGTCTGGCCTCAGGTTGGCTACTTGTCTGTGGAGCTGCAGCACTGGGAGAGGGGCTTGTACTTGCTCTCTTGCAACCTCCAGCAGTTTGGGACTACCCTTGCTGTGTATTAGTGGAGAGAACAGATGGAGCTCATGAAACTGGGGGGGGGCAGAATTTAGGTTTCAATGGGATACATAATGTTCCCCTTCTGGCCCCTTTGTGTTTTACAGACACTTGTTTTATTCCCATATTTTTTACTAAGCTTGTGAAGATGGATTACATAGGTGAAATCCAAAGGTGGATTACACTGTCTCTTAGCCTGTTGTTCATACTTGATAGCCTTGCGTCTCCTCTCTTCCCTTCCAGTCAGTCATAGGTGTGTTTGTCATCCTCAGTAGAAGACAAGCATGTGTGCTTTTTGGGGCCACCGGGTAGATTGTTGCTTTTGTGGATGTCATTGTGGATGAAAAATTAATATATCCTTTCTAATCTCATTATTTTCTGACTAAGGAGAAATCTAACTTATTATACACATATACACACATTGCCTTGCCAAAGTGTGTTTAGGCTGAAATGTATAAAGCCAGTAGATACTTAGATACCTCAGTAGACAGATTTGAGACTCAAATAGGAAAGAAATACTTTACAAATTTATGTAAAAATGTGCGGTATGCTAACAAGCCATGGTACAACTCATCATTACAGCTGTTAAAACTGCCAAATTCTTAGGTTATGCCTTCATTTCTAAATAAATAGAATTATTCTTTCAAGAAAAGATTTTCCATATCAGTTTTAAGCTCAAACAAGTTTTTATGATCAGGCAATAAATTTCTAATTGTTTGCAAAGAGATCTTAAAAGAAAAATGCAAATAAACCTTTAAATATGATGGCTTTACCAGGCCCCACTGCGCTAGCTGGCTGCTAAAGAGAACAATATTAGTGAAGGTAGATAAAGAATAACACAAACTTGAATAGCTAAAAGCCTTCAGGCACTTTTACCAGATGGTACACTGCAGCGAGAAGGATTTTGGTGAAATTGATTTATTCTGGCTTTTGTTTATCAGCTTATTGTCAGACTGTATTTGTGGTCAGAATGAAAATTTGTGTAATCTGGTTTGCTGTGTAAACATCATGCATGTGATTAATACAGTGATCAAAAAACAACCTTCAAGCACCATAAACACTTAAATACTATTGAGCTGATACTGGAAGAATATCATTTACCAAGACATTGCAAAATATGTAATGTAACAACAACTTTTCCTACAGATTTATTAATAAAAAGAAAACCTGAAGTATGATTTCTCCAATTACAAAATAGCATAGTTATTCAGTAATCCTGTAAAGCTTGCAATCATCCATTACACGTGATTGGGCTTTATATTTACGTTCTCCTCATGTCATTTTGGTTCCTTGTGCTGGAAGTTTTACAGGGACAGTTCTGCTTCTTGGACTGAGGTGGGAGATTGTTTCGTGAAATACACAGCTGGCTTAGAGGTTCTTATCAGTTGTCTTTTGACCATGTATGGGTCAAATATGTTCATGCTAGAAGGGAAACTTGTACATGAAATAAGGCATAATGCTTAAAGACCAGCACTGAGCTTATCAGGACTGTCCCATGAATTTGTATGTAATCTTAGTTCAGATGTAGCAGAGGCAGTGACAGTACTATCATCCCTCACACTTGCTCAAGTTTGTCAGCAAATTGTTAACCAGTACAACTTTAAGGAGTTACCAGGGTCTGTTCCAAAGCCCACTGACAGAGCAAAGTCAGTGGAGAATGGTGTGTTGTATTTTTTTAAAACCTAAGCTGTCAAACTCTGTCCCATAACTAACTCCCTCATCAAAAGGACTGGAATTGTGCTTCGGTGTTCCAGTGTCTCACATGCTGAACCAGATGCCAGCAGGTGCCCATGAAAAAGTAGCTCTTTCCCCCTTCCAGATGAAGAGCTCTGCTGCACTCGTTCAGAATGCCACAGCTGACTGGGTCTTCATCAGTCTCCAACACAACATTCGTTCTCAAACTATACAGAAAGCTGGTTCAGGGGAGAGTGCAGCTTATTAAGCAACTCAAGGAGAAAATTGACATTTTGAGGGGTTTAACAGGGTTTTGAAAAGACTCATTTGAATTACACTTTTAACAGTAACCTCTGTGCCATGCAGCTATGGCTTACCTTTGTGAGTTCTGTCAGCATGTTTGCCTCCATGTCAGCTTTTCAGAAGGAAAGAGAAGATTCTGGTCATCTGGAACCCTTCTGATTCCCATCAGTAAAGCTATAAATCAGCCAGCCTGGCAATCTGAAGCAGCTTTTCTGAAGAGGCACTAATAACTTTAATCATTTTAGTGGGATTTTGAGGTGTTGCAGCTGACTGAAAATATCTTTTCTATTTCACTGTGTGAGCACTAAATTTCATGCAGTAAACTAAAGAAAGATTAATTTGTTTCCGCTAATGTCAGAACACGTTCTGAACTTGTTCTGAATATGAAACTGTGAAATAAGGCAGCTGTCAGCATGATTTACCCCTATCACTGCTGTACTGGCATTGCAGTTTGGCATTTGTGGCACTTTTGCCATTGTATGCTAGTGTGAATTCTGCCAGCCTGCATTAGTCCAAGGCACAACTACTATCCGTTTAACCAGGAATAGGACACTTATGCTCTTACCTTCAGAATAGCTGTAATAAAATCCCAGAGAGCTGCTATCTCTCATGATGCATCTCATATCTCTACAGCACAAGTACTGGCTGTGTCCTGGCCCCATTTGTGCGTACTTTGTGTTAATCCTCTGCCTTGCTGTGTTCTTTCAACAAAATTGTCTCCTTCCTGAACCCCAGCTCAAAATTTCATCTGGATATTAAACCCAAGCAGTGCTTAATCCTGTGCTCCAAACTGCAGTCTCCAGCAGTGAACAATGATACAATGCAGATAGCTAGAGCTGGGTACCCAGGCCCTGATACTGGAAAAATGAGGTGTAAGAGAAGAACAGAATCAGTCCTTTCAAGAGAGAGGTGTGGTAAAGGGAGACAGAAAAGAAAGAGGTAGTAATGTTACTCTGTTTTGGCTCCGGCATCAGTCACGGAGTGTAAGACTCACTTGATTCAGGCCTGTCCTTGAGCCTGATCAATGGGAGAGGAGATTTGAGTCTCAGTATTTGCTCCAGTGAGTGTTATAAATTTATGATAAAAAGCTGAACACCTGTAACAGAACTGACTAATACTACTACAGCAGAGGATCCTACAGACTGGTGATTTGGGCGTGGATTTAGGTAGATTCGGAGAGGGAAGTGGTGGCACAGAGTTGTGCATTTGTCACGGGAGTCTCAAATGGTGTATGGAATATACTCAAGTGCTGATGCTGGAGGGAAAGAGAAGGGATGGCTTCCATAGAAGAACCAAGAGAAACAGCATAACTAGAGAGGAAGGAATTAGCAGAACATTTTCCCTGAGGTGTCTTTAGATTGGAAATGCATTCTGTTCCTTGCTCTGCTAGAGCCCAAATCTGGTGGTGTGTGAGTGTGTGAAAAGTTCCTATAGCACTCGGTATCCAATTCTCCACAGTGCACCAATGGCTGCTGGCTTTGCACTGGAATGTACCACCTTGATACAACATTTTGATATCAAGTGAGCACTGAGGAGCATTGAAAAAAAAATAAATGCATTCCCAACAGGTATTGTGGAGCTGAGCTTTGAGTACTTCTAGCTAGCACTGTCATCTGATCATGACCATCCTGTTGAGGCTAAGTAGGGCATTATTACAGAATATACATTGCAAACAGTAAAACTTCTCATTAAGTTAAGAAGCTGTTCAGCTGTCTGAGCTTCGTGTGGAAACAGTGGGATCTTAGCAGGAACAAGAGACAAGATTTGATCCATTGATTTTTTTTTTCCATAGTGTTCTTTCTCCTTCTGTATGTTAGCATTTAGCTTTCTTTTTGTAATTGTTTTGTTTGTCTTCTTTTTTTATTTCCAGTCCAGTTTTCCAGCTTTGTTTTCTTGTATTTATAACTTTTCCAAGTTCTTGTTGGAGGAGGATTTGGTCAGTTTTGCGCTGCAGTGCTCTATGTGACTAGAAAGGAATCTAATTGATTCCTGCTCCCTTTCCTTAATGCTTGACCCTTATGTGAACTAAGAAGAAATGTGGCATTTCCTAGCACTGGTTGGCCTATGACATTTCCAAAAAAAACCACGTTAGTTTCCCTCATTGTTCCATGACATGGTAGTTCATGATTTCTAAGCTGAGAAATGTGGCTGTACGCTTCAAGGTGAGAATTAGTGTGTTCCTTTCCTTTTGTTGAGATAGAATGAGTCCGTGTCCTCAGCTGGTATGAGTTAGTATAGCCGCGTTATCTTCAGGGAAGGGCAACCCCATAAAGATCTGTCCATTAAAGAAATTTAGTTTATCACATTAACTAGTCTCCTATTGACAAAGGCACACCACTTTTTCTCTTGTTTTATTCTTTAGTTTTCCCATTGTTAGCTTGTAGCTACAAGGGAAGTACTCAGGTGGTTGTTCTCCACCAAATTCATTGGAGTCCTGGCCTCTACTACTATGACATCCAAATGCTGTCCTGAATAGTTCATCAGAGACCACACTAAAACATTAGGATTGGAAAACTGTCTAGTAACAAATGAGATCTGACCATAAAATATGATAATTATAGTACTGCTATGGTCTTGTTCTCATTCAAATATTAAAAGTGGTTTTTATTTGGCATCAAAAGAAAATGTTCAGAGCCAAGCAATTTAACAAAAATCTGGGTTTGGAGAGGGGAGACATGGAATGAACTGGGCCAAAACACAGTTCTGATGAGCTCTGCTGTTACAAGCTTGTTGTTTGAATATTTTTCTAGCCAAAAGTTTATATTTGTATAACCTGTGTAGTACACTAGGGAGGCACTTTTGTAATGGAGGCAGCAAAAGTGAAAATGTGCAGAATTTTTAAATTTAGGAGAAAATGCTAAAGGCTATTAAAATCTCTTTTTTGTGGAGGGTAGAAACAGGTGAAACAAGACTCATTTCAGCCACCTGCTGTGAAAGCCGACAACATTTATTATACTATGTAGTTACAAAAGCTAATTGAAAATAGATTAATTCTGAAAAACTATTGCTATTTAGATTAGCAAGCTGGATTCATCACCTGCCTATTTGGAGTCCAAGCTTAATGCTTTTGCCCAGAGAATATTGAGGGCCAACTGGAACAAGTGTGTCCTTTCATTGTAAGTGTATGCTTCTTAACTGATTTGCCCTACCGTAAAAAAAAACTGCTGTTTCTTCTGGTGTGTAGGTCACACTAAATTGATCTGGCAGGCCAAAACAATATTGTCAATCTTGTTTATATGTGTGAAACAGAAAAATGTGTTATGCTGCAATTTTATTGTCTTGCTGCATTCTTTGCCATCAGCCCGCTGCTTCATTCCTTCTCTGTTGGCTGTTGGGAGGCAGTCTAAAGGTAGTAGCCTATCCTTCTCGAAAGGTGGCATGGTTGATTGGTAAAACCCAGAGGCAGGGCTCTGCAGAAATTCTGTTGCAAACCTGTATGAGCTTGGTTAATTTATGGGAAGATTTCAAGGAAGGCTGCACGGCACTTGAACACATTCTAGCTGGTAAATTTGTGGCTGAGTCAGTGGTATGTCTGCCATGTGTTCCACACGCTGCCCGCTCCCTAATCTTTCCCTGTTTCAGTTGGTGACCTGTCAGTCTTTCTCTCTTCTATAAGTCTTCTGTCTTTGATTGCTGCCCACGGAACTCTGTAGGATCTTTCCTTTTCTGTGAAGGGCATTCTAGACAATTGTTTTGTTCTTGAGTTTCTATAACATCTTCCTTCTGCTGGAAGCTAGTTCACGTATAACTCAGTGTCTTGACTGAATACAAAATCTTACGTTTAAGGATGATTTTACTAAAACAATTGAGAACTCCACTCTTCCCTTGAGTGCATGCCTGGATTTAGTCCTGGTGTCTGACCTAGTTTTTGCAACTTTCCCTCACCTTGCATAAATTTACTCACTTATGCAAACGTAAACATTAACATTGCTGGTGTTTATTAAACATGAACATGACTAAGATTAATATAGTGAGGGGAAAATGGAGTGGCACACCAGAGCACTATCCACTGGACAGCATTCTGCAGTGATGGTATTTCACTGGATGGAGTTGTTGGGTTGATGATGTGAACAGTTTACCAGACCCACTATCTGCTCTCTGTAGACCCACCTGATTAATTTGCGTTTTGACAGCTTAAAAGCACTGGCAGGGATTGCACTCCAGAGGGTTGTGAGAGGCACATGAAGCCTCTGGAAGGCCAGGAAGAAGTGAAACCACACCATTCCGGTCCCAGAGAGAATCATGGGGGCAGGGGTGGGGTGAGGAAGCTGGCTTGTGTTATGGAGATACACTAATGCTTATTTACATCACAAACCCTTTTCTTGTTTACCTTGACATATTTTGAAAGAATATCTCTATTTAAGGAAGAGAAGGACCTCTTTCCACATGGCATTAATTCTATTTTATTCATAATATTGCACTGAGAGCTAAGGTGTATTAACCTGGGTAGCAGCAGTGGTATATCTGGCTTAATTAGGAAAGGGACTGTTTAGTCATTTGAGGATTGCTGTGCCCAGACAGTGCTGAAGAGGAAAATCAGAGTGATTTCCACATCCGTGCAGACACATGGGCAGGCCAGTGAGATCTTTGTGTAAATCAGCATACACTAAATATCACTAATTTTTTGTTGTCAGTTTGCTTAACTATTTCTTCACCTTCCATTTTTTAAGTTTTATTAATTTCAAAACTGCCCGTAACTAGGGCCCTGAAGTCTTTGTGTAGTTACAGCTTTTGGTTTTGATGGAGTTCTTGCATGGATTAAATTATGATTATTTTTTTCTTTCTTTTTTTTTTCTTTTTTAGCATCGTAGACAAAGAAGTGTCATTAATGGCAGAAATTGATAAAGTTAAAGAAGAAGCCAGTAAGTAAAAAAATATGCAGGGAAATTTTGGAAAAGTCATGGAAATATTTGTTTTCTTTGGCAGAAAATTACACAGTACATAAATTTGGTTAGCAGCATTCCAGCATTTTTCATTGTATATGTATACAATCAAATAAGTCTTTGATGTTCTGGGAGAGCTTCTGTATAGTTCCTATCTATAAGGATTGTGCTCCCAAATTTCAATATTATGAAATTAAGGTAAACCCCAAGTTCATATAAAGGTAGATTTAAATGATTTATTCCTTTGATTACTTATTAGAGCTTCTTGACCCCTCCTTTTTTCTTTCCTTATTTCTGTGGTTTTTCAATTACTTCATGTCTATTTCTTAATCTCTGTTTTCTTGCTTATATTACATATATGAGTTAAAATAGTGAAAATTACTAGGGGAATAGGTTATTGTGTGGCCTTGCATAGCTTTAAGGGATAGAATCAGCTTATGAATTAGAACAATAAAAAAATTTAAAACCAGCTGTTTACTGGAATCTCTTTTCTTAATAATCTTAATTCCAGACTTTCATGTCGTCTCTGGTTTTTGCATAGGTAAGGTATATATATTCTGGATTGGGAAAAAAACCAAGGTGAGCTGTGTATTAGGATACTGCAATATCTGTCTTATACCTGGTCTGAGATCCGGTATTCATGGCACAGGAATCAAGGGGATGTATTTCAATAGAGAGTACTAAGCAAGAAACTGAAGAATAACAAAAGTATTCTTAGAATGATACTTTGCCTGGCAGATGAAAATATCACTGCTATGTAGGCCCACAATCCTTTTATTGATTTGTGAATTTAAGGCCCTTCCAAAGAGGGTCACAAGTATACGTAACGTTTTTGAATGCTTCATTTGCATTTAGAACTCTCACTTAGTTCACAAATGTATACTAGTAAAATTTTTATTTAAAAAAAATAATATAAATCCTCTGTTGCTAGCTAAGTCTCCTGCAGTTATATATGTGTGGAAACTAAAAGGTACGAGTTGCTACAGCAAAGATTGATATTAGTCTGTGTTTGGAACTTTGTATGCTATCTTGAAATAGAAGTGGGTTTGGAATTCTGTGTTATTCTGGGGAGGAGTTGTGGATGGAAACATATCAGCAGCTTTTTGGTTACCTGCAGAGCCAGGTACCTGTAATCAGCTACGGGACATGCTCTCACTCCCAGGAAAACCAATGGTAAAATTCCTGTTGATGTCAGCAGACATGGATCAAAGCCCTGATTGTATTTAGGAAATCCACCATCCAGGGCTGATGCTATCATAGGACCCCTTCATTAATCTTGGCCAGGTATAGTAGTAATTTTTGTGGAAAGTAAACCAAATTCTTATCTACTGGCATGCAAAGTGCTGCATTTACACTTGGCAGGTTCCATTTCTCTGCTTTCATGCCAGCTCCACATGTGACACTGGATGGTCCCTGTGCCTGTCTTTAACAACATAGTTTCTGCTGTCTCTCAAGGGTGTTGAAGGCTTCTAAAGTGCCTTCAGAACTTTAAGCAGAAAGTTGTTATAGGACTGTAACATGCTAACAAAGATTTACATTGTAATTTACATTACATTATTATTTATTTTCACATCTTTTTGCTGCACTGGAGGACTGTTTTACAGTGGGTAATCTCATTCTTACTGTCAATACTGGGAAAATCTCCAAATATGATAATTTCAGGTTGGATTTTTTTTAAAAATGGGTATTTGGCTGACATCTCGTGGAGATAAATCCCACTATGAGATGAAATCATATGGTTTGGGCAGTCACTTCAGCAAATGGGATGTTGAGGTTGAGAAGAAGCAATATTAGCACTACCTAGAATAAGAAATAAAGCAAAACTATTGGACAAAGTAAAACAGCTATTAAACTATTCGTTTAATCTGAAAAAAATTTCTCAGATTTATAGACTGTATTCCACAAATACTAATTTAAAATATCAGCTAGAGGGATAGATACACACCTGTTCTTAGCATAAGTAATAGTGTAGGCACAGATTTTACCAACAGGGCTAATGGAACTGTAGCCACCCACTACCTTCCCTGCCCTGTGTGGCACACTCTCCGCTATCATATGGTTTATGTGGTTACTCCTACACAGCTGTACAGCCACGGCTCTGTCTCCCTATGTCTGCTGGACCATGCTGCACGTGGTGAAACACTGGAACAGGCTTTCCCAAGAGGTGGTAGATGCCTCATCCCTGGAAATATTCAAGCTCAGGTTGGACAGGTCTCTGAGCAACCTGACCTAGTTGAAGATGTCCCTGTTATTGCAGGTCAGGTTAGACTAGATGACCTTTAAAGGTCTTTTCCAACCCAAGATATTGTATGATACTTTCAAAAGAAGGTGCTATCTGATTAAATAAATGATAATGGATTGAGAAACAAATTCTCTGTGAAATATTATTAATTCTCATCTAAAAAAGGGCTTTATGAAGTATGAGCTGATTAAGTGTCTTCCTGAGTCTGCTATGGAAATTTGAGGCAAAAGAAGGCAAAGTAGCCAAAGTTTCCACATCTGTAATGGAGTTTGTGGTCTTAGGATAGTTTGCAACTGCCACTCACCCTTACTGTAGGCATAAGCTGTAGTCAAAAGATTGTGATGGTTATTATTTCACATTTTGGTACTATCTTTCCTTGCTGCCTTACGTGCTGATCCCACCAGCCAATTAATCAGTTGCTGGGTTTACATTGAGTCACTGTGTAGGTAATAGAGTTTGCACATATTTAAATTTTAATGTTGTATTATCCTCCGTGTAAGTGGACCATTGCTTTGTAGTTCATGGTTAGTCTTTTCCTATAAGAACATAACTATTCACCCCTTCCTTATATAAAGTACGCAAAACAGGCAGTAGTGAATATTTAGTATCTTTTCATAAAGACTGCTGGCCTTTGTAATGCTGCTTTGCTGTAGAAATGGCAACTGTGTATATCCTGTACTTGAATGCAAAATTGCAATACCAGTGATTTTAATGTAAACTATATACAAACAGATTTTTTTTCAGAGGAACTGAAACGCCCCTGTGTAAATAATATAAAGCATGTCTTCAGAAACAACCTGTTGACTTAATGTAATGCTTCTTTCCATGTTTTCATGGAAGGCTCCCTGATTATGTGCTTAAAGATAAAGCCCTGGAAAACTCAAAGCAACATGTCTCTGGCCCTGTTCGTATTAATGTTGAAGGACTGTTTTAACTTTTATTTTCTGACAGCTGTCCCATTTCAAGATCTTTTTCAATGTTCACTTAAATGCTGGTCGACTTAATCTGTGCCGGCAGCACATTGGAAGTCAGTTGAAGTCAGGGGTCCGAGATGTGTGTGTTTGTCTCACATGTGATGTACAGTGCTAATGCCCAAAGAGTAATGATTTACAAAGCAATTTACCTTCCTAGCATTAATTATTGGCTATTGGTATTTGGCAGTGGAAATCCTGACTGCTCGGCAGAAGAAAGCTGAGGAGCTGAAGAGGCTGACAGACCTAGCCAGTCAGATGGCTGAAGCACAACTGTCTGAACTCAGGGCTGAAATTAAGGTCAGGTGTTCAGTTCTGTTTGGGTATTTTAGCTGTTTGTCTAAATTCCAGGAAAGAGTTGTCACATTAACATGCCAGACTGTTCATTCCTGCTATAGGCCGGCCAAAGGTAACTAGCTTTCCGAGGGGAACACATACCTTCTTAAGCATTATAGCACTTGTGAGCAGTGTACAGATGCTCCCAGAGAAGTGTAAGCTATCCCCTCATAAGTGGAGCAGTGGGAACTTTTGCTGTTTGTGTATCATTTGTGAGACTTAACAAGTAAACCTGATCGCTTCAGGTTCAGTGATCAAACACATATACTCTGATGAAATGACCCACTTCCCAAGTGGGAGAGGGATCTACCCGTCTCTGGGCTGTGAGACATGTAATTTGGTAAGGATGGGAAAATACCTGGTTCTGCTCAGAGATCTTGTCTATAGGGCAGGGTCAAGAGTTTGCTGAGGTTTAAAGTGAACCTAGGATAAGTATTGACTGATTTCTGTACCATCCATATAGTCTTTTGCTCAGAATGCAAATCACTGTTAACTTGTCTGTATCTTTGCAGCACTTTGTGAGTGAACGGAAATACGATGAAGAGCTGGGCAGGTCTGCCCGATTTTCCTGCGATACGGAACAGCTGAAGACACAAATTCAGCTCTGTGGCGAAAGTAAGTGCTGGTGATTTCTCACACCGAAGTCCTCAGAGCATAGTGTTCCACATATTTGTTCAGGAAATGCCAGCAGAAATAACATGATGTGCAGTCCATCTGCATCTGCACAGCACCCTCTTTGTCAGAGATTTCCAGGTATTACGTAGATCAGTTGGAGTTTTCCATCTAAACAGGATTTTCAAGTGCCAATAGGAGTCAGCTCTGGGGAACTCTCAAATTCAGAAATCTGTGAATAACTAGTAAATCAGAAGTTTCTCCATGTGAGCCTAATGTTATGAGACCAATTCAGATCTCTCCTGCTAGGAAGTAACTCCCCAGCTTTGTAACAGTCACTGGGTTTTTCAGGAGCTAATGGCAGTCCCAAATGTTTCTGTTTCCAAATCATCTGCCCTTCTACTTGGAAATTCAGGTTAATTTTCTGCTCCAAGTATCATGTCCTTGTTGCAAAATACATGACAGCTTATTTCTCATCTTTGCCGTGTTTTTTTTTCCCCCAGAAAAATAAATGGTATAATGCTTTGCCCCAAATGTTACCCTGTCCCTTGATATCCCTTCAGTACCATCACTTAGGAGAAAAACTGTTAACATAACACTGAACTAGTGCCTCTTGGTGGAAGATAATTTCAGGAAGAAAAATAATGTTTTCAAGGAGTTACTAGAAATAATAAAAAGAAAAAATGCCATGCGATCTGCCAATAAGATTGTCTGACTGCGCAGCTAAAGAACTGACTCCTTTTAGGCATAACCACTTTAATTCATTAGACCCTAAGAATCCTGTCTTTCACTGAAGGATGCCTTCAAAAGAAGGCATAAGCTTCCCAGTAATGCGTCTAATTGTTCATGGTCACTTCATAGACTGTATCTCACATCCTGAAGCTGAAGAGAGTGAAAATTCTGTAAAGATTATCCTGACTGATATAACCACAGCTGCCTTTGATACAATCATAGACATTTTTTTAAACTCATTGAACTACTTTCCTAAATAACTTCCAGCTGCCGTTAATTCTGCAAGCTAATTATACCTAATTTCAGTAAAGCATTACTTAAGCATAGTTTAATACTGTTGAAATTGGGTCAGTGAAGTCAAAAGAACAGCTATTAGCAGGGAAGCAGTGCCGTCTTACAAATGACTGATAGTGCACTGGCTGTCTGAAGAACTCAGCTTTAATCGGCCCTCAGTGACCTTAGATGAGCAACTCATGCTGTTGGCATATCTTTGATAAGAGCTCTTTGGTGGAAAAGATAGTCCTGTTTGGAGCATCTCACAATGAGGCCCGTACCCTGCTAGGAGTTGCAAGTACCTTATACCAGGCCTATACGTAAGAACAGCCACTATTGAGGGCTTTAACAAAAGCAATAACCAAAACCACAGAGCTTGTGCTATGGAAGTCATGTTCTAGCATGAGAAGGTGGTAGGCAGCATCACGATGAAGGACAGGAAGAAACAAAATTAATTGGAGTCGCATATACCTAGAATACCTGATGGTGGGTTATACCCCTTCGTCGTACATCTTTTTTGTCAAAAAATACATTTTTTATGGTGCACTCATCTGGATTTTTAT
The DNA here is from genome assembly GCA_026546715.1 of Gallinago undulata. NCBI lineage: Eukaryota > Metazoa > Chordata > Aves > Charadriiformes > Scolopacidae > Gallinago > Gallinago undulata. The sequence continues at coordinate 28,618,932 of JAOTQQ010000079.1, forward strand.
ATGGGTTTGAATGTACAGCAGTCTGTTTTAGACAAGAGAGCAGTAGAATTGAGTGATAGCCAGCCACACTGAACTTTTAGGACAGAAAATTCAGATAATTGTGCAGAAAAACATTGCATTGTTTTTCTGAAGAGGACACCTAGTGGGAGAAATAGCTGATGTTGGCATAAGTGAAAAGAGCCTCAAAAAAAACTAACAGATGGTGCTCAGTTGCTAAAACTATTTTGCATCATCTTTCTCTGTACTAAAAGTGAATAAATAGAAGTACCTCTTAAATAAAACAACAGGTGTCTCACTGAAGTGAGCTTCTGGTTGGTCATCCGTACCAGAAGAAAACAGGAAAATTCCATAATCAGAACAGTAGATTAAGATCAGTAACTTTACTTCAGTAGCCTCAGAGTCCTCTTGGAGACTGCTTAGAGGCCGTTATACAGAAACAGGCAGCTTGAATACCTTATGGAAATGCAGAGACATAGGAATCAAGGCTTTGTTCGGTGCATTTCACATACAGGCATTGAAGTGGTTAAGAAGTCAGGCAGTTTAAAAATACTAAGAAGTATGGAGCAGGAATATACTGGGATGAGCAATAGTGGTGCCTGGTGGAGCCAACTGCCATGACCGTCATGAAGTGGATGAGTGCGTTTCATTCAATTCCAGTTTTTATAGATATCCCTGGTACAGAAGAACCTTTGTTAACCATCTCCTTGGAGCAACAGGCATTAGACTTTTTTAAGCAGAAGGGAAAAAAAAATACTTAGACATATAAGGAAGCTTTCATGGCTATTACCTGTGTTGTAGCTAGTGCATATATAGACAGCAAACATCAGCCTTTTCAGCCTTCCATGATCAAAGAATAATTTGCAATCAGATAGTCTGTGGTGTCTGCAGGCACAACCTCCTTTGACCTCAAGCAATCAAGAGAGTTACTGGAATAACGCTCACTTCCTTCTCCTCTTTATTCCTTTGTTGCCTGAAGACTCCCATTAGGAGCTCCCATCAGGGGCAGTTCTGACAGCACTGGTTAAAAGTTCACAAGCAAACCATTAGGTGCCAGGAATTTTGGAAAGCTTTCTTGGATGAGCAGAGCCTATCCTTCTGCCAGGTTCCTTCCAGTTTTAGGGCAATTCCACCACATTGGCTCTTTTATCTCCAGAAGTGCTTCATGATGAGGCAGTTTCACAGAAGTAAAATGCTATGATCTATTATATATAGTAAAGTTAAATCGATGCTACTAAATGAACTGTAAACAGAGTAAGAATACAACCCTATGTTTAGATGTTGATCGTTTAATTGATAACACAGAACACTTTTTTTTTTTTAATAGTTTCTCACCCAAAGAACAACTATTCCTCAAGAACACCATGTAGTTCAGTGCTGTCTTCTATGACCTCGCATGTAACAACTGGCAAGCAAAATACACACTCACGGAAGTCCTCCAAGAACTCTGATAACAAAACAGCCAGCACTAAAGTACAAGGTCATCTTTCTTCCAGTCCTACAGAATCTTCTTCGCAAGGAATCCCTACAAACAAGCAGGTAAGAAACCAGTTATGAACTAAACTAAATTAGTTCAAAAATTTCAGAAAAATATGCAGTATTGAAAGTTGTTAATACCAAATCAAATACGGGTTTTGCAGTCCACGTATTTAATTAATAATTTTTGAAAATATGCAAGTATATATTTTCCAGCTTCATTTTCAAGGCAGTGGGAACATACAAAGTAGAAATGGCATACCCACAAAGACCACTGCCTGGTGTTCAGAAGTGACTAGTGGCAGCTAATAGACTGAAAAACAAAAGCCCTCCGTAATAGCTAATTGCTCTACATCCTACAACTGAGAAACATCTTTTCCTGATCCTTGACAAACGATCAGTTGATGTGCTGTTGAAGCATGATTATTAGATAGAATTTGAAAGTGGAATCCTGCAAGGTTTAAAAGCATATTATTTCAGAAGCTGTATAATACAGCTTACAGTACTGTACTACATTGCTTGCTGTTTTGTTATAAGAGCACCTTAGAGTTAGAATGTCCTTGTACTGTTCCACTTCGGTAAAGCTACAACTGAAGTTGATTTGAATTTTGTCCAGAAGGGATTTTAGGCTCAAGTAGGTACCTGAAGGGAAAGGTTACATTATGTCAGTGGATATAGCATGGAATCAGCTGTCCCAGGCAGTCATGCAAATAAAGCAATTCAGCCACTTCTCACTAAGGATCAAAGCTTCCTCTGAGCAAGATATTGCAATGGACATCTCCCCCACTATGTGGATTCTTAACTTGACTTTCATTCGCATGTGAATTTCTGTTCTTCCGCAGTCTTGCTGTAGTATTTACACAATACTAAGAAACATATGCTCGTGATTTTGGAAAAAATCAGTCAGCATCAAGTTTTTCAGTGCTTCTTAACTGCTGCTGCTGAGATGTCTAGTATTTCATCCACTTTTCTCTATTCTCTTGAATCATGGCAGATTTTAATTTGGCATCAGCAGTGAACCTGCCATCTGTATTTCCAGGCTACACAGATGTAGCATGCTCTTCGTAGTTCAGTTTTTAAGTGTAATAGAGAGAGTTCCAGCAACAATCAAAACTGTAGTGTTTTTCCTCTCCTAGTTACACTGAAAATTTTATTCTGCAATATTGGTTAATTCTGACTGCTGTATTTCTTGTCGTCTTGGAAGGATTCAGATAACCTAACAGTTATCCAATTTCTTTCTGGGTAGAATGGGCCTTCTAACCAGAGGCGAAGATTCAACCCACAGCACCAAAACACCTGGCTCAATGGATCTCTTAAGTCACAAGCTGCCAGTAATGAGGCAGATCAAAATAATGTAAAGAGCGGTGCCAGGTCTGAACACAGAAGACAGCAGCATAACAGCTTCAGATCTAAAAATAAAGGAGCTATGAAAAATCAAGACCAATCCACAGCGACAAGGACCACAGAGAATCCAACACATTCAGAAAAGACCCGACGGAAGCACCATGCACCAGACACCGCGCATCACAAGCCTTTCCAAGGCAGTGTCGGCAGGGTGTCACAGTGCAATTTATGTCCTGCAAGGATAGAGGTCTCTGCTGACACCACTGTTCTTTCAGTGCCAGCTGTGACTTTAGTGGCTTAAAATGTCATGGTGACAGCAGGCAGAGAAATTTTAATCTCTTCATCTTAGTTTCTTGCTCGAGATGCTTGTTGGTGAAGAAAATAAGTCAGAACATAGTCATTTTAAATCTGTTGCTGCTTAAAACTTGTCGGTGTCTTTATTACTTACTAATTATCAAAATCAATTTATACTTTCAAGGCTTTGCCCAATATGTTCAGTTATTTTGTCATGGCAGTACAGAATCTTACCAAAGCAGCATTCTTAGAAAAATGAAATCTAGATTGGAAAAATAATTTTATAATTAAATTCATAATAGCAAAAATATGTTGTAGATATGTGGTTATACCACATTATTGTTTTCTAGAGCAGCCTGTTTTAGAAGGATCCCAGGAATTCCGTATGCTGTGATCTGCAATGAAATCAAATAATCTTGTAGAATTTTTCAGCAAATCTCTATACACCTCTTTCTTTCTGTGTGTGTATACACACATACATGCATGCACACTGTATACACAGAGAATGTTGTTATATACAAGAACATTTGAAAAAGCAGTACATTTGATTTTAGCTTATTATTCCATAATCTGAGATCTTTAAATTCAAGTATAAATTGTATTAAATGTATTACATATTGGTATTTTTCATTGACAAACTATTTTTATGAGGCTGAGGAAAAATGCTCATTTCTTAAGTTCTGAATGTATATAGTCATGGCACAACCCTATTCTCCATCCTTATAAGCCACTTTTCTATGACTAGTTGGATTTATTTTTTTGCATATGAAAAATTGCAGGTGTTCTAGACTTGAATCCGATTTATTTTTCTATATTTTTGCTGTAGGAACCATCTGTCCATTACAAGAGCTACGACTAATAAATTTGTTACAGCAACATGCAGCAGAATGTGGAGGTACATATTTGAGCAGATACTACGTCCTTCAGAATTTTCTATTAAAATAAAAATCTTACTTAGTCTTAATGTTCTGATTCTGTATTTCAGAAAACCTGTTTCTTTCAAAAAATTAAAATCTTTCTAAAATATTCTGGTGTTTGCTGCTTTGCAGTGCCTAACCTTTGTGACCTTACTCAAATTGTATTTGCTTAATTCACCTGGTATCAGTGGGAGGCTTTCAGCCAAGTTTGGATTGGACCAGGCTTTTGATTTCAGCTTGATTCTAATGCCACAGGTGCATGGGAGAGACCCACGAGAGCCACCTCCATCCTGGACATACTTTTAATATAGTTATTGTTTAACATAGTAAGGTGTCAGAATCCAGACCTGCCATCAAGTGAACTAGTGGCCTCAGTGTCAGAATCAGAAAGGTGGAAAAGAAGGTCAGTAAGAGCAGGACACTTCAGTGTCTTTAAAAATTGATTGCTAGGTTATTGCTTACTATTGATTTTTGCCAGTTTCCTCTGCCTTATTTCTGTTAGCTGACTGCACGCTTCCTTAGTACCAACTGGTTTACTTTTCCTCTGTGGATCTTGAAAAATAATCTCCCTTATGGGTGATTTTGATTATTTTTATTTCTCTTGATATCTGTATACCATTTTCCACCTGTGGATATGGAAAACTTAATTCTAAAAGGCAAATAACTCATCTTCATCTGGAAGAATGGTGAAAGAAAAATGAACATGCATATGTAAAGGCTTGCTTTCTTAGCATTGCAAGCACTGCTTCCATCCTAGTTAATTACCTATTGTGCTTTTAAGCCTAATGTTTTGAGTAAATGGAACTGAAATTCCAGAATCTGTGTTTGCACACCCATCAGGTAGCTTTTCAAAATTTGTCTGCTGCCTCAAAGTTTTATTTATCTGCTGTAACCTCACTGTAAGAGATGTAATTATAATTTCCATGCAGATATTATACAGGAATGTAATTATATTTGTGAAATTTATTATGTTTCTTCTTGTAACCCCTCTAAAAAAAAGGAAAATCTAACTTATTGTAGTGACTTCTACTCCTTATAGCTTCTCCACTTGACAGGAGTAATGAAAGTTACTTTATTCCATAAATCAGATTCTCACAAGCAGGTTTCTGCAGATAAATAAAATCTGTAACATAAGTCACAACAGGAGCACCTTGCACCCTTCAGTACAGCTCTCCTTCCATGTGCTGGAGGCTCAGTATGTGACAGACCCCGGACTAACAGGTGAGAGACACCATTTCTCTTCAGAACACGGTGCAAACACATTTTCTTTGAGAGGTGCAGGTGTGGATTTGCGTGGGCTGGGGAGAGGGCTGGTTGTGGGAAGGCTGCAGTTCAGCGTTGCAGTGGGTGTTTTGGCTACGTTACGTGGTGGTGCTCTGAAGTGTAGCTGTGTCAGAACGGCATCTCTTCATCTTTCTTTTCCTGTGGGTCTGTATGCAGGGAATTGTAATTGAATGCTCTTGGGCCAATCTTCAATAGAACTCTTTTTTTTTAATCTAATCACAGAGCTACGTGTGACACCCTTTTAATGTGAGTGATTTGTATGGGGGGGGCAGTGAAGGAAGTAAGGGCAGGACAAGGCTTGACTTTCAGGCCAGCTGCCTTTTTTTTAAAAAGCACCCTCAATTTACAAAGTAAATACAGCTGTTTGGCGTTGTTCAAACACGAGCATGGAATTCCCACTGCACTTTGTACACCCTTTCCAAAGTGGAAACACATCTAAAAGGGTGCTATTTTAAAGCAGGTTGGGTTTGGTTTTCTTCTGTGTGAGATTAAACATGGAGTAAGGACAGAACTCAGCAAAATAAAGGAACAAATGCGCGGTTGGGAGACTACAAAGAGAAGGCAACACAGCCAAGCTAATTGGAAAACTTGCATTGTTTAGGCATATTTGGGAAAAAAAAAAGGAAAAAAAAAAAAAAACCTCAAGGTGTTTTAAAATGTCACTCTGAAATTAATAATTCCGAAAGGGAAACATTGATCTCATGGTGCTTTCCTGCACCCCATTGTAGGGGAACACCTGGTCTGAGCTTGTATGAATGGCAGTTCTTACTGTGAGTCTGTTCCCCACGTACCGACTGGGCTGCATCAAGATTTTATAAATGAGCTACATCCTTCCTGTTCATGTACTTGTGACTACAGCAGAGGGATCCAGAGCTCTCAAGTTCCAGTGCTACTGCCAATTACCCACATGAGAATATGATAGAAATTTACCAGAAATTTGAGACAATACAGCTACTTTATTATGGCACACTACTACAACAAAATGTACTAAAATGTTCATGTTGTACCAGAGACTAGAATGAATGAAAAGATATATGTATAGGAAAGGGGCAGCTATGAAAAGGGCCAAATCCTTAATGCAAACTCTGGGCATAGTACACAGCTGATCATGTGATTACATTTGCAAAGTAATTTTCAGGAGTGACCAATTCTTGTATAAACAGTAAGACTTTGGGGCAAGAAGAGAATTCTGTAAGAAGAGACACCCAAAAAGCTCAGAAAGCAGCAAAGGTCTGTAACGTCAACCTTACCTGCTTCTACTGCTTAACATTTTTCATTAAAAGCTGCTGCCCAAACCAAATCTAGATCTTCATGGAGCTTCTTTGCTACAGAGTATTTAGAGTTTTACTTCTTAACCACACTTTGACTGTGTAACTGCAGCTGAGAGACAAGACGGCTCCAATCCCAAGTTTTTGGTGGCACAACTGGCCTCCTGTTTTATCAGGTGAGAATTTGTACTTCATGGATAGGAAAGAACTAAGAAGATGAGATCTGCTCCTGGGTAATGATAGTATTTCTTTTTAGCCGTAGTAAGATTTGTACTGCATAATGTTTATTATCTAAGCAATTTAATCTATACCGGTTTAAAAGAGTATGCTCTTTTCTGCTCTGGAAGAGCCAGTAGGGAAATAAGCAGCACAGTGTGAAAGAAAAAGGTGTAGGTTTGGTATTTCTGTGGTGGTTCAGCTGAAAACACGCTGGATGACAACTCCCTGAGGATCAGTGGTAACGTGTGCCTGTCACGTGAAATGATGTCTGCTTGCTTACATCAACTGCAAATGAGTTCTCCATATGCTGAAACACACAGATCACACATTTTTGAAACGCATCTTGATGACAGTAATAGACCCTCTGCATCCCAGGCCCATGTGTAGTCTCAGAGGACTAATTTTCTAGAAGTTTAACTTGAAATCATATTTTTCTTCTCTCCTTAACCCATACGATGCTGTATCATTGATGCTTTGGAAAGACAGTAGTGTGACAGTGAGAGCTAAACAACTAGAAAATTGACAGCATTTGGGAGAAAAAAATAATACATCAAACTACATTGGTGATACATATGTCAGCCTGCAGAGTGAAGCTGTCAGGTACTAGTAATCATTAGATTATTAAACTGGAGTAACTTTCTGAAGGTGGTCTTTTCTGAACATGATCTCTTCTATAGCCGATGATAATTTCACACAGATTCGAAGTAAACCATTGTCACAACACTTGACCATGTGGCTAATCCCACCTATAAAATTGTAATTCACCTTTAGTAGTTTTCCCACTCCATCTATCTGCTCTGCACATAGGGCATATCACAGCTTTTTAGTGCAAATGCAGTACCAGCTAGTACTTTGGTAGTTGAATTAGCGACATGAAATGTTAAGAAAACTTCAGACTTTCAAGAAACTTGGAAAGATACAGTTTTGAGGAAGTTTCACTGTGCAGAAAATTCAGACTTGCAGAATTTGTGCTTCTTGTTCCAGGCCTCAAAAAGCGAAGTCTGTTAACAAGGTTAAGGGATGACTAGTCCTTGGACTGGCAAGTTACACTTGTTTTCAGCTACTGGCTTCCCAGAGAGAAGATTAAATTCTATTTTACTTCCACATTTTAAAAGGCTTTGGGTAGATAAATAAGTGGACTGCTTTTCAGGCAGGTTATTATAGAAGACAAATTTCACAAACTTAGTGTAAATGATGAATTGCATGTCCAAAGAGTAGGAGATTACATTACGTTAGTATCTTCCTATAATTTTCGACTTGTCCTTTCTTCAGTGAAATTTTTAGGAAAGGAAGAGCCTTGAGATTGTTGCTTTTTTAGGTTTATTTTTTAAGAAAAAACATTAGTTTAAACTTTCTAAAGGTAAGCTGGTCTTCAATATACACACCAATAGCAGAAAATTACAGTATTGCACACCTTTACAGTGACTACTGTAAATGGCAAAGCGTCTCCTCTAAAAATATGTTAGTACATAAAAATTTGGGGTTTTCACTTGTGCAAATGTTTCAAGTCTTAGGGGTTAGCAGAAAAGCCTGAAAATGTGATTGCTTCTAAATGATCTAGAAAATAAAACATTTAAGGAACTCTTCTGTAATTCTAATAGTCTCAGGAATTTTAAGAACGTTGCATTTGGCAATGTGATAGGACTTCTCACCATTTAGGGACAGCAGTATTTACTGGGCTGAAAAAGCAAAAGCAGTAGCAAAACCAACAAAAGACCCCAGCACACAGCTGTAAGCAGGCAAGGGCACAAAAACAAAGCCAGGTTTTTTGTTCACTGATTCAAACAACTAAAACGCCTTTTTAAAATCAGTAAGCCAAACTTTGCTTTCTTCTGCTGATAAAAACATACAGCAGCTCAGTATCATTACTCAAAATTTACCCTGGTACCAGAAAGTATCCTCTGTCCTGCTCTGGGGGAAGGAGGAGTTCTCTTAACTTTCTTCAAATCAGTTCACCTTTGTTAAGGCTGCTTTGTTGTCCCCTCCCCATTTGGAAGGAGGTGCAGAAGGCCAGAGGAAGGCCAACTGTAGGGAGACACCCCGCAGTGGTGCCATGGAGATGCCAAGGCTGGGCTGCTTGCACAGCCTCCCCCAGTGGCAGGTCACACCACCTTAGGAAAATAGTACCCGTATGCCTCGGGTCAATGGAAAAATTTCCCCAGGCACCCTTTTCCCTTCCTGTATCACTGAGTTTTCTCACTGTGTATATGGTTCCCTTAATTGCTCTTAATAAGAAAATATCCTCACCATAAGTAACCAGTAAATGCATTCAGCTTACAGAATCTGCACAGTACTCTGTATGTTGCACATTAGTGGCAAACTTTTATCTAATAAAAGATACTTATTGTTACCTGTTTTCCCTCCCTTCAAATATGCAGATAGAGGAAATTACAGTAAGCATTAACTAGAGTTAGTAAAGCTGGTAAAGAGGTCTTTTATGCCATGCACATACTCCCTTTGAAAAGGTCGGTTCTACTGGTGTAGCCTGACAGAAATACAAACATGAGATGCTTTTATGTTAGACTGCGCGTGCCTGTGTTTGAGGGTTTCTTCAATCAATTTTTCTTCCTCCCTTCCCAACTTACAATCATAGAATCATTTGGGTTGGAAGGGACTTTATAGAAATAAAGCAGAAAACACACTTCAGTGCTCACTTAAAACAATTTCTCCCTATGCTTTTCACAAACTTTTTCATCATCATTGAATGAATTGAATTTGAATAAATGACCACATGAGATGATGATCTCTTCTTTGACCAAATGATGCAAAGCTATCCAGTCTGTCAGGCTGAGTCAAACGTTATCCATCCTCTTGATCATTTTTAAGCTTGATACTCTCTGCTAATACAGCTGGCTCTTTCTTGTTTAGTACCATAGGAAGTAGCAGGAGTTTCAACTGCAGCACTGTCCTCTTCCTTTGTTTTACTGGATGCAGAAGAAGGTGGCCGAGATGGTGCCATGAGTGGAGTTTGCTTCAGCTTTACTACCCGGTTGCCTACAGGCTTCCTGGACACTGCGCTCTTGAAAGTCGCTTGAGGTGGTGTCCCATTGTCAGCCCCCTGCCTTCCACGGGGCGCCTGGGAATCGCCGGGCACCGATGTGTGTGTTGCAGATAGAGTTTCAGAAGCTACTTTGTGCAGCGTCAGACTTTGGCTATTGGGTCGTTTGAGAGTCACTGCAGAAGGTGAAGCATTGCAAGCAGCTACCTTTAATGCAGCTGAATTCTTGACTTTAATATGGATACTTGTTGAGGGACCCGAGAATCTAATTGGCTTGGGATCCACTTTGCATGGTAATAAGTCTTTCTTTTCAGTAAAATTGATTAATCGTCTTTAAAACAAAGAACTTTAATTAAAGAAACAAACAATATACATAAATTATTCTTTTTATAATTACATTATTACAAAACAATCTGCAACAGCCATCCACAAATCCAAAGTTCTTTTAATTTTGAGTGTTACAATATCATTTATGATTCTTAACTGTTCATCGTTGTAATCAGGCTTGCTTTTACATAAATAGTACCAGCACTCTTCTACCTGTGTGTCCCAGTTTGAGGTAAAACAGAACCAACTTTCTGTTCAGTAATTTTACTTCATAGCCAGGCCTCTTCTAACTCTCTGAAATTAACAGCATATTGTGGAGAAAACTGTTTGTTCTTAGAGTGATAAGACCGATGTTTGTACTTCATGCCAAGGAACGATATGCAGAGAGGCTCTTGATTATACTTATTGCTCTAACAACCAAGGCCAGTTAATTTCGTTATTTGCTCTGTTGGAAGATCAGAAACAGAAAAGTGCAGAGGTGTCCCACCTGTGGAGAGGAGGGGACAGGGCAGGTGACCCAAACCTGACCAAGAGGGTATTCCATCCCATTGGTCCCACGCTTGATATAAAAGCTGAGGGACCAAAGGGTCAGGCTCTCTCTTTCTTCAATGGCTGATGTCAGAAGAGGACCCTGTCTGTTCATCTGCCTTTGATCCCTATCCATGTGTTCCTGACTCCGGAGGTGGAATCCAGTTCCCATCCATCACTGAGTCCAATCTGGGACTTCTCCAGAGCCTGCTGGTGATGACATCCTGGGAGTTTGATGTGGTTTTGTATATATTGTATCTATTTTATAATTTCCTTTTCAATAATAATATTTCATTAGTTTGGTTTATTCTAAGCTCTTTATCTGTTCCCCTTTTTCTTCTGGAGCAAGAAAGTGGGAGGAGAGCATCTGTTGCCACCATAGGCCTATTTGGCCTAAACCACGACACTGTAAGTAATATTACACATTAAAAATGGTAAAAAAAGATACGGTGCACAAACTAAGTGAAAACCAGTGAGAAAGAAGGCTGGTACAGTTGTAGAAAGAAAGTATTAAAATGCTACAGATTAGATACAAAATCCACTAAATACTAGTCTGATGTGGTTTAAATTATTTACAAAAACGTAAGACACAGCTACACAGGAACACAAAACTTAAGAGTTCCACACTATGTAATTTGATAGAAGAAGAGAGAGATTATTTTGTTTTCTCCCTCCTTCATTTCTTTTCCATAACAAATGATTGTGGATAATCAATTATTCAAGATAAAATGTTATTAAAAAAAAAAAAGCTACGTAAGAAAGTCTATGGTGTCTCATGGCAATTCTAATTGGTGCAAAACCAGCATTTTTAAAGTATTACACAAACACTGTTTCTTAGTTTTGGCAAAGAAAGACAGATCCCTAGATCTTAATTCTTCAAGGGAATAATAAATGATGCCATAGAAATCCAGGAGCTGGATTTAGAAAATCTGAAACCTAACAAAACAAAAGCTAGGCCAGGTCAGAGGGATGATAAGTAAATACAAATCAAAATCATTTTTGGAGAGATCAAGAAGGGCAGGGAAAAGGAACACTGAGACCAAATTAAACACAGATAACTATGGCTCTCTTGCTGGCTCCTACATGGGGCAAAGCTACTAAAACCTAGTAGTAGAACAAAGAGTATGTGTGAATCAGATTATATCTAGATTTTGAGCTGATGAAGAAAAGCTGTAGCTTTAACTACCCTGGTTGTCAGGAATGAAGAAACATTCAGCTGGTGGGCCAGTACTGTAAACAGGCTATGAACTGTGAGAGCCGCTAAAGAACAGCTTAAAAGATACACTACAAAAGCATTGATATTTTTCAGAGTGCTTGCACGTTGGATTTTAAAAGATCTGTGAAATGCCACAGGGATTCATGCAAAAAAAAATTAATTGTACAATATCCGAGAGTAGTATGTCCTGTTATTGCTCTTACAAAGCTGGTATACGGTGATGCTGTTCAAACGGAAAGCCTGCAAATAACCTAGTACGGAGGTTTTCCTCAGATCTATAAAGTGAGTCAGTATTCTCAACATCTGCACATCCTAGATCAAAAGAACCACCAAAACAAAAGGGAAAGTTTAAACATTCAAAGATTTGGTGCTTTTAACAGTAGCTAGGGGGCAGAGGTAAAATATCTTCAGTAACTAGGTTCATTTACAATATCTCAAGACAGTATATGACCTCACCAGGATCACTTAAGTACATTAGGAGTTTTAGCTGAAATCTGAACATAGTTTTTTGAGGGCACAGAAGAATAAAGAAGACAAATCAAAGCAGAGAAATAGGAGATAAAACAGGCAATGGTAGTAAAGGAGTATTCAGGAATATATGTAAGCTGTTTAGCAATCCAGGGATGAAATGAACACAGTCCTTCTGGTTTGAGCTATGAAAAGCAAAGAATGTGGTATCCAAAAAAAAAAATGGGGAGGCTGGTGAGATAGGAGTTTTCAGCTGGATCGTTGTGCTGATGTGACTCTATGGCTGCTGCTGAAATGACAGTGTGGCCAGGAACAAGGAAGGTCAGCAGGATCCTTTTCTCCTGTCTAGCAGCAATAGAGGCTGTAGGGTGGCCCTGATAACTGTGTAGTTGCACCTGCAATGGCTGTTTTTGGGTAATGGATTGTAGACAGAGGTATCACTGTAAAACTGCAAAGAAATTCTAGAAACTCCTTCTGAAAAAGAAAGGCATCTCACATATGTGAAGATCAGTTAGCCTTTTAAAGTTTTCAGTTAAAATTCTGTTTTAGCAGTCCATTTAAATAATACTGCTCTCTACTTTTTTAAATTACTCCTTCGCACTCTAAAGTGATGTTTTAAAGGCTGAAGAAGTAGAATAGAAGAGCTTCAGCAACCTAAAAAAGATAATTTGTTTCTAGGAAGTTCTTTTCTGCAAATAAGCTTTCTGATTATGACACCTTTAAAAATGCAAATAGAAAAAACAGCAAAAACTCAACATTTGTAGCTATTCAAAGAACCTGAAGTTATAAAATGTGCTGTATTTAAGCTTTATTTGAAGCCACCTATGCAAATCAACATACCTTTTATGAACTGGAAGCATATGATGCAAACTGCCTTTCAAGGGGCATTCTTCAAGAGTCCAACATTCAATCAGCTCCTGAGGCACTCTCCAGTAGCTGACACCTGCATTTCAAGGGAGATTGTATTGCTGAGCTGAGAGAACGTAAGTCAATGTTATGTGTGTATACACCTGACTAAATGAGTGTGTGTATTTTATTATGTAGAATTTCAGCTTTGAGGCAATGCTGACATGAACATATCTTACAGCCAATGTGCTTCTAGGGCTCCCACCAGAGCACCAAACACCAGCAGGCCTCTTGCCTGTGGTGGCTCTCACTACACCTATTCATTCATGTCAACTCATGTCCTTTTCTTGAAACATCCCTTAAGACTTTCTTTTTTTCCAAATAGCCACTACTATGGGATATTTTACAACATGTTACTTACTGAATGAGTGAACATGTAGCACTGGAAGAGGTTGCCCAGGGAGGTAGTTGAGGCCCCTTCCCTGGAGACATTCAAGGTGAGGCTCGATGAGGCCCTGGAAAACCTTATCTAGTTGGGGGTGTCCCTGTGACTGCAGGGGGATCGGACTAGATGACCTTTGAAGGTCCCTTCCAGCCCAGATGATTCTATGATTCTATGTATGCAGAGTATTTATTATAGTTTATTATAGTTAATTTGCAAGTATTTTTCTGTAAAGAAGTAGTACTACTAATATAAAAGAAAAAAAAAATACACTACCTCTCTCTTCCCAGGCATCGAAAGCATCCATCATTTTTTTCAACTCAGCTACAGAGTAATAGCTCCAGATGTATTGGACGTTATTTCGCACTTCTCTAGAAATATTGTTTCAAAGGTAACAGTTATATGGTAAATCTAGTGAAGTCTTTAAAAATGTAACACTGATGAACTGTATCATTCTCTTTACCAAATCCTAACTATAAGGACTTATTAGTAAATGTTTTGTAAAGTAGAAAGGAAAATGTTATTTAAATTTCATTATCTTTTGTATAAGAGGTTCTGAATAACCATCCTCCTATGATCTGCATGTCTGTGAAAACCTATTGCTAAAAATGAGCGTTCATGAAAGAACAAGTGTTCATAAAAGAAAATTACACAATTAATGGTGTAAAATATATTCTTCTAAGTCTCAATTATTTATTCAAAGGGACAATACAGTAGGAGGACAGATACCTGATACTATGTGTCCAAACACTTTTGGAATAAATATTAATGTTCCCAGCCTAAATTTAGGAAAACAAGCATGTTAATTATAAAGATGATGAAACATTGAAAGCTCTATCTTAATCATGTTTCAAAAGGTGCACAGGGAAGCATGCTTCTGACACTTTATTGTGGGACCAAGAGAAAGACAAATTGCTTCCAGACACTCAGAAGTACATGTCTACCAATAACGTACAATTATTGTCGTAAAACTACATTAATAGCATAGTAGAGATGTACATGACCTTTAAAGAATTAAAATCATTTCCTTTAAACTTCAGTTCTTTTCAGTGTTAAATATTTCTTTCAACTGTCTTAGAAGACTGCAAAATACAACTGCATGAATCACAGCCATCTTTGTGAGTACTTTTTCTGGATGGGGATTCATTCACTGTATTTAGTGTAAATAATGTCCTAAATCAGAACGTAATTTTAAATTGTTGAGACAATTTAAAAATAGCAAGTAAAACATAATGAGAGCTTACAGCAACTGCATGCTAGTCACCTTTTATGGAGTATTGAATTCTTGTACTCCTTGCTAGTTTTTATCCTTATGTTTGTTCGTTTGTTTGTCTAATGTGATTGTTTAAAAAGCCAGCTGTTTTTGAAGCTGGAAAGATCTGAATCTTTCCACAGATTTATAGCACAATAATGTTACATTATGCTATATATAATAATATTTAGGTATTATTATAATATGTGTGCTCATTCTTACTTCATAGTGCTTTTGTGTATTTGACAGTAATCTTACCTTTTGTAGATGCTTTTACTATGAATTTTCATTCCTAATTCCTTATTAATTGCATCAGTCCTATCAGCTCTGGTGGCATACACACCAATAATTTTACTTTCACAGCTTGCTCCAGAGGTGTGGAGATCATGCAGGACCCAAACTGTAGGCTTGGTACAAACTAAATCATAAGTATTGCAGAAATCTAACAAAGCCTTGGGAAAAAAAAAATACTAGAATATTAATAAAATACAATATTTTTAGTTGAATAGGCTTTCATATTTAGGTTTTCTTAACTGTACTGGTGAGGTCTTTTAAGTAAATCAAGGAAGTAGTTTATCTAGAATAACGTGTGCAGTATTTCTTACCTGATGTTACCAGAGAATGCTATAAAACTAGGAGAAATTCACAGAAAGGCAAAAGAAATACTTAAAGGCATGGCAGATCCCTAATGTGAAAAGAAATTGGAAGATCTGGAAATGTTTTATGCTTTTCAAAAGAAATTAATAAGGGAGAACGTGAAACATATGGAGCAATAGCTTAGTAAGAGAACATAGGTGACCATCAGGACTAACACAGCCATACCTGGTAATATGAATTAATTTCCAATCAGTTAATTAGAATTAGCTTTTGAGTTGCAATATTCTAAAACCGACAAGCCTTAGGGGCTTAAATAATATATTAATTTTAATTTTTCCTTTCTTGTTCTATAAAAATGTCAAAGCACACTTTATTTTTCAAGTTTTAGGATGAATTTGTAAAACTGAAAAAAAACCCCACCCAAACATCTTTAAGGGATCAAATCTAATCTCAAATAAAATATGAGTTCAAATAGGGAACTAAACAATGTCAATCCGACAATGCAAGTTTTACAGCAGACTTGCATGTAAAACAGAGTCAAAATTAAACTGTTGCTGTGTTGCAATGATGGGAAAAACTGATGTCCTTAATACTATGGCTGCATTATTAACTCTAGGATTTCTCTAACCAAAAACTCTGAATTTACTGATGATTTAATATGGTGATTAAAAGGTGCTAAACTGCACATGCTGTAATTTCAGTATCTGATGCTAATGAGTGGTGTGGATTACAGAGTATATCTTTTAAAATGTAAGAAATGTCAAGACCTTTTTAAGTTCTATATTTGACCTTAAAGAATAAGTCTCCATTTCATTGGCCAAATGGTCAGATAGACTGTATGGATAAGGGATGCCAAAATAATCTGCTTCCTCCTGCAATGCAATTCGAATTTGTTCATCTTCAGGAATCCGAACTTCTCCGTGAAGATAATCCAAAAGATATTTAAGCAGGCTTCCATCTCGATCAATTAGACATGCTCCTGAAAACATAAATAAAATGATTTAAAATGCTGCTTCTGGCAAGCAAAGACAGACTTGCCACATTCTACCAAATCATCAAGTAAAACCTTTATATAAAACTTCTGTACTAGTTGTACTTACTAAGGGGGAGTAAGTATATACTTTCTCTATTATTTTAAAGCTACTATTCTGTTTCCCTGGCATATTTCTTATTTGAAAATAGAATTCTTTATACAGTAAGCATTTCTTTGGGATTTCAGTGAAATCATTGATCTGTATAGGACCATGCCAACATATAACCTCAGCTGTACTGCACTCCACTTAAAATGCTAAGATCCAAGTCTAGATGCATTTCTAATTCTCACTATGGATACATCTTTTCTCACAGAGATTTTTTTCAATTTTGGATCCAGGCAATTTAAACGAGTTAAATGTAGCATCATCTCTAGTACCCATCTAGTCTAACCTTTCCTGAACTTTGCTCAAGTTTTACAATATTTTTTTCTTTCTTTTTTTCTCCTTTGCCTGCTGGGCTCAAGGACCAGGTACAGAAACTGACCAAACTATACACAGCTGTACAGAATACAACTGCAACTGAAAGATGGTATCAAAGCCCTGCCTATAAAAATATTAAACATTTCAGATATTTTAAACAGTCAAAAGTGTACAACAAGGGATTACTATTCTCCATCCATCATATCTTTAAACTGGACATACTTTGGCAGGATTTCCAAGTCACAAACAAGTGTGAAATTGGACCTATGAATAGTTTTAGTCAAGCTTTCATATCAGGCCATGGGGGTGAAAAATGCAATCCTTACTGGGTAATGAAGTATTCTGAAACAAAGATTAAACCCATATCTTCTTAGGTAATGAACAGAGAGAGTGAGATACCTCTGGAGAATATGGCGGGGTGAGTTATAAGCAGGGTCCAAGTTAAATGCCAAATACTCTGCCAACTTCAATTTCATCTATTTTCACATTCATACTGAAGAATTACATTCCAAAGCCACAGTTTGGAGTAGTACAAGGTAGGGGTAAGCACTGTACAAATACGTATGTTTGCAAACATGAATTAAGATGAATTACTCCTAAAGTAATGCATGCATGACTTTGATGTCCTTAAATAAAGGTTGATGCTCAGCAGATTGGGAAAACAATATATAAAATGTATAAGTATATATAAAAGCATCTTTTACTAATAGAACTCCCTGATCAGAAAGTCATATTTACAGCTTGAACATATTTACCTCAACTTTCAGAGGAAAGCGTCCACTAAACATAGAAGCTAGCATTGAATCTTTAAAGCGGCATAAAGACTCACACCTGGCTGTGTATAAACACCCTCGCACATTAAGTTGGAGAATATCCTGGATGTCTTCAGTCTTGCCCTCTTCCATAGCATGTGCAAATGATGATGTTAATTACAAGCTATTCAAACCTGTAAGAGATACAAACAAAGTAAAACTAATGCCAGTTAAGTGAACATATTATATACAAGACCTCAGCTCTTACATGTTTCTTACATGCTACTGTAAAGCAGCTTTGAAAACAAGTCTGGAGGCATATTAGGCCAAATAACCAAATATTCTACACCTTTACTATAAAAAACTATGGCGTTTTACTCTGCTAGGAAATACAGAGGTAGCATTTTTGAGGAAAATGGGTAAGCAGAATTATGCGGTCAGTACATGTGAGCACAGCACTGGAAGGGCATTTTGGGAAATGTTGCTTTGAGTGTAGTTCAATTAATGCACTAAAAATGCAGTAATTTTGTACTAACAACAACTTGGCTTCTTTAAAATGTGATCTTTAATTAGGGCTGCTTTAACTAGTTTTTGAAGTTGTCACGTCACTAATGCCACATTGCCAATAAATACTTTTACTTGGGCCTGCCTTGAGCTCCCTGCAGGAAGGGTTCCCTGGATGTGCAGAAAAAAAATAGCACAAGAAAATCTTCAATACGTTTGGGGTTTTTACTGTTTTGTTGTTTGGTTGTTTATTGTTTTTTGTTTTAGAGCAAGCCCTTTGAGGGATACAAACTCCCACAACGCGCCTTTTGCCCGGGCACCTGCTATCGTTTCACCAAAATTAAGAGGTGCACTCGAAGCCCGCGGGGGAGGCAGCCGCCCCCACAGCAGGACGGGGCTCTCCCTCCCTTTCGCGGGGCATCGCCCCGCCAAAAGAGGGGAAGCAGCCCGTCTGCCCCTCCGGGATCCAGCCGGGGAAGTGCGGCTCAGCTCCCCGCCCGGGGCTGCCGCCACCTCCCGCGCCAGGACTGGACTCGCCGGGCCTGGAGCAGGCTGGGCCGCCTGAGGGGCTGCCTTAGCTCCACAAAATGGCGGGCGGACAGTAGGAAGGTCCGGGCCGGAGCCGAGCGGTGAGAGGAGAGGGGCAACCCCTGTTGTGCGGGGTGTCCGCGGCGCCATCTCCCTCCCCAGGGGCACCGCCGTGCATCCCTACCCGCGGACGTGGCGAGTCAGCCGGGTGTAGGGAGCCCTGTGGCTCTGCTGCCTCCCCCGCTTTGTCCGGAGGGGGTTCCTCAGGCACGGCTTTGCTGTCCGCGTCCTCTGAAGCGAGGCTCACCCGTGTAAACCCGACTACTCTGTAAGGCAGTAAATCTTTCTTGATAATGTTTATAATTATTTTTTTTTTAAACGTAGTCTCAGTAGTACTGCAGCTTGAGCTGTTCTAATACTGTAGCGCTCCCTTTTTAATTCACGGTGGTCTCGGAGCCCTTCTGGTCTGCCCGGGCCAGGGCCCCGGCTTCGGCCCAAGGTGGGAGCCTGAGCAACAGGCGCTGGTTTCTCTTGTGGCTTTGTATCCCGAGGTGCAGCATTGAGACGGGTGATTTCACCAGGGGGATGTGATGCCGGTTTGTGCTGTCAGTCTGAAGACGGACAGGTCTGCTTTGGTTGAAATAGAGGGCAAAATCATTAAAATTTAGCCTCGGGTCAGCCAACGTTTGTCCCTTTGAGGCAGACCAACTCGCTAGCTTGTGTGCCACAAGCAGTCTATTTAGTTTTAGATAATATATATGAATACAGTCACTGCAGCTTTTAATTTGCTCTCTTGATGCTTGCATGTGAAATACGGAGTTCTGTATAAGCTATTAATGTAGGCCCTTTTAACTGAAATATTATATTCTATTCTATAATAGTATGGATGAACGCAGGCAAGGTGTTCCACCGTCATACAGTCATTTCACAGTGTGTCCTGGTTTGAGGTAATACAGGATTTGCAGAAACAGTGTCCTATTAAAAGAAATTGCCCATGTCTGACATAGAGTCACCTGCTCAGCAAAATGCATTGTGTAAAACAATAGAAAGGGGAAAAAAACTAGGTTCTCATTATGCATTTATCTTAGCCTTGTTATGAAAAATTTCTGTGCACATTAAAAATGCTTCAGAGATACCGCCATATTTTCTAAAAAATAGAAGTTTATTTGTCTAGTTCCCGCTTAAATTTTAAGTAAATAAAAAATAATGTATTCTTTGCTATAACACACAGTAAGAACCTATCCCTATGGATACAACTACCAAGTAACTAGTAGTTGTGTGCAAAAGTTAATAGGGCCAAGCTCTATGTTCCTGCAAACTTTCTGGAAGGTATGGGCTGATTATATGTTTAGAAAATATATTAAGAGATAACTAAATCCCAAATGTTAACAATATATTTTAACTGTTATCTAAAGTCCAGTAAAATCAGTTATTTAACTCTACACTGCACACATAAGAAATGTGCCCATATTGTATTTAAATAATTTATCTTAGCAAATTAACTCTATTATATCTGTTACCAAAGACAGACTTCTGCTTTGTTTATAACCATATGCTAAGTAAAATGTTGTTTACTTCCTACTAACCTTCTTACTATGTGAGAAGATAGTTAATTACTGAGCTTCTTACTGTGTGGGAAAATGGTTAGTCACTCAGCTGATAGTGATAATGAGGAGACAGCTAGAAGTGGTTAACCACTTCAAGATTCTCTCATAGTTAATTGGTACTCCTGTGCCAATTAAGACATAATTAATAAAGTAGCTGTGGCTACTTCATCATCAAGGATGCTGGAACATCCTTATCATCCTCAATAAGCTGGCAAACTTATAGTAAACTTTTACTGTCCTGAGATGACTCAATACCTTAAGAGGATAAAGTGAGGAAGGGTATCCCTACCCAAACAACCACCAAGAAACTCACGCCTGCCCACAGATGTTTTGCAGATGCCGCAAAATTTAATACATATGTGCAAAAGCGCTATTCAGTCACCTTAATGAATATGTAAGTGTAGGTGGAGTTACATATTAGGTAGGTGGAATAATGAGAATCTTTGTGTATAAATAATAGATGAATGTCCCTGGTAAGATGTGCTAGATTTGTGGATTTCCACCTAGCAACCGATGTCAAATAGCAAATATCTCCTCTCTAAACTGCTTCTGGTTTTCAGAGCTTTTGTTTTAGGTAACACCCATATTGTATTTAAAGAGTTTATTTTCCTTTGCAAATTAACTCAGTTCTATCTACAATTCTTATTAATTTTCACCTCTTGTCAATCCTGGCTTTTTACTCAGCATTTCCCTTTGAAGGTGTTTTGTTACCATATTTAAGGTATTTAAAACTTCAACCACAATTGCAAAAGGGTCAAATCAAAGGACATGTAAAAATAATGACAGAGCAGCCACAGTTCTAACTGCGTAGTTTTCTGTATTCTGATCTGTTACTACATTTTGATTTTAAGAATACCTAAATATTCTTAGGCTACTGTATTTTCAGTTACTGTTTAGGCCCATAGACTTGTAATTCAGATTTCCATTCAGTCAAATGAGGGACAATAAAGGAAAGAGCCATTTAAATCATGTTCCACCTGGTTCTAGAAGGGAAGTAAGAAATTCTGTTTGAAACAGTGTAACTCTGAGTGATCTCTTATTACTTAGAACTTGCTTCTTTTTATCTTAATTCAGCTTTGCATTAGAATGACAGTTAAAGCTACCCTAAATACTTCAGATGTTTCATTTTCCTTAACAATTAAGGATGCTACAGTTGCAGCAGAGAGGAAATGGTGTGGGGACCACCATGGCTCTCGTGTGCTCGCTGGACTGTCCTTGGCTACGTGTACCCAGAAGCCCTGTCTTTGATGCTTAACATGCGTAATCAAACAAACCCACAAGTTACATGCCGCTGAATGCAATGCAGACTGATAGTTCATGACTGTTTGAATTCCTATAAAATAAGTGAAAATAGGTATAATAGGTTATTTTTGTGGAATAACAGTGTGTGGTTTAACTGTATCTTTAGTAAGGATACACTTCACGTTGTCTTTTACTCACTTGTTCATACAGAGCAATTGCAACTTAAATGTCACCACTGTTGTCAAATGTTACAATATACTTTAAGTTATAACTTCTAGTTCTTCTCACTCTAAAACACTGATTCAATGAAGCTGCAGCTTTCCATGTTTATTTTCTCCTTTAAGCTTGCTTGGTTTTGTCTCAAAAGTCTGAAAAATGTTCCTTTGTGTATTTCTGCATTGGGGCACAATATACATGGTTTCAGTCAATATATGTATACACACGCAAACAGTGCAATAAGTAAGTATCTGCAATATGGAGATTTAACCATGTGAAACATCATTACAATTCAAGATTAGTGCAGCATGTAGTTGGTATGGAGGCATGCAGCATGACCAGCCTGCAAGAACAAACTGCCTTTCTCGGGAAATGAACACAGGGACATTTTTGGTTTGCTTTTCACTAGTTTCCAAAGGAGGCCAGGCTTACACACTCACCCAGTGTATATTTGTGTTTTGGTTTACTAATTTTAGTCAAATTTGACAGGAAGAAGAGGCATTAAGAAATGAATTTTCATTAAGCTTGTGCAAGAAAAGGTGTGATTAGAGGAAAACATGTTCTTAATACTATAATCTCAGGAAAAAATACAGCATGAGCTCAAGTCTTGTTGGACATCAGAGAATCCCAGAGGGAGAAGCTGTTCTGCATCATCTACCCACCAGAAATGTTTTAGTCATAGCTCATGCTTTACTAGACCCGACAGAATTAATCAGAGACTGATTTACAGGTACCCACTAAGACACAAATTCAATAAAACACTTCCCACATGGTTAGGTCTGTTATAACAGGTCTGTCTCTGCCTGTCTGTCTTTCCCTTATTCCCTCTCATTTCTCTTCAGTTTAAAAACCATAGGATCCCAGATGACCGAAAACCAGAATTCTGCTCTTAATATATATTTAAGATATACAGGCTGTGAAACCTGGCAGTGTTTTAAGTTTTTCCCCACTTTGAACGGCTAGCAATTAACTGCAGACTTTTACATGTGAAATGTTACTGTGTGGGAGTTCCTCAGCGGAGTGTAAAGGAAAGTATGACCAGAGGTGAAAACACAGAACTTCATGTTTTGCTTTGAATTTATTGCCCGCAGTAGTGACACAAACATTAAATGGAAGCAAATTGGCAATTGCCCCTTCAGGACTTGGGATTGCTGTAAAACTGGAGGAAATGAAAACTCATGATTGGATCCAGAGGAAAATGCTGCCTCCTGGAAAGGATAAAGAGGTAAGTTTTATTTGATTGGTCTTCTATTTTTAAAGTTACATGAAGTTATTTGCTTTTTTATTTGGCTGGAGTTTTAGACTGTCTACAGTCACTTCCAAATTGCCTTGTAAGGGGAAATGTACCAAAGGCACACAAGGTGTGCTGGATCAGATTTGTGTTTTAAGGGGAATGCATGGAAACAAAGGGGTTTGCACCTTCAGAGCCACACTGAGAAAATGTGCCATATATCACAGACAAATTAAGAAAAGGCAGAAAAAAGACTCTCCAGATGCTGTTTGCAGAAGATTAGGAAAATAATAAGTTCATAAAGATATATTGCCGAATAATGTCACTGATACTTATTGTGTGATTCCTTTGATTTACTTTATAGCATTTTGTAACGTTAGCTCATGGAAAAGTAAGATTTTCATTACAATTACTGTATTATGGAACCAAATGCTGTTTTTTATTTAAACCTTCCACAATCTCTGTAAATCTTCAAATATGTTAAAGCTTTAACTCTCTTAAGATTTTCACAAAACTGTTTACTATAAATTTGCTGATTCCTGGGTCAAGTTTACGGTCTTATGTCCACCATTATGCCTAATGGTAGAACTGGACATACATGGACAGTGAAAGAAAATTTATGTGAAGGGAGTGTTAAAGAGCAAGGGATTTGGTGCTCAGAACAGATTTTGGGGAAAAGCATCTTATTAGACTAAAATACTTCCTTGCAATTCCCGGTCCTGATATTACCTAAACCAAACTAAAAGTGGGCTTGCTCAAATTCTGACATCAGAGATTCCTATCCTTGCAAGTCAGTAATTATGCAGGCAACATGTATACTTGCTTTAATTTACTGTTTTTTAAGTTTATTCATTTTTATTTCCATAACTGTCTTGATGACTGTCTATTAATTGTTTATTGTTTCATCTATTACTATTAGCTAAAGATCATCCAGACCCAGATTTAGCTTTCCACTAAGAAAGAATTACATGGATTTCTCCTTTCAACCCAACAAAACTCTTTGAACAGAAAGCCAAATACAGCAAACTCTTCCTAAAAATCTCTCACAGTCATGTGGAATATCTGCAGTTCCCTAATCCCTCCCTCACAGAGCATGAGGAGTGATGTAAAGTGTTTATATAATTTATTTTATTTTTTAAAAAAATTTTAGCATTGTTAATGGTTGGCATTTAAAATGGTTTTGCAAAGATGCAGTTGAAAAGTTACGTGCACTCCACTCTTTTTAAAATACCCGGGAATGTCACTAAATAAATGGAACTGTGGGTGAAGGGATATGCAAATGTCATTAACCTATTTCGGAAAAGAAATGCATGTAAGAACTATTTTAACGCGGGTGATTTTTCACGTAGGTGACGAAACTGCTATAGTGCCTTTCCCGGTTTGTCGATAGAACAGCAAAAAAAAAGACACAGAACAGGCGGTCGCGCCTGGCGGCCGGTCGGTCTGGGGCTGTTTGTCCTCACCGGCCACGGCCCCAGGCTCTGCCAGGCCCTGCCCCTCCCTGCGCCGCCGGCCGCGTCGGTTGGGGGCGCGCGAGCGCCTGGGCCCAACGATCGCCGCCCAACGGCCGCCGGCGGCCCCTGGGGCAAGGCGGGAGCGGGCGCGCACCGCCTCTCAGCTGCGAGGACGGGAGACGCCTGAGGGGCGAGTGGCGGCGGCGGCGGGAGCAGCCTCCTCGGAGCGGTTTGTGGGGACACCCCTACCAGTTCTACCTGTGCTTGCGGGGCGGTCTCTCGCTATTTGTTTTAAATTTGCATCACTTATAATGTGGTTTATTTAAATGCTTCAATTTAAAATTTATCCTGACAAAGTGAAAGCTGGTCTGGTCACATTGTGAAGTGATAGAAACTTGGGTTTTTTTCCCTTTTAGGTGTGAATTTGGATAAATACTTGAAGAAATGGACAAGATAAAAAAAAATCTGCAATCCTTTTAGTCTTCATGTTTATTAGCTAAATGTTTTGCCAAGCTGTGGTAACGTAATTTAAGTGTCAAGGAACAATTCATTAACCTCTTTGAGTCACTTGAACAAAGGTAAAGACTGAAGCAATTTTCTCAACTTCAGAGATCTCAAATCCTGTTAAGAGGTAATGACACTTAATTTTTAAAAGTGTGAGATCATGTATCATTTGGGCATTCCTCTTGACACTGTACAGGTTCATTGCGATGATGAAAAAACAAGCAACTGCTAAATCGTCTACCATTTTCATCTTCGATGCTGTTAAAGGGCATAGGAAGACAAGGGATGGAACGTTCCAGGGTGCAAAATGGAATGCTTCTTTAACATCTAAAATCAAAAGTAAATTAATAAGTAAGTCCTGTTAAAATAAATCTGAAGCCATTTACTGTACTTAGAATGTATGACTTCAAAAGGAATAGTAATCGTATTTAATGTTATTTGCTGAATTGCTGCCTACTAAAAATATTAATGTGGTATGTTGAGAATTTTAGGAGAGTCTGAAAATCAAAATACATAATTTTTAAGTTGTTTATTTATCTAAATCTCTGAGTGCTTTTCTTTCTTTTATCAGAATTCACATTTTTCCTCAAAATGTTTGAACTTTTTAATTTGTAAAATGTAGATTGATTTTTAGAAACTTGGGAACATTTTTATGTCCATAAAACTATTATTTTTTTAAACGCTTTCTCCTTAAAATGACCTGATTTTAAAAAATCCAGACTAAAGCAGAATCAGTGCATGAAATAATTTTGCACTTGAAACTTGCACAGAAATTGCACAGAATGACAGCCAACAGAAATAGTTTTATATTAGAAAGTTTTAGGCTTTGCTATTGTTCCACCAAAACAAACAAGTAAAAATGTTTATATAGTTATTGTTCATGCAGAGAGGGTCTCTCTTTTTGAAGCTGTTGAAATTAATACGATTATGTCTTCTTTAGATAACTCATCTATGTTTAAAATAACTTTAAAACAAAATAATAGAGCATTAGCTGTGGCTTTGAGTGTGGAGAAAGAAAATTCCCGGAAGCTAAAGAATGAGAAGATTCTTCTTCAGAAAGAAGTAGAAAAGTTGCAGCTTCATAATACTTTGCTTCGTCGAAAACTATGCTGTTTGGTATGCTGCAAATATCATTTGAACGTAGATGTGCTAAACCAAACATCTCTCCTTTTCTGGAAACTTAATATTGCTTCTTAAAATGGAGAATTAAAATGTACATCTCAGATTTGTGAAGTTATATCATCTGATAGCATAGTATTCAGATTTGATTTTTTGATTTTTCTTTCATAAGATTTTTTTGTATTTACTATTTTGTCCATCAGTGTATATTTCTATCCCTAGCTAATCTGGCAATGGCTTCATCATTATATTTACAGGTATTGAGATGGTATTAAAAACCAGTTTGGGCTCAATTGCTGGGGAAAAAAAAAATAATTACATCTTAGATTCACCTTTAGATCTCTTTTCTTAAGCCACTTAAAATATATTTTAAATGATTTTTTTTTCTTTTACATGCAGAATAAAACTCTTACAGAAATAGAAGCGTTTTTAAATTATAACCTCTTAACTGCAATAGAAATAAGCAGTCTTCCTGAGGTAAGATATTTTCTGAACTACTGCCATATTGAACTCATTTTCCAGGATAATATTTTCAAATCATCTAAAGCAGTGTAGTGCTGAAATCATATATGCATTTTAAAACATTTACCCCAATTACTTAAAAGCTTGGGATGAAGGCGTATCTAGTGATCTCAAATCTTGGTGTTGCTTGTACTAAACATTTAGGATTTAATTTTTTTTACAAAGTATCTAAAAGTTAAATATCAGTTAGCCCTGATGAAGTCATGTGACTAAAAAAAATAAAGCATGGTACTTCAGTATGTGTTATTATTCACCAATGAGCAAACTACTTGCCTTCCTTGCTTAGTGCTGCGATAAATATCTTGCATGTGGAAACTTTATCAGAAAACCTAGTCCATGTTAGTCCTTGTGTCACGGCAAAATTACAGTTATTTTTTAAAAATGTATTATTTTTGTCTGTTCCAAACAGTTGTTTAGCGTTGCTCTGTGCTTCTATATGTATATAGAATAGTTATAGCTCTATTTAAAAAGTTTATGCATTGCTTTGGGATGCAAGTAGGTTACAGATTTTGGTAAGTTTTGATACAAAATATTTTTCTGTAAAATTGTGTGTGTTTGAATATCATACACCTTTCATTAGTACTTCTATTTTTTTGCCCATTCATACATTTTTTTTTGTCCTGTGGATATTTCTGATACTAAAAAAAAATATTCAACTGTTTCTACTTCCCCACTGTTCTTCTTTTTAAGAATCTTCAGAGTTTTCTTCCTCTGTCAGCGGGTCCAAGTAGCCCTGTTGGTGACCAGTTCAAGGGTACAAGTCAGTCTACTAGGTAGGTGGTTATATTAAATGCAGAAGTCATTAAGTGTCCGGATTTTTTTGCAGCTCATCTTTGCATATCGTCCTAGGAATTATGAGGTAATATGAAACAATTTTCTGTCTAATTTAGAAATTACCTCTTTGCAACTTGGAATTCATGTATATAGAGAGAGTGGTAGACAAAACTTGTGTTTGAATAACTTGCTTCTTTCTTCATGGAATTTCACCAGCCCAAAGCAGGATTCTCTGTCATAAAAAATACATTTGCCCCTAAGACAGAGCCAGATTTCATACCTGAGGTCTTTTTTTCTGCTTTTATACATTATTAAGAGAATGTTTTAAACAATTGAATATTATGGCATAAAATATAATAAAAATCTTCACACTAAAATTTCCTCTTTTCAGATCTGTAGAATTGCCAGTGAAGCTTCCTTTAATTGCTTCAGCTAATGAAAAACAGCAAGATAGTCCTTCTGTGTGTGAAATACCAAATTTTTATAAGAGTACCACTATTTTGTCAAAGGAAAGGCATTCAGATCAAGTCAAGTTCTCATTATCATTGCCTTCTGGTAAAAATAATCAAAAATTAATTGAAATAGAGCCGGTGGAAACAACCATTGACAAAAATATTTTTTTGAAAGGTATGATGTATTTTTCTACAGGTGATTTATTTTTCAGAACTATCTGAGAATTACAATTTAATAATTCATTACTTGATGTGCAATACAGAAGGTATAGTACTAAACTGTAATAAACTAGTAAAAATAGGATGGTGACCCATTAGCGTAGGTGTACTGACAATCACTTGTAGAATAATGTTCATTGAAATAACACAGCTGAAATGTAACAAAATTAATGTGAACAGAAGAAAACTTTTATAAGATAACCAAATAATAACTAAAGTAGTTATAGAAAAATACATTTTTATTTATACCCAATTTCAAAAGTCCAGCTTTGGTGAAATATGAAATTAGTTCTAGTTAACTAAATTTTTAAGGACCAACCACAGAAAGTGTGTATTCAGCAAAAAAAAACCCAACCAACCAAACAAAAAAACCCCAAAACACAACACACTCACATTGTAATTTTCCATGCTTCTGGTCCAACCTTCAGTAATCTTATTTTGATAATTATAATTTATTCTTTCTTTCCCTAAGATTCTTATATCTTTCTCTTTGCAGAAAATCAAATATGCACGGAACTAACTTCCAATAGTGCCTTCCTGACTCATGTCAAAAATACGCAATCTTTCAGACAGTCTGAGGAGCTTACAAAACCATATAATGATAATTCATTGCCATTCTGTGGAAATGTGACTGAGAGAAAGAAACATGCAATACTTGGTCAGTCGAAACCTCAACCTAATATAAAGGATTCTGATAAAAAAGGTAGTTCAGATAATCTGCCTTATGGTATCAACAGCGGCAGCACCACCAATGATGTGAATCTGGGGCAAAGTCCAAGTGACTTGTCTCACATTAGTTCCCTTGAATTTAACAATGAAAGTAAGAAAGATTTAAAGAAGCTGCTTTTTACTGACAACATGAAGCCTGAAGAAACTGTTTATGGTGCTGATATGGAGTTGACTGCCAGTGATGCAGGTGAACTACTCACAGTTACAGCAAAAGACAAAGATAAATTACACCAAAATAGAAATAGTAATGCTAATTCAGATAAAATATTAGCAAATTTCAGAAAAGTAAAATGCTCTAAGAAGGATAAAGAGAAAATTAAAAGCAAGACTGAAGGTGGTTCAAATATATATGCAGAAGAAAGATTCACTAGGCCTGACAGTAGTGAAGCTTCAAAAACTACTGACTCACAAACTCAATTATTCCAAAATCAGACAGAACAGCTGGCTACAGGAGATTCTGTAGGGAAACAGGGTTTGCAAAATACCAGCGAAGATTATCAAGCGCAAAATTGTCCAAATAAAGCTAGAGATACTAGGATGACATACCAGGTTAACTTAATTAGTCCAAGAGCACAGGAGACAAATAAAGATACTTTTTCAGAAACGTTTGAAGAAACGGAAAGCAAAATACAAAAAGCAGGTTCAAACTCCTCTATTAACAAGATACCACCAGAAGTTTATTGTGCTGAAAATCTAACATTCCAAGATAACACTTCTTATGTATTACCTTTACAGCAGGACCTTCTGCATACAAATAAGAAACAAAGCAGTTCAAAAGTAAACAGGAAAACTTTTCAAAACCCTTCTAAAGCAAACATGGCAAAATGTTGTAGAGAAGAAAATGGGCAGTATGGAGAGTATATTTCCAAAAAGTCTCAAACAGAGAGAGGTGGTGTCATACACCACCATGACAGCAAGAGAAAACAAGACCAGGAGAATATTGTAAAGAGAAAATACAACAAAAAAAGTAGTTGCAGACAAAGTGGAGAAACTGAAAGTGACAGCACTTGGGAAATTCCTCAGAAAATAGATGAAAAGGCTAGCCATTTTTCACCAGGCAGATTAAAACATACATTGGCAAAGGCTAGCCGGAAAGCACATATAATACCAAAAGAAAACCTTACACAGTTCTCACTTTGTAAAAATGAAGAATTAAAAAATAAGGGTGCATTGCATGCAGGGTCTGTGGTATGTGGAAATAAAGTAACTGAAACTCAGCAAATGCAAGCAGCTTTAGTTACTCAGAATGGTGTAGCCATGAGTACCCCACAAGCTAAAGAACAAGCTGACGATGATTCTAATACTTTAAAGAAAGTAGATTCCTCATCAGTGGCTCATAAAACCCCTCACATTAATAATGCCACTGATAATCCAGTAAAGCATAAACAGAAGTTAGGTTCTGATCTTACTGAGACCAGACCAGGAAAAAAATATTTCAGGCATATTGATCAGGGGCAGCAGAATATTTCAGATAACCAGGAAGCCCCTCATGAGATAGATTCATCTATGAGCAAGTTAAAGCCTACAGTTCAAAAATCAGAATTTCTAAAATCCTTATCTGTCGAATGTGCTAAGAATGTGTCATTAAATGTAGATGGCTTTTCCCAGGAAGGTCTTTCCGTCGTCGACCTCCCAGCTATTGATAACCACAATGCTTCCATGAACTTCTCTATACTGAAAAACACTGAAATATGTGGGGGAAATGATCATAATAAAGCACTGGATGGTGGAAAAACAGAACAAAAACTGGATCATATTTCTAAAGAAACTTACATAAAGACTCCAATATCTTGTCATGGTAAGTGTATAGCTGAGGGAAAAAATCGCATTTTCAACTAGGTAGTGCCTGAAATAGTGGTAAGGTATCTTAATACTATCTTACTCTTATTGTTTGCTTAGAGTGGATAAAACAGGAAAGTGGGAAAGTAGGACTGCAAGTCACTAAAATAATTCATATTCTATGTCACATATCAGTCACTATCATTAATGAAGAACCTAGCTGGACTTAAAGATTTCATTTGTATTTCTTTAGAAACACTGCAATTCAACAGGAATTCAGAGATCTAAAATAAGTATTTTGAGCAAATTTTCTCTAGAATCTACCCATGGGCAAATTTTCATGTGACAACCTCTTTTTAAGTAAGATACCTTAATTAAGAAAATAATCAAACTTTAGTGTAGTCTGGAATATAGGTTTAGATTCTTCTATCATATGTTTAAATTACTGTAAAAGAACTCTATGCTAGAGTTTAAATATGCTTTAAAATGTAGCTTTGAAGTTTTATAGCATGAGGTGTCTATTTTGTAAATGTTTTTATTCTCAACAAGTTCCTGTTTACTTTAATTGTCTCTGAAAATGTCCTAACACCTAGACGTTTTAAATTAACAGCTTGAGTCCAAAACTATCTAGCAAATACTGCTTTGGCTTCATTTGAATGCTGGAACACAATGACCAAAAAATATCTCCTATTTTACATGACCAAAGAATAGGAATACTGGCAGAATTAGACCATCATGCAAAGTATTAGCCCTGGTAATTCACAGTTGTATCTTCTCATCTTCAATTCTTTCACTGGAATGTAGAAAATGATCCCATAATTTTATTAGCTTTAATGATGAGTTAGTAAACCCTTGTGATCAGCAGTGTCAAAGGCTGCTGAAATAAAAAGCAGATCATTTGATCTTCATCCATTTAAACATAGTTCAAAAACCAATTCATTTTTAATCCTATATCTAAATCCATATCTTGAATTAAAAGAAATCAAGGAAACACCATCCTTTCTGATGATGCCAGCTCTTCTGTCACTGCCTTGAGGCGTCCTTGGAAATATACCTTAAAAGTTCTTGTGTAATGGAACTCTCTGTATAGTTAGATCTACGTGAATAGAAATATTCACACACAAAGGCATCCAGCTTTCCTAAATAATGCAGGCTCATAAATGTCTCAAAACTCTTCCTGCTTAAAAAGAAGCTAACTTGATCTCCTCGCTTCAAGTTTTAGGAAAAGCTCAGAATAACAGTTTACTTTCATTTAAAACTAGTAAAAATCAAGATTGATTTGTGAGGGAGCCAAGCTTGGGAGGTTTTTCATGATCAGAGAGACTTCTGGTTTAAACCAAATGAGCATTGCTCTTCCGTAATGGAATTTCTCCAAAAGATAATGCTTTTTCTTTTGCCTTCATAAATGGGGAGGGACTTGCTGCAAAGCAGTGCAAAATCACCTTAATACATCTCTCAGAAGTGAAGTTAGCAGAAATCCAAAGAACAGCCTCTGACTTTGTCTCTGCTTAACCCATTTCAGAACACTATTGATGAAATGATGAAATGATCTTGCCCACTAAGACATTTCACTTGATCTCAACACAGAATTCTACTACAGGGCAATAGTAATTCAGCACTATCAGCTTGACCATCAGTTAAGAGTGTATATGCTAGACTATACAAAGTATTCAGATACTATAATAGAGAACAAGAATCTTCACTTTTTTTGACAGGAATGTGAATATACAGTGATATAATTTGTTAGTGTCAAGATAGGCACAATAAAAAATTAATTTATCCCATATGTGTATGGGATCTGTGAGATCAATAGCATCCATTCACTGCTGCAGAGGATTTAAGGTAAAGTGTTCAAACTCAAGAAGTGAAGATAAGAGAGTATTAAATTCAGTTCCTTTGAAAAACTGCATTGCAGATGTTCTCACCTGGATGTAGTAAATCTAATATTTGACCTGTATCAATAAGGAATGTACACTCTTAGAAGAACTAAGGAATACAGATTAAGATTATTTATTTCATTTTGGATTGCTGCCCACGTTAAATCGTAATGCTTTTCAGAGAAACTATGATCTATGAATAAGGGAGAATTTTTTTAAATGTTGCCTAAATAATAATTTCAGTATTTCTCCCAAGTTACCAAAGTATTTATCTCTAAATTAAATATTGATTGTTTAGTCTGGCATTCTGAATTTGCCTTAAAGGATTAGGGAAGGCTGACATAAATAGTACTTCTTCTAGTGGTGGTGTACTTCTAGGTGTTTGTTTTTTTTTTTTTTTAATGAACTATTCCTCTTGGACATGCTTCAAAATACAAGGCATAGGAAATAGCTTGGTAGTATACAGTTTTGAAGATAAGGAGGCTCACTTTATCACCATGCTATGCTCATTTTATAGATGTATGCCCAAAGAGCAGGCATAGAGCTAGAAAATGCAGTATTAGAGAGCTCTTGTATTGGCTGACTATACACTACACAAAATACACCCTCCCCTGCATTCAAGGCCATCAGCTCTGTGCACTTTTGCTTTTTTAAATGCAGTAGCTTAGAGTCTTAAGCAGCTAGTTGCCCATTCCAGTGCCTATGGGCTTAGAACGTCCCAAGAGCCATGACAGACCTCAAGCAGTTCCAAATTTTGGTAGGTTGAAAGCTGATACAGTAGCACTTCCTTTGATCCTTTGATCTTCAACCCCATTTTTGCTGAGCATCTTTACAGTAGGAGCAGTAACCAAAGTACCTGAATTAATAAATACTAATTAAAAATAATTACGAATTGAAAGATTACTTAATGATCAAGAACATATTTAAAATGAAGCATATAAATTACTGTTTTCACAGGGAGAAAGGCTTTACAAGATCTGACAAATAGTAGAATACAATCTCATACATCCTTA
This sequence comes from Gallinago undulata, assembly GCA_026546715.1. Taxonomy (NCBI): domain Eukaryota; kingdom Metazoa; phylum Chordata; class Aves; order Charadriiformes; family Scolopacidae; genus Gallinago; species Gallinago undulata. The sequence continues at coordinate 28,652,381 of JAOTQQ010000079.1, forward strand.
CCAAAATGCCCCCAAACTTTAGAAGAAAACTCAGCAGCACCATCTAGACGACAAAGAGCCAATATTTGCTATAAAGAGCCCAGTCTAGCTAGGTAGGTATATGTAAATTAGAGCTTTTGTTTAGGGTTGGACTTTTGTGTGTACTTAACTATAGTCAGTAAATATTTGCTATTAAAACCACCAAATAAAAACTTGAACTATCTCTTTCACAAATCTCTTCCTTGAAGATACTTCAGTGTGGATATAAAACATTTCCTGTTAGTCTGGCAGGATTTCCAGGTGCCAAAGAAATACACCAACAGTATTCAAGTCACAAAAATTAAATATAATGTATAACATAACATTTTATACTAGTACTGAATTATGGTGAATTCTTAATATTTATCATGATATAAACCCCTTTAGAGGTGGATAATTGTAAATGTTATACTTAAATATAAACTTCTACCATAATTTCCTTGTAATATTGTCAAGTGGCAAGATAATTTATGCACTTATATTATGTAATTCAGTCGGTTTGCTTTAGCTGTATCTAATATGAGAAATCATTTGAGTTTAAGATATATTACTTTGCTATTTATTTATTTATTTATTATTATTAACTCCCATGCATATATATATTAGTTATTCTCCTCTCAGTGTTCTTAGCAAATTTAGTGGCACGGGATTTCTAAGACTGTTAAAAGGCAAGACAAATTGTGTAATAACTATTAAAATTTAAAAGCGGTATTTAAAGCCAAACTTCCATTAAGAAAACTAATGTTTGCACTTAGAACCATAGAATCATAGATTCATCTAGGTTGGAAGTGACCTTCCTAGATTATCGAATCCAGCCATCAACCTAACACTACCAAGTCCACCATTAAACCATGTCCCTAAATATCACGTCTGTATGTCTTGTAAATACCTCCAGGGATGGTCATTCCACCCCTTCCCTGGGCAGCCTGTTCCAATGTTCATTGATAACCCTCGTGGTGAAGAAATTTTTCCTAATATCCGTCATAAACCTCCCCTGGTGCAACTTGAGACTGTTTCCTCTTGTCCTATCACCTATTACTTGGGAGAAGAAACTGACCTCTACCTCACTACAACTTCCTTTTAGGCAGTTTTAGAGGAATAAGTTATGATTACTCACCTTTTAATACGATACAGGCCACATAAAAAGACTAGTATTTTTAGCATTATTTTCAAAAACTGAAGTTATCTATGTGTTGTTATTTCAGGCATTTATTTTCCATAAATTTAATATCTTTAATGTATCAATCTTTCACTCAGGGTATTTACAATTTGAAATTGTTATTATGATTACATAATTATTATAATTACAGTTACATAGATGTTTGGTGATATTCATACATGATGTGCTTTATTTCTTTTGTTTACAGCAAATTAAGGCGTGGGGATCAGTTTACAGATACACAATTTTTGGATTCCCCAATCTATAAAGTAAAAAATAAAGTAAGTTTTAAAAGTAAATCAAAATTTATTTGAAGAAGACAAGAGAATTGCCTCTACAAAGAACACTTCTAAAATAGGTACAATTTTTAAAATATATATGTATGTGTTTATCAGTAGAGAGTGCTTATTGTTCTTTGGTTAGTAAAGGTCTTCCAAAGTGGAATTTCCTGGCAAGGAGCCTCTTTGTAAGGGACACGATGCTTTACTGAGGAAGGCAAATACAGGTTAGGCTCCACTCGTGTTTTGCATTTCTGGTCAGCAATTTATAATTTGTTCAAAGGGTTTGCAGCACTTCTTAATTTGTAAGAAAGGTGTATGTTTAATGAGAATTAAAAATAAATCACCGTTGGGAATTTTATTGTGAGTTTTTTGTATTTACTATGAATAGAACCATTTTCTCATCGCTGGCTGGAACAGATGCAAGCATCCCAAATTTTGATAAATTAATAAATTACTGAAATGGATAGAGATAGTTCTTTTTTGTTTTGATAGTTGACTTTTGGATTTGACAGAGTCATACTGAAATTTGAATGAGGAAGTCTCATTCTGAGGAACAATAGAGAGAAGTCGCAGTGTTCAGAGTATGTGCCAGAGGCAGCCAGAGCAAATATAATGCTGCAATAGAAATTCAGGAGTAAATAGGATCCAGACAAAGCAACACCTTGAGTTTTCAATTGTGTGATGACTAATGCAGCCACATCGTACCACTCAGCTGTGAGGTTTTTGCACTGCTTTCCCTCTGGATTCTTATGAATCACTTCTGCATATTTCACAACCCACTTTCAGCTGACAAATGGTTTTCTGGCATTTTCTGAATTGTAGAGGCTGCCAGCTAAAGGCTGTAAATCACAGCACGTACAGCTTTTATAGACTATAAGATAAGGTTCAGGCTCATTTTGCAACCAAGACAGCCACAGCTCATTTTTAATGAGATACAAATAAGGTAACTTCTTTTGGTTATAGAAGGTAGTTCTTCACCCAGTATGAAGTTACGCTGAGGAATTCCTTACTACAGCAGTAGATATCGTTAGTTTATGTAGGCTTAACAATTGTTTGCACTATTTAATGGAAGAAAAATCCTTGAGGAATTACCAGGAACAGCATTTTTGGCAGAGGATGTCCCTGAATTGCAATTTATTTAAGGCTGGAAGAATATTCTGGAGAAGCCTCACTATGCATTTGACCAATTTTTATATTTTTTTCCAAGGACATTCACTTGAAATTTTCAGAGACCTATTCTTTGGTCTTTCACCAATAGACCTTTCATCTGATATGGTATGCCTCTTTTTAAGAGGTGTAATTAATACTCTTAAATTTATAATATATATTTTTAAAATACCAAACCAATTGTCCATTTTACATGGACAGACCATAAACACCAAGTGGCACAAAACTATTATTTACAAATAAGTAACACCACAACTGTTTTATAGGGTGGTTTGTTTTTTTTTTTGCTGGGTTTTCATAACAGTTGATAGTGCCAGGGCAACTTCCCCAACATCCTGTAGGGCATTTCATGTATGAATTTGGAATTAAAGATGACCACTAGTGAAGTAGTTTACATAGGGAACCTTTATCCCCTATGCAAACAAAGAGCTTGTCTAGCTGTGGCCACTGGTTCCAGAGACTATGTAAAGATTGCTAAATGTACAGCAATAAGGACAGCAAAATGTTTTCATGCAGAATTCTTCCAATATTAAACTTACCTTATCACCCAGGCAATGTAATCTGTATTGTGAAACAGTGAAGTTTATTTGAGAAGTTTCAGCAAACAGTTTTTTTCTTTCTGAAACTTACTGTGTACTTACATCAGCAGACCATTATGAAGAGGTGTAGAAATGGTTGGGAAGATAGATGCTATCCTGATTCAGTGTGATTTGGAAAAGAATTACATATAGAATATTTTTATACATTCTTTCTTGTATTTTATTACCAAGTTTGTGATTAATTGGGATTTTTTAATTGAAATTTGTTTAAGTGAAATGTTCACTGTTTATCAACGTCACCAGCTGTGTCATTAGAAATCGAAAAGGAGTATCTGTTACAATTTGTGTTCCCTGAGCTGGTACCGAAGCAGCGAAACACAGTGGTTTTTTAAAGGGTTGTTTCTCTATTGGACATACTTTGAAAGCTAGAAGCAGAACCACATGCTTCATTTTCTCAGAAAAAAAAACCCCGATCTTTTTGGAGATGGTCTTAATTATTTTTTCAGTGAAGGTCCCATTCCACACAGCCTCCAGTGTTACCAGCTAGACAGCTACAATGTTCCAAATAAAAGCATGTAATAAAAATATAAGGCCTAGAGCTTTATGCCTTAGTTTCTTCCATTCCTTTTAGTATAGATACCTTTCAAAGTAACAAATGATAAAGAAAATTACCTCAAGATGCATAGAAGTTATTTTAAGTAACTCTGAAATCATATTGTTATTGCCGCTGCCCTTCTTTCCTTGTTTTCTCTGTCCTTACTGGTTTTTTTTACTCAAATTGACATTGTATATACAGAAAAAATTTACTTTGGTAACAATTTTCTAGGATGCAGTTCTTTTAATTGTTCTGCAAAATGGTCACTTGAGGTACTGCATAGATTATGTTACATTGTCTGTGCGTCTTTTACTAGATGAGTTGATATATTAGAAGCTCTTGCCAGGAAAAAAATGTAAAAACAGCTCAGGATATTCAAGATAAAAATTAATCTGTAGCTATCACAGATAGCTAAGATTAAGGGGTTTTTGCTGAGGATAAGGTAATGTGAGCTTGTTATAGCTTCAAAGTTGCTTTTTCTCATGTTTATTCAATTTAAATTTTTTTACATTTAATATTTTAGTTTACCACTGATCAAGATTTTGGTTGTTTTAAAATTTGTAGAAAAATTAATTCTAGACATTTAGATTAAACAGGACAAAGAAAATATTTATGATTCTATAAACCTTTGCTTGCAGTTAGCCCTTACAGAATGCTTATAAAACTCGGAAGTTACTGCCAGTTATTTTTTGAGTGCAAGTTTATGCAAAATTCCCATTGGGTTCATTCTGATTACATTGCTGGATTTTATCACAATTTAAAATGACCCTTGGAGATTTTATTGTTGGAACGTAACAACAGTTCACATTGCTCACATTGCCATTTTGCTCCGGAGGAACATACATGGCCTTAGAGAAAGTGTGAGGGTACGTCGTAGCGTTTCACTATACCTTAGAAGGCTCCAGTAAATACACTTGGTGGTTAGCTTTACGTGTTAAGAACATCTGACTTGTCCCTTCTGGGGACACCGGACTCCAGCTCCGGCGCGGTGCTTGGCCTCCTCCTACGTACTCGCTGACCCGCCACCGCCCCGTCCGCCCCCCTGCGGCCCTGCCCCGCCCCCGCCTGCCATGGGCTCTCCAGCTGCTGCTGCAGCTGCCTGGGATTTCCTGCCGCTACTGGTTCCGCGGTCGGGGTACAATGTCTCTGCAAGGGGCGGCGGGGGCCGAGGAGCTGATTTTCTATGTGAATGGGAGGAAGGTAAGTGTTGCCTGGGAAGAATGTGGAGAAAAGGGGGCTGCTATTCCAGAAGTAACTCCAAAGGGTATGGGCACAGGTTTGGTTCCTTCAGACTTCTTCCTCGTGGGACTGTAACTGCATCCTTACACAAGCCTGCAGAAGCATTCCTTCCCATCTCCACCTTGCTGGGTAAGATACAAATCAGCCTCCAAGTATTACTTTAGTTAGCTAACGCTCTTCTGCAAGTGGTTAGAAGGAGAAAAGCAGCAGAGGAGCACTAACATGATTGCAGCATCCCATTTTAGCTAGCTCTGCTGCATTTGGGGGAAAAACACGTCAAAATGAAATGGACTTTCAGCTGGGTATTGAATTTGGCTGGTGAGCAAACTAGTTTTTCATTTGTACGTGCCTGGCTTCTCATCTTTAATGGTACCAAAGAAGAGGCATCAGATGATACCAGATTTTGAGAGGCACAACAGGAAGCTGGCGAGACTCAGGTGCCAAAAAGGACTGCTGGCCAGCATAAAGATAATATTGCAGGAACAAAATTAAAATGGTTGTTGATTCAATAAGACTGGGAGGAACAAGCTGGTTCTAAGAAATGGAATAAAAAATACTGTAACTGATCAAGAATGCAGGCATTTCTATTGCTCTCTGTTGTTAGTCTATCATGGCAAGTGAAAGTTTATTTATATAAAACTAGAAGAAAAGTGGTTCCTGCTGATAGCCTTACAGGCTTCCTCTGGTGCTCATACCAGTAGGTTAAAGTACCAGGGAAACTCTAAAATTTGCAAATCATTATTTCTTTATATTATGCTGCCTCTGTTGTAGCAAAGTTCTGCTGCATTTTTATGTCTAATGTGGCTGAAGTTAAATTCCCTCAGTATGACCTTTCACTGAGCAGCAGTTATTTTTAGTAGTTGCAAGGTGCCCAGGCACTTCTTTGCTGGAAATGTGTCTGTCTGGGAAGGAATTTCCAGATGGAGCACAAATCATTTTGTGATCTTTGGCAATTAGTCTAGTTCTATGAAAGAGAACCAGAGGAGGATTCTCTTCTAGATTTGTGGGAACGTAGTCTGGGCCCTGAATTTTTAAAAGCCTTGGGGTTTTGGTTAAACCTTGTTTTTTATTTCTTGCTGCAGATAGTAGAGAAAAATGCTGATCCCGAACAAATGCTGTTGTCTTATCTGCGAAAGAGACGTATCCTTTTTTTGGCTGTTCCCTTAAGTCACTCATTTGAAAGCCTTATTTGAGCAAAATTCTCATAAATGCTACTGCAAAGGTGATTTGCCAGTTTGAGGAAGTTGTGATTGCCTTAAACTAAAACAACCATATAAAATGATGAGTCTTTCTTAGGCCAAATACCCTTCAGCAAGCTGCTGTATTTTTAGACCAGTTTCCTAAACAAACGAAGTTATGCCATGAGGCATGGTATCTATGTGTGTATCTGTGTTCCTTCCCTCTACCCCCATAAAGAAACCCAAGAACCTTTTGGCCAGAGCACATAAAGCTTAACAGAATAGGAGTCTCCCAGTTTTGTAAAAGTCTCTCCCAGGAAAGGGGAGATCTTGTGATGAGACCCTGACTCTGATGGAATTTTGAGGTAATCTATTTTTTTCTTATGATAAGGACTCCAAACAGATTTCTAAACTCAAAAACCAGGTTTAATAGTAAGTAAATATGAACAAGTATGTTCTTAAAACAGATTAAAAAAAAATAGTTAGACAAGACAGAGCAGAAGTTGACAGAGCTAGAGCTCTTGCCCTGCCAGCTTTGTCTTTGCAGACAAGGTTCTTCCCTGCTGTCTTGGTTTCAGTTTACAGCTTTCTGGGTTGCTACAAATTGTGCAGCGCTTGATTTGATCTTTTCCTCTCTTTCTCTTCACCATTTCAGAGGCCTGACCATGTGTCTGCTCTCAACTGTTCTTAGGAGTTTTCCAAACTGTGCTGCGCCACAAGCTTATTCCCAGCATTCCTGAAGCTGTTGCATAATACTCTGAACACGTGAAGGGACTCACAGCCAGGAGCAGGGAGCAAGTCGGGGGAAGAACAGAATCTCTCTTTTTTGCAGCTTCCTAGACTGTCTCACGAAACATACTCCCACCGGGCCAGTGATGTACCATAAACTATAGAATTCACAAAGGGGAGAGTTTTTATATTTGTTTCAAAAGAAAAACTTATGTAAAAACATATTTATTACTGGTCAGTTGTAAGGAGGAGTCTGGAGCAGAATATGTTGCTATAGTTATGGCACTTATGAAATTATTCAGGATTTTGAACCTCAGACTCTATCAGGCTATAAAAAGTAGAATCATAGAATTGTTTAGGTTGGAGAAGATCATCAAGTCTAACCATTAACCTAAGTGTACCAAGTCCAGCACTAAACCATGTCCCTAAGTGCCACAACTACACATTTTTAAAATACATCCAGGGATAGTGACTTAACCACTTCTCTGGACAACGTGTTCCAGTGCTTGATAACATTTTTTGTGAATAGATTTTTCCTAATATCCAATCTAAACCTCCCCTGGTGCAACTTTAGATCATTTCCTCTTGTCCTATCACTTGTTACAGGGGAGAAGAGACCAACACCCACCAAGTAGCTCAGTACCAGCCCTATCACAAGAGTTATACTTCATTGATTAAAGCACATTTTTGGGTGAGATAAAGCAATTCTGCACTGACTCGCCCTAACGTCTTGAAAAATCATTTAACCATTCTGTGTCATTGTACCCTGCTTATAAAATGAGGATAAGATTGACTTGTCATATTGTAGTATTCCTGCTCTCTCTTGCTGAGGTCTGTTTAATGTGTTCAAGTCCCTGATAGATTAGGGACTCAGTAACTAATTAGTCAGATCATCATTAGTCAGCTCATGGAAGGAACTGGTTAGAGAAAGATTTTGTGCAAGAGTGTTGTGTTTTGGAGCAGGTAGTGTTGGGAAGAGAAAGGACAGAAGAGGAGTAAGAAATGGGGAGTAAGGCTTCCTTTCAGTGGCTGTAGAACATTAAATTAGATGTTTGTTGATTTGCAGCTTCAGATTGGCTACTGTTACAGATTCATAGAAATTATCACTTCTCTCTTAAGTGTGATCTTTCAGATCAGATGCAAGGTTAATATCCTGTCAATAAAGGGCCATCTGGGAATACCTGGAATATTGATTTTAGTGTTCCACTGGAACTTCAGATATATAGCTATTTTGCCCACTGCATGTTTTTTTCTTTCATATTTTTACTTAGAAAACTATTTTTCACTTCCTCTTTTTGTCCCAACTTACTCATTTACCAAAAGAAGTCATTAAGTTTCCTGAACAGGATTTTGGCCATGTCATTCCTTATCTTCAATCTTATTTTTGCTGAAAATTTTAATTCAACATAGGAAGGAGTCTGATAAATATGCTATCATACCAGACTAATTATATGTTCCTTAGGTGGTCAGGAAAAAAGGTGGCCTCACGCTTTTCAGCAGAATAAAGGCCAAAATGAAACCTGATAATTTATTTTATTTTCCTTAATGACAGCATTTTCAGTTCATCTTACAGGAACAAAGTATGGCTGTGGAGGAGGTGGCTGTGGTGCCTGCACGGTGATGATATCGACTTACGAGCCAACTTCAAAGAAGATAAGGTACCCTTAACAGAATATTTTTTAAACCACACCAAATTTTATGATGGTAGATACCATTTGCAATTAAAAAGCTGTAAAAACAAAGTTGTAAAATCTGTACCTAATAAGTGAAAGAACCCAAAGGAAGGATCACTTTAGTCCAAAAGAGAATACTGTAAAAAAATACTGTTCATTCAGACATGTTGTAAATTTGCTGAAATACCGTGCTCAAATGCTAAATTTGCTCATATATGCTGACAGCTCCTGCAAGGAGTTTTCTCTTTAGGAGGTATATATTTAACACCCTTTGTATTGACCACTGGAATGTGGCTCCTACCTGCAGCTCTGTGATGTGCCTGATGGGAAGATAGGGCAGACAGAAGTTTGAGTCTTACCAGCCCTTTAATACTGAACTTCCTCCCTACACCCTACCCACAAAAAGAAGGACTTTGAAATTCAAAATCAGGGTTTCATTAAGATAAAACCTGCAACTTTTCAATTGAGAAAACTCCAGTCAAATTGTTAAATGTGTCATTATCAATTGAATGGTTGGGGGGGGGGGAGTAAAAATGTTCCAGTTGTTCCTTTTCACAATTGCATTACATTGGAATACAATGCGAATGAAAATCTTTAGGGTCGTATAGGAGTTGAAATTAAAACAGTCAGAAATTAAAACAGTCAAGAAACACTTGAACTGTAGTAAACCAAAATATTTTATTGGTAATGATCAAACGTTTTGAAGAATCTCATTTTGGTATGTTGTTCCTTCTTAGAATTATATTTATTTTACCTGAGGACTTCCTTTGGGTCAGAAAACTGATTGCAAATTTTCTGCAGTAATTCTTTACTACCTGCAAATAACTACACCAACCCCACCCTCCCACCTTTGTCCTTCAAAACACACTTAACAGGTTGCTTGTGGGTAAGAGAGACAAGAGGGCAATTAGAAAAGACTGAAGTACTAAGGAAGATATAAATTCTACAGAACTGTCCTCATGGACAGTTTTTATACTAGGGACAAGAGACACAGCTAGTAAGTGATCCCTTCTATAAAGCTTATTCTCTTCTTAATCGAAATCATGATAATGACTGTATAGACTATAAACTATGTCTTGATTGACTACAAAATAATATTAATGTATCTTTACTATAATAAAATAATATTCATGTTCTTTATTCTCTTTTACGTTCCAAAGACATTATTCAGCAAATGCATGTTTACTTCCCATTTGCTCCTTATATGGTGCTGCAGTCACCACGGTGGAAGGTGTTGGAAGTACAAAAACCAGGATTCATCCAGTTCAGGTGAGAGTACAGTGTCACTGTGTAAGAGGATTACTGATGTCTTCCTTTGTATGGGTTGGCTTAAGTGGCAGTGCTTTTCGGGCATGGGAATTTCACATGATGATTATTCCCTCTGCTAAATGATAACAGAAGACAGCACAAGTTTCTGGTTGTTGATTGATCGAGGCTGATGAGATGTGGCTCATGGTGGATCTTGCTTTAATACTGAAGCTTGATCAAAGAGTTGGCATGTAAGAATTGCTGGAGTGGAATAGGCTTGTGTTCTATTTGGGCCCATCTTGGACAGTGCCTCTTTAGATGATGTTTTAGTATGAATGTAAAAAAGACAGAAATCCACTCAAGACAAATTAGCTTCCTTAGTAAATGTGCCTGGGCATCACATTCAAAAAAATTATTCTTACTTAAGATTACTTAAGTTGTTTTACTTTAAAAGTCTGATTTACTATGAAAGTCTCCCGTTTATGAGAGAGTTCATTAAAATGGTGATGTACACTGGGAAGAGTGCTGTTTGTGCTATTTTATTTCAGGAAAGGCTTGCCAAATGCCATGGCTCCCAGTGTGGTTTCTGTTCCCCTGGAATGGTGATGTCCATATACACTTTGCTAAGAAACCACCCAGAACCAACTTCAGAGCAGATGATTGCAGCTCTGGCTGGTAAATATTGCCACTTTTTAATTTGTAGGTATGTCCTTAAACCATTTTCTTCAGATACTTTGTGTATGTGAGTGCATGTCTGTGTGAGTACACATGCATGCCTGTGTGTATGTACTCAATACAAGTTGTGCTTCCCAGCAGAGTTGCTACTGGATATAGACCTCGTATTCCCTGTCATTGTTTTCTCCTGGAAAATTAAGCCTGGGCCTGTGGATTGTTTCAGGAATAGGTGTTCAAGCCATCCCCATATGTGTCTTTTGAAGTGCTTTAAATCAAATGTGCAAAAATGATGGCATAATGGAGAAGTAGATGCATCTCAAGGTCTCCGAGATCCTGTTACATCTGGAGTTGAGAATATGATAAACCTCACAGAAGAGCCCCTTTGTGGTAGGAATAAAGCAGTCAAATAAACTAGAGCGATGCAGACCTTCTTCACTAAGGGAAATTATGAGCATTTACTGCAGGTAAAATAGCCTTCTTTCTTCTGGTGTGCTGTAGAGTCACAGTGGAGTCAAAGGCATTTCCTGTTACTATGAGGTGAACTTAGATGGAGGTGTAATGCTAACCTCCTTCACTATTAGAAATAAGTCAGGGGTAAGGAGAAAAACATTTTGAGTTGGTGAAGAGTATTGTACAATCTCTTATTCTCCTGCCTACTAAGCTGTAGTCAACATTGCCTCTAACGGAGCTCGCAAGCATTTCATACTCCCCTTGAAACAATAGCCTTTATCCTCAAGCTGCAGTGTCCTAAGTCTTGTGACACTGATCTTTTTTATTTTTGGGAGAGCTAACACTTCTTCTTAAACTTTGAAAACACAAATTTCATATAAAGACATGACATTTTAAAACCACATGCTTTAAATAGAAATTTTCTTACCAATTTCGTTTTTTAAGGGAACTTGTGCCGCTGTACTGGATATAGGCCGATCCTAGATGCCTGTAAAACCTTCTGTAAGGTAAGAAGTAATGATGATAAGAGTACCAGATTGTGCCCATTAGGTATGGGCCCATATGTATACTAACCATCAAGATTTTCATTAAGATCATCTCTTTCCTCTGTTAAGAGTTGTAGGCCTAAGTAAGGTGTATGGTGGCCAAGCCCATTACATTAATTGATTGACAAATGAACTTGGTGTCTAGCCTGGATTATGAAGAGTAATCTGAAGAAACCCCATGTGTTTTACTGTGGGTCAGTACTGACATTAATAAAATCAGAATTTGGATCAATATTCCTAATAGTTTATTATGTAAGTCAACATGTCAGAAACCTACAGTGAAATAAGGGAGCGAACAATGGGTAAAAGAAATAATGCAGACCATCTGTGTGTGCTCTCACAAAGTCAACTGAATTTCATGTAGTATGAATTATTTTGTACTAAGAACTTCAACATTCAATGATTTTAAGTTATTTTTAATACCACTTCTTTAACACATAATCCTTCCAATTTAGTTTATTAGTAAACTTCCTGTAGAAGTTTTTTGAAATACAAAGAGACATTCTTACCAGCTTAAGCAGGCTAAAACTCACTGACATTCTGGGCAGTATTTCACTAATGGATATTCCTACTTTAGGAATCTGTTTGTTGTCAAAGGAAAGCAAATGAAAATTGTTGCCTGGATCAGGAAGATGATATATTTGACAAAGAAGAGAAGGTAGGGTTTTAAGTATTTTACCTGTCCCATTTATAGAAAGAATATTGCACAGGTTTTTCTTGTAATTAAAGTAAATGCAGTATACTCTGCCATTTTTGCCTTCACCTTATTCACCTTACATAATATTATTTGTAAAATAAGATATTTTATTATTATTCACAAGAAATTTGGAGATATTTCTAAAAATTAAGGACTTTATGTGTATATTTGTATGAGGAGGCAATGATGTGGCAGGTAGTTGGTATAAGGTAGTTTGGATCTCCAGAGCTGAGATTTGAGTTCTTCAAGTTCAGGAATATTAATAGCCACAGATATATTCATACAGTGTTCATCGTATTGTGTAAGAAATCAGGGCATATGTGGAGTTGTCGTAAATCAACGATCAGTGATGATCTGAATGTAACCACTGATCTCTTACGAATCTTGAGTCTGAAAAACTGACAAATTCTTAAAAATCAGAGTTATGATTGTAATATTTTATATGAAACCTCTTATTCATACAACTATCTGACATTGTTCTCAATTTTCTTTCAATAATATCTGATCTACTTCTTTGCTTTTGAGAACTGAAGGTTGGCACGAAGCCAGCTACTTTCTTATAGTAGGACTACAGGAAACCTGTAGTTGGTCTTTTAGTTGCTTGCCCCTATGGTCTTATTTGTGTCCTTTGTGAACTCCAAGAACTCTGTTATGAACACTTCCTTCACCTCACCAGCTCCTAATAATAATGGTAATTTAGCACCAAATCCAAATCGTAATGGAATTACTAATTTCCTACTGACTTCTGTGGGACCCTCATAGTTTGTTCTTGGTTATGCTTGCTGTTTTGTTTTGGGTTTTTTTTGTGGAATTAATGATGAAAGAAAATTCTTGGTCTTTGCTCGTTTCCTTTCTTTTTAAGATTTCCACCAGACTATTTTCAACAGATGAATTCCAGCCCCTAGATCCTACCCAGGAGCTTATATTTCCTCCGGAACTAATGGTAATTTTTGCTGGTTATAGACTATTTTTCAGCTCTGTCTTATCCTTAGTCGTCCATTGTTCAGAACTCATTCTGAAGTCCTGCTTAGCAGTAATTCATCAGAAGAAATGTCAGAACATTTTAATGTAAATCCAAAATTATATTCCTTTTATTTTTTTTTTCCAGAGAGTTTATTGAATATTCACATACAAAAATTAATCATAGTGGGAAAAATGAAGTTGCAGAACTGGGTATTTGGTGAGAAGACAAGTAAACTAAGCTGATTTCAGTGCAGCACGTGAAGATACAAGTGCTTCTCAGCAAACTGAATGGCAAACACTTTTTAACACTGACAAAACAATGCATTCTCCCCATTTAGTGGCTTAATAGTTTCGTAGGTCTTTTCTGTCAAAATGTCAGCCTCAGACAGCCACCTAGACCAGAAAGTGTTTATCCCTATGATTAAAGCAGGCTAATTGTGGAAGCACCTCCCTAAGTATTTTTTATCACTTTTCTAACAATTTCAGCATTTAGGGGATGTATTCCTACATTTTTTGCTCGGGGGGTAATATCAATCTTTTTTTATTAGCCTATTGGAATTAGTTGAAGATATTTCACCTATGCAATCTAGAAATCTGCCACTGTGCAAAGCATAGCATAACCATCCCATTTCTGTGCAATTTTGAAGGATTAACTAGTACTGCCATTGTTTAAGAACTTCTTTTGACTTTCAGTCTCATGTCTATTGGACCTTGCATCTGTCTATACATCTAAATATTTACATCTGCCATATTTCCCCATCAGAGAATGGCTGAAAATCAATCAAAAAGAACTCTGTTTTTTTGTGGGGAGCGAATGACATGGATTTCTCCTGTAAGCTTAGATGAATTACTGGATCTGAAAGCTGCTCACCCCAAAGCACCTCTTGTAGTTGGGAACACCAGTATGGGTATGTATACAATCAGAATGGCTCCTGTTGCCATAGTTCCAGTGTGCATGGGAGGAATGGGGCTATGTTTATAATTCTTTTTGCATTTTCATCCTTAAGCTTACTCTCCACTATGCTGGAGTTGTCATTATGGAATATGTCTTTTGTCTAAGTCCATTCCTATCTGGTAGGACCTGAGATGAAATTTAGAGGCGTGTTCCATCCAATTGTTATTGCTCCTGCAAGAATCCTGGATCTGAATGTGGTGACATGCACGGATGATGGTCAGTAGACTTTACTTTGTTCAAACATAGGAGATTCTTCTGCATCAAGGGGTGCTGCTCCATTCCATAGTGCTGAAGGTGTGAAGTGCTGTGCATTCCTAAGCGTGCTTGATTCTTTTGCAGGTCAAGGTGGCTGTGGCCACTGTCTCAGTGCATGATACAGAGTTTTGCCCTCATGACAGTCTGCAGTACTTACCAGAAATATTATCTTGGGCCCTATTAATCATAATAGTGCAAGGGTAATTATTCTGGTAATACTGGTTCTGGTGCTGAGTCGTGCAATATTTGCTTTGTGATCTCTGTACCATGTTATTCTGTATAGTAGAGAGAGATCAATACAGAACCACAGAGAGAGTTAGCAACATTGCATGCTTAGCTACATTAGAAAAAAGGCTGTGATTAAACTGACCTAGCTAATATGCATTAACTAATCTTATCTCAATCATAACAGCGGTAATTATTGTAGATTAAAAATTTGGTATCTTAATTTATATATTTAAGATAAACATGGGGTTTTTTTGTTAAAGTTAGACTAGGGTTTAGTTTTTAAATAAATTCTATTGAAATTAGAAATAACAACTAGAAATATATTTAAAACTACTATAATAGCCTAAATTAGGCTAAATTAAATGATAACTTAATTAAATATAAATTACATTGTGCCAGTTTACTGCCAAAGTTTTAAGGAAAATTAAATCCTATCTCTGAAAGTTATTTGCTACAAGCCTGAAGCCACTTTTTTGAAGTGGTAAACTGTATTTAACAGTTCTGTCATTGCATTTAGAATATCTTTTTCATTTCAGATCAGTCTTCCAGTTGTAGTCAATGACCAGTTTGTTCTTAGCTGAAAAGTGGTTGGGAATTGAAAGGAAGCAGGGAGAATATTTATTGCTTCTTTTAATCTAGAAATAAAATCCAGTTATGAGAAGGTGAGCCTTAGCAGTTCTAAAAAGAGAAATGTGTAATTTAGTTTTCCAGACAGAAATATTATTTCCTCTCTTTAATCTGATTTAAATGCAAAATATGTTTTGATTAACTGTTTGTTTTAAATCACAACATTTAGTATTGCTGTACTTGATTAATTTTAAAAAGCCATTTAAAAATCATATGTATTTTGATTTCTATTTTTTGTTTAATTCCAGTGTTTATTTAAAGCATTCACAGATTACATAAATATAGTCTATCAATAATTTTGAATAGAAAGGCACTGTTTACTATTTTATAATACTGACATTTTTATAAAGCATAAATTTAAAAAAATGTATAAATTCTCAAATAAATGCGTGTGGTTACAGTTGTCTTTCTAGTGGGAAAAAGAATACATGTTCAGTGTAAGGACTCTTTGGGGGTTTTGCACCTTAGGAGAAAAATTAGAATATACATATGCAAAGCAAGATCAAATTATGATGAAAATCATGTTTAAAAATAGGAAAATCCTGTTGAAAGCATTTTGAAGCTTTTCGCCTTTGGGTGAAACATGACCTTAACATTTACTTAATCAAAGTTCGTGCAAGGAAAACAGTTGGAATGGGCAGCTGGAAGCAGAGAAGATATTTCCTTTTTAATAGAAGTGATGAGATATTAGCTCAGTTTCATCATTTCAGGAAATACTATCCTCAGTCTCCTGAAGTGAAAGGTCACAGAACCTTTAATTTGCAAAGGCCTCTCACCTTATATTTTCCTATGTTCCACACAAGCAGTCTGAGCTCTACTGTCAGAACATGGTTCAAAACACAGGCAATAAAGCAATGCACACATTACACTTTCATAATCTTTTGGTTACAGGATTAACTCTGGGAGCTGCCTGCAGCCTCTCTCTAGTGAAAGACATCTTGACAAATGCAATCTCAGAGTTCCCTGAAGAGAAGACAAAGGTTTTCTGTGCTGTCTTGCAGCAATTAAGAACTCTGGGTGGAGAACAGATAAGAAATGTTGCTGTAAGTTGTGAGTTATTTGCAATAACAGTTGTAACAAATCGTAACAAACATGAAATTGTTTCTGACCACATGTAAAACTTGCATTTTTTATTTTGTTTTTAGCAGTGAGTTTTCTATCAATACATCTTTTTTGAGCTTTTGATCTTTATAAATTTATATGTAGTCTGTATGTTATATTGTCACTTAACATAAAGCTGTGAAGATGATGGAGAAATGTGTCATAAGTTTATTTTTTTGAAGTCATTAGGTGGAAACATCATAAGCAGAAAATCAACCTCAGACTTGAATCCTGTTCTGGCAGCCAGCAACTGTGTACTCAATTTGGCTTCAAGAGGTAAGAGGAGACAGCCTGTCTCTGTAGTAGTGCCAGAGGTACAGGATCCTATCTCATGGGGAGAGAGGAAATAATAACAGGTGAGCATTTCTTAAGGAACCCTTTTCCCACTCTCATACAAGATCACATCTGCAAGAGATGCAATTTGCAGACAAAGAACATGTCAAAGGTTCCCATGCCAAGGGTAAGCATTCAGACCAACCAGATCACATATACTACTGTGGGCAGTTAATTACTATAAGCACTCATAGAACCTCATAATTTAAGTAGTTGTATATACTACCTTCCCACTTCACTGGTAGTTTTTTTTTCTTTAATTGATGCTTTGCCCTTGTTTTGAAATCACCGTCTGGCCCTGAGGAAAGCTCTGGCTTCTTGTTCCTCTTAGATGCTTCTGATACAGAGCCACTAGCCCGTGCCCATTTCCTCAGTTTTCTTCCATCACTGTATATATACTCCCCTTGACCTGCTCATTTTCTTGTGCACTACCTTACCATTGGAAGATTGATGAGATTATTGGCAAACATGATTTACCTGGTGGTATGGAATTGCATGCTCTCCCTTTTAGATGGCTTGTGTCCTTTTTGCTGTTGATCCAGACAGAGTGCCTGTTGCCATTTCAAAGCATGTAATTCTCCACTCAACACCCTGAAATACATGTTCTTTGAAGGGATTGTTTCCGAGTCAGGATTTCTTGGAACAGACACACAAAGAGGTATGCTGTGTGTTTTCTGCGACTTCTTCCTGTGTAGATTGGCACTGAGAGGAAGAATACCTGTCAGAATGTCATTCTGACAAGTGAAAGTACAAACATTATTTACCTGGACTTTAGCAAGGCCTTTGATACAGTGTCCCACAGTATCCTCCTGGAGAAACTGGCTGCCCGTGGCTTAGATGGGAAT
>JAOTQQ010000079.1:28669980-28697693 GCA_026546715.1 Gallinago undulata
GCTGCCCAGGGAGGTGGTTGAGGCACCATCCCTGGAGGTATTCAAGAGACGAGTTGACATGGTGCTCAGGGATATGGGTTACTGTTGGGTGGTGTTTTTGTGTGGTGTGGATGTGGTGGTTTGGGTTTGTTTTTTTTTTGTTTTTTTTTTTTTTTATTGGTTGGACTAGATGATCTTAAAAGGTCCCTTCCAACCTAGGTGATTCTGTGATTCTTAACAATTCTAATGATGTGCCTACTTATTTGAGTGGTGAGTAGGATCATTGATTGATACCTCTTTCCATTAAACCACTGGGAGAGGGTTTTAGGCATTTTCACAGGTTTTTAACATATTTCTTTACAAGCAGTAGTGGGTGAAACATAGAAGTGTATTATTCAAAAAAGAAGTTTGCAGAAACACTGTTAGTTCTTAGCATTTATTTTGGATCACATTGTCAGAGAAAATACTCCGTCTAATATCCTGGCAGGCTCACAGGTGGGAGTTGACAATATCTATGTATGTAAACCAAGTGTATTCGGGATGGAATTGCAAAGGCAAAAATCTAGAAACGCCAGTGCTGCTATTCCTGTTAGTGTTATTTTTCAGGTTCAGACTTAAAAAAAACAAAATTCCTTTAGTAAAGTTTTGATGTCACACTAGTTATATTTGAAGAATACAATTTTAATACACATTTAATGATATTCTAGAATGAATAGATTACAGTATCATCATCACACATAACATGAAAAACATGAAGAAAATCTTTCTGTAAAGCAGCCAATGTTGAAGTATCACGTTCATTGAATGTGAGTGAAGTATTTTAATATATTAACTTTTAAAAAGAAGATTATCTAGTTCTAGAAAGTCCTGCAGTAGTTCAGGGCTATTGCAAGATAAATATTGTCTAGTAATAAGAAATAATTTATTTTAACATGCTTTGAACCTTGTAGGTAGCACATGAAAAGTACAAAGGACATATAAAACTAGGAAAAAAGTACACTTTGTCTTCATCTGCCAACATGGTTAAATTCCACACAGGTGAATTGCTGTGGATTTCCATCTGTACAATATTTCTGCCTCTGTGTTGTTGCAGAATGACAATGCTACTTGACAGTTCTGTTACTGGCATAGTTGCAGTTCTACCAACAAAACTCCTTGAGCCAATGGAGCTTGTTTAATTAATAGAATCGATTATACATGTTAAAATGTTGCATTTCCAGAAGGCTTGCTAGCTTAACTGTGTAGTGGTTGTGACAAACCCGATGTAGTATAGATTAAGTGTTCAAAGGGCTATTGCAGATTTAGGTTCCTTGCGGAATTTTCTCCTCTAGACTTTTGAAAATACCATCTTTAATAGCATATACACCATAGAAAGACAAACATAGTCACTTTTAAAATAATCTACCAGAAAGAGACAGGAAAAGGTAATAGTATTTATTCCCTTCTGGACTCCTAGAAGTGTTCAGAATCTCAGAACAAAAAAAGAAAAGAAAACAAAACCAAAACAACCCAAATATTTTTTTTTAATTTTTTTTTTTTACTTTTGCAGAAGTTACCTCCCATTCAGATTTCTTCCTCATCCTTTATGCTTTAGAAGGAAAGGTAGTGACGACAGGAGCCGCAGGGATCATCATAGCAGTATCAGAAGGGAGGATTATGGAATGGGGATTGATCTCTGGGCACTTTCTGGTGTTATGATATTATGGAAGATGCAGCAGTCATTTGTATTTATAGAGCATAGTGATAATGTTTCATGTAAACTCTGCAGTTATTTACTCAGGAAGGCTGCAGGTATTTCTTGCCAATTAAAATATGATTGGTATACGTTAATTACGCAATTGTATGTAAGTCTCTGGTATTGGGATTTTTTTAGGAAGAAAGCGACAGATTCCCTTGAGTGATATTTTTGCAGATGGAGTTGGTAACAATACCATCACATCAGAAGAGATCTTAGTCTCTGTCCATATTCCTCATTCTAGGAAGGTAAGTTACTAGTTTGTTTAGATTTGCTTTATGCAGAGTTAAAGACTATTAAATAAGGAGCCAGATGTGGTATAATCCCTATGTTTAAAGTAACACTATTACTGCTCACTTTCTGAATTCTTTATGTTTGATCCTGTCAGTGCCATACTATGTCCCAGTTTTAGCCAAAGAACACAACTTGGCAGGTAGTTGGTGATACGTAAAAAGTGATGTTCTGACAAAATTTTACCCTAAAATGATGAGGGTGGTAGGAATTGCCTAGACCCCCTGTAGAAAGGGGTCTTGGACAAGCTGCCATAGTCCTCACCAAAGCGGACTGCTTACTTGTATATGGTTGGCACCAAGCAGGTAAAGCATTGTCATGTCTTGAAGATTTTTTCTTAAAATGAGATAAGATTGGACACGTGCATGGTGGTTCCATAAATGTTTCTGAATCACAGTCTTTAACTGCTATTGTATTTGCAAGAGTGGATATGGGATTTTAAATGAGCTAGGAGTCATGTTACCTGAGCACTGAAGTTTGGGAATACTTTGAAGCCTCTGTGCTTTTGTACTTGTTATAAATGCCAACTCCACTCCACAAGATCCCTGTCTTCCAGCTATCTATCATGAAAATATCTAGGTCATTTGAACAGTGTAGATGACAGAGTACTGGGTACAGGCTGCTAGAAAATTAAAGGTGGTAAAGCTACTGAAAGGTCAAGAGAAGGAAGAGTATGGTCTTGAATGCTCGGAAAGTTGAATTTGGGCTCTTCGTTTTTTTTATTCTCTTACTTCACTTAGTGCAATAGCAAGTTCTGCTTTCAGATACTTAAATGTCTGCTGGTTGCGGCAAAAAAGGGCACGGACTCCACAGGGGGGTGAAGCGAAGACCTTTAATGCTCCATTTTTGCAGCATATATAGTTTCCATCTTCTAATCATGCACCATGCTCTTTACACAGATAGGTTGTGGGTGAATGTCCATGTACCATTATGAGCAATACAATTGGCTACATATAAGTGTTCACGCGCCTAGGCTAACCAATCATTACTATCTGCTTCGCTGCACTGCTATCTGCTTTGCTACCTCGCTATCTGTTTTTCACACTGCTATGCTACACACATATATTACCATATAAACACATTGTTTTACTGTTCCCACGACTTCTTTCCCACCAATGCAAGAATATCTGCCAAACTCCCACAGAGCAGCGCGTCCATCCTCCACAGCAGGTTACCCACATCTGTCTGATCTTGCTTAGGGGGAGTATGTCTCTGCATTTCGACAAGCACCAAGACGGGAAAATGCCCTCCCAATAACTAATGCTGGGATGAGAGTCCTTTTTGAAGAAGGCACAGACATAATAAAGGATTTAAGCATTTTCTACGGAGGTGCAATCTCAACCACAATCTGTGCAAAACAAACCTGTTGGACACTTATTGGAAGGTACAATATCTCTGCCTTCTCTATATCTCTAAATAAAGGGACTTTGAGAGCTTGGGTGCACTTCCTTGGAGCGTGAAAGTACAGAAAGATTTCACTTTCCTGGCTGATGCCACATATGTTCAACTGAATGATCTGGTCCAACTTTAATGATGATTTTTCAGGACCACTACATTTTAGAGTCTGCACATGGGTGCAATTCCGATGTAAAGTATGAAGTATACAGTCATCTGTGCACCTGAACCCAAGCATCGGTAAATGATGTTGTGTCATGTAGGTTGGATAATCCCCTAGTATCAGCATTCTTGAGTCCTTCAGTTTGGCTCTAATAGGTACAAAGTTTGAGAACTTCAGATGCACCCAATAAGCTTAGGAGCACAAATTAAGCTTTAACCTTTTCAATATCTCTTCATCTACAAGATCCTAATAATATCTGAAGTGAATCTCTGACATTCTTTCCACTTTCCAAGGTTTGGAGGAAAAAAACAAAAAATAATTCAAGCAGTATAAAACTATTTATCTAAACAGAGTCCCACTGGACTCTTTTACCATTAAATATGCAACTTCACTAGTTGAAGTACTCATTATTTTTTACTGCTTTACATGGTTACATTTATTCTAACAGATTTATATTTTGATATTTTGGGTTGTGTAACTATGGGGTTGAGATACTTCAGGGAGACAGCCTTTTCAGAAAATGTAGCAACTATCCAGCATTAATCAGATCCCCTGAAAGCATCTACAGATGACATCAATATCATTATCCATTTTTCTTTAAATATAAGACAGCATCTACAGAATAGGGATAATCTATAAGACTGTTAAAATCAGCTTTAAAGCTGTAATAGGTTTTATTTATTAATTTATTTTTGAAAGGCTGACATCGTGCTCAATTCCATTCACTTAGGGGACCTCACTTCTGTGAGCAACATTGATCTACACTGTTTTCAGAATTGCAGGACATCATTAGAATCAATATTTTTGACTTTGTTGTGAGCAGGATTATGCTTGTGGTCCATGGTACAAATTTATTACTGCAATTTGTATTTAGTTTTTTTAATCCTGGTCTGATTGTTTCTGTTATTCTTCCTGACAGACACTGGAATGAACAAATGTTGGATGAAGCTTGCAGACTACTTCTTAAAGAGATTGCTGTTCCTGGCTCAGCCAGTGGTGAAAAAATAGACTATAAGAAAACTTTGATAGTCAGTTTCTTCTACAGATTTTTTCTGGAAATATTACAGTCTTTGAAGACAATGGTAAATTAGTTCTCCATGTCTGCTTTTGTGCAAGCAAATATAAGAGCTTCTTTCTATCTGTTGATGCTTGCAATTTGTACAATGTGCTAAATACTGTCTTTGGGGTTCAGATCTACAGATGAGGGTAAGCATTTAATTCCCAAAGTGATTGATGGAGAGCTGCCCATTTAACTATTAGGTGCTCTGATGTCTTCACTTTGGATATCAGGCTTTAAGAAAAAGTTGAGTAAAGTTAATGCAACAATATATCAGTATTGAGCTCCCAGTCCCACCCCAAAGAAAACATAAGGTCTTCCTCCATCTGTCTGTAGCTCAAAACATAAATAGACAAAATAGAAATAACAGCTTTGGAAAGCAACTGTAGGTGTTAAACAAACCCTTTTTCTTGTATGAGTTGACTGGGAGCAGAGGACTCAAAAAATTCACTTCCCAGTACTTTCTAGGTGCGATTTACTTGTTTTTGTCTGGCATCTCTTCTTATGAGGTAAAATATCCCTTTTGCCTTTTTCTTCTGTGCTACCTTGAACTCTTTTCTCTGAATTACCCTTACTAAGTAATTTACTATTACTGGAAGTAATAAAAAATAAAAAACCTACTAGTTTTGATCGGACCCCAGAACAAAGCTTTTATGATTATACCTGCTTTATTCTACTTACTTTAAACAAGCATATGTGTTGAATCCAATATATTTTAAAATATTATTTAGTGAAATCTCAAAGCTCTACATTGTTTTAAAATTGTTATTTTAGAGCCTTTCTAGCTTGTGAGAGTCTTGAAGGCATTTCCTGTAAAAAGAGTTTGTATTTGATGATTTTGGTGGTTAGCTTTTTTAATTGGAATGTTCAAAATTTGCATTTTAGTAATAATTCACTTTCTTTTCAGGATCCTTGCCACTATCCTGGCATACCTGTGGAATATAGGAGTGTCCTACAAGACTTCCAAACCAAAATGCCTCAGAGTATCCAAATATACCAGGCAAGCGATTTTATTCTAGGATTGTTCTGTTTTTGTAAGACTTGATTAAAAAGTCACAGTTCAAGCATGACCCTTGCTGTGAAGCTCAGGTACAAATTTTCTGAAGGATTGAAGGAAACAGGCTGTTAGTGGTTGATTTTAATTGTATCTCAATTAGAAAAGCCTTGTCTGAAAAATAGGTTCATATGGATATACTCGCTTCTTCTAAACAGTTCTCAAATGGTAAATATGCTGAATGAACTCCATTGTCAGACTGCTTAAACTTGGTATATTGCAGCATGCAACCCAATTGGGAAAAAATATTGAAAAGCCCAAGTCTATACCTATCACTATAGTATTCTTGTCTCAAAATACACTTTCCTTAAGATCTCAGAGGGTTCTTAGATCTTACTGTAGATTTAGGAATCAAGTTGGAGTTTGTTATACTATCTGATCAAATTAACAAGAGTGTTCAAGGAGAAGCCAGCAAAGATGCAGCAGAGGGCAGTAGAGGGCAGCAAAGAACCTTTTGGATTTTCTGAGCTTGCCCTTGTGACTAGATAATGGTGGGAACTCCTGCAAGGATTTTTGATATTTTGGTGCCCTCAATACACAAATAAAAATCTCAGGCTTTTGGAAACTTAAAGGGAATTCAAATGAAATCTAGGTAAACTTCTCCCATTTTTTCATTTTCAGATATTCGTTAGAAAAGCATTTTAGCTTTAAATGTTTAAATGTGTTCAAGTCGTTGTCTTCAGCTTTTTTCAGAGTTGACCTAAAAATACCCCAACACATTACAGACTTATAAAAAGGGGTCAGCAACAAAGGTACTACTACTTTATGACTTTTGGCAATTTATTCCCCAGCTGTAAGAAAGTAACTAAACTGAAATGGAAACAATTTGTTACTCAACTCAGTTGGCATTGAGCAACAGAAATTACCTAGAAAGCCAGATAATCTGTTTTTTTTCACTTCAAATTTCTGTCTACCTTTAGCAAGTCCATATCTCTTATCCAGAGTTCTTCATCTGAACATTATTAAGCTTATAAAATGAAGGAGCAAAAATAAGAATGCGTATCCTGAAAGATGGATACCTGGTCATTCTGCTAGTGGAAAAGTGGAGATGGTTTGGCTGAAACAGCCATTTGAGGAACTTTAGGCAGACAAGTGAAAAATGTCAGTTCTTGGCCTTGGACTAATAGCAGATAGTGTGCCAGAAAGTGACAGAGGTAAGAAATGTGTAGTGGGGACACTTCTGTGCCAGAAGCTATAGAAGAAAAAAGGTTTTAAGATGTGACCAATGTAGTAGTTCTAAATGTAGAAAAGGAAACAGTTAGTGTGAACACTGACCCAGAAATTGGAAAAGTGTTCTGGAAGTTGCCAATAATTAGTTGGGGTGGCAGAATTAACTGGCAACAATGAATTAACTTTCAGGAAAGACTTAGCAAAATAAAATTAATAAGACACTAAACTCCTACAAAGGTGCAAGGGAATGAAATTGGAAAGGAAATATTTAAACAGCATTTTCTCACTGGTGTATATTGATCAGCTGCAGTCTTTTGGCAAGGAAAACAAATCTTAGGAATCACTTCAAGTAGCTCAAAATACAACACCAGACACTGATAAAATGCAGAGCAGAATCAGAAATTATCAGAGCTTCATGACACCAATCAGTAAGAGAGGAAACTGTCATTCTGAAAAAAGAACTGCTGTTTGTATCACTTTGATGTAAATAATTAGGGGGAAAAAAAAAAAAAAAACAAGTAGACAAACCTGTGCACGGGTCTCTGAAGGTTTCTTAAGAGAAGAAATTGAAGAAATGCCCAGGAGTAGCAGTCAGGTCCTGCATCCACATCAGTTTTTAATATTGTATCAGAAGATGATAATACGAACATTGTTCCTTTGTCTGATTTTCTGATAGTGTAAGAATAACATGATTATTCTTTTATAACTCTTTGGGATGTATGTATTTTTGACTGCACAGCACATAGACCCAAGTCAGCCTCCCCAGGATCCTGTAGGACGGCCCATTATGCACCAGTCTGGAATTATGCATGCCACTGGTGAAGCAGTTTACGTTGATGACCTTCCTTCTGTGGATGGGGAGCTCTTCCTGGCTGTCGTCACTAGCTCCAGAGCTCATGCTAAGATTGTGTAAGTGTTCAAAGCATATCTGAAGAATGTGTTGTCATGAATTACTGACTGAGATTTTTAGAGAAGACTAATGAGTTATGTGTATATGCAGCAGCATGCCTGATACCTGCACCAGCTCCAGTACTGGAAGCAATAGTGTCACTCTAGTAGAAGACTCTTTGGATTTAAGTGTCTCACCCGGTATTACTGTACTAATAAGGTTGAACTGTTTCTGGTCTATAAGCCAACCTAGACCTAGCCTCACCAAAGTGCTGAGCTATGCAGTGCAAGTAGGCATCAAAACTCAGCTTTACCAACATAGCTTTGAAACCTCAACTCTGTTATGAAAAAAGAAAATTTAAAAATGTAGAAAATAGTGTTGCAACATTGCAGCAACAGGGTAGCAAAGCTCATATGAGGCCTTATAGGAGAGGAAGATGGGAAGAGGATTTTGTTCTGAAAGAAACTGTTTTCACTTATGTTTTTATACTACCAAGACACACCTATTCTAGCAGTTTGTTCAATGTTCAGGCACCAAAATGCACATATCCAAGTTGTTTGCCCAGCATTCAAGCACCAAGACGTGTATCCAGGTGGGCTGGTCAGGATTAATTGTGATGACAGAGCAGACTGGGGCTGCTAGCTATAGTGTCTCTTATTTCTGGCTTATTCTTAGGTTGGTGATAGTATGTGGGGTTTGGGTATGCTCTTTTTGGTACCCTCAAGGAGCTGACATCCCCCTCATCTCTGTGACTTAGTAGGATTTATTCACTCTTCTCTGTCTTCTGATCTGAGTGTCCAGAGAAGATATCTATAGGTGTACTGGGATCTTGATGACCTGCTAAACCAGGTGCTATCAAAGCATGGCTTTGTTATAAACCTTCTGCCATTCTTTCTGATCCTTCTACAGCCATCCATTCCCATTCATTCTCCATTTATACTCGTCTTGCCATTTTCTTTTATAATTCTGTAAATAAACTCTCTGTTTGCTGATGCTTATTTCTATCAGTTTGACATCTGTGTGGGCCATGAGGTCTTAAAAATTTGCAATTGTAGCATCATAATTGTGCAGTAATTTGTATTAAATCACTGCAGTTCAGGAAGTCCAATGGGCCAATGATTTCCCTGTTGCATCTGGAGTATGTCCTTGAAATGAAGCAGGGTAGCAGAATTATAAATTGCCTTTAGCTTGCATTTCTTTGCATGCCAGAGACAGAAGGAAAATATATGTCTGAGCCTATAAACAGATCCTGGCAGCACAATAAACTGTGTTCCCTTCCTCTATGCAATGCTTTGTAAAACTACTGAATTACACTTTTCTCTTCCCATACCCCAATCAGATCTATAGATACCTCAGAGGCTCTACAAGGAGCAGGTGTGTTCGATATCATAACAGCTCACGATGTACCAGCTACAAATGAGTTTTACTATTCTGATGATCCAGAGATTGTATTTGCAAGAAACAAGGTATAACTACAATCACTTTTTAAATACTTTTCTTAATTTTTACCATTTTTCTTCTGTCTTTTATAATGAAATTTTACTTGCTGACTCTTTGGATCTCTGTATTGTGTTTATGTCAGTGAATCACTTTATCCATAACACTTCATTACAATGTTCTTACAGTTCTTTCCCACTCCCTTTTCAACTTCAAAATAGCTGGTATGTATTATATTCTGCTTAGAGAAAAATATATCAATCAGAAGAATCCATAATAAACATCACAAAACCATCTGAGTTGCTGGGAGAGTATATTTCATTGAAAATTAGTCTCCTAAATCACTTATCTATTTTTGAATACTGTATTATCCTTGATTCTGTAGTTACACTGGTATTTCTAATAATTTGTTAGCTTCATGGATGATCAAAAATATACAAAAGTCCTAATTCAAAACTAAATCCTAAAAAGAAAATATGAATAGTGGTTACACAAAAGAAGAATATCAGCTGCACGTATGAGAATAATTTGAATCTACTGTTCTATTAGGTAATGTGTATTTTACAGGTGATTTGCGTGGGTCAGATTGTCTGTGCTGTGGTTGCGGATTCAGATGTTCATGCCAAACAAGCAGCTGCAAAAGTGAAGATAGAGTATGAAGTGCTGGAGCCAGTGATCTTAACAATTGAGGTACAAATAATTTCTTTTATCTTGCTTTTTTATTGTTTTAGCTATTTAATTAATGGCAGCAGCAGTTCACACTTTTCACTTGCTTTTTAAACATGATTTTCTAAGGAAAAAAGGTGAATATGAACATACAACTAACCGGTCTGCCAGACTCCTTATAAATACATTTTCAAACTTTTGGCTAATTTTGACCACTTCTGATTGATAGACAACAGTCTCAAAAGTATTAAAGTCTCACAAGTTTCATAATAATAAACATAAAAGTACAAAGAATTGTTTTAAGGTTCCCAGTAAGCAAAAGGCAAGGAGCACACTGGTTGTATATAATTCTATTGGTAGCTACCAGCTGGGCAATTAGCACTTGGCTGAACAGTCAGCTCCTGATTATCTGTAGCATTTTTATCTGTTGTCCAGCTAGCAAGCCAACAAAGTTAGGCTGGGGACATACAGGTGTTGAGGGAATGTGATAGGAAAGTTATTAGGGATATAGAAAATTTTAGAAGTGTGATGTGGGAGTTGTAGGGGCAATGAACTTATGTTGGGTTAAAGAAATGAGCAGAAGTAAGGAACAAAGAACACATTTGCAGGGAACCAGCATTAGTTCTGGTAGTTGCGTTACAGAAACAAGCTGTAAAGTATGTGGAGTGTAACAGAACAGCCTTTCTGATATAAAAAGTAGAAGTAGGCTCTTTTTAAAGACTTGTGAATTTTACTAACATTTAGTTACAGTTGAAACTTAATGAAGTCTTATTAGAAATAAAGCAAATCATACTTAATAAATAGATTCCACTTTTACTTAGTACTTGTGATTTCTTCCCATCTTAATGGCATCACTTTTTGAATGATGTGGTTCCATTCTTATTCTGTGTTCTCTTGGTTGCTTGCTAGATGTATGAGAGGGAAGAGCTGGTTGAATAAACTGAATGCATTCCCTTCAGAAACTGCTCTCATGAGTAACACAAGATATGTCAGGAAAGAATTGCTGGAACTGAACACACAAACTCATCAACAATTATAATCAACTGATGAAATACAGTTGTTCGTCCACTTTGGTAGCTGGTGGTTCAGATCTCCAAAGAGAATGTTGTTTCTCCGGAGAGTGAAATGGCACATCAGGCTGAGAACCTTTAAACTGCTTCCAAAAAAATATTTCTCTTTCTCCACTGCAGGAAGCTATAAAGCACAACTCGTTCTTTGAGCCAAAAAGAAAATTAGAACAAGGAAATGTTGATCAGGCATTTGAAACTGTTGATGATATAATTGAAGGTAAACCGCATAATACATTTGGTATTAAGTTGTTGTCAGTATTTGAGTATGTCTCTATGTTTTTCAAGTCCCGGTTCTAGCTTTTCTCCATATAGGAAGAAAGTGTGATTAAATCTAGTGGTCTTGTGATTCTGCTACTACATTCAAGCTTTCTGAATCCTCTGTCCTTGAAACAGAATCACACAACAATTAGGTTGGAAGGGGATCATCTAGTCCAACTTCCTGTTTAAAGTAGGTCCAGTTAGAGAAGGTTACTAAGTCATGTCCAGTCATGTTTTGAATATCTCCAAAGATGGAGATTCCACAACCTCTATATGCACCTCTTCCAATGTTAGACGACTTTTATGGTGAATTTTTTTTCCTTGTATCAAGTTGGAATTTCTTGTGTTCATTGTTTCTTATCACTGTACCGTGCATCTCTGAGAACAGCCTGGCTTACTCTTCTCTACGCCCTCCAGCTAGGTAGTTGTAGACAACAATAAGACCTCCCTTTAACCCTTCTATTCTCATGGATGAATAAATCCAGTTCTCTCAGCCTCTTCCCATACATCCCATGGTCCAGCCCCCGACCATCTTGATGGCCGCCTTTTTGACCTGGTCCAGTATGTCCATGCTTTATTTAATTTATCTATGTTTTATTTAATGTTGTCACCACTTGTAGACATCATTGTTCTGCTCTTAATCAAGTTCCATTGATGCCACTGGAACAAGATCAATTTAATCCTTCAAGGAGTTTACTCTCTGTTTTTATTCCAGATTTTGCTCCTTGATAAAAGAAATATCAGAAGATTTGGTGCTGAATACTGTAATTTACATGATGATGGGCCATTATTCTTTCCTAGTTAATTTCTTTTGTCTTTTTTTTCTCGGTAACACTTCTGTTTTTCTCTTTGGATCAGGGGAAATTTACATTGGGGGACAGGAGCATTTTTACATGGAAACTCAGAGTATGCTTGCTGTTCCAAAAGGAGAGGATAAAGAAATGGATGTGTATGTGTCAACACAGCATCCAGCCATTATTCAGGTAATACAGAGCATTCTCAGAGAAAGAGGTTGAACCCGTTACAGTAGAGATTTTAAAGTTTATTTTAAAAGAATATCTTAACAGTTTAGAAGCAGTAGGAACACAAAATTGCACATCTGGATTATCCAACAAAAAATGCTTTGTGGTAATGCTGTATCCTGATGAACACTGAACACTACGCTGTGAGGATAAGGAGGAAGTAGAAGTCTCTAATTTTAATTTGAACTAAGTACCTCATGTCCTATTGTAGGAATGGTGTGCTGAGGCTCCACCATCACCATTAGCTTTCCATTGAAGTAAGGAACAGTCAGCACCTTGAAGAGTCAGACCCTGCTGAGGGTTTGATCAGCTGTAATAGCTGTAGGAGAGACTGCTGCTCCATGCCAAAATCATAATCATAGAATGACTTGGATTCGAAGGAACCTTTAAAGATCATCTAATCCAGCCATGGACAGGGTTATTTTTCACTAGATCAAGTTTCCCAAAGTGCTGTCCAACCTGACTGTGAACACTTCCAAAGATGGGACGTCCAGAACTTCTCTGGGCAGCCTGTTCCAATGACTCACTACCCTCGTCGTAAAATATTTCTTATGTCTAATCTAAACCTACCCTCTTTCAGTTTAAAACTGTTGCCCCTTGTCCTGTCAGTACAGGCCTTGATAAAAAGTCTTTCCCTGTTTCTTATGAGTCCCCTTTATATATTGAGTGGTCACAATAAAGTCTCCCTGGAGCCTTCTCCAGTCTGAACAATTCCAACTCTCAGTCTTCAGGGGAGAGATGTTCCATTCCTCTGATCATTTTCATGATGCTAAATGGTAAAGCAAGGCTGACATAGGGTATGGTCTCATGGCAATAGCTACAGGGCATGAAACTGATAGTATTTCAAACTCCACACTGGCATTTTATGTTCAAAACCCAGTTCAGATCCTTTTATCATTTCTGTTATTATTATATTGCCAATAGCCAAGAAGCATGAACCATTTTGTGTTTGAGAAAATTATTTAAAGCAAGAACATTCCTGACACTAGCAAGACCTTAGATTATTAAAAAACAAATGGTTTTATTTGAATTAAAAATTAAAATCAAATTCATGATCCTAGTAATAAAAATTATAAAAAATTATTTCTAGTTTCTTTGTCTTAAACAGTAAGAAGCTTCAGGTATAAGCAATGAAATCTAAGGGTACTATTCTTCAATTCTGCCCATGGCCCGATCACAGTCTCCATGGTAGAGATTTTAAATGTCAACAATCCTGAGTGTTTGTAGTTATCTTTTCCTTGCTTTTTAACCTAGGGTAAAAGAAAAATTATTTTCATCTGATTAAAAAACCCAAACAAACTAGAAACATCTATGGAAACCTTTTCTAGACAAGATTTTTATTTCAGAACCTAACTTTTAGGCTTCATTTGAGGTGACATAAAGGATTAAAAATGGTTTTACAGGAGATGGTAGCTGCAAGTTTAGGCGTTCCAGCCAACAGGATCATGTGCCATGTTAAACGAGTTGGTGGAGCTTTTGGTGGGAAACTCCTGAAAACTGGCTTACTGGCATCAGTTGCTGCAGTGGCAGCAAACAAGTAAGTGTGATATGTGTGTATTAAGATGTGAAGAGAAAATGGAGTGAACAAGTTTTGCATTTTGGCTAAAAAGCTTTCTCCTTTCCCAAAGTTGCTAACCAAAACGTCATAAACCCCATACTGTTCGTAGTTTGTAAGACTGTTTAGTGCATTTCTTTGTTTTGTTTTGTTAGACTGCTTATGTTAAGCAGCTCTAGTCTCAACTAAATTATGGGACTTGAATAAATTGGTATTAGTATAAGCTAGAAATAACCTTTAAATGATTGAGCATTTCAAAAAGACCAGTCCCTGACTCCTGAGGCTTTGTATTTACATTCAAAACATGACATTAACCATCCAGATGTGAACTTCACTGGCACTGCAGGATGCAGAGGGAAGAGTTCATGAGTGGAACTGCTTTTAAGAACAAGTAGTTCTAGTTCAGTCCCAAACATCTTTCAGTCAAAACTAGCTTAAATCTATTAGGTATTATGTTTTTGCTAATACTACTTTATTTAGTTTAGGAACCTTATCACATAAAGCTCCATCCCCCACCCTACAAATTTTGCAGCACAATATTAGCAATTAGCTGTCAGGGAATAGTAACCTCTTTTATAAGCATGATTGATTTGCTTCAGAATGCTCATCAGGTACATCCTGCCTTAGCCAAAATCACAGAATCACAGAATCTTCATGGTTGGAAGGGACCTTTGAGATCATTGAGACTAACCATACACACAAACTAAAAAACTCCAACAATTTTGGAGCATGCCCTGAAGTACCACCTCCCTGGGCAGGCTGTTCCAGTGCCTGACCACCATCTCAGTAAAGTAATTCTTCCTAATATCTAACCTAAACATCTCCTGCTGCAACTTTGTACTATTTCCTCTGATCCAATGATCTTGTAATCTGAGTGGTCAGCTCAATACATTTCTCTTCTTACTACTCTCATTGTTGTACAAACTGCTTTTGATTTGGAATAACCAGGCCGTGCTAAAAATAATCTTTTTCTATAGTTGAAACAATCTTTTAGTTATTGTTAGGATCTTATTTTACATCTTATGTCATGTTTTCAAAAGTAACTATTTTAAATGATATATGCATTTATAGAGTAATGTTTATATTTTTATTATTATCAATGTTTTGGTTTTATCCTAAGGCACTCTATTTCAGTACGATTCTGAATAGCTAAAAGGCGACTAATTCTTAGATTGAATGCTAACTGCTGTGAGCTCACTTAACACAGTTCAGTGTTAACACTGAACTGTTTCTTCAGAAGAAGTTTGCACTGGGTTATCTCATTGGCTTTCAAGATGAAATTAAAATTCTGATATAATTGTAAATGCAAAAAAAAATTGAACTCTGGACATAGCTTTATGCACATATTTAAGCTTATTACATTTAGATTAAACTTAATTTTATGTTTATATGCAGGGATAGATCTGGATACATGATTAATAGCCATCTGTTAAGATTGTCTCTTATTTTGACTGAAATTTAACTTTTCTTTCTTTTTTTTTTTTATTTAGAACCAGCAGAGCAGTCCGTCTTATTCTGAGTCGAGGGGATGATATGTTAATCACTGGTGGCCGACATCCTTTTATTGGTAAATATAAAGTGAGTGCCACAAGAATTCAGTGAAAAAATACCTGCCCATTTTCTGTGAATAAGTATTTAAATGTTACTGGTTAATATTTGTTCTAATAATGAAAATTAGTATACTCAATTTAATTTTAAAGTAAAACAACTAGCCAGGAAACCAAGAAATGAAGTTGCTGTACAGCTCTTTCTCTGCTTCTGTGTCTATCTCTGCAGGATTTGTTTTGGGTTTTTTTTTGTCTTTTCTAATCTCTTTTCCTTTTGTAGCTCTTTCTGTCATTCTTTTTGGGAACAGGAAGCTAAACTCAGAATTCTTCTGCAGAGGTTTATTTTAAACCATCCATATGGTTAGGTTCACACAAAGGAGCAGCTAGTGTTTCACAAAAATAGTGTCATACAGGAAAACTCACCCTATGAAGGAAATTAAGCTTTTCCCTGTTCATGCACTGTCATCAGTGATAACTATTCATTAGGAAAATTTCTGCCTTCTTTTGTGTCTCTACTTGTCATGGAAATTGCACATGCTAGCCACCATAACAGGGTTTGATACGGGGTTTCCTCTGAATTGATAAGCCGAAAGATACATTCCTCTATAAAAGTACTTTTTATTAATAGAGCTACAGCTTGAGTTCTGTGCCACTGAAGAGGGACCATGAACAAAGAAATCCCTGGGCAATTACACCCTTATGATCCAAGTTACCCACCCCTCACAAAACAGTTTGGACCAATAGTAATATTAGGGTCTGGGGTCTTCCTATTCTTTATTGGGTCCTTCTGCTTTCTCTGGGTTGGTCATCTCCTTTCTTATCTCTAAAGTTGCAGCTTCTACTGACAATTGTAGCTTCCTTATGTTCTGGCTTGAAGCGTCTCTGAGGCCTTCTTTTACTTAACTAGGTAAAAGTTCAACGGTTCTAGGTGAAAGTTCAAGGCTTGTGGTCTAAGGCTTCAGCAAATTTAGCTACTAATAGTAAGCAAGTTATGCTAAACAAGTTCTACATAAGTAGGATATCAAATTGTATAATATACTAAATAAGTAAAGTGAGAGAGTTTTTGTAAGACGCTGTAGCTCATACTGAGAATTCAGGAACTGTTAGTGGCAATAGGTGAAAAGAGAGATGAGAGATAAAGATAACATTTCTTCATCAAAAAAAGCAAACGTCATACTCTGTCTGCCAGACACTATTCTTACAATCAGAGTGGGATTTGACTTATCTACAGTGAACATTCCTAGATAACACACTTAACAGCCATCTCAGGCAATATACAGGAAGCCACTGGGCTTCCCTGCTTCTTTTCACAATGAGCTGATGTTGCTTATTATATGTCGGGTGGGAAAGCCAGTATCTTAGGAACATACTTTCTTTCTCTCTTGCCCTTCTATAGTTTTAGTGAATGCTTCCCAGAAATTAATAGTGCAGTGTGACCCTAATTGTGTGGGTTACATTTATTTCCAAAATATACAAGCACTGAAGAAATGAATGAATGCCAAAATATAAATAAGTTATTGTTGATCCATCTAGGTTGGCTTCATGAATGATGGTAGGATCAGAGCTGTGGATACCAAATATTACCTTAATGGAGGATG
The DNA here is from genome assembly GCA_026546715.1 of Gallinago undulata. Lineage (NCBI taxonomy): Eukaryota > Metazoa > Chordata > Aves > Charadriiformes > Scolopacidae > Gallinago > Gallinago undulata. Next base: position 28,686,867 of record JAOTQQ010000079.1, read on the forward strand.
CACCCCTGATGAATCTATCCTGGTAAGGATTTTATAAGCTGACAAATATTACTACATGGAGGAATCATTAGCTGGAAATAATGAAGGCCAAATTCCCTTGCACATGTATTGTTAATCATATAGCCTTTTGATGTAGGGACTATGGGTTGCTGGTAAATCTACACCTAATAGTTTAACTTTTCCGTTCAGTGAAGCACTATACTACTTTTTGATATTTTCCTATTTCGTGAATGGCTTCTTGGACTTATTTTCCCATTATAAACATGTCAACTGACACAATGTATTCTTTTTAAAATGCATAGTATACAATAGGAGCAAAATAAATCATAAAAAGAAGTATTTTTTATGTCCTTAACTACCGATCAGCACTCAACTACTAGTAACGTCATCTGTGTTCTATGAATATCAAAAAATAACTTGCCAAATTAATGTGCTGAATGAGAAATGTATGATAAAGCCTATATGTGTGCTTAAGAGTATTCTTACTACCAGTGATTGACAGAAAGCCAATTTTAAAGCTAATTGTCTCAAGTTAAGGTCTTTATATGAGGTGAAGAAGATTTAAAATATGAATTTGAAAGAAGCACTGTTCTGACACTTAGCTGTATCTGTTTGCCCTCTTTCTCAGGTAGCAGAAGTATCCTTATTAAAAATGGACAATGCATACAAGATTCCCAATTTGAGATGCTGGGCTTGTGTCTGCAAAACAAACTTGCCATCAAATGCAGCGTTCCGAGGGTTTGGCTTTCCCCAATCAGCACTGGTGACAGAAACTTGGATAACAAGAGTTGCAGATAAAACCGGTTTATCACCAGAAAAGGTGATGAAATGAAGGCGTCTTCTCTCCTGAAATCAAGTCTGTGCAGTTGGAAAGTTAAAACCCATTAGATTAGCTCAACTGTCTGAACAGCTCTTTTCTAAGTCAATTATAATTTGTGCTAAAATTAATATATTTTTAATCAATATCCGATTGTTGAGTTAATAACATGCTCTTACAAACTGAACCAAACTGGTAATTGTTCAAAAAACTTATGGTAATCTTGTTGTCTACTACTCCCTTCCCGAGATGGTCAGTCTACCTTTAACATGATTCTGCTATAACTGTTAATTTTATAATTTCAGATCAGGGAAATAAATATGTATAAGGAGAACGAGCAGACACACTTCAAACAAAAGCTTGATCCGCAAAACTTAATACGTTGTTGGAATGAATGTATAGAGAAATCTGCATACTACAGTAGGAAAACATCTGTCATCGAATTTAACAAACAAAATTACTGGAAGAAAAAAGGGATTGCCATCGTACCAATGAAGTTTCCATTTGGACTAGGCACACGTTATCTTTCTCAGGTTAGTTCCTTTAAAGAATAAACGAGCTAAACCTTTTATCCATAGGAGATTATAGTTACTCTACCTTAGGATACAAACCAAATGTGTTATCTTTCAACTTCTGGAAAACTATCATCCTCCTAATGGTTGTTCCCTGAAGGCTACACTATTAGCTCTCTTCAAGCTGAGATCAAAGTTGTTTGGTCTTCAGAAGCCAGGCAGCTTAGACCCTGCCTACTCAAAGGCCAATCCCATCTCTTGTGGTGTGGAGTTGGTATAGATGAGTTGAACATTGTTATGAAAAAGTGTTGAGGACTGATGGCCAAATGTTCATTGGATAAGTTTTCCATTCTAGAAAGAGTTCTGAGCTTACTCTTTCTGACCATTGGGCTACTGTGGGATGCTATTCTTAAAGACATAATGCTTTGATGTCATCAAAGACTAAGTTTAAGGAAGAAAAGAAGGACAGTGGTATTTTTGGTCTTTGTATTTTGTTGAATGTAGGTGTCCACTGCTTCTGAAAAGGAGAGCATTTTATCAATTGAAAATTAATTGACTGGCTCATGTCATATCAAACTGGCTGTCTCTGTTCAAGATTAAATTACAGGGCCTTTGTATTCTACAGTGCTACTTCCAACTACGTCCAGGAGGAAAATCTCATTCAGAACCTCACTGCTGTGTTTAACGCCGACAGCCTGCCCAAGCTATGCTGTTGAAAAACCTGTGGCCAAGGCTCTCAAACATCAGTGAGAGAGAAATGGAAAATGTACAGCCACTAGTGAGGGAAGTCCTCCAGCTTCTTTTGGAACCATTGAGATACTGTTACCAGGTGTAGATTTATTTCAGGATCTAGCAACAGAAGAAGCAGACCTGCAAGGATCTGTGTCTTTTCCTTTTGAAGTTCATAATAGATGAAGAGCCAGGACTAGCATTCAAAATTTTGCCTTCTATTCAAAAGCACTAAACAGATAAATTGATATAAGCTTCAAAACTAACTGTCTTTTTGATTCATCAATTCATCACTATGTATAACCCGTTTCTCATTAGTCTAATCTTGATTTCATTTTTCTTTTTTAGGCTGCTGCTCTGGTCCATATTTATACTGATGGGTCTGTGCTTCTGACACATGGTGGAATTGAAATGGGGCAGGGTATTCATACGAAAATGATCCAGGTAACAAGTGATCCAAACAAATATTACCTTATGCTTTATTTGTCATGCAGGTAAACAGAGTGAAGGTTTTCTTGGTTAATTAGTGTACCAGTAGGACAGTTTCTTTATCAGCATAGTGACTGCTTCTTTGCATTGATAGAGTTAGAAATCAAAGATGTCTTCATTAAGAGTCATAGAGACAGCAGGAAATAAAATAGATGGTATATGAAGAGGCTTATTAAAAGTTAAGATTTTTTTAGGGAGCTGATCCCATAAAACCCGGGGAACTGTTGGAGTGTTTTGAATGTTTCTAAAACGGAGAAGAATAAGTTTTTCCTCCTCAAACAGGTTGCTAGTCGGGAATTGAACATCCCCATGTCATATATTCACTTCTGTGAAACGAGCACAAGAACTGTTCCCAATGCATGTGCCTCAGTAGGATCTGCAGGGACAGATGTCAATGGCATGGCTGTGAAGGTAAGGAGTAGTATTTAGTTTAACAAAACACCCTTTCCCTTATGGTATTTAATGCTTGCCAAACTTTAAGCATTAGTGATCCCATATAAATCAAGTTTGAGATCACCAATAACACCACTGCAGATTGCCAAGAAGAAACGTGACTTGTTGACAGTTTCTCAGTAATGGTGCTTATGAATTTTCAGAATTTTATTAGAGCTTTACCCAGGTTTATGTTTGACAAAATCCTTCTTTCATCTAACAAACCATGTGTTTGTCCCATAAAAATCTCATACCCTGTTCCTGTTCTAAATCTACTGGTTCTTGTAGATTCCAGCCCTTTTAACTTAACCCTTTACAAGGTTTTTGTCAATGCAGTTACAATTACACCTTCTATCATACTTTTCAAACCAAAATGACAATAAAGCATATGCCAATTAAGTACTAACTAGAATATATCTTGAATAGTACTGACTGTATTTATGTTAATTTTGTGTTATATTGTCCTGACTTTTCACCAGGATGCTTGCCAAACTCTTCTGAAACGCCTGGAGCCTATCAGCAACAAGAACCCAAAAGGCACCTGGAATGATTGGGTAAGATATGTGAACCCTACTAAATGTGTTTGTGTGCTTGTGTATGTGTTGTAGTCTGCTCAGCCTAATAATCATAAAGTTAAAAACTTTAGGAACAGGTTATTTCACAGAAAGATCGAGTGTAGGTACTTGGCTTAGATGTGTGGGAAACAATCCCAAATTCATATCTAGTTGGAAAGGAGGGGAAGCTATGTGTGAAGTTGCTTTGGAGGCACAGAAGGTTTTAGTATACAAAAAATGTCAGCTTGTGCAATAACATGATCCACCCCAGCTTACCCTCAGACAAGCTGTTGCCAAAAGATTGTCAGGATATACGTGAACAGTGTCAGTTTTCTTACTATTCTTTATTTTTACCTAATCAATAAAGAGAACCCTTTTCAACTTCCTTCCATCTCACTCCTGTATGCAGTATATTACAGAACTACACAAAAGGTAGCAGGAATCCTTGCTCCCATTGATCTAATATGTAATTAGTTATGATACTAGTTACATTTGCAGTAGAGTAGTACAGAAGTAGTGCTAAAGCTCTTTATAGAAATGGCCCCTGTCTGGTGCCCACTTGAAACTGGAATAGAATTTTAGGGCTTAGAAACCGAATTTTCTGAACTAAAAGTTTTCTGCTATAATATTAACTTTTCTAAAGCTACGGCTGAGAATCTAGTCCTTTGTACTCAGATGTTAAAAGAAAACCTGTTTGTTATGTTTTCTTATTCAGTATTGCTTGTTATCTATGGCCTAATGAAAAGGACAATCCCTGCCTTGAGGCATTTACAGATCTGGTACACTAGGGTGTTTCTTCTCAAGTGATTAAATACTATAATTACTGCAAGAATGTAAAGACTTTCTTGGCAGCAGTAATTCCTAGTGGTAGCAAATAATGTTGTAGCAAAAACATGTGGTAGCTTGATAACTGACAACTATATATGAAAATATAATCTCCTTTAATAGGTGCCAAATTAATTTGGATAATTCAGACACACCAAAAATATTAGCAGAAATGGCTGCACTAAGAAAGAATATTAATATATATATACTGTCATTTTTACCACCGGCAGAAGAATACTGGAAAGAGCGTTTCTCTTGTCAGCCGTCACTTTTTGTGCAAATAGGTCATGCAGATCTTTTATCTCAGTGACTTACCACACAGATCTGCTCAATTGACAAAGACGCATTTCTATTGAACTTAAGCAGAAAAACATAGGAGGTCCCTTTCTCTCTATGGCATTATCAGTAATAAAGATTCTGCAAGAACAACACTGTTGACTGGTCTATTCCTTATTGTATCCCAAAAGAATTCAGATTGCTCATTCAAAGGAGATTTAATTCTACAGTATTAGGCACCATGTGCAGCTAAACATGCTTAACTCAGTTAGTCTTCCTTTGTAGTTTGTTACAGTTTGCTTTTTAGGTAAATATATGTCAATAAGTAAATATATGTATGCTGTGGTCCTTCCTGATTCCTTCCTTGTTTTTTCACAAACACTGCTATATTTTACAGATTAAAGAAGCTTTTGAACAGAGTGTGAGTCTTTCAGCTACTGGCTACTTTAGGTAATATATTTTTATGCCTTAAAAATGCTTAGGTTAGACCAGAACTGATTTCTGATGATAACCGATGCCGCAAAGATCCTGTCCAAAAGTTCTTCCTAATGGCTCAGCTTATGTTTAATGTAATTCCTTGATAGAGGAGGTTGGAGTATAGAATTCAAGTGCTAATTTATGCCTAGCCCTGTGTGGATTCCCTAAAAAGTATCAAAAGAATACTTTGCCCCATCGTTTCTTCATGATTTGGCCATTAGCAAACCAGAAAACACCAACAAAGTAACTGCTGCTGTAGGTGTGTAAAGTGGAATATAGTTTATTTCCTGGAGGCTGTTTTGCTATAAGATACAAATATTGTTTTACTACAGATTATTAACACTTTTACCAACAAACAAGATGACATCAAGTTGCATGACAGGAAGAACTAGTGGCAGCATTAGAATATTTATCCAGGACACACCTGTAATTAGCAACCAGGTGCACTAGTGGAAAATTAGGCCCATTTAATTCTGAACCTGAACCTTAAGGTTATTTCTCTTTAGAGGAAGGAGAATTTAAAACATCTGATTACGTTTAGAGCAAGTTCATAGTAATTTATTTTTTTTAAAACTAACTCAGAAATCAGATGCCATGACTCAGCACTAATTGAAAGCTACAAGGTGCTTAGTGCTCACATGAGATGTGGGGTTGCTCATTGACAGTAGTTTTGGAGTCACTGTTTTGACCTCTCTGCTTCTGATGTTGTGTATCCCTTTTTCAATGCATGACTCAATGCTTTGAATTATACTTTAATTGTTTATGGTGTATAATTTTAAATATCCTCAACAAAGATATTTCAGTCATATATGGGCAGAAAATATGCCTTGGTTACGTAGCTCACATGGCTGGGAGATACCCCATTTCACTGTCATCTTGAGTCCATTGAACCTACACTCATGACTATTATAGTTTCCTCAGTTAGTCCCACTTCTTCTAAGTAATTACATCTTTATTTCAATATTCATATTTCAGCCCTCTCACTCATTCTATAGGCAGTTTCTGAAATTTTAACTCTTTCATTTATATATTGTAAGTTATTCTTTCATAGGTCCTTGTCAGTTTTCCTCCCTTTTTCTGAGTTCCCTTATGTGCTATTACCTCAGCAACCATTACTTTAAATTTTTATGCTGTACCTGATTACTGTGTCTTTATTAGTATATTTCTGGGATTATGCTGGTTTTAAACTCTCCTAAAGTGAAACAGCTTGCTTGTCTGCTACATTTTGTATGAATACCAGATCCATCAAACCTAAACTACTAGTGCTCTGTAGGTTTTCAGGGAACTTAGCTGCGGGGGTTCTGATCTGTTACTTAAGATTTCACTTGAAGTAGTTTCAAACTTTCATGTGCTCATCTGCTTTATTATGATGCAAACATTTGTTAATTTTCTTCCTGTGAACTTTGTTTCTTCCATCAGAGGTTATGATGAAAACATGGATTGGGAGAAAGGAGAAGGAGAGCCATTCACATATTTTCTTTATGGAGCTGCTTGTTCAGAGGTTGAAATTAACTGTCTAACTGGAGATCACAAGGTAATAACTGAGTATCATGGACATTTTGTAAATAATGTCAATGGCATTTGTTTGTATCACTGGATGCTCTAACAAACGTTCAGGTTTTGCATTGTCACCCGTCTTCACATGATAGTAAGTATATCAACCTCGTAAATGCAAATTACAGGTGGAGCAGAATGAAAGCTCTGCAGCATTAACCAGCTTTTAACACATCTGTATTAATGTTATATGGGTTCACCAGTTAGGTTATGGCAAACATCTGACATTTTCTTGCTTGTTCTTGCTCTGTTTGCCAACCAACAAATTACACCAGAGCTAAATAGTCTATTTCCAAGTTTTTTACCATCTGGACAGCTAAATGTCATAGACTGCAGATCATATGCATCAAAAATGATTAAGGGATTAGAGCATCTCCCTTATGAGGAAAGGCTGAGAGAGCTGGGACTCTTTAGCCTAGAGAAGAGAAGGCTGAGGGGAGACCTTATTAGTGCTTATGAGTAGCTAAAGGGTAAGTTGAAGGAGGATGGAGCCAGACTCTTTTCAGTGGTTGCCAGTGACAGGACGAGGGGCAACGGGCACAAGCTGGAACATGGGAAATTCCATTCAAATACGAGGAAAATCTCTCCAGTGAGGGTTACAGAGCCCTGGAACAAGCAGTCGAGGAAGGTTGTGGAGTCCTCTTCTCTGAAGATCTTCAAGACCCGCCTTGATGCAGTCCTGAGTAACGTGCTCTAGACCATCCTGCTTTAGGAGGGGAGTTGGACTAGATGATCTCTAGAGGTCCCTTCCAACACTGACAATTCTGAGATTCTGTGATATGCCCTCTGTTTGTACCTATATATGTGAGGATTTCCTTGTGCAATGGGAAAAATTTGGCTGGGCCGTGTCTGGTTAAACTTCTGTTAAAGGTGAGACAACACCATTTGGCTTGTAATGGGGTATTGGAAAATACTTTAAAATTGTGTAGGTGGAGGGGCTTCTATCTTAGCATATGTTATTCCACTGAATACAAACTCTAACCCATATTATATTCTAATGACTCAATTCTCTGCATCTCTGTCAGTAATATGCATTTGAATTTTATTGACAGAACCTCAGAACAGACATTGTTATGGATATTGGATGCAGCATAAATCCAGCTGTGGATATAGGACAGGTACGTGCCAAGAATTTCCTGCTGTTCAATTTCTACTACACTGCTAGCCTAATCTGAAGATTACCTCATTAATTCAGAAAACATTTATTTCTTCCTAGATAATGTTATAAGTCATAGATCATATTGGAAGGTTCTTTACTTGTAGTCTTGACCCATCTGAGTCAGTGTCAGAACTTTGTAGATGTCAATGAAGCTTGAGTTTTACTCAATGTGTCAACCTGTAGTACTTCCTGTATGTATGCATGCCCACTATCTGCTGGACTTAAATCCTGTTTGTGATCTGCAGTCTTTTATTCATTATTCATAACACCTTTATTCATTGCAGACTGGTCCACAGATCACAGCACTTCATCATGAAGCCATTTGTTTGTGCTTGGTGTGAAAGAGGAGCGTGAAAGCTTTCCCATCATGGTAGCCCCAAATGTTGAAGGATCCCATTAGCCAAATAGGAAAGAAAATGATCTTCTAACAGCTAGTGATACAAATCAGTTCTTGCCAAAGTTCTACCCATTTCACCAAACATGAGAATATAAACGCTATTTCTTTTCTTATTTAAAGATCGAAGGTGCCTTCATTCAAGGCATTGGACTGTACACAATGGAGGAATTAAAGTACTCTCCAGAAGGAGTCCTCTGTACTCGGGGCCCAGATCAGTATAAGATCCCTGCTGTTTGTGATATTCCAGAACAGTTTAGTGTTTCCTTGCTGTCATCTTCCCAAAATCCTTATGCTATCTATGCATCCAAGGTAAGCAAACCACTACAGGTTGTAGTTCTTAGATCCCAGGACAAAGCGAGAAATTACTCTGATATAAAACATATTTAAATTTTCGATTCCTCTTCTTTAGCATTTCAAACAAGTGTGCATAAAATTGTTTTGCTTACAATATCAGGGAAGCTAATATGAAAGACATAATGCGGGATATTGCTGCATATCTTTCATGGTTGGCAAGTAGTAATTTTAGGGCTTCGTTAACAAACCATATGCAGAAGTTGAAAGCTGAATTTATAAACAGGTCCTTTAAAATTATTTAAATCTGTCTCAGTAATACATAATTATAGAAGTATTTGTTTGAAAAAAATCTCATCTCAGGAGCTGATCTAGACAGATGATAGCAATATCCATCTTCAAACAGAGCTTTTCTCTTTTTCTGGGAACTTAGCTCCTATAATTAACCTTAAAATTCACTGTAAGAAGGTGTGATTCTGTCTTCATGCAGCATGCTTGGGGAAGACATTTGCTTCTCCAATTTTAGCAGGGACGTAAGTAACATTCAATTGCAATATCACAATCCAGTCAAGATTAAAATATCCATGAGAGGACTATGGAATAAGGGTGCATTTGACCTATCTTTGAGATAGGAAAAAATGTGAATCTTATGTCAGAACCAGAGTGAGGACGTCAAGCCCACTGAGGTCAGTGGTGTTTGTCCACTGGGAATTATCATGAGTTCAGACTTTTTTTCTTAATTGTACATATCTGGCCTTGGATTTTTAAAATTTTACCTGCAGGTTATTCTAAATTTCAATTTAGCAATGAGCCAAAAAGATAGTAAAATTAATAACCAATATGTGAAATCAACCTTTTTAGTTCCCTGGAAGCAGCTACCATCAGAAGACTTGGTGTGATCTAAGCTTGTTTCCACTAAATCTAAAATAAAATTCCTTACTGAAGGATGGAACACTTTTTGAGTGACTGAATTTTAAGCTTTTTAGTTGATATTGATATGGCATGTACTCCTCTCATTTGCTCAAAATCTACATCTGTTTGACTTCTTATTTTTTTCTTTTTCAGGGGATAGGTGAGGCAGGACTCTTCTTGGGATGCTCTGTGTTCTTTGCTTTGAGAGATGCAGTAACTAGTGTGAGGAATGAAAGAGGACTGAAAAACACCTTTTCACTGAACAGCCCTCTGACCGCTGAACAAATACGGGCAAGCTGTGCAGATGTCTTTACTGAAATGGTAATAGGAATTGAGGAAAGATGTGTTTAAGTATCTTTGGGTAGAAGTGCATACTGCTTTTGGCACCCTTGAATGGTGGGGCGCCTGATGATATCTCTAGTTGGTCATGCTTTGTGTACAGCAATATCGTAAAGTTTCTTGTAGCTGAAATGTCTGGCAACAAGTCTCACTCACAGAAGTTATTCAAACAAATGCTACTCAATCATTCTATTGGAATTTCCCTTGTTGTTTTTTTTTTTCTTTTAAATTTACATAATTTTTATAATCCCCTATTTCCCCAAAGCTGCCTCCTTTCTTCTGTATGTCAAATCCTGTAGAGGATTAAATAGTTCCTTTTATTCACATCCAATGGATCAGCCTCCAAGCATCTTCAGTCTCCTTCCAGATGCCTTCACTCGCTGTATTGCACTCTTACACTGTCGTCTCATTCTGGTACTCTTTGCTATGCCCAGTACTCTTTGGGAGAAAATAAGTAACTTACAGCTAACAAAAGGATACAGAAGAAAAACAATTGAGACAACACACTTCTTATAATTCTGATATTTTATAATCTATGTTTTCTGCAACTGTTCATTGTAGTTTTGGTCCCACTGCTATTCAGGCTATAATTCTTTTTCTGTGTAAGTTTTTATTTAACACACCATGTCTGTGAAGCAAGGTCATTATCAGCATATAAATACATACTGTGCCCTGAACCTCTGAAGCTCTGCCATGGAAACTCTTGAGCTTTTACTTACAGATTACTCCCACGGACTTTCTGTGGTCATGGTAGGACATCTTTGGCCCCAAATCAATCAGTTTGTGGGTTTACTCTCATTGCAGGAGCTTGCAGGAGGTGAGGTCCATCAGTGCAGTGACCGTGCTTTTCCTTTTTCTGTTTGACCCTGACCCCAGTTATCATTGACCTTCCTTCCACTCATCTTCATAGATATCTCCTGTAGAACACCCTGCTGAATGACTTGAAAGTACCTGATAAGGACAATATTGTGAGCATGCCAGTCAAATAATATTACAGAATCACAGAATCACAGAATTGTGGTGGTTGGAAGGGACCTCAGAGATCATCGAGTCCAACCACAAAA
>JAOTQQ010000079.1:28703838-28721239 GCA_026546715.1 Gallinago undulata
TTCTCAGCAGAGTAATCCAGTGCTGTGTGTGCATTTTGTGCGTTAGTTGCATGGGTATAACATTGCAAAGTTTGAGTGTAACTGCCAAATCTTTATACCTTCCCAAAACAAACAAAAATATCAGTGCCTTTGTGATGAAAAAAGTAACTAAAGAAATCAGCACAGAACTACTTCCATGGTAAATAATTTATTTAGGCTCCAGTCCTTCAAGGAGTTTTGCATAACCTTATTTATGTTATTATCTTTTTCTGTCATTTGAGACTCACCATGTTGCTAACTACTGTGAGGACTCTATTGACTTCAGTGGCAGTTATCCCAGCTAAGAGGCTGCCATGCAGGTTATAAAGTTAGCACGTGTCTTTAGCTTTGTCATTGAGAGCCTTCTACGCTGGAAGCAAAACAACATCAATTTAAGGATTAATTGGAGAAAGGCGGTAGCGGAAAATAATTAATTAGCTGCAGCTTTTTTATTTTGCATTGTGCATTGTCCAAGCATTCAGTGGAATAATTAACATCTCTAACAGTCAAGCAGTGAGATATTACTAGTCACATATTGATTGCCAGTGGGAATGCAGAAGTGGATAAAATTGCACTGGGTTTAAAGAAATCTAGAAACATGATGAAATCAGATGGAAGTACCTAAGTACTAGTACCTAAGCAAAATGGATACACATGGACATACCCAGTAGGAAGAGTAATAGGACTACCTATCATTCTGAAAAGGAGCTAAGATGAAAGGAAATGGTAGATTCCACTGGACTGCAGGGTACCACAAGACCAGGAAAGGGAGATTGTGATTTGAGGGTGGAGCCTTTATTCTGCGGCACATAATGGAGGGAGTCCTTAGATACAGAACCTAGGTGTGTGCAGTTGGGTATTGTGCTCCATTTTAAATTACTATACTCCTTGAATGTTCAGGAAGCACTGGAAACATACTGAGATCTGCTGGTACTATTTTGCAAAAGCAAGATGCAGATAATTATGTGTAAGAGTTAGGAAAGTGTTATAAGGCTTAAGAAGACTAATTGCTGTATTTGTTCAACCTATCCCATTTACAGGGTCCTGCTTTTGAGAGTTTACCAGGTACTGACTGTAAAGACTAAAAAATGCTGTATTGGAAGTCTGCCTCACACTCATTTCTCTCTCGGTTCTCACCCTTCTCATCTCTTTATGTGCTCTATTTTGATCTGTCTTATACACATTTTCTTGTCTCCTGGTGCTTTCTGGTTAGAAGTTCCCTCCAATTCTGCACATGCACATAAACCAAGGGAGACTCAAGACTATAAAGAAAAAATAACTTTTGAATGTTGTGTTGTTTTTTCTTTAACAATTTCCCTTGCAGTCCGTCTCTCAGGTACAAAATATGGCTGTGGAATAGGAGGCTGTGGTGCCTGCACTGTGATGATATCCACATATGATCCAGTTGTCAAGCAAATACGGTATCCTCACACTGATATTTGGAAACAGTAATTTAGTGTTTTGAGAAGACTGACATTCACTGGGAATACTTGGTTTCTTTCCATTTAGATGGCTTTGGGGGAGTTCTAAGACATATTTAAAAACCTTACCTATAGCCTTCCTCTACAAAGGTGATTACAGGGTTGGCCTCACTGTCACACAGTAACAGATGTTTAGATCCTCTCTCTTCAATCTTTGAAAATGAAATTAAATCCCAGCACTAATGCCCCATCCTCCTCCCCAACTTTCTGGGGAAAGAATGTTTTTAATTGTTCTTTAAATGTGTTCTTTATGATTTGAGAGATCAGTAGATCTTTTGTCATCTGCCTCTCCTGACTCTTTTGTGCTTATTTGCAGATACATCCCCATTAATTAATATTCACTAGATGTTTCATGTAATCATTGATAAAATCTCCATGGACTTCAGCAACAGATACATTACATTGTAATTTTAGTTTGCACACAGCAAAGTCAGGAGTTCTAGTTTCTTTCTCTTCCTGGCTCTTGAAATTCTTCCATTAGAAATGCTATGCCTGACTTCATCACATCTGACTCTAGACTTTGGGTTTCAACAAAATATTTAGTGCTATCTTGTTTTCTAACTTAACCTTCCAGTCCTCTAACTAGAAAAGCTTATCCCTTAATGCCTAAGTTCCAGCTGTGGGAGCAGGATGCATACTCTCATAGGCCAAGTGCAGGATTTTGTATGCTTGCATATCCTTATGTCTTTCTTCTCTATCTCAGCATTTATAGATTAGTTGCAGTATATATCCATTATTTCCTCTTCCATGGACCCATATTACAAAGCTATTTAACACCACAATTCTCCTTCACACCTCAAAGACATCGCCCTGCCAACTCCTGTCTTCTCCCCATATGCTCTCTGCACGGTGCTGCTGTCACTACTGTGGAAGGGGTTGGAAGCATAAAAACCAGGATTCATCCAATTCAGGTGAGAGTGAGCTGGATTGTGTAGGGCTGCAAAAAAAATGAGATTTTCCTGTCCTATGTCTGTAATAAAGTTGGGATCTGTGAGAAGGTACTGTAAGTCCATGAGTCTCTGAAGGGATTCTAGAAACACTGAATTTTGTCTAATCTTTTTAGATGAACAAGTATTTTTAGGAATTAATACAGTAGTTGTTGTAAAGGTTGTGCTTGGCCTCATATGGAGCATGGAAGGAGCTCCTCCTAATGTACTACCATGCAGGGAGCACATCACAATCTCCACAACACAGGGTTATCCAACCCTGTGCCATGCAGGTTGCCAGCTTTCAGAAGGGGATGGAGAAGAACAAAGACTATCATCAGTCAATTTCATTTAGTCGCCAGCAGAACATCTGGCCATCTCATTGAGGGCAATTTACTGCATATGTTGTAGTAAGGGATGAGCGACTCCAGGTGGCAACCAGATTGACAGGTATTAAATTAGACACATTTTCGCTATGTGCCAGACATTTCCCTTGGATTAGGTCAGCTTTTTACTTCCTCCTCTCTGGCTTGTCCCTGAAAAGCAGTCTGGCCACATAGATTGATGAATGAATATCCTCTTTTTTCTCAATATTGTTTTCCAAGGGCCTTTACTTTGGGACTGGTTTGTGCTAAAGCTCTTTTTGAGGAAATGTTCTGTGTTCTGGCCTACATGGTTAGAAATATTTAACATATGATCGATATCTAAACTGAAAGTCTTGGGCCTTATTCTGTTCTCATATCAAGGAATTAGGATCACGAGGCTCCAAACAGGAACAGGTATTATTCTTTAACCAGGTGATTGCTCTGAGCATTCCCCTCATGAATGATAGTGGGATAGTCAAAATGCTGCTAGTCACCTACAGCCTGTAGATGACATACCTTAAGATGGCTACCCAGAAAACCGGCAAAACCAGATCCTGGATTCAGTGCCTGTTGTTCTGTTCTGTTCTAGGAAAGGCTGGCCAAATGCCATGGCTCCCAGTGTGGCTTCTGCACCCCTGGAATGGTGATGTCCATATATGCTTTACTGAGAAATCATGCGGAACCTTCCATGGAGCAGATAATTTCTGCTCTGGATGGTAGGTTTCAGACAGTAAATTGTAAAAATAAGGAGATAAATGTTTTATTGCCTAGGTCATAAGTATGATTTAACTCAAAGAGCAGTAGGTGATGTTCCAAAGTGGTGTTTTGTCATAGCCATGGTGTTTTAAGGACATCTGAGAATCATAAAAAAGGTGGTTCACACTGGAGGCTTCAAATGCGATACACAGTAGCATTTAGCACTGGCTGAATATTTCTGAAAATCTCTGTGTTTTGAACAGCCTGTTTTTATAGCCCTCCTATGCCAGCAGCTTCTATACAGTGCAATACAAGTACAGTGTTACAATGAATAGAGTGAAAAAGCATATTCTATATTGTCTGTAGTGTAAATAGTCACCTACCAATAATATGAAGACTGTAATAAAGATTTCAACAGTTACATGGAAACACATTGCATGACATTTTAGCCCACTAAAACATTGACTGCTCTTCAAGAAGATTTACTACAATTGGTGAAGCAACTTCCACTCGCTTTCTAGTCCCAAGTTTGCTAACACTCCTATAGCTCCCCAAATAATTAACCCTTGCCACCACAAGATTTTAACTTCATGAGGGAAGTGCCAGAAATTCCAGTGAAGATTTTACTAGTGCTATGAAAGCCATGATAGTGATGTATGGAAATAGATTTTGTTTGGATTATAAAACCCAGAAACCGTACTGATAATAGCAACCATAGTATTTACTTTTGGATGCTTTTAATCATTTGGTTTTTTACATACATTAGGAAAAAAAAATATTATTATTATTTACCTTTAAAATAATAAAATTTAATCATACATAATAATCAGTATTAAAGTAATGTTTCTTCTTTTTGTAGATGTAATTTTGCCCATTGGAGAGTAGGGATACAAATTTCAGCATTTCATAACTACAGGTTTGATTTCAGACCATTCCAAATTATGCCAGTGCTCCCAAGCATTGTTCTGGTTTCTTATGAATAATTATTATATGGTTTATTTCAGGTAATTTGTGCCGTTGCACAGGATACAGGCCAATTATAGACAGCTGCAGATCTTTTGCTAGGGTAGGTCAATATTTTCAAATGTATTTATTATTTTGGGACAGTAGGTGATCTCTGAAAAGGCTGAGTCTTCCTGAAGTACCTTCAGGAATCAACTTCATTTGAAAATTCTGTTTGGTTAGGCCTTTGGAAAGTCTGACCATTTTAATTTTCAAATGTGCTGGGCACTTACAGCTGCCACTGACTTTAGGTTTACATGTACACTTGCAGTGCATTTAAGAATCCTTTGTGTCAATTCCAATGACTTGATTCAGGCATCATTGAAGCAGTTTTGAGTTTTTTCCATTTACTTTATGGATACCTGGGTACCCAAAGGGATCTCACTCCTAGGAGTCTTATAGTTTAGGAGATCTCCTGGAGCAACTTAAAGTGACAGCACAAATCTGCTTTGGAACAGGAAGAATCAAAACATCAATTTATAAGTAAATCACAAGGCTGCCTCGTTGCTTTTATAGAATAGGATATTATTTCTTTAGGAGCCAACATGTTGCCAACTCAGAGGAACTGGACAATATTGCTTAGATCAGGAAGAATGTTTGTGCTCATCTTCTACAGGAGGTCAGGTAAGTTACATTAGATATTTTTTTCCATTATCTCCTGTTTGCATTATAAATTTTGTAGAAAGGGGCCACCTTAAACTACAGCAGCAGCTGCTTTTCTGTCCTTGGGCATTCAGCCCAGATTGAACTCCATGCTCTGCACTCAGAAAGGTAGCAAAAGCTGTGTAGTCAGCAAGCACAGAGGCTTGACCTATTCAGTGACATTTTCCAGTGAAAGTGTAGATCTCAATATCACACAGTTAAGTATACTTTGTTTTGTGGTAAAGAAAATGGTTGATCAGAGAAACCTTCCTTTAAAAAGCTGGTCTTGAGGTGAAGTTGGACTCCCTTAACAGAAGTTCTGCAGCCATCAGCATGGCTTGTTTCCGTGTGTTTGAGACACCAACTCTGACTTTCTGTGGATGAAACAAAGCTATTCCTGTGCAATGTCAGTTTGTACTTGTAAAGCCTTTCATAAGCGTTACTGTGTGTTAGTGGCTCCAAGATCTTCTGGGAAGAAGTGTCATTGGTATTGCTTCAAAATACACATTGTTTTATTCTCACTCTACATATGCGCATTCTAAAACCACAAGTCACCTCATTTGTGCTTCTTCTGGCAAAGAATCCACAATTATTATGTATAAGGGTAGACATATGAATTCCAGTACACATGAAGCTATCAGAAAGGTCCTCCATTCCCTGTGTGCATCTCAGAACCTGTTTTCTTCATCCACCTGCAAGAAGAGTCCCCTAATAGAACTCCATCTTGCTTCATGATGAGAATTTGAAGTATGGATAAATTTCCTCTGACTGAAAAACTCTAAGGAGCCTCTAAAGTAAAATGTCTTTGGTGATTGGAAAAAAAACTTGTTTTGACAGTGAAAAACTTTAGAGTCCCAAGAAGTGTAACTGGATGTGTGTGTATGTTTGTGCATGTGTGTATTGCCTTTAAGAACTGAGAATTGTTGGCTAGCTGCTGCCAAGTTTGTTTGAAGCATGAATCTAACAGTGCAGCAGTTGCCAGTGACAAAACAGCATGCACTTTGGGTGTTGTCTTATTTGACTTTGACTGATTTGCATTCCTCATAGTTGTTTTCATCCAAGTTAAATACCAGGTGCCTAATTATTGTGATGATGAAGGGAGAGATAGATTTTTTTTGCCATTTCACCAATGAAGTCAGTCAGTAGACAGGGTCACCCAGAGCTTGATCTTATAGTTACCATGGCCATGATCTGTTCGGAGTGCCCAGAGATAAAGATTGTTTGGGGAAGGGATAAGAGACTTCAGACTAGCATAAGTCAATCCCTTTTCCTATCCAATATACTTGAGACCTGTTGGTATCTGATCTGATAAGTTGTTTGATTCTGAAAATAAATCAGTGAGGCACAAAACACTAACCAGTGCTGGTAACACAGCATGTCTAGCATCTCATGTAAGCTCCTGAAAGCTCAGAAGATGCATGGTCTCACAAGAGGCCTCAGCAGCAAAAAGACTTTTAAACAAGTAGAAAAAGCTAATTTTTAGGGTGTGTTGTCAGCATTCAGTTTTTGCAGTGCTTTATGCAAGCGTGGAGAGGCTCTCCTTAAGCAGAAGACTTGTTTATCTGATCAGACAGACAGCTACATCGTTTGTTGTCATCTCAAATTCTCTCAGTCAAAAAGTTCCTAAATAGGCACAGCTTAGAAAAAGAACATAACTATACCACCCAGCACTGCTTTTTACCACAGTAGTCATTTCACCCAATATCCTGCTACATATTTGCTACGACCAGTTTTCAAGCCTCAAGATCTTTCTTGAGGCTTGTTGTATTTCAAGCAAAGGTTTGAGAGTGACTAGTATGATAGTCTTCTGACTTTGGAGTACTTTGTGAATAGGTATTACAGAACTAAATTTAAAAAGCTAAACTAAAATTAAAAAGCAATTTGAGCATCTTGATATTTTTGAATGCAGCTCAACCTATAAAGCGTCATAACTCAGTGTCACTTCAGGAAAGAATCTCTTCTGTTGACAAAGACTTGCAACTTACTCTGAAAGTTGCATTCTCCTTTTTTCTCCCAATTTCTCTGCAGACTCATTCAGGTCTTTGTGATCCAGAATTCCTAGCCGTGGATCCAACACAGGAATTTATATTTCCTCCGGAACTAATGGTAAGCCTTATTGACTTTTGTTATCATGCAAGCATGACTGAGGTCATGTAGATGTTGAAAACATGATATTTTTGTTAAGCTGAGAGATCTATCTTCAGATAAACAGAAGAGATCAGTTCAATGTGTAAAATCTATATGTTGTCATTATTACAAATAGCTCATGTTCTCAAAAAAGAAATTGTTTCCCTCTCCGGAACTAAACTGTGTTTCCAGACTTTTCTCAAAAGAACTTATTTGGAACCATTCCAGACCAATTAGCCTTTTTTGTGAAATACAGTATTTTCTGGGAAAGTTCCCAAATGAGTTCTCCATCATTAGTTTTGTGATTCTCAGTTGGATTCAAGTTGTCACAGCACCCATTGTTTCCTTCCAACTGGTACATAGATTCTGGCAATCTGAGACTGGATTTGCATTTGGGAAATGCTGCAGGTCCACAGGAAAGAGGCAAAGGACTTGAAGAGGGAAGAAGATGGTTTATCACGCAGAGAGTCACAGAAGGGCAGATGGAGGCTTGAGAGGAGGAGGCGTAAAATGCTTATGATCTGCAGAGAGAGAAGAAAGAGAGATGTGAAAATGGTAGTACAGGATTAACCCAGACCAGACTAAGTATAATCCAAACAGGCAGGTCCAGGCTGGTTTTTTAATCCTCACTTATGTTTCAACAGCTTTTACATATATTATGTAAACATTCCTGGGCACATCTTGCTGCTATTACACAACCACCTCAGAAGCACAAAAGTTCAATTGAATTCTGGGAAAGCATGGCATGGATCTTTGATTTGTTACTGCATTACAGAATGCTATTTGCTGCAAGGAAGTTGGCTTTGTAAGTGTTTGTCATAGAGTACAACTTCCTTGCTTAATGATTGCCTCTTAGTGCAGAACACGCATAGTAAGGCATAATAAGCTCCTTTATGAAATTGTAAAGTGGGAGGCAGATTTGCCTTTCTGCTACTTGATCTGCCTTTGTGAGACTCATGCTTTAAGAATGCAAGTATTAAGTGGACTTTTTGCAACTTTTATACTTGGATTAAAAAGCTTGGCTAAACTGCTGCTGTCTCAAAAAGCTGTTCAGCCAGAAAGGAGGTGCCGTCATCTGTTTGACATATTCAGAGTGAACTTCCAGGAGGAGAGAACTGCTTCTCCAGACTATAGAAGGTCTTTAACATGACCTTGATTGTTTATGTGGAACTTGCTCAAGTCCTGTTGAAGTCTATTTCAAGCTAGCAGTAGATTTAAACAGGCCACAGACCACTTACTTAGTGTGTCTCTTACCAAGTCATTTAATTGGCTCTCATCTCAAACAATAATACAGTTATGTTAAAAGCTCAGTATTGTACAGCACTACAAGAACCTCTGATGAAAAGCCCCATTAATGTCTCACTGTCTATCACGACACAGTGTCCTAGTTAGCAATATGTTTGTTTATATTGACATCAGTCAAAGTTACCAAATCTTTGTCATTTCCACCACAGAGAATGGCTCAAGAGCAGCCAAGAACTCTGATTTTCCATGGAAAGAGAACAACATGGATTTCTCCCGCTGACCTGAATGAGCTTCTGGAGCTGAAAGCCAAGTATCCAAAGGCACCCCTGATTGTGGGGAACACAAGTGTGGGTATGGAAAGCCAAAACATATTTTGACATAAGGAATACATTATGCAGTAGGCACATAATCTTGCATTTAATCTTCTGGAGATCCTAAATGCACTCTCTCACCTCAATGATTGCACTTCAATATTTAGGCCAATGTCATTTCCTGTGATTTTTTGTAGCATATCAATAACTAGATTAGGATTAATACCACCATCACCTGAGCCCAGGATTTGTGCTGCCTAACTTCTCCCAATAACCTCAGAGAAACAATTTGTGTGAATGAGGAAGGATTCACTCATGTGATGAGAACCAAATATTTCACATCCATGTTAACCTGAGCATCACAAAGTAAATAATGCCCATGAAAAGGGCTACCACAGAAAGCCTGAAGTTTACAATAGAGAGGGGTCATGAGATAGTCTAGTTACTATATGTATAAACTACTTCAGGAATAGTTGGGTTTTTTTAAAGACATCACACAAGAAGAGAACAAGGGAAGTGCAAAAATTATGTAGCTCATATAGAAAGGTGCAGTGAGTAGCTAGAAACATGATGAAGCAGGTGTGGAAATGTATATAGCTCTAAGGTGAGAGATGAAATATGAATGTCATATAGGAAAGGACCAGAAACCAATCCAGAGGAACAAGGAGCAAAAGTCAGGAAACAGAATATTGAACTTTGGATTTCAGGTCAGCCTTTGGATTGCAGAAAGAAGCAGATGATGTACACCTGGTAAAAGCAGTAAAATGTGATATTCAAGATACTGCACAACAAAAAACATAAGACTTTGAAAGTACTTAGTTACAGTGGTTTTGAACTTTTCAGTCTCTGTGTCAAAGAATATGGTTAATTCTTTAAATAGATCTCTAACTGTACCATCATACTTGGCCTTTCAGGACTCAAAAAAACCCACCATGATGCCTATCCAATAATTCTCCATCCTGCTAAGATTCCAGAAATGTATGTTGTGAGTAGCACAAATGATGGTAAGTCTCCAAGTTACCTCTACTGACACAGTGGTGACTGTATTAATTTAGGTTTTTTATTTTGGTATCAGAAGCAGTAAAAACTGTTGGCTCTCACTGGTGTGGAAAGTTTTAAGATTTTTCTTTGTGTAGCAATCATTTCACTAAGCCTTTTAACCAATATGTCAGCTCACTTATGGTCTGAAGAAGATGGATGGTAACAGACAATTTATGAAACTGTTCTGTGAAAATATATTTGTTCAAATCTCAATTTCTGCAAACAGCAAACAGGGGAAGGCCCTAAGTCAGCCTTATTTTATTTTATTTTTTCACTGGTCATGAGCCTTTCTATCACAAGCTTTGCTCTAAAAATGTCCTCAGACTTTGATTAGGCTAGGGTTAGATTTTCAACACAAAATATTCAGACATAAATTTCCAATCCAAAATATCACAAGATTTTCTTTGGAGTGGCTGGGCTGGATTGTCAGCTACTAGAAATTATCACAGGTACACTGACATCACAAGGGCTGTGAGATCCATCAGTCAAGAATCCAGTCTGGTAGGCACATAAACTCCATGAGGGGAGGCACTCCACCTATAGCAAAAGAATGAAATGCAGCATTGTCCCCAAAGGAAATCAAGCTATTAAAAATTAGAGAAATTAACATTTTGTTACAGTTGCCTCTTTCTCTCCTCCTCTCCTTATGTTCTCCTAGCTCCATGATTTATAGCACTACTGAATTATAAACATTCTTAAATTATTATTCTAATATCAGTGCAACCCTGTATTTGAGCAGGTCCATCAACAAAAAATTACTTTAGAATATGGCCCCTTTGTTCAGAAAAAATGCTACACAGCACTTGAAGATTTCTCTGCAGGCTTACTCCAGTGTTCACTGAAGTCCTTGGCAGTGGCTTCTCTGATACTACTGGAAGCGTGATCAAGTGCAGTCTTGGAAATTTCCAACAATTTGGTCATCCTTCATCCTAATGAGTCAACCATTGTTCATGTCTTTGGGGATATACAACACAAAAAAGGGATGCACATTGGTGTGTGCAAACATGCGATGTATATTTTTTAGGTATGTGTATATATATACATATATATAGATGTGTATATACTGGGAACCATCACTGAATAAACAAATATCATTTGCACTTCTTACTGCATGTAATATAAAACTCATCTTACTATCATTTCTCTTTGTCATCCTTCTGGCAAGAGCAAATCGACAGAGGTCTTATCAGCTCTATATTGCATTTTTATTGTGGCACAATAATTTCACTGTCTAAACTCATTTGATTTCAGGGCTAGTAATAGGAGCTGCCTGCTGCTTGGCTCAGCTCAGAGACATCCTGATGGAGGTCATTCCAAAACTTCCAGAGGAGAAAACAAAAATCTACCAAGCTCTCTTGCAGCACCTGAGAACTCTAGCTGGAGAACAGATCAGGAGCATGGCAGTATGTATTCAGCTGTGACAGTAAATAAACCAACGCTACAGACATATCTATGTGAATGTCACTTACCAATACATAGAGAAAACCTGGGTGAGGCTGGCATCATGTCTTGTATGACTAAATAGTTAACACCATCACAAAAGTTGTATGAAATAACTGGGAGTCCTGTGCTAGTTAGCAGGGGCAAATATCTAGAAAAGTGGTATCAAAGAAACTTGTGGTATCCCTGCTCAGTGGCTGAGCAGAGAACTGAAAGTGGCTGGGCAAAGAAGAAAAGTGGGGTTCTCTGTTAAGGAACTGCACACCCTGCAGCAAATCCTACATTAGCTTGACTATCAATGCATAGCTATTTACCCATCATGTATTAGGCATCTCTGATCTTGTCCCTGATTTTCTTTTAAAAATCCCTTACCTCAATACCTTGTATTTCTTCCTTTAATTGAGGGAATAGCCATTTCTTCGGGGGGCAGGGAGCAGAAAGGTAAAACTGGTCTCTCAACCAGATGATATGAGACAGGAGTTTTAAAGGGAACAATAAATCAAATCATATTAATAAGTACAATTGTAGAACTTCAGTTAAGATTGACCAAAACAAATATAAGTTCTTCCAACAGGCCTTTTAAGTTAATAAAGTGAGGTGATGATACAGAACTCTGTTACGTGTAAGGGCAAGCCTAAAAATAACTTCATTGTTTGTTAAAGTCTTTAGGAGGACACATTGTTAGCAGAGGATCAAACTGGGACTTGAACCCAATCTTATCAGTTGGCAAATCTGTCCTCAACTTGGCATCAGAAGGTAAGCTGTGGACTCCCTGCCAAATATCTTTGCTGGATGGGCAGAAGACTGCAACAAAGAATATGGCTGTAGGTGATAGTTTCAAATGAAGCACTGCTGTGCATCTCCTAGGTCAATTAGAACAGTACATGTTGCTGAATGGAGGACAACATTATCCTGGTAATTGCCTGTCATTTTAACTGGCAAAAAGTATCTACCAGTAGAAAACACTATCTTTCTGTTTCACAAGGCAAAATGAATCAGCATCTATCAATCTCATGAAAATGAGGTGGGCAGGCCCTGCAGGTAGAAAGGTCTCTTTTCTTCACTGCCTTTAGCTATGTTGCTCCATTTATCAGACAGGTTAGCTTTATCTTGTAACTCCACCACTGTTTGCTTTTATTGCTTATGTGTGTCCCATTTTAAGAAAAACTTTGGTTCATTCTCTAGGGACACGAACCTAGAAACTTCTCTTGAGGCCACTGATACTTTTATGCACATGTGTGTGTGTATACATGTGCATCATGGTTAAATAACACTTCCAGTAATCAAGCCCAAGCAAGTCCCACCCTTGTTACATAGAAACTGTGGGTACTTTGGAAAATCTTGGCAACATTTGTACTGCCTTTGAACTAAAGATGTACAGGGCTGATTTTCCTTCTCATCGTCTGGTAATTTCTTAAAAGCTTACTGTGCTTTAATAATTTAATAGCCTAAGAGCTTTTGAGTGGAAACCGAATAGCTATATATAAATCTAAATCTCTAGTTTTCTGAATACTATTAGCATTTGTAAGACATAAATTTTCTAGAAAGTACAAAATACCCAGTATTTTATTTATGTTGGGGGACTATAGCATTTATGTAGGGAAATATTTTGCACTTAACATGTATCATAAAGATTGTCCTTGCCACTCAAATGATTTTACAGAGTAAGGCTAGATCCTGAATGGAGGTGACTGTACTAAAACCATATTGGCCTTAATATATTCTTTCACACAGATTCAATGAAATTTGAATTTGTAATGCAGAAACGTGTCTTTCTTGCTCCACATTCAATAACAGACTACAGCTTTCTCCAACAGATGGTAAGCGGCAAGTTCTTTTAAACGATCAGTTTCTTGCTGGCTGTGAGCATGCAGACATAAAGCCCAAGGAGGTCATTGTTTCTGTTCTCATCCCATACTCTATGAAGGTAAGACCCTGATGTTTCAGTGGTTTTGTTCAGGTTCCAGTGTAGTTATTATGAACATTTCCATTATCTTCAGTAAGCATTGAAACGTGCAGGTATCTACTGCTTTGGAAGTAGTTAAGAAAGCTCTACTATCTCTCCACCACCTCTCCCACTTCTTCCAGCTGGTCATCATCCTCTACTTCTTTGGGCCTCTTAGTGTTTTGTCCCCAACTCTGAAAGGTGCACTTGCACCCCTTCCAGACACAGAAATTTGGGCTGCCTGAATATTCCAGGAAAAACGCCATATTGTCACACAGTTTTCAACAATAAAGCTAATTTCTGGCCTCTTCTCACTAGCTAATTAGTGATTTACACTGAACAGTCCTGAGCTGTCATTGTGACTACTCGCAGAATAAGGTCCTAACCACTGCGACCAAAGGTGGCAGCATGTGGCTTTAGGGGGTTAGGGGCAGAGGAAGCAGGGTTACTTTTATTGTGTTCTTAGATATCCCTCTAGTGGATGTGAGGAAAAGTATGGGGCAAGTAGAGGAAGACCCAATGGGACTGAAGTCAATGAGGGAGTGACCACAGGAGTCTCTGATAACCTTGAAATCAGAGGGTCAGTCCGGAGGGTAGCTGCCCACTGTGATACATCATAGTAAACATATGTGACTTCATGCTGAAGGAATACTTCTGCCCATGAGAGGCTGGCCATCCATGACAGGTTTCCCATTAAACCAAGATTCCCATGAGCTCAAAGCCTGCAATAGCATAATCTGTGCTGGCAACACTTCTGCTGCCCAGGAACTCTGAGTCTCATTGGTGATTTGAGAGGCAAACATCCTGGAGTAATTTAAGGAGGAGTGCGCTAGTTGCCTCCACAAAGTAAAAGAAAAAAGAAATCCTGACCCACTTTGTCCCCTGATGAGTTGTGCCACAGAATTAAAGCTATCACAGAGGGTATTTCAGAGTCTTGCCTTTCAGAAAGACAGTTGCAACCAAGAACAGCAGAGGTGGAGACAATAAAATGAACAAAAGAGCTGGCAGACTCAAAAGGTCACTTTGAAGAGCAGGAAAAAAATCTGTCAGCAGTCACATCAATAACCTGTGAGATTCAGCAGCCTCACCAAAGGAAATTAACACCATTTTTGGGGAGGCTGAGTCTGCCACTCACTTTCATGCTCAATTGCCTTTTTGATTAACTCTGCTGACACAACAAAAAGGGGGAAAGGCACATGCACACTTTTTTTTTGCAAGAGTTGTCAACATAAACCTGTCAGTTCCACTCTTGCTCCTGTCAGCTGCTAGGTTTTGGTTTTGGGTAGCTTGATGTGAACGTTGCTTCAGTGAAGCGATGTAAATCCTGTTGAGAGGATTTTCCGTCTCTGACAAGATTCACTGTTCATCCTGTAATCCCAAGTTTTACATTTGTCATGAGAATATCACACACTCATAGTGACAGATCTAACCTGCCAACCCCCCACTGTAAAAGTTTTGTGGCTGGCTGAATCTGAAGTTTCTTTCTGCAACTATAGAAAGAGCACTTTATACACTTTCTCCAAAGGACTTATCTGTGCCTGATCATGAAAGAAACTGGTAATACATTTACTTTTAAAATACGTGAATCTGTCTCCAGAACAAAGTATTTCTGACAATAGAAAGCCCAGCTCTTTCTAGTGTCTTCCTCTATAAATGTCATTACTTTAGGATAAAATGTAGAAACTCTTAAGTGTAAAATCTTTGCAAAATCAGGTACCTTAGCACAGTAGGGCCTCCACCTCCTGGAAAAGAAACCACTATTTCCTAAGCTGGAATTCAGTTTAAAAAACTTACCAGCCATATATGAAAGTGGCTTATATCAGAACTGCTTTTCCAACAATCTGAAGTCATTAAGCTGCTGACAGAATTTAAAATTTGGCATGTTTTCTTATATGTAGATAACCTCAAATAATAAAT
Organism: Gallinago undulata; assembly: GCA_026546715.1. Classification (NCBI taxonomy): domain Eukaryota; kingdom Metazoa; phylum Chordata; class Aves; order Charadriiformes; family Scolopacidae; genus Gallinago; species Gallinago undulata. The sequence continues at coordinate 28,718,995 of JAOTQQ010000079.1, forward strand.
AGTATGTCTATATCTCTTAATATGTCTGTCTACGGTTAGCTTAGGACATGAAGAAAAATAAAACGTTTAACTGAAACAGTAATTCTAACAGCTGTTCTTTAGAAATGTTGCTTTCTTTAGACAATGGTAACACCTAAAATGCAAGGAATAATAAATTTGTTTTCTTTCATTCAATTTCTGCTATTGATGAAAATTTTCCTTCCTTTATTTCCCATTAGGATGACTTTATTTCAGCCTTCAGACAGGCTGAAAGTCAGAAAAATGCTTTGTCCATAGTGAATTCTGGAATGCGAGTCCTCTTCAGTCCAGGCACAGACATCATTGTAGATCTGAGTATTTTATATGGAGGCATTGGCTCAACCACACTCAGTGCAAGGAAGTCCTGTGAGAAGCTCATAGGAAGGTACTGGATATCTTAATGTACTCATGCAAAATGTACAAGTCATGATGTGATGCATGGGGGTTGCTTGATTCATCAGCCTCTCTCAATCTGTATGTGACCTGTCCTCCCTAACAATATGTTATTTCTTGATATAACTTACTCTCATTCACTTGTTACTTCCCATATACTTCCCAACAGCTTTAGCTGCTTGTTACTTATAAAGAGGTGTGCGTTCATGTTAGCCTGTTTTTTTACCAGGCACTGGAATGATCAGATGCTGAGTGAAGCTTGCAGACTGGTGCTTGAGGAAATTTTTCTGCTGCCATCAGCTCTGAGTGGAAGAGTAGAATATAGAAGAACCCTGCTTGTCAGCTTCCTTTTCAGATTTTACCTGGAAGTATTACATGGTTTACATCAGATGGTAAGGACTGCATATGTGCATCAGCATACAGGCTGCAGGGAAACATGGGTTTTTTAAAGATTAAAGGATGTGAGAGGGAAGGGTAAAGGGGCTAAGCTTTAATTCAAAATGTGTGCAGGAAAAGCTTTTGTATTACAATTAAGGGTCTGACAACACTGCTCTGACATCACCCTCCTTTCAGTATCCCTTCAGGTATGCTGAGCTCTCACAGGAGAAGATGAGTGCTTTGGGAATGCTACAAAGTGGTGTTCCCCAAGGTGTCCAAATCTATCAGGTGAGGTGTGTTTCTAGCTTGGGCAGCCACAGATGCTCTATTCTAATGAGTATTTTGCCCTTCTAACTTTTCATTCCTAAGCCTTCACTAATTGTAACGTGAAGTTGCTGAAACAGTTGATCCTGTGTAAAATCTTTTATATTTTTATAGATTTCCTCTCTTAGAGTGCAGATGCACTCCTTGTCCTTGAGGTGTCGCGCAGCATCAGGCTGTCCTGACGCAGATGAAACAGGGGCACACCTTTCAGCTATGCAAGAGCTCAGCAGAATTTAGTCAAACTGTCCAGTAGGCCTCAGTACAAATCAATGGAATGACCTGCTGCAGCATCTCTGTGATTGTTCAGGCCTTAAAAATTTATTTGCAAAGCTACAGTATGAAAGAGAGAAGTGTTTGGTATGTGAAAAAGTTTGTTCAGTTTTTTCAGAAGATTTCAATTTTTTAAATTTTTCAAATTTCATCAAGAATTTTCACCCATATTTTTGCTTTTGTTGCAAAATTGAAAAACTTTTAAAATCAAACTTTTCCTGATTCTTATCAGTTTTCTACCAAAAACTTTTTAGCATCAGTCAAGAGTTTGTTTTGTTCTCCTTTAGGGGATTGAGAGGATATGTTTTACAGAAGATGCTTTACCCAGTAAAAGCCCAACCAAAACACAAATGTTGGGAGATTTTCACAGTCCCTGATGATAGTCTGTTTCACATTAATGTGAACTATCCACAATTCAAAAACAGAGAGCACCAAAACTGTATTTTCATTAAGTGTCTCAAATGCTTTCAATTCCAAGATGGCTTTGAAGTAATAGAGGTGATTGTTGATGGGCAAAAATCTGGATTAAACCATTTTTTACTCTAGTCAATGCTGCCCAGGATATTAATTTACCTGTATCTTTAGGAAGATAGGAATTAGAGTTTAGGAATTCCTTTAGCAAGAAGGAATTAGAATATATTTCTGATTTCAGATATGTTTCCTCTGAAGTAAACAATATAAAATATGGTTGTTTGAAGCAGTGGTGATACTGAAGCCTTTAGAAATGTGGCTTGCACAAGGATGCTATCTGAAGCAGTATGGACCCAGCAGACAGTCTAGCTATAAGGACAGCCAACATGGCTTTACTAGGGGCAGGTCCTGCCTGACTAACCTAGTGGCCTTCTATGATGGAGTGACTATG
>JAOTQQ010000079.1:28731037-28752535 GCA_026546715.1 Gallinago undulata
AAATACAGGTTGGGCGGAGAATGGCTGGAAAGCAGCCCTGAGGAGAAGGACTTGGGAGTGCTCATGGATGAGAAGCTCAACATGACCTGGCAGTGCACGCTGGCAGCCCAGAGAGCCAACCGTGTCCTGGGCTCAAACAATTCTATGATTCTATTATTTTTGCTGAATCACTATGAACTTCAAAATTCTGATAAGCCTTGCTTTTAAAAAAGGAAAAGGCTTAAATTTAGTTTTCATGGATCTTCTTGTTACATGGATATCTTGGATGCTAGTGTGAAAGTTAGAAACAAAATGAAGAAAACAAAGGCAAAGATGTTTGCTACCCCTCTGAGATAATCTACGAGATCTTGGCTACTGCTAGGGAAGGCAAAAATAGATGTCAAGATTTGGTTTTCTTACTGAATTGTCTATGAGTCCTAAAGCTACTGACAGCGGCAAAAGCTTATGTTTCCTTTGATTTCTGCTGGTGGTTCTCTGAGTGTCTTATGATGGGTGTTAGAGTAGGACTAGGCTTGGAGAAGTTTATTTTCCTGCTGTCCAATCTTACATGGAGCTAAATATTTAGGTATAGATTTAAAGCAGAAGAAACAATTAATTAATCATATTAATTCTGGTGCCATTATTCATTAATTAGCTATCTTGAAGCAAGGATAGGGATTTTAATTATGACTAAGATTTTCCTTTTGGAGAAAAAAACATGGAGGAATTATTTTTCTTACTAAATTTTCAGTAAGCCCCTATAGATATGGTTCATGTTTTGTTTTGATGTAGTTACCACTTCCCTTTTTTCACTAAAGTTTGGATATTGGCTACAATTTTGAAGGAGAAGGAATGTTGATCTTGGTCTCTCAAATCCGAACTCTCACCCCAACCCTAACCTTCCCTTTACTTAAATGCAATAACTGCAAAAACTGCATGAATTGCTTAACTACATTAAGCAAAAAAACATTCCCATTTCTTATCCTATCCTATCCATGCAGCTATGCAAGATTTAGCCAGCAATAATATTCAGTACCTCTTACTTTCCTGTCCTTAATCCTGACAGAGTTGCATTAGTTTACATCATTTATCGAGTTGGTGTCCAGGTATTTTACAGTTTTCTATGAATTTTTCACTTTAATATATTATTATATAAACTATTAAAAATACAAAACCATATATCATTTTTTTAAAAAAAAAAAAAAAAAGGTGAGGAGGAAGGAACCAGACCTAGAATTAAATCAAATTTGGTGGATATTTCTGAACACATACTCTGTAAAATATATGCACCATTGATTCATGTTGCTATATTGTATAGGTGATGAAATTATCAGGATGAAAGATGATTACAAATGTAATACTTCAGAAAGTAGAATAAGCGTAACAACAGTCAATATTTTATTTAGTGATCTTGTCATCCTCTTTCTGGTCTCTGTTCATACAGAATACAGAGATGAACAAGCTTTTCATTTTCTGTGTGAGTAAAAATGCCTATGTGGGAGAGTATCTATGTGGGCAGCTGAGGTATTCTGATGATTTGTGGGTTTTATATATATTTTGCTCCTAGTTTGCATATTCAGATCCAAACTGATACCATCCTATAGAAAGAAAACCATGCAGATAATTTTTCCAATTCAGTGGAAAAAAATCCCATTGTGTTCTGTAGTCTGAACCCCAGGGGGTATCTGTTTACTGGTTAGCTTATTTCTAAAGAAAAGTTTGAAATAAATGAGAGAAAAGACCACTAATTACTATTACTATATTACAGGTTGGATTCATGAATGATGGTAGAATCATAGCCGCAGATTTTCAGTGCTATATAAATGGTGGCTGTACAAAAGATGAATCTGAGTTGGTAAGTCCTTTTTCACTGATACCACTTACACTGACTGAACTGGACACAAAAAGAAAATAACAGTTTTGTCACAATTTATTTCTCTTCAGAATATGTCTGTTCTTGTTAAGTATAACTCTTGTCTGCCTAAAGTAAAAATGCGTTTGTGGCACAGATATCATTTACAGAATATCATTAAGGAGGTATAATATTTCCTGTCAGATGATATTGGGCAATTAAAATTTAAAAGTGCAGAGAAGACAGAAAGGCAAGTTTCATTGGGTACCCTATTATCATACAGTTATTCCTTCCCTTTGCCAAAACTGAAGGTCTGATTTTTCCCTCAGTAATGCTTCTTTATGCTGTTGTAATTCCTATGAGTTAAATGTACTTTCTCTGATTTAAATGTAGTTTCTTTACTTACATTGGTGTAAAAAACAGCAAAACAGGCCTCCCGAGTATAGTTCTACTCCTGCTTAGAACAATTGAATCTCATTGGTCTTTTGAGCGCCTTTTTAAAGGAAATTTTACCATTTTAACAACTATAATCTCTTATTACAGGTGATTGAGTACATTGTGTTGAAAGTGGACAATGCATATAGTATCCCAAATCTCCGAGTCAGGGGCCACGCCTGCAAGACTAATTTGCCTTCTAATACTGCCTTCCGAGGATTTGGGTTTCCCCAAGCAGGCCTGTTTGTGGAGACCTGTATTGTGGCTGTGGCGACTCAGACTGGCCTACCACATGAGAAGGTAAAAGAACTAAGACTGCCAAATAAAATATGGGATAACAGTGAATTCTAGGACCTAGACTGTCAGAAGCTGCTTGTGCTTATGTCTGTTCTTGTAGAACCAGATCTACTAACTTTATTTGGGCTGAATAGTACTTTATTCAGCACCTATGATTGCACAGAATAATATTTGATACAATACAGATAAGACTGGGGAAAACTTCTTTGCATTGAGTAGTCCCTGTGAATAATCCTGCTGACATCTCTTAAATTCACAGGTGTTTGATATGAGCAAAAAAATCAGGCTATTTTGGCAATTATTTCCTTTCAGAAAGGGAAATTAGATTGTGTTTATTATAGATAAGTATTATTTCATCATGTCATTATATTGCATATAATATGTCAATATATTGTAAGGCAATATTTATTTTCAGCACTGTGTAAATACATTTTTCTATTTAGGTTAGGGAAATAAACATGTACAAAGGAGTTAATCTAACATCCTTCAAAGAAGAGTTTGACGCAGAGAATCTGTGGAAATGTTGGGAACAATGTCTGGACAAGTCTGACTACTACAGCCGAAAAGCAATGGTGGAAGAATTTAACATGAAAAATTATTGGAAAAAGAAAGGGATTGCCATCATTCCTATGAAGTTTTCTGTTGGATTTAATGCAACTTATTTTCATCAGGTGACCTCTTTGAAATAGTGCTTTCACAATCTAAGATATCTACTTTCCTTCCAAAACTACAAGAAGTATAATCTCTACATGCAGGAAGGAAAGAGAAAGATAAAATAATTCCAACATGCTGGACTAGCATAAAATATCATCCACTGAGATATACTTTCTTTTAGAAAGAATTTCACTGTACTGGCTGATCTCTTTATAAATGCTTACTCAGTATGAGATGGGGCTTTGAACAACCTGATCTAGTGAAAGATGCCCCTGGTCATGGCAGGAGAGATTGAACTAGATGTTATTCCCTTGTGTTGAAGGTGCCTTCCAACCCAAACCATTTTATGATTACTCTCCTCACAAAAATGTTAATTTCTAATTCCCAACGTGCTATCTTTAGCCACCATAAGGCTAAATGTAAAAATGTGGAACTTGAACCATAATCTGGTCCATAGTGAGAAAAAATATCAGTCCTATAATTCAGATGGTCCCATTTATATGATAGGTTAAGCTCTGCAACTGGATTTTTTAATGGCTTAAGATAGTGGTATTTCTGGGCAAATTTTCCAGCTTTTTTTTTTTTTTTAATTCATGCCTTGAACCAAAAATTCTTTCAAGTGAGTTTCAGGTTAAATGAACAAACATTTTTATTTTTTTATGAAGTTACAGTGCATGAAAAAGGAAATCCACATGGTTCATATGTTAGTTGTTCATTCCATCTCTTGAGTGTTTCTGCACAGGTTTGTAGATTAACATCTCAGAGAGACATTAATATATTAAACAATGTTTGCATGGTAAAGACACACTGCATCTAGGGGTCACAATTCATCTCATACAAAAGGTATAAAAAAAAGGTATAAACAATGGTTACATTTCATGAAAATCTTAAAAATAAAGCTCAGTCGCATTTCCAAGAATCTAGACCTAAATCTTGGAGTTTCATTGTTTAATCTTGTCTCTGTCAGCTAAGACTCTATCTTACATCAGCAAAATGTTATCTGATTGCAAACATCACAAATTGGCACCAAAGAGACCACATGACCCTTATTTCTCAATGTAGAATGAATAACAAATAAAAAGATGTACTGGAGGCACTGGATTTCACAATACTTCTCGGCCACTGCTGTTTCCACTCCACTCTGAATGTTGGTAGCTGATTGCATGCTACAGTGAAATGTCTCTTTACATTTTTCATGTAAAGTTCTTTTTCATATCCACTTGTTCCTTCATAGGAGTGGAAGGCGTATATGGGATTGATTTCTTCCATCACCATTCCTTGGGAAGTTATTTGTTTCCAATTTTACCACGAATGAGAGTTCATCATTTCCATTCCTCGCTGCTTCTTGCATTTCCCCTGTTTAATATAGCTATTTATTGATGCAGGACTGCACCAAAACATGAACAGAAAGTGAATCAGGTTCTAAACCATCCTCTGAACAGCATATGAGAGAAAACAGAAAAGCAGTTGTACCATTGCTCCATCAAAATTATATACTATGAACATCAGTTTATTATTGCCCTTTATAGATACATGCAAACAAAAGGGACTAGGACTAATCTCTCAGGTTCAGAAAAACAAGAGTACAACTCTGCTAGTGTTTGTTCTAAAATAAAAGTTCTGTAGATGTTTGTAGTAGGAGATACCTGCCATCTGTCCAAAATGCCTTTGATTCCAGGTTCAAATTCTGCTCTGTCCTCCTCTTATTGTGGATGAGGATAGAATAGTATCTGGGGCTATACATACATTATAACTAGAGCCAGCATGTTCTTGAAAATGAAATTGATTGGAATGAAAATTCATTTCATTTTCATTCAATGAAAATTAAATTAATTGGGTGGATTCACCCAATTTCACGAGAAGAAAAACATGCTTTTCTGTTATTTGAAATAAATACTGTGATCCCTGAACTCCTGTGAATAACTACTAGCTCTGTCCTGTCTTAGAGTTAAATTTGTTATTTTCAGATTGCTGAAGAATTTCTGCTCCCTCTTAGTAATACACTGACTCTTGTGAATTAAATCTGTATTTGTCTTGCTCTTTTTCTTATGTGTCTTTGTTCAGTGCAGTAAGAAAATTACCAAATTTCTGTGACTTTTCTCTAGGCTGGAGCTCTCGTCCATATCTATACAGATGGGTCTGTGCTAGTCACTCATGGCGGAATTGAACTGGGACAAGGAATTCACACGAAGATGTTACAGGTGAGTGAGTTAGTAAACATAGTACAGCAAGAAAGATAACTGAGCTAAAAGGAAGTGCAATAGGCAAATCCTTTAGATGTAAGAAATCTACACTTAATATTGGTTTGTTGCTTCTGAGTTACTGATTAAGACTAAACTTAGGAGAAATATAAGCTATAATCAAAGTGATCTTTCAAGACCTGGAAAGTAGATGAACACCTTTGTGGTAACACCACTGTTATCAGGATAGCTAAGGCAAAGAGGGATTTAAAGTGCTGAAAATTTAACTTTGTAGAGTATCCAACAATAATTATAACAACAGTTAATTTTATGCATTTCTTTAAATAGTGATAAACAAAACAATGTGCCAAAAAAGTAATTTTGGAGCTAAAATCATGCCACTCCTTCAAAATAAGCTGAATGAACATCTGCATATTAGAACACTGTGAAACACAATGAAGTGGGAACACTAACCAAGTCATTTCAAATGAGATAGAGAGGGAGGAAGGGAGGGAGGGAGGGAAAAGAAAGAAAGAAAAGAAAATATACAGATAAGATTTGAAAATCCATGAGGCAGAATGAGACAGTATTTTAAATTTGATTAAAAATTTTCTGGCTGCTCTCAGTCCATTCCCTGCCCAATCTGTATTTGTGCCTGGGATTTCCAAGTCCCAGGTGCAGGACCTTGCACTTGACCTGGTTGAACTTCATGAGGTTTGCACAGGCCCACCTCCCAGATCTTGTCCAGGTCCATCTGGATGGCATCCCTTCCCTCCAGCATGTCGACTGCTCCACACAGCTTGGTGTTGTTGGCAAACTTGCTGAGGGTGCACTCTATCCCACTGTCCATGTCACCAACAAAGATGTTAAATAGTACTGGTCCCAATACTGACTCCTGAGGAACACCACTCGTCACTGGCTTCTACTTGGACATTGAGCCATCAACTGCAACCCTTTGAGTGCGGCCAGCCAGCCAGCTCCTTATCCACCAAGTGCTCCATCCATCAAATCCATGACTTTCCAATTTAGAGACTGCCACGACTTTTCGAATATAATGGAGAGTGGCTTATCAACTTCATCTGTCAGCTCCCTCAGGACCTGTGGATGGATTTCATCAGGTCCCATGGATTTAAGTACCTTTAGGTTCCTCAGATGGTCTCAAATCTGATCTTCTCCTACAGTGGTTGGTTCTTCATTCTCATAGCTCCTGGTTTTGCCTGGTCCTTTAACTCAGGAGGTGTGAGAAAAGAGGTTTTATCTTATCTTCTATTATCTGAAATTAATTATATAATATTTATTTTACCGAATAATTGCTAAGGAAGACTTCTGTGTTTGTACTAATCATAGTAATAATGTTGAATTAGGTCATTTATCTGTGTGTGAATATATAGAGATGAATTGCAGGATGAATTCCTGACTTGAGATTACATCTCCAAGTGGGACAGATATCTTTTTGTTTACTTTTGTTACAGATTGCCAGTCGTGAACTGAAGATTCCATTGTCCTATATACACTGCTGTGAAACAAGCACAACAACTGTACCCAACGGCAAATACACAGCAGGATCAGTGGGAACGGAAATCAATGCAAGAGCAGTCCAGGTTAGACTTATTACCATTTTTTCACATAATCAGTGATTCTGCTGAATAATTAATGTCTCTCTTGAGGATTCATAGTTCTGGTTTTATTTTGAGCAGCTTTGAATTCTTTTATCTCCAAATCTCTCTTGCTTGTTTTTTTTATATGCATAGTTTAAAGCAAGGCAAACTACAGAACACTTAAAAAGGGTCACTTTTTTTGGCTTTACTGTATAAGATTTACAAATTAGGTGTTTTTTTTCTTTTAGATTGCTGCTACGTAAATTTATGGATCTTAACTTTATTCTGTATTTAAACACAAATTAAAGGAAAATTAGGCATAAGTTATATTTCAGGTACTTTTTTAAATAATCAGACTCAAAGACCCTTATCCACTTGAATGCTTTGGGACCAATTCTACTTTCATTTAATTTGTAATAAAACATTCAAGCCAGTGGTTTTCTATCTAGTAAATCAAAATAGGAGGAGAGACAGGTCCTTTATCTTCTTTTTCTTGATGATTTCAGTGACAGCCTGGTATGTGAAAACTTTAGTTACATTAGAGCAGATGCCAATGCCACTCTTTGCAAAGTGCTGCTTTGAAGCTGGCAGTTACCTACAGAGAAAACTGTAGGTAAATGAACAGAGTTATGGCTGTCAGAATGAATTTAACAAACTGACTTCACCAAGAAAGAACTTGTATTGCTTTGAAATCGGCAGATAAATTTGGGTTTGCAGGTTGGTCAATGATGCCCAACTTTCTTCCTCCCTAGGATGCTTGCCAAATCCTTTGGAAGCGTCTGGATCCCATACGAAGAGAAAATCCTAATGGCAAATGGGAAGACTGGGTAAATGTCTCTCTCTGTTTCTTACTATTTGATTATGACTAACCCATCAGTGTGGAGTGAAAGCTGTCATTCTTCTGGATGGAGGAAGGGTCCTGCCTGTGTGAGGTAAACTGGAGGAGAGGAACAGAGGAAACAGTGTAAAAGCAAGTGGTACAACACAATGTCCTGATAAATCTGGCCAACTTTAGAGTTTTTGCAATATGTCTATTCCTAAAGACTCACTCAGAGCACAAGGGAATGTAAAGGTTTTACTCAGAGCTCCTTTTTCTTTAAAATATTTTTTTAACTTTTGATTTTTCTTTAAATATGAGATAAAGAATTTTTAATTTTCTCTCTTTAATAATGAGTATACCTTTTGCAGATCAGTGAAGCTCACAAGCAGAGCATCAGTCTTTCAGCTACTGGCTATTTCAAGTAAGTTTAATTTCTTGTCATCAGAGGTGCTACTTTGTCAGTAAGTTGCAGGAAAGATAAAAATGTCCCCATTCAGCCTTCTCAAGGCCATATCAGATGCAGCACACAAACGATTAGGAAGTTGACGGGACCAGAGACTGCATTGTTTAGACATGAGGAATTCTTCTATTCAATGCATATTGATTTCAGAAGCGCTTGATATTCTTGGCTGGCTAGTTTAATAGTTGATGCACAGATTCTTCTCAAAGGTCAACTACAGTAGGACACAGGAGGCCCACAAGGAATTTTCTTCCACAGCCATCATGGTTTGCAACTCTCCTATCCTCCCAAACCATCCCACACAACATATCAGTGGTGCTACACTTTGACTACAGAGGCCTTATGAAAATAGTTAGCTTAGAGAATGTATGATATATCATGTTATACGATTCCTGTAGGGGTCTCAACAGTCAGGACAAGGATAGGGAGAGGTGGGTATCTTGATCAAATTCATCTAATCTGAGGGATGTTCTTACTTCCTCCAGAGGTTATGTTACAAACATGAACTGGGACACAAAGAAAGGCCATGCGTTCCCGTATTTTCTCTTTGGAGTTGCATGTTCTGAAGTAGAAATTGACTGTTTGACAGGAGCTCACAAGGTAATGTCAAAAAATACAATGGACTGGAAGTAGCGTTGGGTGAATTTCCCACCATCATTACATTCACAGAACAATTTTTTTCTTTTGCTTCTTTTGACTGTGAACAAAGACATAGTTTGTTAGATGTACTCAACAAAACACCAGCAGAACAATAAATGGCTATAGTGCCCTTTACAATATCATTTGCTCATCTTGTTCTTGTGATAGAAGTCTAATGTTAACCCTAAGAATAAGAAACACTATGAGAACAGGAGAAGTAAAGGTCTAATGTTTCTACTATGTATGATGGCTTTGAAATTAAATTAGAACTTCTGAACAACTCCCCACAGGTATTCAACAAGACCATATCATTAGTTACAGTTACATTAGTCCCCTTTTTAACAGAGTTACATTTAAAACAGGTGAAGCCACATTCACATAACATGACATGTTGCAAAAGTAGATTTAGCACAGAAATAGCTCTCAGCAGCATTGTATGGAGACCAATCCAATGTCTTCTGGCTACTGGGCAAGCACATTTGGCTCCAATGACTGGCAGATAACTATCTAGTAGCCCATGAGGAGTGAGACTCCAAAATCACTGAGGTCTGTGAACCTACCAAGCTGGGATTTAGGAGGAGAAGCCACCGGACCTTGTATAAGGCCAGCCTGGTAGATGTCCTTCTCTGTTCCCTCCCTAAACTTCTGTGCAGGTGACTGTGCTTCCGCCCTCATAACAAAGCGGCAAAATATCACTTCAAGCAACTCAGATTCTATAGGAGAACAAGCAACAAAGCCATTATTGAATTCATGATCATCCTGTTACTCATGAGATGTGCACATCATATTCCAAGTTTCAGACAACCACCAAAAATGCATTATCTAGATAAACTCTCCATCAACACAGCCCTTTCAAGTAGCTTTCCTATTTCAGAATAATTTTATAATATTTGTGATGATCCATCTTTCATGGGTGAGACTATAAATTGTTTAGGATCCCTTTGTTGTTGTGTATTTTAAATATAACATTATAACACCTTTTATTTGTTTAACAGAACATCAGAACAGACATTGTCATGGATGCTTGTTTTAGCATAAATCCAGCTATAGATATAGGACAGGTATGAACTTCCATAGTTTTGCTTTACATTAGATGTTAGTGAACATTCCTCTTTGTGACTAAATGATTGCTGTTATTGTTCAATTTAATAGCCACCAAAGCCTATGAGACTCTAACTATTAATACTCAAGCATGATGGAGTGACAGTGTACTAGTATTTGGGTTTATTTGCAGCTACAAATAATACTAGCTTAATTCTTCTGAGAAGTGATGAGAAAAGAAGATCCAGCAGACTTTATAAATGTAAATGTCTTGCAGGATTAATGCCCTGAATTTCCTTATGACTTTTTCCTGTTCAATTTACTGTACCCCAGAATTACTGACTGAACAGTAAATCTTAACCAGCTGCAGAGCACTGTTGACTTATCACTGTTGTGATAAGAAAATCAAATGTAATGGAAAAAGCTATTGATATGGAACAGACCTTTCTTTAAAGATCTGTTATATCCATAAGTTTCTATCATGAATTCAACTACCTACATACAAATTGAATAGTGACAAAAGTGGTGTCACTTACTAATAGTTTGCAAGTAAGAAAGTGGTGGTGAACTCCTAGTGTAAAAAATTTTTGTAATTTCTTTTCAGAATCAAAGGAAATGTTCCCAAAAATATGACTTAAATTTAAAAGCTTTTCTTATCCTGCTTATTTATCCTATTAAAGGCTTATCCTCAAGTGTTTGTCCGTTGCTTAGAAGATTACGTTTCTGTTGCACGTTCAATAATTGCCAAATTTGTCAAATCATTCTTTCTTGGCAGTTCAATTCTATGTTCACCTTGCACCAGTGTTTATGTCATCACTATCATAGTCCAGGTGTCTACTCAGCAGTTGTTCTTTCCTATGTTATGTGTCCTCTTATAACCTATCAGCTATTTATGTCTGAGATGTTTTTCTCTAGAAGAAATTTCATTAGCTGCCTGCAAATCTTTTTAAGCAAATAACAGATTGAGCAGGCTATTTATGTCATAGTCCCTGGGCAAGCACCTCCTCACTGGAGTTCCTGTGGGCAATAAGCTTGAAGTCAGTGGATTTGACTCAACTCTTAATTTTGCCAAAGTGAATCAGAGGTAATGGTACAAGTTACAGTGAATTTAGCCAGGAAAAAGGAAGAGTAGAACTTGAGCCAATTAAAATATTTGTATAAGTCAGATGAGGACATCTTGGTCCTATTTTAGTCTATGTTGGCTAATTTCTACTTCTGCAAGGAAAGATGCCAGTTCATGTGTAATCTTAGAAAGTAAGTCCAATTGTATATATGATTTTATATTTTTAAATGACTGACCGAGATGTAAAAGTTTACCTTTTTTTCTTTGCTCAGATTGAAGGGGCCTTCATTCAGGGAGTTGGTCTTTATACATTAGAAGAAATCTACTTCTCCCCAGAAGGAGAGCAGCTCACTCTTGGCCCAGACACATATAAGATCCCTGCCATCTGTGACATTCCTGAGCAGATCCGTGTCTATTTACTGCCAAATTCACGCAACTCAATTGCTATATATTCTTCCAAGGTAAAGTTGCCAAACTTACTGTTTGCAAGCATACCAGCTGATTCTGCTGCAAAATTGTAAGTCAATTTATGGTATGGTTGACTGACTTCCTCCCCCCCCCCCCCCCAAAAAAAAATGAATTCCAGTTTTAGCCATGGAATACATTGTACTTAAATAGTGAAACAACAATGTTCTGAGTTTTTGGACTAATTTTCTTCCTATGATTTATTGGTATTATAGTAGCACTTAGAAACACTAATCAAAATTGAAACTTTTTTGTTCCTACATGTTGTGCTATACATCGAAAGTAAGAGTCGATCTTGAAGAGCTTAAACTTTCTAGACAGGAGAAAGGATGGAAGAAGGAAATATTATAATCCTTTTTAAAGGCAGAGAAGTCATGACACAAGAGAGAAGTGACTTTTTAGAATCTCACAGGAAACCTATGATTGGTAGGGGAATAGAACCCCATTCTTCCATTAACCATGGCAGAGCACCATTATTTCTGTTTTAAGCTGAGGAGGCACCCCATACTAGAATTGAGCACTGTTCATAGACTAAAAATAAAATAAAAAATTTTAAAAGCACCTCAAAATAAGAATTAAAGGAAAGTGTAGGCCTTTGGCTACTAAAGGACAGGAATGCCCACTCTTCCAGCCTCAAATCTAAAGCAGGTATGACAAAGTGTCCTGGTCCAACCCCAATATGCAGCTTAGCCCCGCACAGCTGCTTGCTCGCTTGCCCCTGGTGCAATGGAGAAGATAATTGGAAGGGTAAAAGTGAGAAAACTCATGGGTTGAGATAAAGGCAGTTTAGTAGATAAAGCAAAAGCTGCATGTGCAAGCAAAGCGAAATAAGGAATGTGATTTATTCACTACTTCCTATTAGCAGGCAGACATTTAATCACCTCTAGGAAAGCAGGGCTCAATCACATGTAACGGTTACTTGAGAAGACAAACACCATAACTTAGAATGTCCCTCTACTTCCCTCTTCTTCTTCTTCATCTTCATGATATCATATGGTACAGAATGTCTCTTTGGTCAGCTGGGGTCAGCTGTCTGAGCCATGTCCCCTCCCAGCTCCTTGTGGGCCCCAGCCTACTCACTGGCAGTGCAGTGTGAGAAGCAGAAAATGCCTTGATGCTGCGTAAGCACTGCTCAGAAGTAACTAAAACATCCCTGCATTATTAACACTGTTTTCAGCACAAATCCAAACACAGCCTCATTCTAGATACTATAAAGAAAATTAGGTGCATCCCAGCCAAAACCAGTACCCAAGGGAATGGGAATTGCCAGAAGAAAATCTACTCCTTATTCTTATGGCCTTACATAGTGTAAATGGGTAAGCAAACTTCCACATGAAAAAAATGGAGACAAAGGGCACATTTCTTATCACAATTAGACAGCACAAACTTTACCCATGCAAAAGGGGCTAAGGGAGTGGTGAGGGTGGGTGTCTGTTTTTCCTGTTTCATCATGTAGAATTAATTCAGTTTAGATATAGAAAAGGTAGTTTATGTGAGAAGTCATGAGTTATTTCATGCCTTTATCATGTGAGCACTGAAGTGCCAGCAGGAAGATCTTGTAACAGTATAGCTCTCTTGTGAATTTTAAAATGATCCCCATCATCCAAAACCTAGGCCAAGGATGTTTTTCCGGTTTGAAAGTTCTCAGATATCCAAAGAAAATTGCTGAATCCAACTATGCTAGACTTGATCAAATATTGAGCTGGTGTGATTCAGTGTGTTTCAGATAACTACAGTGGAGATGTGCTGATTTAACACTCTGCTGCCAGTTTCTAAGGCCAATTTCTCTAGCTGACTCTTTCCTCTGTCAGGGCATGGGTGAGGCTGGATTCTTCTTGGGCAGCTCAGTGTTCTTTGCAATACGAGATGCAGTGGCTGCTGCACGGAAAGAAAGAGGACTGCCTCTGGACTTCATACTGAACAGCCCCTTGACTGTCGAGCGGATTCGCATGGCCTGTGATGATGTCTTTACTGAGATGGTAAGGTTGGTTTTGTTTCTTTCATGAGCTCACCAACTCCTCAGTTCTGTGCACATAGATTAATCAGTGAGCCAAATCTCTTTTCTTCAACACAATTAGCAGAGCTTTGCACTTTATTTAATCAGTGGTGCTTTGCTCAGCTATGTTGACAGAGTAACAGGAACTGACAGTCCAGAACTGAGGAACCCGTGCTCTTTCTTCAGTGGTAATGATTCCAATTTACATATCTCCTTCAATCTAAAAGCCCTTGAATGTACTTTTCGGATTATAGTCTGACTTTGTCTTATTGTCACTTTATTTGCATCTCTAGTAGGAATTATGACTCTGTCTAGACACAGAGTGGTGTGCTCCATCACTTGTCCTCTGCCCCTGTTCTAGACTGATTTCACCTTGAACCATGTACCCCAGTTTCCTTCTTTTCTTCTTTGGAAATCAGGGAGATGGAAACATGGGCTGATAAGCATCCAGATGTTATCACAGCATTGAGTAAGAACACAGGCTGGATGCACAGGAGCACTCCCAAAATAAAAAAAAACTTAGATTTGTTTCCATGCGAGCATCACCATTGACAGTGACATCCAAAGAATCTAAGAGTGCAAATTTAAGATATTCACTGTAAAGGCTAAACTGTCTAGGTCCTAGTTACCTCATAAAAGCTCATTTTCTGTGTCATGATCTGAAAAGTTTTCCTAGAGCTGCTAGAGGGAAGACATCTTTGATTTTCATAAAAAAAAAAGCAGAGGCTAGCAATGATTTTTCTCACTGTACAATCAATTTCCAGCTAGGTTTATGAGACCCTTCCACTCTGACCTTCAGGTCATGCTCTATCTTCTTTATTTTCTGGAATGAAGAGACAGTCAGCAAACACTGAAACAATTGCACCTAAGAAGGACAATGGACTTTAGATACCCAAATCTTCTTCCTTTGTTTTTTGGTTTGGTTTTTTTTTTTGACAAAAGTGCAAGATTCCCATTTTCTGCCTACCTCAGGCATTCTAATTACTTTGTAGATTTGATGTGTATATTTGAGAGCAGTGCAGATCCCCACTCTGGAAGTGCAACACAGTGCCAACTTTGGCTGGTTTTGACATACCACTATCTTCTACCTTCTCTCCCACAGAGATGGAATAGGTACCCACAACTGGTGGACATTTCTGCCCCACTCACTGAAGTTATTTGTATAACCATCTGTGTGCTTTGCCTCTGCTTTCTTCAAAATGAGAACGCCAAGAAAATGTACACTCACCCTTGCAGTTTTCTCTGTCTTTCTT
Organism: Gallinago undulata; assembly: GCA_026546715.1. Classification (NCBI taxonomy): domain Eukaryota; kingdom Metazoa; phylum Chordata; class Aves; order Charadriiformes; family Scolopacidae; genus Gallinago; species Gallinago undulata. Next base: position 28,745,770 of record JAOTQQ010000079.1, read on the forward strand.
TCCAGAGTAATGCTTTCAGTCTGCTTTTCTTGTATCTTGTCCTTCCCTCACTAAAAGGGGTTGGCAGGACAGAGCAGCAGCCTGCTGGAGAGTACTTATTTTTATAGGACTATGAGGCAGGAGCCAACTTCCCTCCCCCTATCTGTCCTAGCCAACAATGATCACACAAGAGCTTCTTGAGAAAGGAGGACAAGGTGGGAATGATGACATTGTTTTCTGATTTAATACCTTTGGCCACTAAAACAGGTGTTCCACTGTATTCGTCCTTTTGGCACTCTAAAAGCAGATATATCTGGAGTAGCTTAATACATTGTCACTTGCCCAAAACTTCTGTTTATTTATAAGTTGAAGAGAAAAAGGGAAAAAAGGAACATAAAAATTAAAGGAGTAAAGCAGAGGAGCAATTATCAAACAGATAAACAGCAAGAGCTTAGCAGCCATTCTCCCCTCAATCCATATTCAGTCAAACTAACAAATGGTTTAAGAGCCTGGAAGATAGGAAACACAAGACCAAACTGTGACAAGGTCCATTAATTAAAGCTTTCAACTTAAAAAGCCCTGTGAACCTGGGTTTGAACAACTTTGTTGTACCCCAGGCTAAAAATTTATCTATGAAAAGTGACACCAGTTGGGTTAGGTGAACCTGCAGGCCCCTCTGTCTTCCAACATCAGCCAGCTAGAGACCCCCTGACCGACCTCAACCTGCCTGGAGGTTGGGGCTGTGAACTCCACATCCACCCACTTCTGCTCCCTTCTGTGCAGGTTATCCACTGGTCAAGTCTTCCACAGTGATAAAATTTCTCATATTAACAGAAGTCATAAACAAGATCAAGAACCTTTGTGGGCTAGGTGTTGTGGAAACACTTGGTAACAACTTAGAATTTAAATAAAGGTGAAGTTGTTATCCAATCATCAGGAGTTGATGTTCTATCTCCAGGAATGCCCCCAGAAATGCAGGATTTCCTTGCAAACATCATGGCCTCCATGATTTAATGCAGTCTCATTAAACCACATTGCATAATGAAACCTCTTACGTCAGTTCTTCTAATCTGAGACTTTAGGCTGTGAACTCACCTGTGCTATGGTGATACGTGTTTAATTACCTGTTCAATTACAAGTATGCCACTGTTGACTAAAGGCAAATTGGTTCATTTAACAGATCTTTATAACATGAGAAAGTGAGGATTTGTGTGTGCGCAATGACATTTAAATGGCTGATAATGAACATGCATTTGTGAATTACAGTAAGTCTTTTTTACCCTTAGCAAAATGATCTTGTTTTCTTTATATTTTCTTTCAGATTCCGAAAGATAAACCTGGAACCTATAAGCCATGGGCCATCAATATAGATTAATACTGCTTTCTTAAGTATGAAACAGCCAGGTGACTCCTCTAGCCATCTACTGACTGAAAGCATTCCTGCAAGAAAGAACTGTAGTATTTACACACACAGATATATATTTATATCATTCTTTGTAGAACAAGATATAAGCACAAGTTCTATTGTCCTGCCAAGTAAGAGACCTCTCATTTTGAAACATGCATGTATTTCTAAATCAAATTATGTTCCATAACTGAAATAGTTCTGGAGTTACCTCATGAACTTCAAAGAATTTGCATGCAATTTTGAAAATATCCGCAATGAAAAGCAGATCACAAATAGTACCATTTTCCCACTTCTACATCCAGTTTAAGGTTCACAACTGTTGTTATCCACTCTTTCTGTTCTTCTAGTACATGAAGATCTCAAAGATCCAAATTACATGCTGTACAAATCAGTGATGGGGAATGCATCAATATTACAGTAGAACAGAGATTCTAAAAGGATATACTGCCAAATGATTTCTTGACACTGATATATTATTACTACCCCAGTAACACTCCACAATAGCTCTTCACTTCCTGGTGGCCCCTCTCAGGCCTATTCCATACCACTAGATCTCTCTGAACTGCTATCAACTTTGACCTCTCTCAGAGCTGGAGTATAATCACTGCTATTCACTACATTGTTAGTGGTCAGTTCTCCTCTCCTTTGCTTTATCCACAATTTTGCTGCTTCTTTTGAGGAAGATGGTGAGGTAGAACATAGTTGATACCTGTAGGTAAGGAGAGGGCACAAGGTGAGGGAGATGTACTGCAGGCAGGAAGGATTAAATAGCAGGATATGTTCTCATTACCAGCTTTGAGTGAAGTTCATAACAGAGGTGAAGATTTCCAGGATTACACAGATTAGTGAGAAAAGATATAGGAGGACAGACCACCACATCTGTAAAACCTCACGCTCTTTTTATCTAAAACATTCGTGTAGAAATGGGGTTGCCCATTGCAACCATCAGCAGGTATGCATAACAGAAGTGCAGCAGGTGACTGAGATGAAAAGGTAGAGAGGAACAGGGCTGAGAGGAAACAATGACAATCGAAGTTCATCATTAAAAATAGGTGTGCCAGCTCACAGTTTAACTCAGCTGTGCCAAACAACATTACTTACAACTCTGACAGACATTGTTTTAGAAAGGAGGTTTTAAAGTGGTGCAGTGGCAGCTGTGCGAGTCTTGATGGAGCATTTTCCTACGAGGAGAGGAGACTGATAAGCAAGTGCAAAGCTGTTTGAGAGGAAATGGCTGAGCCAACACAGGTACGTGTACAAATGCATATTCGAATTTTACATCTGATAGTTCAAAGCAATAAAATTAACAGTAAGAATGCATTTGACAACAGCATTGTGGACCTAAAACGCTAGCATAAGAAATAATTCTGGAGATACTCAATGGGTATTGCATCAATTCAGATCCTGTACTCATTTACAAAAACACCAATCTAGTCTATTTTCATTTATTTGAAGGGTGAGAGTGCAGGCTTAAATTAGCGTAGTATAGAAGAGAGTGTGATGTGCACACACCCTCAAATAAGTCATATTTAATCAAAATCCATAGAGGTACAACAAGATTTTATTCCTTTACACATAAATTAATATTACAAGTAATGAGGAAATTGCTATCATGTTGGTACAGTTTTCCTGTTCATTTCTATTAGTAAATCATGAGAGACTACAGCTAATGGAAAAAGCTCAACTGGCAATATGCTCTGCAATTTTGTAATACCAAAGACTTCAAGGAGCTGACAGCAGGAACTATCATGTCTTTGTGTTTCTTTCTTTGAGATTTTTGTAATCTGTGATTTATCTTTTTGGCTTTTTATTTAATTGTGATTTAGACAAATGCTCTCATTTTTGAATGAGTACTAAAGCAATCAGTGCCTTGAGTACAGAATGAATGAACAAATATTTGCAAATATTAAGGTGAAAATCTTCCCTCTGGTTTCATTGGGCTGTTAATTGGAATTTGCTTAAATATATCTTCAATAAAAGCAAACTTGGAAGGCACTGCTCTGCTCTTTTGTGACACTGTGACCTATAACCAGTATTATTTCAAGGACAAAATAGCAATGAAAATGGGTGAGATGAAATCTGGCTCCTGCTGACAATAAGAATGACCTGTGTTTGAGCTTAAAGTTCAAAACTTGTGACTTGGTGAGCCTGGTGCTTTGCCATTTATCTGCTGTAGTAATGAATCTTGTTGCAACAGACATGCTGGAGGGGGCCTTATGCACAGGTGACAGCAAGGAGGGAGATCTGGGACTGGACAGACTGGGTGTCTAAGGCCAATTACTGGAGGGGTCCTTAGGGTGTGTATATATACACACATTTCCCACCGAGAGACCCTTGTGCTCATCAGTCAGAGGGGAACAGGATGAGGCCATTGGTGCTGCTGTGTCTCTGGGAGTGCAGAGTGTTTCTGACTGTGTTGATCTGCGTGGCCAGCTGTGTTTATGCGTGTAGATGTTCTACACACGTGTTTACACGTTTGCTTGTTGAAAATACATTCCCAGCCTTGCTACTGGTTGGACCTTGGGGAACAGAGCTGCATCAGACTCGCCTCTGTTGGGCTGATGCGGCCCCTAACACACTCATCTAAAGAAATTGTATTTATTGTAATTGAGCCTCTCATAAGCACAAAAGAGTCATCTTGTACAACTGAGATAAATTGTATTATATTTCCAGAGGCAATTACAAGCTCTCTAGCTCCAGAAGGCATGGTGGTTTCATTTCCACATTCATGTATCCATACATGGCAAGCATAGGCTTACGTTTTCCTTTTTTTTTAAGGCTTTCCATTTTTTACATACCCAGTGTGTATTTATCTTGTAGAATGAACAAAACGTTGATCTTAACTATTTCCAGGTTTTACTGCAGTTTTAACCTGCAAGAGCAGTGTAACTAAAGAAGCGCTGGGTGTGGCCATTTTGCAGTGCCTGTAGCCCAGGCAAGGTCAGACAGCGGAAGGTAAGCAGCCTCCCTGGAGATACAGCCCGACTTTAAGATAATTAATTGGATAAGACAGGGGGATCAAATGCAAGCTAACCAGTTCTGCTTGGACGGAAGGATTTCGCAGATAAAAGGTAAGATTCTTTTTTTCCCAGTCTTTAAATGTAATCTCTTCTACGTCTCATATGGACAGATAAGGAACACTTACTCGCTTTCCTAAACATAGGTATTTTCAAGGATAAGGTTTTCAAAGAATGACTACTGAAAAAAAATCATCAGAATTGGTGTGTTGCCCAGATTGTGAGTGGCAGATGCCAATCACTTAGAACACTATATAAGAACACCAAAGAGCAACACTTCTCCTTGCTTTCCTCTGAAAAATTACAATTTAGCTTAAAGTGTGAAAACCTCTCTGTTAGGCCAGACAAGACAAAAGAAAAGAAAACAGCCAAGGAAATGGTTCGTTGGGAGAAAGATGAAATAGGGCTGGAGATGACCTTAATTAAAAAGAAAGGGTTGTACAGGTGACCCCACTTTCCCCTCTTGAAGCACAGTGATTCGCTCTGTTCATGCACCTGCTAACTGGTCATTTCAAGAGCTTTAGTCAAAGGAACATTACACTTCACACCTGGTAGAAATTTGGCAGCTGTGTAAGGTCTAGAGGGAAACCTTCGACCCTGAGGTTCGTTTAGCGGTTTGCCCTTTTGGGGAGAAAAGAGCCAAGTTGTGATTGCGCCTCCTGCCCTGTATCAGCATGGGGAGTGTGTTCGGTGTTGTTACGCTCCGTCTTGTAGACACCTCCACTTCTGTGCTGCTGGGTGAGTTTGGCAGCATTTGTTTTTTAGGCAGTACTTGAAGGCCCTACACTAACATACTGGGTTTGTTTATGCGGTCTGCTAATAGCCTGAAGATAGGGTGACACCTGGTATTCTAATTGCTAGTGAAAGAACCCACCTTGTAACTGCAGTACAGAAGGCCTTCTGGAAATAAGAAATACTGCTCTATGTCAGACATAAGTCATTTTTAACTGATAATTGGCTAGAATACACAAAATCTTTATATGGTGATTATCATCAGGATGTGAGGAAAGCAGAAGTGTTTACACCTGTAACAGCAAATGTAGGGCCTAATCGTGCAGCGGGTACAGTATTGACAAAGGCGTGAGGTTAACATTGTAAAGTCTTCCCCACATAAGGAGAGGCCTAGTAAACACCCAGAAGCTCTCATACTTACTGAAAACCAGATTTATTTGGAGGAATGCACAAGTGTAAGAACAGTCAAACGTGCCTTTTGGAATGGAGTGTTCTTTATGTATATAGTGTATATATATTCATATAGCACCTAGCATGAAGTCTAATCAAGATGGTAATGAAGAACAGACATTCTGGGCGTAACTTTAACACAGTAATCATGTTCCTGGTCCTTCTGACATACAGAGGGATCAGAAAGTACAATTTAAATCAAGTAAATAGCATGAAACAGTTTGGCAAATCTGCAAGTGGAATATCTAATCCATTTGAAAGTGAGACTAGAGCCTGGGCTAGCAGATTTTCTGCCAGTTGCTCAATATTTAAATGAACAGGGAAAATGGCTTCATATAAGCTTTGTCTAAAGCTGTTTTACCAGTCTGATTTTTCTAAGCTTAATCAATTAAGACATTGGCCCCTCTAAAAAACAGTCGATTTACCTTGGCAGGAAGCTTTATAGCTCTCGATAAATAACCTGATGAATGGGAAAGAATATATTGCCTGGCATTTTCCCCTTCGAAAGCCATGTTTCTGCTGAGCAAATGGTTCTCGGTTGAGGAGTGAAACCTCAAAATTCTGAAGCCAACAGCAACACTCCCTCTGCTGTTGCTGGGCCCCAGTTTTCACCGGGGGTACCCCCGAGGTTGTCCTTCTCGTGCCCTGGCTGTCCCCTGGCTGCTCTCAGCCCGACGGCACGGCCTTCCCGCTTCTACGCGCCCCGCCACTCCGCTATGGGACGTTTAATGACTACCTCGGAAAAAGACCCCCCCAAAAAATGACATCGTTATTTGCGCAGCTCGGCAAAGGAGATGTGAACGTGACGGCAGCCCAACCGGTGAAACGCAACGGCCCCGACGGCTGCCTCCGCACGTGGCGCGGGCTAATAAAGAGTAGTTTGATAGGAAACCGGCTTGTTATCGATCGACTTCACCCCGGAGGGCAAACCCGGCCGCAGGGGCGGCCCCGACCCCACACCGGACACCCCCACCCGCGGGGGCCGCGGCGGGGCCGCTCCTTGCGGACGGCGCCTGCTACCGCCAGGGGGCGCCGCGCTCCGCTCGGTGGACCGATCCACGCGGACCGCTGGGGCGGGGGGGGAGGGAGAAGCAGGCCGTTGCTTGCGTGTGACGGTCAATCACGAGGGCGAATGGGGGGGGGGGGGGGGCGGCGGGCGCGCCCACGGGGGGGGGGGGGG
>JAOTQQ010000079.1:28752545-28891167 GCA_026546715.1 Gallinago undulata
CCCCCCCCCCCCCCCCCCCCCCCCCGCACGCGACCACTCGTGGGGAGAGGGATCAGGCTTGCGGCCCCGAGCAGGACCGTTGGGATGCCGAGGACTCCGCAGCGCAGGACCGGCGGCTGGGAGCGAGCGGCCCCAGCGACGCCCGGCACCCTTTCCCTGGCCCTCTTTCCCGCCTCCTCTCCGGCGGAGCGGGATGGTCCGCCCCGGGCGGGGCGCAGTGCGGCCCTCCCTTCTTCCTCTCGCGTTGGTTCCGCCCGGAGAGCGTTCGTCCCTGCAGCCACCGCCGCTGGTTCCTGCTGCTGCTCGCACCCGTCCTCGCTCCGGGGCCGCTCGGGCGTTTTCTCTCTGCCTTAAAGTCGGTGAGGAGACGGGCCGGAGCGGGGGGGAGCGGCCGCCGCGGGGAAGCGGGGAGCGGTGCTGCCGGATGGGGCCGGCTGCCAAGAGGCCAGGCCAGGCCAGGCCGTAACGGCCGCGCCGCACTCGGGTGGAGGCGGCGATGGGGGGGGGTAGGGTTCGCTCTCCACCTTCCCCCTCACGGGCACCGGAGAGCGGCGGTAACAAAGCCAAGGGGCGCCACCTCCGCCGGCTCCGAGCAGGGCCCGCCAACGCCCTGCCTCCGCCAGGGGCGGCCCGGTGCGTGCCGGGTAGCCGGGGCGGGAGCCGGCGCCTCCCCGCCGTCGGGCCTCTGCCGCGGGGAAAATGGAGGCCGGGGAAGAGAGGGAAGGAGGAGCGGCGCGGGGTCAGGCGGCGCCACCGCAGCTGGGCGCGGGGCGGGCCGGGAGCGGCCGCAGTGAGGGGAGCCGGGGGGGGGGCCCTCGGCCGGCGAGGAGCGCTGGGCCAGCGGCCGGTGGGGCGGGCAGGGCCCGTGGTCGGTGGCCTGAGCTGGATTTCTGCTTCCTTGCAGGGTGTCTTTTATGAATAATCAAAAGCCGCAGAAGCCGACGCTATCAGGCCAGCGTTTTAAAACCAGAAAAAGAGGTGAGCAGCGGTGCACGCGCTGCCGGGCGGTGGGCCCTGGTAAAATGTCGGTTCCTGCCAGTAAACAAACTAATGCCTTTATGCACTTCTCCTACACCTTTTAAGTGAGACCACACTAAACACACAGTCTGGAGGCTGGCTCTGGGTGCTAGAATGTTCTCTGGGCTGATAAAAAAAAAATATTTGGCAGTAAGAATTGTAGCCAAACTCACTTATATAATCTTGGCTTAAGAGACAGTCATTTTTCGGACCGTACTGAGTATGTTTAACCCAAAAGCAGAAGTATGTGGTACCCCTCAGTTACAGGGAAACTCCAGCACAGGTTGGTTGCAGGTTAATACATACATCTTAGGAGCACCTAACCTAGTAGAAATTTCAGTGTAAGCTGCTGGATAAAAGTTGCATAAATTTAAAAAAAAAAAAAAAACACAAAAGAACCCAAAACACCATCACACACACACCCTGCCCAAACAAACCAACCTCATAGTGTGGGATGTGCAAGTGCATATCTCTGTATGTGCTCAGTTATTCCCATCAGAATAGCTGATGACTGGAGAGGTTTGATGAGTAATTTAGTGTTTTGGTGGTGTTTTCTTAAAGAGGAAGCAGAGACTGCTCTTAGAGTTTCTGTTTAATTCTGTTGTTTTAATATAGTATTAGTGTTCCAGTTCAAACTGACAACGCTAAAGATGCTATAGGTACTGAAGTAGTAATTAAGTTGTACAGGACATATTGACTTACAGAATCTATTTTAATGTTAAAGTAAAAGTACCTTGAGAGGCTGTTAAAGTGAGAGAGTTGGATTTAGTCTGTCCAGCAGATGAAATGCTAGCATTCTGGGTTATTGGGGTTTTTTAATCATTTAACCATAGTTTGGCTTCCAAGCAGCTCTGTGGTAACAGGAAGTTTTGTGGATCTGTCCTAGAAAATAGCTGATCCAGTAAAACTTCTTACTGCTATATTGGCCATGGAAGTTCATTTTAGGCTACACTGTTAAGTTGCTATTTGTGTGAGTTAATAGCAGTTCCCTTAGAAGACTGGAATGACTGTTTTAACTTCTGGTTTGCCAGTGCGAGTTTGAGTATGGTTTTGTGGTGGTTTTTTTTTAGTAAAATGACAAACTTTAAAAACTGAACCGCATTGTGTGGCAACTTCATTTCAATGCTTTGTCTTTACAGATGAAAAAGAGAGGTTTGACCCTACTCAGTTCCAGGACTGTATTATTCAAGGTTTAAGCGAAACCGGCACTGACTTGGAGGCAGTAGCAAAGTTTCTTGATGCTTCTGGTGCAAAACTTGATTATCGCCGCTATGCAGAAACGCTTTTTGACATCCTGGTGGCTGGTGGAATGCTGGGTAAGTCCCTTTGATGAGGCTGCTGTCAGCCTTTGTTCACCTGACTCTGCAAAAGCTCAGTTTCCTTTCAGTGTAAAAACTGTGCTAAAGAGCCCATTGAGTGCATAGAGCAGGGTTTAAGTTATCCGTGGTAAACTACGTTAGTGACTGAATAATCGGGTTACTGTAGAAATACTCTGTGTACCTTACTGCACTTTTGCATGAGTCAGTTTGCAGTCTTCAAAGTGTAGACTTTACAAACTTGGCTTAAAGGAAAATACACTGGTTTGTTTGATGTTTTTCTTTTTATCAGGAGTGGGTCTTGACTCTGAAGTCAAGTTTCTCCTCTGCTGATGTGAGATGGATGAATGCTTGTTTCAGGTGTATGGTCTGTTATCACAAGGCCAACAGTTGCCCTGAAAGATTTTGATGTGATCCTGTGCTTTGTGCACCCCCACCCTGTTATTTTGTGAAAGTGATACTGTTTACAGAAGACTCTGATGTGCTTTGTCTTGGAAATAGTATTGCAAATCATTTGTTGTTGGCAATAACCATGGGGTCATGGGCTCTAGCAGATGTCAGGGAATGAGAAATGAGAGGGTGGTCGAGTCAGCAGAAAACACTGGGAACTGAGGAAGTGAAATGTGGTGACGAAAGATCTTGTGAACTCGTCCATGCTCTGTGTAAAGAGGAGAACAGATGCTCACTGACCAGGTGAGAAGTACATAAAGCTAAATGACGTTGAGAAGTAGTAAAAAAAAAAAGCGGTATTTTTATATTTAGACTTTACATTTCCTAGTACTAAATACTTTCAGTGAGAAAGGGTCAGATGTAAGGAACCCATATAAAATGCAGGCTGTGAAAGGGACCCTTTATGTTGCCTCCTTAGACTGGAAAAGGTCTGTCTTGGATTCTTAGCAATTGTTATGCAATAGTTGGGGTGGGTGGAGGACTTAAATGAGAAATTTGGCGGTTGCAGAAGATTTTCTGTAACGTAACAGAAATACAATTCAAATTACCTAAATGCCTAGGAAGGAGAGAGGAAATACCTGATTCTGGGCCACGGTCAGTCTGTGGGTGGCAGTTCTGCAGTGGGGGTGGCTGGTTTGGGACGATGCATCAGTTACATGTTCAGGTGGTCTTCATACTGATACTGTAGAAATGTCAGTGACTTGCTCAAGCAAATGCTGAAAAGCGAGGCTTTCAAAATGGTTTAACTTTATTAAGTGTGTCTGCTTATCTCAAAGCTGTGTATTGGAACAGTGTTATGTAGGCTGAAGTTACTGCGGTGGTCTTTGTGGCAAGAGGCTCTTTTGCTGATGTTAAAAGAGTTGGTAGTAGGAGTAAGCAAACTTGTCTGCCACATGGAGCATCGCTGCTTGAAATTGTTAATGCATCAATCGTTACAATTTGTGGGTTTACATTCAAGAGTCCTAACCACTGTAGTTAAGAAGTTTTTCTTCTAGGAATGAGGCTGAGGGGGGAGGGAAAAATGTATCACTGCATTAATGGTGGTACAGGGGGGTCCTTTACTCGCCTCCCTCTCGGTAACAAGTAGCTAGGTAGCTAGCTTTGATCTTTAGCCAAAATAAAAACAGGCATCCTGTTGCCTTACCGCCTTTTAATATTCTTACCACTGATGCTGATCCATCTTTTAAAGTCATGTTTCTGACTAATACATAACAAAAGGATCTCCCTGATACGTAGGGTGGCATAGAAGTTGGGGATGAGGGATTCTGGCACTGGAGTTGGTGACTTGAATTCACCCTAGTGAGTGAAGCAGCCTGGCTGCCAGTCAAATGCCTGTATTAAACTGAAGACGAATGGCAAAAAAGCATCTTCTAATTAGCAGCTAAAAGTCTCAAGTGCCTTTCAAGACTGAAGTTTCAAGTTCATCTCTGGGGCACTGAATTTTGAATGTGTATCTCTACGTGTTTCATTTCCTGTTGAGACTCTGTTACTTAAAAGACAGTTACAATGCAGCACTACTGCAGCAGACACTAAAAAGACACTTGCTAGAATTAAGCAGCTTTAGTGGCTTTCTTTAAGGGAAGAGGAGTTGGTGGTCATGTTAACTTACCCATATGTAAATGAAGATGTGTTGCCAATCCAGTTACCAGTAGGGGGTCAGAATATTTCAAATATTAAAAAGATATAATCATATCTTAAAGCTACCGATTTTAAAGTTCCACTACAGCAGTGGAGCAGATGGAAATGTAGGGGGGTGTCTTCAGTGATCTAGTCATTCAGTTCATCATGAAAGGACATGTTGCACGTTACAGGTATTGGAATTCTTACTATGGAGACTGTTCAGTGCTCTCAGTGGGGAGCAATACCACTAATTCTGACACCCTTCTTTAGCCCCAGGTGGTACCCTGGCAGATGACATGACACGCACAAACGTCTGTGTCTTTGCAGCACAGGAAGACCTAGAAACCATGCAAGCATTTGCTCAGGTTAGTTCTGAAATTAGTACAATTTAACTTAGACTTTTTAGCGGTCAAAAATGAATTGTGTCGTTGAAAGTTTAAGTTAAAATAATGCATGGCTTTAAGAAGCTTACTAGAAGAGGTGGAGTAGTACTTTTCTAAGGTAAAAGTGCTCTAAAGAGTTCAGACCAACTTCATTAAACTTGATTTTTTTAAAAATTCTAATGAAATGAGAGCTCAGAGCAGAAAATAACACACTCTGTGTCTTCCTAGGTTTTTAACAAGCTAATCAGGCGTTACAAGTACCTGGAGAAAGGCTTTGAAGATGAAGTCAAAAAGGTATGGTCCTTATCAGCAGACAAATAAACCTTCAGATTCTGCTAGTTAATCACACAGAAGAGTTACATTATGCAGTGGATTTTTAAAATAGAATACCGAAGTTGTTAATAGAACAGCCAGCTTGTGTGACTAGTGGTGAAGACTGCCAGTGAACTAGTGCTTCTGCTACTTGAATAGTTTGATTGAAACAAAAGCATAACGTGGAGGCAGTAGCTATTCTCCAGTGAGTGATGCTGTTTTTTATGGCAACACTTCTTACTCCCTTTTGCAGTTGTTGCTGTTCCTGAAAGGGTTCTCCGAGTCTGAGCGGAACAAACTGGCCATGTTGACGGGTATTCTGCTAGCCAACGGGACACTGAATGCATCGATTCTCAACAGTCTTTACAACGAGAACTTGGTTAAAGAAGGTAAGTGTTGCCCAGCTCCTCCTTTAGGGCAGGATGGTGGGGGACAGAAACAAGCCAAGTAGGTAGAAGCTGTGATGACAGTACACCCGTGCAGCTCACTAGTTTCAGCTGGTGATAGTCTTTTCAGGATTAGCAAAGGTAAGCACGCTGCCTCACTACCTGGAAGGTCTTGCTAAGACTAGAAAACTAGTCTTTTCAGAAAGCTTGTGTGTCGGACTTCCCTGTGTGACACTGGGGGTGCCATCACTAGTGTTGCCCAGCAAGGCAGTAATGTATTTTGGAGAGGGGACCTTGCAGGATACAGAAGGTGTGTCATGTCTTTAGGTTCCTTCCTAAATTGCCACAAGAAGAGTTGAGTGTTGTACAGGGAAGCCTTCATGATGCAGAGTGGTGAGGAAAGTCCAGCTTGTCAGAGGCTGCAGTATCTCCAAGCAGGAGACAGGCACACAAGGTGTCCTGTGCTCTCGGGCCTTATGATTTGGTATGGTTCGGTTTTCAGTAATAATGTTCCTATTCCTATTGCACAGGCGTTTCTGCGGCTTTTGCAGTCAAGCTGTTCAAATCATGGATAAACGAGAAAGATATTAATGCAGTGGCTGTCAGTCTTCGTAAAGTCAACATGGATAACAGGCTGATGGTAAGTAACTCTGAAATTACTGATCTACTATGTAAACCGGTTTAGTAAATAGCATTTACCAGCAAAGTATTCAACATGTGTTTCTTTTGCGGAAGAGTTGTTGTAAACTTTGTTTTCAGGAACTATTCCCAGCCAACAAACAGAGTGTTGAACACTTCTCCAAGTACTTCACTGAAGCTGGACTGAAGGAACTTTCTGAGTATGTTCGGAACCAGCAAAGCATAGGAGCTCGAAAAGAGCTGCAGAAAGAACTTCAGGAGCAGATGTCACGGGGAGATCCGTTCAAGGATGTAAGTATTTGTAGACAAGGTGTAGGTGGTTGGTTGGTGGTTGTTTTTTTTTTTTTTCCCTTTTTTCTGTAGAAGCTTAGCTCAAATTATCCAAAATACAGTAGAATCTAATACTAATCTGAAGTTCTGTGCCTAATTAAATACTGAACTTAACCACCTAGCTGTCACTAAGAATTAAGACCCCAGGGTGTTTCAGTGTTAGCTTCATAGCCTTTCTTTAATGTCCTGAATCCTGCTGTATTGATCAAGGGGGTTGCTTATGGTTCTGAAAATTTCTTGGTTGCCTTTAGAACAAAAGTTTTAATTCAGTTTGGTATCATATGTGGCCTGTCTGCTGACTCTTGTGTTCTCCCTGGCAGATAATCTTGTACGTGAAGGAGGAGATGAAGAAAAACAACATCTCGGAGCAGACTGTGGTAGCCATAATCTGGTCAAGTGTAATGAGCACGGTGGAATGGAACAAAAAGGAGGAGCTGGTCGCAGAGCAAGCCATTAAGCACTTGAAGGTGTTGTAAGGGGAGCCATTGGGTAGGGCTTGGGCTTCCCTCTGTCTCCAGCTCCCTTTTAAATGAGTTAAAACTACAAACCCCCTAAAGCCGGTGTTAGACAGGGAATTCTTCTCCTTGTAACTGTGGTGTTGTAGTCCAAGTTCCTGAGGCCACATCAGTACGATTTCTGCAGAAGCACTCTGGGGTGGGCGGTGGAACTTTTTAAGCAGTAGCTGATGGAAACTGTGAAACCAGCCTAGTCGGGCGGTACGTGTGAAATGCTCTGCCTGTGCCAATTTGTTGTTCCTGTTACAGCAATACAGCCCTCTACTTGCTGCCTTTACTACCCAAGGTCAGTCAGAGCTGACTCTACTGTTGAAGATTCAAGAGTATTGTTATGACAACATTCACTTCATGAAGGCCTTCCAGAAAATAGTGGTGCTTTTCTATAAAGGTAACTTCTCTGGGGTTGTAGTTTTGTGGGGGAGGGGTGTTTGTTGTTTGGTTCGAATTTTTAAAGCCTGTATTTGCAGAATGCTTCTGTCCTGATAAGCTCTTGAGGGAAGGTCAGCACTACAACACTGCACTTCATGAGCTGAAGAATTTTCCACCTTTGAAAGGTGGAGCAGTAAAATGCAAAGGTGGATGGGGCTGTCCTTGGGGAAGTACCCCTCTAGGCAAGGATGCTGCCTGTCTACTAGATCTTAAGTTGTGGTAGATCAAAGCTAAATTGAGATTTTTAAGGCTCTTTGGCCCTTCTAAGTTAGGGAAGGTGACATGATAGTGTATTCTTCTTAGTTCTGTCTGAACGCTGACTGTGAACAGCCAGAGGCTGAGACCACCAAGGTGTTCTGGGGTGCTCCAGGCTCTCTGGTAAATGGCTGTTAAAAGGTGTAACTGAAAAACATGCTGTGTGCTTGTGGAACCACCACGGGAACCCAAGGAAACTTGTTAAACTAAAGATAATATTGTACTTGTAAAACTTAAAAAACAATTGAACGCTTCCTGTGGCGTACTTTGGGCTTTAAAGAATTTACATCTGCTCTTAGCAGTTGTCTGAAGCTTTCCTTAGAGGGTGTCATCTCAGATGGCTGTGAGGCACTTAGCGAAGGTGCAATGTCTGGGAACCCCCAGAGGGCAGTCTGAAATGCTGCTCAGAATTGTAAAATGCGGGGTCCACTTCAGTGTGGGGATGTCCAGCCACAGCCAGGAAAGGGGCACGTATTACGGGGCTTCCAGGGTAGGAGCTGAAAGCTGCCAGTCAGGGCTTCTCAGGAGCTGGTACTCAGGGGTTTGCTACGTTAATACTGCTCTTGCACAACTTACAGCTGAAGTTCTGAGTGAAGAACCCATCCTCAAGTGGTACAAGGATGCCCATCTTGCGAAAGGAAAGAGTGTTTTTCTGGAGCAAATGAAAAAGTTTGTTGAATGGCTCAAGAATGCTGAAGAAGGTGAGCAGCAGCATAGCTCACAAGTTGAGCTTGTTTGCTTGGGGAACCTTAGTGCAAGAAATAATGCTTTGGTTTGGGGAGTGGGGTGTTAATTGTCCCGCTGACACTGTGTGTGCCCCCCAGGACTAGAAGCAGCTTGCTGGTGCAATCCGTGTGGGTCCAGTTGCATCTGTTTATTACACGGGGTGTAGGGCAGGGGGGCTAGAGGGGTGTGAGCCACTGGCAGCCTGTTGATGAGGTCTCTCTGTTCCAGAGTCAGAGTCTGAAGCTGAAGAGGGTGACTGACCTGTGAAACCCTGTCCTCAGTAAAGCAAACAGGAGCTGTACATATGTGTCATGTCTCATGTGTCCTGATTCTTACATCCTACCTCCCTGTATCAAGCATGATATAAGGGCTCTCATGGCAATTTATTTTAACTGTTTTCTATAGTTATTGGAATACTGGGTTTAGTTTTTAAAACCATGTTTTAAGTAGCTTACAGGAGCTATTATAGATTTGACTCTAACCTGCATTTGTCCTTTCAGTTATATTCTACCTCCTGTATTTTCTACTGTAATAATGTAATTTAAGGCCTTCCACAATGAAATCCATTTTACCCCTTGGGTTTTCTATCTCTATTTGAGTAGACATGATACGGTGAATGGCAGTTCCGTTTGCAAATTAAACTGTAAAAAGTCTCCAAAGTGAAGAGGCCGTGGCTTGTGTGGTAACTTGGTGTTTCACTTCAGTCCTTACCACTTGCTCCACGTAACCCCATTCTTCTGCTGTCTGTCTCCCCAAGGACTTAATTGTCTCTTTACTTCCAGCATAAAGCAATTCTCTATCCCAACTGCTGGGCGAGGTGCCTGCCCCACTGGAGAGAAGCTGTTCTGGTGGCACTGAAGAGTAACTGGTGGGGCAGGAGGAGTGGTACCTCTGAGCCTGCTGGCTGTCACAGCTGGTGGCCAGTGCCCCTGAGGGGCTGCCAGGCTGCTCTGCAGTTAGGGGTCAGTGGTGGGGGGCGTCCGTCGCTTCCTCGTTCATGGATGAGAGATCCTGCTGCTCAGGTGAGGCGGAAAAAACCCTCCCCTCTCCCTCTGAAGTTGCGAGGTTGTTTTATGCTGGCAGTTGACGTGTCAAACCAAACAGCTCATCTGCTCCCTGAAATTTGGAATTCCTAATGGATTGTCAGGACCGCTTGTAATTCCAGAAAGATTGGGTAAGAGTGAAGTCTATATAGTTGTAAGCTAATAATGAACATTAACTGAAATACTGGTAACCAGAGTACACCTACTAAAAATCTAAAAAAATAAATTTAAATTGGTGATCACGATGCCATCTGTTCGATACTACAGTCATCTTCCTTACTTTGTAACTTTTTTTTAAAAAACAAATAAAGGCCATCCTTACACTTAATGTCAAGGGCTGTCTCTCTTCTCTTAGCCAAAAAGGAAGCATCAATCATACTAAATGGTAGAAATCAGTCCAATGACAGTTGAGTAAAACAATTAAAATAGTAACAGCTTAATTAAAATACTTTCGTGCCTCTTAGGAGGCATATTTTATATAGTAGAGGGTGATCTTTTCTACATGTTAGAAGTCAAAGTGTCCCGAGCTTTTTACTTACTGAGGAAACACAAGCAGGTTCATCAGTACCTTTTTCTTAAATAAGTTTTATGGCGGTAGCTGGATTAAACTTCAGTATCCAAAAAGTCACAATACAAAAGAAGGCATTTACAAAATAACTGTACAATAAATACACTAACACTTTTTATGTTTCTTTAGTGGACTGACCCCTGCTCAGCAGGGCAGGCAGCAGCACCTTTTTTTTCCTCTTTCAGTGAGAAGAAGAAAGGATGTTTTAGGGCTTCCTCAAGAGTAATGCGCTTGGCTGGGTCATACTCCAGCATCTTCTGAATGAGGTCAAAAAGGTTCTCATGGTCAGAGTCATGGCAGGTCATGAATTCCTTCATGAAGAAAACAACAAAACACATTTTTTTTTAAATCTTATAATTGTACTTAAAAGCTCCTCTCCCCAGAACAGTTTCCCTTCTGTCATCTTACCTTCAGTGGCTTACAGCGCCTTGAGACGTATCTCCCAGCAGAACTGTGTTCATCCCATTTCAGCCGGTCTTTAATGAAGTATTTGCGTTTCCTTAAACAAACAAAGCGTGGGTTGTTACTGGGAGATGCTGTTTTGTCCAGTGGCTAGAAGCTTATCAGCACGTTTGTTCACAACTTGAGAACTGAGCTGCGAATATTCCCTGAGCGCGGCCTTTTGCTTGTTAAACAGAGCAAAAGGGTGATGTGCTGGTTTCTATCAGACCAAGCAGTTTTATGCAAAACCCAAAATGTTTCTTTACAATAAAAGTGCAATCCCTGACCTGTATTATAATCAGGAACACTATAAAAAATCATGTGAAATAAATCCTGTCCACACACAAACATCATCACTTCTTAAAGCAATTAAATAACATTATACATCTATGTTGTTTCATAGCATTATTTAAAACACCCCATTAAAATGTCTGTATCACAGTTCTACCTATTTCTGTATACATAACGCACTTAGGAATGTATTTTTGAGTTACGAGATGATAACTTAAATGCTTTGAAATTAAAATACCTTACAGCAACTTAATTTCAATATTCAGATTCCCTAGTCTTTTTTAAAAACTATAGCTATATAAGCAAAGAGACAAGCATACAGAGACTGGAGTTCAGATTACAACGTAAAGCTAAACCAATGCATTTTGAAAGCAAACCAGAAGCATTGCAACTGCCTATCTTTTATACGAACCTATTAAACTTTAAAAATTTGCCATTAAACCAAATCTAACAGTATTTACATTTAACTATAGCAGTCCCAGTATGGAAAAAATGTAGTTACCTGGTTTTCTTTATCATGTGCTCTGGCAAAGGCCCCAGTATTCGCTCCATCATTGCCAGGTGTTCTTTGCTGTCATGGGTCTGGAAGGAAAAAAGCAGTTTTGTTCATCATTAGAGGAAGCGAACAAGACCCACACGCTGACCTGCCTTCTTTTCTGACTGGACCCACCAACCCATCATCAATTCCAGATTTAGGAAACCAGAGTGGCTGTAGTCACCTGCTTCCTCAAATAAGTTACAATGTACTAAAGGTAGCTCCCCTTAGTCCCCAACTCTCTGCAGCAAATTTTCACTAAGTTGGGGAGCACTACACACACGCTGCATTGTTCTGAGATTCATAGTTACTTACTGGAAATACTGTGAATCCAAGGTAGTACTCTATGAGAATACACCCGATGCTCCAAACATCACATGGTTGTGACCATCCCAGCGCTGTGAAAAGAATCAGAGGGTACATGTTCATAACAGACTGCCAACTGGAGCAAAATGCCCAAGACTTGATAGCACACAAAATCTCAGGCAAAAGCTCAGTCTAACAGCGATCTACTGACCCAGGATAACTTCGGGGGCTCTGTAATGTCTCGTAGACACCAGAGTGCTATGATACTCATCATCGTACGTCGCACTCCCAAAGTCCACAACTTTGATGTCTGGATTTTTCAGCGTGCGTTCGTCACATTTCTGAAATGAATGGAGATGCAAGTGACCAAATAAAGCCAGAGGCTGGGCCGAGGGGGAGGTGGGGAAGGGACAGCAACTCACCAGTTTGGGGTTGTACTCTTCCACATAGTCAGACCTCACAAACAAAATATTTTCTGGTTTCAGATCTGTATGTGTCAATTTGTTCAAATGCAAAACTGCAAGGTAACACACAGTCAGCACATTCTGCCAATAAAATTTAATGAATAAAGCAAAAAAGAAACATACTTACAGTTCACAGATTTGCAGATCTGATAGGCCATCTGTCTGATGTGGTCCAGCCTAAATGGCTGGAAACCATTCTCTTTAATGAAGTCGTAGGTGCTGAGCCCCAGCAGCTCAAAAACAATGCAGACGTGTCCGTGGTACTCAAACCACTCTAACATCTGGACACAGCGACTGCAAAAGCAGGAAAAGACACAAATTGCAACAGGGAGTTGTATAACGCTCCGATACACACATCACGTGTTACAGAAAGCCATGTCATAGAAACCTTAAAGGCAAAACAAAGCACAGTTGGCTTCCAACACTTACTATGTACTGTTGGGATCTGATGCATTTAAATGTGCCAGGACTTGTATTTCTGCACGAGCTGCCTCAGAGTACCTATCAACATTTTTTACTATTTTCACAGCAACATGTCTGTCTTCCCTGAAAAGACAGGTTTTAACAGAGATTAGAACATTGAGAACTTTTAAGTAAGAATATTCAGTAACTATTAATCACCATGCAGATTGTTTATAAAAATGGTAACCTTATCAGAAAAGGTCTTTTTTTAAATACCTACTTAATGTAACCAAGACACATCTATGCACAAACACAACTAAAATTTAACCTTTAGATTTTTGGAAACCTACTTGATACCTTAAATAGCAGAATTATTCTTAAAAGTGCCA
This sequence comes from Gallinago undulata, assembly GCA_026546715.1. Classification (NCBI taxonomy): domain Eukaryota; kingdom Metazoa; phylum Chordata; class Aves; order Charadriiformes; family Scolopacidae; genus Gallinago; species Gallinago undulata. The sequence goes on from JAOTQQ010000079.1 coordinate 28,765,363, forward strand.
TTTATCTCCCCTTTATATTTTTGAATGCTGGGCTAATGCTGTATCTCGTGGCCTAACATGAGCGTCGCTCAAAAACAACGGGCCACCTTCAGTCCTTTAAGTAGTAGAAATGTAACCGAGGTGTCAGAAGCCTTCTACAGTGACTAGAAAGACAATCTAGTTTCACGCTATTTTTTGCACAGCAAAACTGCTATCAAACCCAAAACACATTCTTGATTTGTAATATACTCACTTCTAGACCCCAAATGGCACTGCGTGGTCACAGACGATACTTCAAGATAAGCTACGTGATGTCAGAGACCCTGCTCATTATACCGACCTGGGGTGCTCCAGGCCCCAGGACTGCCCAGTGTGTGTGGGTGCAGCTTCACCCCACATTGTCTAGGCCACCTCTCCCCATGGTCCCTTAACCCCTGCCAGGCTGGGGGGTGCCTGCAGAAGACGCCCCCGTCACCTCATCCACCAGCCCCACACAACCCTCCTCTTCAGCACGAGGCACGAACAGACACTTGTGTTTGGCCACATGCGGCAGCTCTGAAGAAATAAGAGAGCGGCAGTAAAGATAAAACCCGATACAATGAGAAAGCATGTCACCAACCACACCGTGATAGTAAGAAAAATTGTATGTATTTAATTAAACAGACTTACGCTTTGTGATCGATGCATTCCACTACTTTTCCAAAAGCACCTTCACCCAAAGTAGCAACAATCTCATCTATAAAGAAAAGAACTCTCAGTCACGGAAGCTGTTAAGTTACTCAATACTAAAAAACAAACAAACAAACAAAAACAAAAATAAACCAACCAAACAAAAAGACTAAATACTATCACTGAAGATTATTCTAGACTGTTCTTCTTTAAACTGTAAATATCTAGTTTGAGAGATGTTACTGCACAGCTCTCATTAAGGCACATTTACGGGGATCTCACTCTAGTAGGTTCATTAACTTCATTTACTATTTTTTGGGGGGGAGGGGAGGGAAACGGAAAAAAGAAACTTATTTTAAGTTCTACACAAAAAGAATAACAATCCCCACCCCCAAACAAAAAAAAAAGTCAAGACAGAAAGAAAAGACTTCCAAAGCCCCCTCACATCTTACACTAAAAGAACTTATTCTAGCTGAAAAGTTAATAAATTTTGAAAAGTTTTCTATACATCTTGCACTTAGTACGTCTCCACTCTGACAGATCAGGTGACCCTCCTCATCATCCTCTACACTCCTGGATCTTTTCCTTCGAAGACTCTTCTGGAACGGCACCAAGATCGTCCAGCCAATCAATAAACCCGAGTGAATTCAGGTCAGAATACGAAATTCATTCAGCAGGGAGATATTCGGGCATTCAGATACACGCCAGGCCACAAACGGTTGGCAGGAGCAATTTCAAATTCAGTCCCCAGAAATTCACAGGGCACATAGTTTATGTTACAGGAGAAAAACATGGCAAGGAACAGATTTTCAGATGAGATACTCAAAGTGGCAAGGCAACAAAAAATTACAACACAATTGCTTTTCTTTTAAAAGATTGGTTCACTGAATTTTACTTTAGGATTTCAGTGCCCTTATTATTTTTTTAAAGCAAAAGGATTTAATAATTATCATATTATATACATATGTATGTATAAAAAAACCCAGCCGTGTGGCCATAATTAAAATACTCATCTTAAATAACAGATATTGAATCACTAGTCTGAATACTTGGTATTTTTTAAAACCATAAATAGCATAAACATTTACTTTAGGCTCTCTCAGCTGAAGATCTTAAATTATAAATCCTATCTTCAGCTTTTTTTAAGAGTGAAACATATAACAGAGACCAGAAAACCGCCCTGCTAGTGGGCAGACATCCTATGTATCTGATTCTTCAGGTTTTTCAGCAATACTTAAAATATCTTACTAAATTAACTTTTTTAAAAGTAAAAATCTGACATTATCTCCTTATTTCAGTGATACTTAGTCAAAAGCAACTCTAAAAGCTTGTGCTTGGATTTTGGAGTAGGGCTGAAATAAATGCTTGTCATCGTAAAAATTTTGAAGGCAGAGAAGCGATGCATGTATTTCAAGTACTCCAATTGATGGTTACTATTCATTAATCTGCTCAAATACAGCCAATAAACAAATAGCAAGACTATGTTCTGTGGTATCACAATCATACCTATAAACTATACATTTTCACTGAAATAAATAAAATCCTAGCAAGAATAATAATCTACTACTGTTAGCTAAAGGAATAAACTACTGATATTACTGAAGAATTCCCCAATCCCCCACACTCAATTACTACTGCCCAGGTAAGAATCTATCGTCTTAAAATCAAAAAAGCCTATATTAAAATTGGTCACACCACCTGTGAATGACGATGAGGACAGGTAGTGTGATGTGTCTTGTATTTCCTTTTGTAACTACTCGTCCCACTATAACCTGATGATTTGCTACTGTGATGCCCAGTATCACATCGTTGATTGTACTCGTTTCTGTATTCTTCAACATACTGTCGGTCATGGTGGTCTCTTTCATGTACACATTTGGTTTCTGAACAGGTACTACAAACAAAGGATCAAATAAGCTTAATTAAAATAATTCTAGTGCCCCTATCAAGACAGCTTTTTGTTTTAAGCTGTAAGACATCTCTCTTGAAATATCTCCAACGCAGAAATTAATACATTATCAGATGACCTGACGAGAATAATAAAATCTTAAAACATATGCCCGCTGATAGCAGCAATCAAAAAGTTATTTACCTTTCAGGACGTTTAGAAAGATGACGTTTGCAGTGCTTGTTCTCCGGTGGACCAGTTAATGATCTCCTCTTTCTCTTATTAGCACTGTCACGTCTTCTGCAATCTGGACTGTCTTTTTTATCCCAGTCAGAATAATTAGTTTGCCTGGAATACCGCCTCTGTAACAAAGATATTTTGCTCTTTGAATTACATCCCATAGACAAACAATTCATTTTCAAAGTCATCAAATTAACACTACAATGAAGACTGTATTTTACCTCAACTACCCAATTTTCATTTTTTTCTCTACTCTTCCTTCCACTTTTTATTTTTTTTTTAACTCGAGGGTTTTCAAATTAACTGTATTTGATAGGGGAATATAAACCAATAACCTACTACTTAGAAAATATTTTAAAAATAAGTATTGTGGCTCAGACAGTAAACACACAGCGTGCATGTTATTTCTGCAAAGCTGCTCAGGCACCCAATGGTGAAGCATATAATAAAACAAGCACATATAGGAAAAACCGCAGCGTCCGTATACTTAAAAAGGGCATACAAGTATTGCCCAGTGTGCTTTTAAAGGCTTCAAGGAACTTGTCACCCATGTTTACCATGGTTCTCTCTACAGATTCCCAGAGAATTCCTAATGCTAAGTCAAAATGACAACAAAATCAAATGACAGTTTGGCCTGGAAGGGACCTTGATGATCATTCATGGCAGGGACACCTCCCACTAGACCAGGTTGCTCAAAGCCCCATCCAGCCTGGCCTTGAACACTTCCAGGGATGGGGCATCTGCAACGTCTCCAAGCAGCCTGTTCCAGTGTCTCACCACCCTCACAGTGAAAAAATTTCTTCCTGGTATCCAATTCTCCCCACTTTCAGTTAAAATTTAGGTTGTCTCCTAATAGTTGAGTTCGAAGAGGAAACTATGACTCGCTACACACGTCTTTTATTTCACATTCCAATCGTAAAATCGACTCCAGCTCACAAGCTGCGCCTCAGGCCGACACGCCCGGGCCCGCAGGGGCGGCGATGCTGCAGAGCGGGCCGCGGGCTCCCACGGCGCTCAGACACCGCGGTTGCGGGAGCCGCTCGGCCATTTCTCTTCCCCAAGAAGGAGGATGAGCTCCCCCCCCAGCCCTCTCAGCGCTGGGTCGGGCCGGCACACACCCGCCGCGGAGTCCGCGCCCGGCCAAACCCCTGCTCCGGAGAGAGGCTCCGTCCTCCACCCCGAGCAGGTGCAGGGAAAAGAGCTTCGGCCTGTCCCGCTAAAGCGGCCGAAGCCATTTTCTCTCCGCACGGAACAAGGCGGGGACAGAGAACATGGCGGCTCGGAGGCGGGGGCAGAGAGGCGCCCCGGCCGGGCCGAGCCGAGGCGCCCGCTCCGCCAGGGCTGGGCAGGGCCGAGCCGAGCCGAGCCGAGCCGAGCCTCCCGCCGCCCTCCCCTCACAGCAGGAGACAACCTCCTTCCCCCGCACCGCGGGGGCGCCCTTCCCTCCGCCCCGCCTTCCCTCTGGCAGCGGCCCACCCCAGCGCCCGGAGCTGCCCGCCCTCCCTCCCGCCCGCCGGCGGCGCAGGGCGGCCGGCAGCGCCCCTCCCCTGGCCCCCACCTCCGCGCCTCGGGAGCGCCGCCGCTCTCGCCGGGAGCCGCTGCTCTCTCCCGCCATAGCCGAGCTCAACGGCGACCCTCGCACGCGCAACCCCGCTACAAAATGGCGCTCCCAGGAACTTTCTGGACGCGCGGCGGCGCGTCAGAGGGGCCTCCCCCGCGGCGTCACGAAGCGGGCGGGTCCGCCGCGCGACACCCTGCTCCCCCGCCCGCCGTGCGGTGAGGCGTCCCCGGGGCAGGGCAGAGCGGCCCCGTCAGCCCCGGGGTGGTCCCGTCCACCGGGAGCGCGTAAGGATGGCGGCCCGGCCCCCTCCGGCCATCCCGGCACATAGACCCAGTCACTTTGAATCAAGAGAGGTTTGAAGAACCACGTATGACTGACAAAAATATATTTGTAACAATCACTGGCACTAAAAACATTTCCAAGTAGTCTCCTGGTATCTTTTACTAGCTTCCAGTCAGATTTTCAAGTCTGGAGAGAACAGGAATACCCACCATAAACCAAACAAATGAAATGCAACTCTTAAAGTAAGTGTAGAGATCACTCTTCTCTATCCACAGAATTAAAAAAAAACAAAAACATACCCCCACACCCCCCCCCCCCCAAAAAAAAACAACCAAAACCCTCCTGATACTTAAGGCAGATTTTATGTAGTTTATAAATGGTTAAACTGTAGAGAACCTTCTTTTAGAGAAGAAATGTAGCTATTTTAGTAACCATCCCAAATGGTTTCAAGGACTTAATAAGAAAGGGTGTATGTGGCCCTAAAGAACATGGTGACCTAAGGCATGGATGCAATAAATATGGACATTGTCTGACAAACAGGTAGTAGCAGGGAGATCAATCATTAGTTTTAATGAGCAATTAAGCACTTAGAATGTTTTGCCAACATGAAAAGTGCACCAAAGGACAGGTGAAGAACATGAAGACTGAGGAAGAAACGACTGTCACTCAAAATGAGGACCACCAGAAGGCACAACTACGCATGTCCAAAAGCTTATTATAATATGTAAATGAATTCTCAGAAATTTAATTAATATGCTAATGTTTTATTGGAATTACACTGACTATGTATACCTGTTGTGTATAAATTTAATTTGACACCAGTATTCGGTGTGCACAATAGGGGGAGCTACCCCCTGTGCACCCAGCGCTGCAATAAAGAATGCCTGCTTTCTAAACTTTAAATTGAGTCTTAAAAGGTTTTATCTGCCAGTTTGCAGTAACACTCCCACAGAAATAACCCTCTTTTCCTCTGCTGCTCACTGCTAGGGCACACATGGTAGTCGAAGTCACGGCCACCCCTCTCGCCGTCCCGTGCTTTGCTGCAGCCCTTCGGCTATCAGTTGTCACCTCAGCAGAGCTAACCAAGCGTTACGCCTGAAATCTGGTTCTCTAAAAGCCATAAGCAGCAGTCAAACATCTCACATGCAATCTAATTTATGTGGAAAAAAAAGCATCTGAGGATAAAACAGTCCTGAAACACTACAACAGCCTAAACACATCAGTTCCCTAAAAAACAATACGTTTTTTTATTCTGGGAAAGACTAAAGCTTCTAAAACACTTCCACCCTGACAAATAAGCCTCCTTATTCTGTATTTTTTTTTAATTTATTTCCCCAGCTGACCCTGTGACCAACATACATCTACATTAGATGTGCAAATTTGTCACTGTCCGTGGATATTGGACAGTTCTTTCTGTCCATTGCTCTCCAGCTTGGCATACTTCTAACACCAACTTTACCTATTGTTTTTCTAATGCCAGCAGAGGTCAGAGACAATGATGAGAACCTCCATGACAGTCATCATCACATCAAGACTGTTGTGTTAACGTACACATTTTTCTTTGCACAGGTAGATGTATTTTGACAGAGCTTACCTTGTGGCTGTAGGGTTCGTGATAAAGGACCAGAGTGATGGAAGCAAACAGAGGACTTCATAAAGCACAAGTTGACAACAATAAGAACAGTACTGTCTGCAACATTTTTGCTATTTAAAGGATTACATATGTCACAAAAGTCCAAACAGCTGGTGACACAACAGCTGACTGTCTGCAAGAACTAAATTACACATCTGCTACACCCAGCAACAGCCCACAAAAGCACACACTTCCACAGCTGCTCCGCTTCCTAATCTCCATCTTGCTTTCTCTTCAACAAGTGGACAGGACCAACCCCACCATTATTTTTCCTGTTATATTCCAGGTTCTCAGGGAGAACCTGGGAGGTGTTCAGAGCCACAAACAGGTGAACAGACAAAATACAATTTAAAAGAGTTAGGAAGTAATCCTGTCCAATAAGATCACTCTCCTTCCAATACGCAGCTTTACTTTTTTTTTTTTAAAAAAGCATCTACATTTAATGTATTCTCCAGAGAGCAAATTGCTTGGGTCCCCATACTCCACATACTATATATAAGAACTTCCTTTTTGTGGAGAAAAAAAACCCATAGACCTGGAATTGTTTCCAGTTCAGTGCCAGATGTCAGTGTTTTAAATTATTGGTTCCTTTTCACTGTAGGAAAGTTTCCAGTAGGTCTGTCCTTCTGCATGGCAGTAGTGTCAGTGCAGCAGTCAAACCTGCAGCTGCGTGCTTCCGCCTACCCGCTATTAGCACTGGTTACAGGGAAGAGACAGAAAGAGCATAGACCTAAAACAATTAAATCCTATACTTGAATGATAAGAGGTATTATGGGAAAATGTATTAAGTCAGGAGCAAGGGCTAGGAGCTTTAAGCAACATTTCATACAGAATATAGAAACTTTGTCCCAGAGAGAGGGTACTGATTAACTTTGCTCGTTAACACTCGGTAATCTGTACCTGGCATATCTTTGCCTTTCTCTTCAAATAAGTTCTCTTTCTTTTAAGAGACAATGTCTCAAAATGGGAAATACTGGTCTGAAGCAGACTGCTAGTCAGCTGGACCTGGATCTCCCAAGGGTTAAGAGCATATATATGAGAATGGACTTCACTAAGTGATGTTGAGTGAGTCCAAGGAGTATTTGGGGAATAAATCCAGAATGGTAGGAGTTGGATGCCAGAACTGTGGGTACTCTCTCCTGTCCAGGTCTCTTATGCACAGTTGGAACTTGAAATATATCCTCCCACTTCCACATATTACAGTCAGAAAGTGAACAACTTATGTGGAAATGAGTTGATTTTTTCCTGCTTTATGAAAACAAACTGATTCCAAAATGCATTTTTTAAATCTACCACAAGGAAGAGCTTCTGCTCTTCAGAAAGCAGAAGAACAATCTGCTTTCCCCAATATACCCTATGTGGAGAACTGCTTTTTTTGGTGTGTAAAAATCACTCTCTTTTCCCTGCTTAAGTCAGTTTATTTTATGCTTACAATACTAAGTGACTTGAACATAGAATCAGCAATATATATACACACACACATATACACGTGCATACGTATGCATATTTTATTTTTCCTCTTGACTATTCAGGTACCTCTGTACCTTCTTGCAGACTTTAATTAGGAAGTCCAACAACACTTGGTCTCAAATAAGACCAAACAACAATTCTCTCTTATTTGTTCAACATAATTTTGGCCACAGTGTATTTTATTATTTTGGGTGTATCAGGATATTCTTGTTTAGAAGTCTGACCACAGTGTTTTTATCACTACTCTTTGTTGTGCTCACCCCCTATAGTTTATGCAATAAAGTAATGAAAAATAAATTGCAGTAAATCCATGGTTACCTAATTTCAATCAACAGCTCATTGAACAACAATCAACAAATAGAACATCAGACAACAAATATTTACTCTTTCATACCAAAGTGTTTTTCTAGAGGCAGAACAACAATTGTTTCCAATCGACCTTTTGGGGAGGCTGAAGAGGTTACCATTCCAACACAGCAGTACAAGAGCAAGCACTCCTCTAAACACAGTCTTTGATCCTCCAGGAGAGAAAGGTTTCACCTATATACGATACTGCTCTCACCTAGAGGAAAAAAATTGCATATCTTACTCAGTTTTCTAAAAACCAGTGAAATAAGGAAGGTTAGAATTTACATGAGAAAGTTTCAGAAGACTGGCAGTATGAAACTGTAGCAAAGGACATCGTTACAAGATAGTATCACTAAGAAAAATAAGTCAGAAAACAAAGATTTGCAAAAAATATTTTTTTTTTTAAGGATTTTCTTATTATACAAATATAAAAAGCAATGTTTAAAAATCAAAATCCTGGAGGATGCTTGGGAAAAGCTGGCTTCGAAAGTATAAGATTCCACTGTGACAGCTCCCAAACAATGTCATGACTCCTGAAAATCCTGCATTCAATGAGCAAGGGTATGATCCAGCTGAAACAACCCTTTTTAATGACACTTTAAACCCCATCATCCAGCAGTCAATCTGATCAGTCTCTCAAGAATGTGTCAAGGTGCTCTGTGGCTACAGAGCAAAAGGGTTGGCATGAATTGTAATATCTTTAATGCGAACATCATTAAGAGGTCGGTAGGTTTTCTCATTCACAGGCAGCTTCTCCAGCTCATCCAGGGTCTCCAAGCCATCAATAACTCTAGAAGAAAAGCAGAAGTGCTAGGAATATCCTTCTAATAACAATTTAAATTTCACAACTGAGATATCTCAAAGCACTTTACAGTTAAGTAACATAGGACAAGGGCTTTGCAAGCAAACGATACAAATAAGACAGCCAAAACATTATATATGGCATATAATGTATTTTCAAAGGAAATATTAAGCATCCATGACAGACTCTGACAAAAATTACAACTAATTTGTACTGACCTGACAGTATCATATATTATACTAACCATAGCTGTATAAAGACCCTGGCTGCATTTCTTGCCAGACAGGACTGACCAATCATAGTGAAAGTTTAAGGAGCAGCAAGATACTGGCCATACCAAACTTCCCGGTGAATTAATGAAATCCTATGGCTGGAAAATCTGTTTCCCAGTGTGAGATTATAATTTCTAACCTTCTGGCTCAAAGACAAGATCGGACAGAATCACTACTAACTGTGTAAATCTAATGACACAAACATGTTTAGGCTTTCAGATTTCCTCTTCAGGCTGCAGAAGTGGCAAGAGAGATTGTTCTAATAAACCTCTTACTTTTTTTTTTTTCATTTAAATAACTAGCTCTGGTAAATCTTGACAGTTTGTTCCCCCATAATGGACTCAGCAGAAAACACGTTGTGATATTCACAGTTCAGTCACATTCATCAGCTCTTTGAACCTAGGATACTGTTCTGCTCATTCTGCAACTGGGGCAGGAGTATCTTAAACTGCCACAGAAAATCTGGCAAAATTAATCTTTTCAGAACCTCTACTCTTTTCTAAGAAAGATGCCTACAAAAAGACTTCTAACAAACTCAGAAATGAAAGGAACACCTATACTTAGATGCCTATAAACAATACAAATGGCAGAAAATAGTATTTTAACATTTCAGTAGTTTCCTTTGAATATTTAACTCCATTCAATAAAGACAACTTTTTCTCTGCAAATTCACTTGTACACTAGAGACTTTGTAACAACAAGCAAAAGAAAAGACATTACCATGACTTTGAGATACAAAAAGCAACGTCTGAAAGACTCAAAAATTAAATATTTGCTGAAGGATGTCAGTACCACACCCATCCCCACATCCAGTCCCAAATCAGATTCTTGCCTTTCGGTAAACCCTACAACTGTGTATCTAGTTGTTATGAAGCTTGCTTAAAACCAGGCTACATCTGTTTGAGCATGGACGAAAAGAGAAGCTGGGGGGGGGGAGGGGGACAAGGAAAAAAAAAGAGAAAAGACAAAAACAGAAGAAAGGAAGGACAAAAAAGTTCCATTCTTAAGGTAATTTTTAATATGCCTATTTCCACTGAATCCTCTACTACTAAGAAAAAGGGAGCAGTATTATAGAGCAACTGATTCTGGTGAAATTGCAGTAGCATGCATTTACATTATACACATCCAATATTTTAAAGAGTTTTAGTACCAGATACTTCTAGATTTGCATTGCATATGCCCTGAAATACTCAGATGCTTCACATGCTACGATAAGGAGGCAGACAGCTGGATCACTTACTTTCCAAACACAGTGTACTTCATGTCTAGGTGCGGTTGCTTGCCATAAGTGATGAAGAACTGCGATCCGTTGGTATTTGGACCATTGTTTGCCATTGAAACTACCCCACGGACACTGTGCTGGAACAGTGGAAAAACCTCAACATGAATACACATCAGTGAAGGCAGGACTTTAACCTGTACAAAGTATCCTGTGACTTGGTATTCTGCCTCAATACCATTATTAAGATCAAGACTTGGTTGCTAATATATTCCATCATAGCTCATAATTGGCTCCTCAAAATTACCCTTAGAATGAACAATTGCTTGTTTGCCTTCAGTGCATGAAAAATACTTTGTTACAAATTCCTTCTACTTCTGTTCTCAGTGCTGAAAACCCTCAAACCTAACTTGCCAAGTACAGAAACACCCGTTTCTATCTTAATGAGATTTCTAACCCTTTATTGTGGGATTATACTTTTCTTCACAATTACAAAAGAGGTATTTAATACAGTACAACACAATGCTGATTGTTCTCCAACCTGTAAAGATAATCCATATGAAAACATAACTGCATATTGAGAGCACAGAAATACCTTCAGGTATTCACTGAATTCATCTTCAAACTTCTTGCCCCAGATGCTGTTACCTCCTTTCCCAGTGCCTGACAAAGAAGGACCACAACTTATTACTGGTTTTTCAGACTGAAAATCCAGAAATGATGTGCTGTTATAACATTATACAACAAAGACCCTAGATAGCCTGTAAGTTGTTTGAGGCAGGGATCAGGTTCTCATGTCTTGATAATGAGCAGAGACAGAACTCTATACAAGGAACACCTATTAAGATGTATATATATTACATACTGACATACACTCAAATTAAATTCAGTACAAGTACAGACAGACACATAGCTGAATCAGATTTTCTCCCAAACAGTTAACACTGTCTGGGACATTTTCCCCAAATACTTTAGAGGCAGTTTAGCCTTTCAGGCAGAAACCAGAGAAACCACAGTAGCAACTGCTACTTGTTCAACAGCTAGTAACTCAGCAGAACCATCATATATAGTGGAAACGGCTGGAAAAAACCTGAAGTTTACAGAATGCTTTACCACTGTATGATTATTTAGAATTAGGGTAACAGCTGCTTTTCTGTAAATTCACCACAGAAAACTAATCTCATCATAAAAACCTCTATCAACAATAAATAATTCTTTTATTTTACTTTATTTACATTTTGTTTTAATCTTCATAACTTCCTTTTATTTCTTTATATTTTTATGTACCTTTTTCTACAGAGAGACCAAGAAAAAAGAACTTACCTAATGGATCCCCTGTCTGAACCATGAAGCCCTTTATATTCCGGTGAAATATGCATCCATTGTAGTAGTTACTAGCACAAAGAGCCAGGAAATTCTAAGGAAATGAAACAAAAAATATTAACAGGCAATTCAGAAATAGCATCCTCTTACTAAAATGACAGCACTAAAAAAGACTGACTCTTGCCTCTGCTTTGCATTATGACCATGTGAATTCCAGAGAGTATTGCCACAGAATAATCATAAGTAAATTGTACTTAATGTGCTCCTTTGGCACTGTCACAGATACAAAAGATTTTAAGTAAAGCTTACAGCACAAGGTTGTCTGACTTGCCAAACAAACAAGAAGCCTGAGATGAGCTTAGAAGTATCACTTCCATTCAACGTTTTTATTTTGTAAATGTAATATTGCAATCAATAACTTCATTCCTCAGCTTTGTTAGTTACAAAGTAAATTATTTCAATTCATGCTTAAGTTTATTGCAGAAAGGAAAACCTGAGGCTTCTGACAAACTAGGAGTGATTCTCACTCTCTTAAAATAAAATAAAATCTGTGTGAGTGTAAACAAAGCCAGGGAAATTTGGGAATCCCACACCATGTGCCATAGTTCCCCTTAAAGATAAAGGGCACTTTGTTAGATGCTGGAACTTGGAGAGAAGCAGCCCTTCGCTAAACTTTATCTGATAAGAAAAAGGTAGCAAAGCTCTAGGCAGCGTGACACAGTGCACAAGTTCCACGAGCAGACTAGGCACTATACCAGCGTAAAATGTTAGTATTCCATTATGTGAAAAGATGAACTGCAAAAGCCACTTCACCTCCTCTACAGCCTTCACTATTTCTACCGCTTTGTCTCAACACCAGGCAATCCTGCTCCTGTTACTTGACTTACTTCAGAAGTCTTTGGCGTACGCTCACAGAATAGTTCAATTTTAATATCTCCCACATCAGTATGCAGTGTGACAGCCTGAGCAAGAAGCAAATAATAATTAAATCAGCAATGAAATACCAGCAGACTCAGTTCTATTTCGCAGTCCCACCAAGAACATAAGCAAGTTCCAACTGCATATCACCATTACTTCAGTATTTGGCCATAGGCAAGGCTGCTGTCACAAACCTTCCACATTTCCAGTGAAATAATCAGAAAATATTTGGTTTCATTTAGTTTCAGAACAAATCAAGTTTGCCATGGTAATGCAGCAGCTCTGTTTCATGCTGCTACCCTCCAGAGTTAAATTATTCATTTGCAAACTGGACCTACTCAGTCACTTAATTGCAAAGTTGAAGAATCAAGGTTATACCTTTCAGGTAATTTATATTTTCAGATGATAGCATAGCGCCCGTATCTCACTGCTTTACAACCAGAGGACCAACTGATGTGTGCTACTTGCCTGCAGCCTTCTGAGTGATAAAACTAATTCTGAATGGCACGGTACATAATCTGCCTTCACAAACAAGCAAATCCACAAAATTACACACTCTTCTTAAGAATATTTAAATAACCTTCATAAAATGTAAAATGGAGTTACCCAGCCACCTAAGCAAATATATCTCTACAGGCCAAATATATCACAGTGCTCAACTATGCAAAAACAATTACTATGGAGCTACAGTGTATAAGAAAAAAACAGAGTCATGTTGATACTTGCATACTGTTTCAGAAGTAAAGAAGACAGCTGCTGCTAGGAGAAGAAAAGCCTGTAACATCCATGAAATGTTATAAAAGGTGTATGTACAGTTTAAGACATCCAGTCTTATCTCTATTTCCTGATTTGCTAAACTTTTAAAAGCCTGCAAGTGTAGGTTATACACCCTCAAGCAGGGCTAGCTACTTGCAACTTGAAATAATGCTTCAGTGGTAAAGAAACCAAGCTAGATTACCAAATATTAGCCAAAGTAGGATTAAAATTTAGTATCTTAGAAGTGAAAGTGTAATTATAGCTTAGACTGATGTAAACTGACCTATTTTTCTTTTCACAGTATCTTGCTAAAAGTCTGAAATGAAAACCTAAACTTCTCATTATAAATTCTTCACAGCATCAGAGTAAACTGTGTAATCCTTCGAGCAGCAGAACAGCTATTAGCTTTCTATGAGATGATAATTTCAAAACCAAAGAAAAATGTATAAAAAGTGCTATTGTTCTCACCATGTCTGCTCATCAAAAAGCTGAGGTAGATTTGTATCCAGCAATTTCCTGCAAAGAAAACATATGAAATTTGTTGGGGGGGTTTTCCCGCCAATCCCCAATTCTTTTTGATTGTAAAATATTTGTGTGGTTATATGCTTTTTGCATCACACAGTTTTACAGTGCTATTCAAATGACTCTGTGGATAAATGTTTTACTTGCATTACGGAACTACACAGCATATAAAGAACTAGATGAAAACAGCTTTGAGAAAGGAAGAAAAAAGCCCACCCTTTCCTAAAACGAAAGTTTATGCTGAGCAACTACAGTTTTCCCAAAATTATGGGTTTATAAGCGACAGAAATTAAAAGATAAAAACCCTATGCCGGTACCTATGTATAAGTGTGATTTGGAGCCGCCCTCTGGCAGCTGCCAGGTACCTGCAACCAAGTGCAGGATCTTAGTAATATTTTAAAATAAAGCATGTGGAATGACGATAATAAAATGGCAGCTGTGTGGAACTCAGCATGTTTACACGCTAATTTCTCCTCTATATACCGCCCTCCCTCTCAGCCCCCAAGCCAGTCACCCCAGTCGGGGAACCCGCCCGCCGCCAGCCCCGGCCCGGCCCCCCCTCGCCCCGCGCTGCAGCCTGCCATGGCCGGCGGGGCAACCGGCCCCGCTTCAGCACCCAGAGGGCCGCCCTCGGCTCCTGTGTGACCAACGACGGCGCGGAGCCACCGCTCCTTTTCGGCCGACCTAAAGCACCTCCACCGAAACCCCACGCACAGGACGCGCTGACTCCACCGCTCCCCACGGCTGCGGGGGCCTGTCTCGGCCCCTCCACCGGCAACCGGCTCCGCCCAGGGTTCCCGCCCTCCCCGCCGCACCGCCCGTCCTTCTCGCGCCGCCCCGACGCCATCACCCTCCCCCGGCCACACGGAGGCCTCACACAAACCTGACGGGGCCGGACCCAAACTCAGCGCCCGCCGCCGGGAAGCACCTCCCCTCAGGCGCCAGGAAGGGGCTGGGCCGCTCCCGCCGCAGCTCACCCCCGGAGAGGCCGCCCCCAACCCCCCTAGCGCGGCGGAAGCGGCGGGGTCGGGCACAGGCTCCGCCCTCGCCCTGTCCCCGTCCCCGTCCCCGTCCCCGTCCCTGTCCCTGTCCCTGTCCCCGCTGCGGCGTGAGGTGGGTGCGCGGCCCCGCTGCATTGGCGAGCTCTCCACGCTAGCCGCTGGCGGTGGTCTGAGGCTGCCCGTCCTGGTCCCGCTTGCTCCCCCTCCGAGAGGCGGAGCCTTCTCCGGTTGGATTCCCCGGGTCGAGAAGGCTGAGCCCGCGGCGGCGGCGGCCGGGGCGGGGGGGGGGTGTGTGTCCGCGCTCCTCTCTCCCAGCGGGGCGGTGTTCGCAGCTGGGCCGCTCGTAACGCTGCTGTCCAACCGGTGAGTTCCCCAGGCTTACTCCTGCCCGTTTTTCACCCTCTCTACAGATAGGTGCATGCTGCTGCTTGGCACCCAGCGGCCTCTCCGCTGCCTCAGTGCTTGGGACCGCCTGCACTCCCGCTCCCTCATGGATCTCCGGCTGCTCGTTTCTGCCCTGAATGACTTTGCATCCCTGTCTCTGGCCGAGAGCTGGGACAACGTGGGTTTGCTGGTGGAACCGAGCCCTCCCCACACTGTGAACACCCTTTTCCTCACTAACGATCTCACCGAGGAGGTGATGGAAGAGGCGGTGCAGAAGAAGGCAGACCTTATTCTTTCCTACCACCCTCCTATATTCACGCCGCTCAAGCGAGTAACGTGGAAGACCTGGAAGGAACGGCTGGTGGTCCGAGCCCTGGAGCACAGAATCGGGATTTACTCTCCGCATACAGCATACGATGCCATACCTCATGGAGTCAATAACTGGCTAACAAAGGGACTCGGTGAGATTCTGTTAAAAGCAAACAAATGAAAAGGTTAAAATTATTCATCAGTGTATGCCATTTTATGTGGGGACCTTCCCTCATTATCCTTCCAGCTTTTACAGGTATGACTTGAGGGCTTCCTGTCCCCCAATAGTCTTCTAGTACTTCTAAGTGCCCTAAACATATTTTAGGGATTTTATCATGGTGAGAAGTACCAGATACAAACACTACAGGACATTTTCAGATACATGACTGTACTATTGGATGTAGTCGGAACTAGTGCAGCACATTAATTGTCCATTTTGGTTGCAAAGTTTAGATGGCTGACTTTTAATCACCACCTTTAATTTATAAAGTGCAAGATCTCATTGTTTGCAAAGGACTTAAGATATCTGAAATTATTCTAAATGTTTATCGTGTATTGTGCCTCATAAATGGAAATGGCTATGTCTTTTCCAGCCTGGTTTACAAACCAGAAACTATTTTGGTTTTGTACAATTCTATTCTTAGGATAAAATGGATGGCATTAAGAATGACGAATATCCATCAACAACTTTGCACTTAAAACAGATTGTGCCTAATAGAGACAACAGGGCAAGAAGCCCTCCGTTCTGGTGAGAGAAAATGGATTCAAGTACAAAATTTGCATCTTTATTGAATCTCTTTAGTATATGTGTTAAATCAGTATTAGGATACTTACCCAGCCTTACAAAACAGCAGTCTTGTACTGTTGTCTCAGGTGCCTGTGCTTCCGTCCCGTTGCATCCATCAGCTGCGCCAAGCTATCCAGCCGAGGGCACTCACCGAGTAGAATTCTCTGCAGACAACACCGAGCACCTGGACATGGTGCTGAACAAAATCAAAGACATCCAAGAGATCTCCTGTCTTACTACTCTCCCTGCCAGGTATCTGCTTCGGTCTCTAATGTTGTGCTCTTTCTATTGTTTGAAACAATAAGTTGCTGGAATTTTATTAGACTGCTGTAATCACTTTGTTCCTCTATGCGTTGCTGACATTTTTTTTTCAGCAACAGATCTAGAAACTTAATAGGAATAGTCATCCCTTCTTAATCAATCTATGTTACACTGCATGGTAACAGCAACTCAGTCTAGCATCACATAGATTAGAGGTGGTAAAGAGTATTAATGGGAAATTTGATGAGGACAGTTGAGTTGAAGTCCCATATCTGTTTCTTCCAAGAGAGTTGACTAGACTAGGCTAGGCTATTACAATGCCTTCTTTTTCTCCTTTCTCTGTGGTACAATAGCTACTGGGACAGAATAGCTTTGTTTCATATTAATATGATGCTGAAATTGTATTTAGTTTCTTAGCAAGTACCAACTGTATCTTTCCTCAGGGTTGAAGGTGAGGAGCAAACACGAGTCAGTTTGAACTGCTCTCAGAAAGCACTGTTGGAGGTGGTGGCACTATTGTCCCAGAACAGCCTTCTTTATCACAAGACCGAGATTCTTTTATTACAAAAGGTAACAAAATCATGTATTAATTCCAGTGAATGTATTACTTGTGTGAGCTGAGTGCTGTAAACACTGAAGCATCACAGGTTTCCTATGCTACTCCATCAGCGCTCTGAAATACCAGCCTGTGGGGATTTGAAGGCACACACATTTTCCAAAACAACGAAAAAAGCTGTGTGGCCTGTACTATTCATAAATAAATTCCAGTAGCTAGTGTAGTTAGTATGTTACATACAACAACATAGCATACATATTTTTGTAGTAATGTTCAGAGTCATTCCTTCTGAATGCCCAATGTACTCATCTTTGTACAGTATGAAAGGGAACATGAACTTCTGGAGTCAGCTTTCTCACACTAATTTTAATTTCTTTTCAGCCTCTTCTTCCCCATACTGGAATGGGACGCCTGTGCACGCTGAGCGAGCCAGTCTCCTTGTCAGACATAATTGCACGTATCAAAAGCCACCTGAAGTTGCCCCACGTCCGCTTAGCCATGGGAATGGGCAAGACACTAGGTAAACAGGCCTGCAATTAAGACTGTCATTAGAACTAGTATTCCAGGAAGACAAGGAGCATGAGTGTGTGGAATACTGCTGTCTTGGATAGGTTTACTTCCAAATAGTATGAAGCACTGTTATGAAACAGCATTTTAGAATTTACGTGATACAATCACGCAGAAAGAATGTCATCTGGGTTTTTAATTGGAAATTCTGTATTAGGCTGGTTGCCACTGTGAAGAGGCATAACTGGTATAATGACTAAGATTTTTCAGCCCACAGGGTATCCAACACAAATATGTACTATTTTATTGTACACTCCCTTGTGTGACTGAATCTTAAATTTCAATGCACCTTAAAATATTAAGACTTTTTATGGTATCCTTACCAACACGTAGCCATCTGTGTTTTGATGAAAGAGGAATAGTGGCAAAGAAGATGAACTGTCCTAGGTCAAACAGTGGGTCACTAGTAAAACATGGAGCAGCATCCTCTTATCCCATTTATCTACCCTAACCTCCAAGGAGCACAGTTACTGGAATTTGAGAGCAAATTTGTTGAAAACTTTGTAACTTATGAGACAGAAGTCATATTAGAAGCCTCTTGTACTACCAGTTGCACTATAAAAAGCCCAAACTATTTTGAAGCCCCTCATTATCGTATGGAATTGTAATGGTGTGACTTCACTTAAATCAACAGTAATTACATTGCAACATACTGTAAAGCCTCAATAGAATTTGGAAGCTCTGTGTCATGTGTCCCCTCTCCCTAGTGAATGTAACAGATATGGAAAATTAAATTTCCTATCGCTGTCACACATGTAATAGCTTGGAATCATCAATCACAGCAAATAGACAGATTTTTTTAATGGCATGGAGCAGGTCTCAGCTTGCATTGAGATTGGCCTTCTGAGAGCTAAATTTAGGAGCCAGTATATCTCAGAGGCAAAATGCTGCTGTAATGGTATCATTAGTCAGAAAACTAATGATGGTGGAATATTAGAGTCATGGAAAGAGTAGAAGTCTATTATTAAAAGGTTCAGAAACCTCACTAAACACCCCACTAGGAGAGAACTAGCCAGTAGCCAGTCTCCATGCTGTGGTTTCTGCAAACTTTCCTAGTCCTTGGGGGAAAAAAAACCCCTACATATCAGTTTTGATACACAGAGGATTTTGCTGTATTATCAGAGATGTTATGGGCCCATGACTCTTTCAAACTGGCAGATGTGTCTCTTCCTCCAAAAAATTTCCATTAACCCTAAAATTGAGGTAGTAGTTACTATGGAATAATTAATAGCAAATTGACATGAGAGCTGGACAGAGAGAAAGGAGCTTAACTGTGGCACCTTGTATCCTGCAGAATCGCCAGTGAAGAAAGCTGCTCTGTGTGCTGGTTCTGGGAGCAGTATCCTGAAGGGAATAGAAGCTGACCTCTATCTCACAGGTAAAAGATTATATTGCTGTTTCCTTATCTTTATAAAAATACTCACTGGAGGGGAGGAAAAAAAAAAAAAAAAAGTTGACTGACTGTTGAAAGATTTGGCCAGAAAGATTTGCCTGTTATAATTGAGAAACGATCAGTTAGTTATTGGAATGATAGAAGACTAACATTAAAGTAGAGATAATGGCTGTGTGGCACAGTTATTTGAATTAAAACATTGCTGTTCATGCATTATTTCAACACAGAATCAATGTTGTTAGCAGTCTATTGCAACCTTCAGTGTGTTTCTCCTTTGGCAAGACACAAGGTATTTCCTCAGCTCTCTACAGAATTCCCTAACTGAAAATGGAATATAATGTAATCTACAGAATCTTCCAAAGGTGTTTCTGACCAAAGGGACACTTAGTCCATTATCCTCTTTTCTGACAGGGGGATAGCTACTCCCTACACCTTGCTCAACAACATGGAGGCTGCCTTGCATTCTGTAGTACTTAATTTGAGCAAGTTCTTTGGCAAGGCATGTCCCACCTCCTCTTTACATACAGCCCTGCAGAGCTGGCCCCCAGACAGCTTCTTCTCAAGGCTTCCCAATTGCTGTCATCCATCGCAGCAACCCACGTGACATCCAGACAAGTTCACTTCCAAACCACTCTGCCCACTCTTATCTCCTGCCCAAATCTACCACTGTTCAAAGTGGGCAAGGAATTTCTGGGGTTTTGTCTCAGTTGTATACGGGGGATATCAGCTGAAAGTCCTTCAAGGGATGCTAGAGCTGGAGTGTGCCATGTTCTTAAAACAGTGCAGGTGGTGTTGCATTCTCCATTATGAACTTCCCACTTCTAGCTAAGACTCTGCATACACTGCAAAGAACTGGTTACCTAAACTGTACTGTTAATGATATACATGCCATTTCTTTCTCAAAATGGCAGGAGAGATGTCCCACCACGACGTTCTGGATGCAGTTGCCAACGGGATAAGTGTTATTCTGTGTGAGCACAGTAACACCGAGCGAGGCTTCTTGTCAGAGCTGCGTGACATGCTAGCTAGCCACCTACTTAACAAAATCAATATAATTGTGTCTGAGAAAGATAGAGATCCCCTCCAGGTTGCATAGGGAAAAAAAATAGGAGTGAAAGAATTCAGCCAAGGGTTTCACTGCATCTTGCACAGACCCATGTAACTGCAAGCTCAGTGGAGATGCTCTGAATTGGTTCAGTGCAGAATGATTGTATTATATATTCCCTCAAAGATTGGGATGTATTTTGTCATCTGTCAGATAAATGGGCTACAGAAGACTGATTTACTCAATTACTGGGCTGCGCTTGAATTACTGTTACTGCATGCTCTTATTAGATATATTTGATAATGATGATACTCAAGGATTGCTTTGGGTAAAATATAAAAACCTGACTTATCTCCAGTTCTAAGCTCACACAGCAGTTCTATCCTACTGCAGTTACAGCAACTCAGTACAAGTCACCAATAGTTTAGCTAATAAATCTGATAGTAGTTAATGAGAGGGTGTAGATCACCCGTTTGAATGAACAGTTTTATTAAGACACCACTCATATGCAAATAGCAACACAATTCAAGTATTTGGTACTAGTAGTCAATTGCACAGCCTAACATTAATGCAGCTTTAAAGCTTTTTAGGAGAGGGACTCTCAACTGAAAAAGCTTTAAAGGGTTACAACTTAATTCCTTAACAAATCTGTAAATTAATTAATGAATTTAACATGCCTTTGTTACTTTCTTTTAAGAACAGTTTCTATAACTGTGGGTCTTAATGACAGGATTACTAAAACTGAACAAGTAGCTTTTTCACCACTGGCAATGCTTGGTTTTTAAGTTAGCCTTTTTGTTATGGTTTTTTTTTTTTAAGAAAAAAAAATCTCCCAGTTGCATACCTTACCATCTCTGGATTATGTGCACAACAGAAAAATAATTAAACAAAATATTTCCCTTGCAAATTTGTAAAGATCCAAGGACCATCCTTTTAAGTTTAACTTAATAAAACTGTCTCATCAAGCAATGTCTCTACCACATAATTGCATGTGTCTTGTTCCATTTAAATATAAGTGGAAAGAAATTACTTCAGTATTATCTGCTACTGAGGCTATACAAAAACAATTATACTTATCAATACCATGAAGGCCTCTCAGTGAGCTGAGAAGTGGGGAGAAATTTCTTCTTTCCCAAGTAAAGGAAAGGACTATAGAACTGATCCCTCCAAAGCTAACAGTTCTATATTGCTACGTATTAAAATGCTACTACCTGAGCACATACACGGAATTTGAGACAGAAAATAATTGTGCAGATGGGGTAGTTGTCCAAAAGCAACATGAAATCAGGATAAAATACCTTTAACACAAACCCCACAGGAATTAATTCACTGTGATTTTTCTTTAGCTTGCATCACTGAATCATCAGCAGTCAAGAACTGATTTAAGCTTACCTTTATTTAGCAGATGTGTGTATCGTCTCCTGCAGCCCCCCCCTTGGCCTGTACTGACATCTGGTAGTCTATCAACACTGTTAGTGGATAACTATAAACTCAGGATGATTATAGCACTTCGCTAAAGTAAATTTCACATCTAGAAAACTATATATAATTGCACTGAAAACATACCATGGTATCACCATCTGTAAACACATTAGATTCCATCTTCCATATGTACTCGGAATATAAATTAAATCCTGAATTTCACACGAACTGTGCAGAGAGTCAAAGGACTACAAAAAAGGATGTGGTTGCTGCTTAGATACAATACTTTTTAAGTTTCTCCAGCAACACATTTTTTCAAGTGGCAGAGTTATTGTTCTTGAACTCTACACCTAACTTACAGAACACGGGTAAGACACGATGCCTTCAGCCTATTTTAGTGGTTCTGATGGTAGCCTAAGTAGCGACAGGCAGGATCTTTTTGATGCATTTTGCAGTTTTGGAATTTCAGCCTGCAAAACACAGATGCAAGTGCCACCAAAAGAGAATGTTAGTTTGAAAATGTTGGGGAGGGGAAACTGCAGAGCACTGCTGCCATATACCAGCTTTCCACATCAGACTGTCCAGCAGTCAATTAGGTCCTATAATTGTCAGTGGGATAAGTAGACATCCTGTGTTTTCAATACAAACAAAAAGTCAGGCTGTAATCCTCTGTCGCTTCTGTCAGTGAGGGGCAGACCAGGTAACAGTATTATTCCATGTGATGTTTTGGATCTCTTCAAAAGCCATATACTGGTATTAAAAGGCAAACAGTTTTGAATTTTGATACCTTATAAGAAACAATTTAAAATATTTTTACTAATTAGCTTGAAATCTTCTGCACACTGCATGAGGATTTGCAGAGATACTTAACATAATAATGAAAATGAGGCTTTCACACAAGTGCCAGGAGGATCTCTGTCTTCCTATAGCATAAAGAAGATTGTGGAAGACAAGACAAGCTAATGAAAATTAATAAAGTACTTTATTTGACCAATTTGAAGTATTACAACATTGAGCTGTACGCAGCTACCAAATATTAGACATACAGAGTGCCCGAAGTCTGGCTGGCAGACTACAGTTGATGGGCTTACTCCCACATACCTGAGAAAAAAGTGAAGAAAAGCTGTCAAATTTCAGCTGCCTCCCAAGCTCTAAGGGCTCAAAAAAAGGGAGAGTTTGTAAATGGCATTTAAAGCCTCCTCCAGGATCATTGGACACTCCTGATGTAAAAAATACATATATACAATCAAGCTTTAAAAAAATAAACAGCCTCTTCATATTCCTGGATTGCAATTTGGAAAGTAGATGAAAGAAGCTGGATCCTCTCACTCTTATCAACAGGCAATGACTTGAGTCCATCACAATTTTGATTATCTGAATCTTCTTATAAAAGGATTTGGGTTTGGAGCAAGTCTTTCAGTTGTATTGCCAGAATTTAATAAGTTACCCACAATGTCCCAAACCCACTAGTATTCTTTCCCCATGCAGTCAAGGCAGGTCTCTTAGCATTATAAATCTTGGCTTCTTCATACACCGGAAGCTAGTCTCGTCTAACTGGTAAAGGCATGCTGGAAAGAACTCTGTTGCGAAAAGTTGCACTGCTAGTACAAACTAAAGCTCTGACCATCTAGTGATTTGCAGTAAACTGCCCCGATGAAACCCTCAGATCTGGTGAGGTAGAGAGCAGAAGGCACAATCTTACCAAATTTGTTTCTCTGGCTGTAAGGTTGGCTGCATAGATATGAAGAAGGCATCATGTCAGCTAAAAGACAAAGCAGACAAATCTAACTACAGAGCAAGAGATGCCTTGCTTACAGAAGTCATCATTCCCAACTACCTGAAGTAGTTGAACAATGAGCACCATTCATTATAATTACTATATTTCAGAAAGTACACCAGCAGCCTTGGGGTTAGAGGGAGAGCAAGCTGAGTATAGGCCCCTCTCCAGAAGCCCTTGAGAGCAATTGCTGCAGATGCTTTGAAAAGAGAGAGGCGTTATACATCTTCATCCTCTTTCTCTAAGAAGTCGGTCAAGGTACTGTCATCTACAGGAATCAGTAGGTACTCCACACCATCAGCTCCCTGAGAACAGACATGCATACACATTCTGTTAACACCAGTGCACAGTGCAACACAAGCCACTAAACAGCACCGCAATGCTAACGTTTATTCACAGCCTGGATGAGAGCCGGCCAGCATTCAGAAGGACTACATTACTAAAAAAGAGGGATTATTTCACCAAAGCAACACTGGAAATGCACAAATATTGAGAAAAGTCAGTTTATGAGAAGTTGTCTGGTGGGCTATGCTAGTCTGACACTACACAGCTCCTCAACACTGCGTTCCCATGTCTAGTACTGCCATACTGCCTCATTATTAGGACTAGCCTGCAGTCTTCCATCCTGCAAATACAGGTAGCTCTTGGAAGCAAACTGGCAGGCTCCAGAGTTTGTTACTTCTCAAGGTCTTCAGGAGGAAGAGACCTGTAGGTTCATGAGTAACCAAAGCACACTGCATTTTAACAGCCCCTTATCCATGTAAAGGATGTTGACAAATTGGAGCATGGAAACAGCTGCAATTGCAGAATTTTAGCCCTTTCATCACTTCCTAGATACTTCAAACAGAGCCTCATTGTGAGCTGCAAAGTGGTGCCTTAGTAGCAAGTAAAAATCTTTTTTTAAAAGGTAGCTGAATACCCAGAATTGTCTTCTTCCCCCAACTCACCCGCTTAGTCCGGATGAGCTTGTGGTCCCTGAATTCTGTCAGTTGTGCCCTGAGTGTCAGGTCACTGTTCACAAGGAAAGCCTCCCGACACTGCTGGTAGAAGTCTTGGAAAGAAAGCCCTGGAGACAGAGAAAGAGAAGAACAAAAAAATTGAAGTAGTAAGATTGCTAGATTTTTCCAGGTCTAACAACACACGTTGCTTTGGCTTAGACCATAGTGGCTACAGTAACACGATCGCTTCTTTCAAGTATACAGCCAAGCTAATATTTCAGTAATTAAGTGAAAACAGCTGAATTAACATTCATCATCCTGTTTACCTAACAGAACTTCAAGAGCACTTTAAATGTACTTCCCAACATGGTTAATCTTTCTTCATTTCCAGCTCCTCTATCTTACTTCCAACTTTCTTTACCATAGGCATGTCAGTCCTATCCCCCGCAGCACAATGGAGACATTGACAGAATATTTCACATATACCCTCAAAAGGAGGGACACGTCAGCAGTCACTTTGATAGGGGTAGCCTGGGAACAGAATATCCTATCTTTGCCTCGTCCTTTATGTGCTAGTTATGCAAATTCATATCATCCTTTATTTTATTAAGTAAGTCCACAGTCCTGCATGAATGGTGTCAGTCATTTCTAAACATCAAAGCAGACAACAGTAAGAGGAGGTGCTCCAGAACTAGCCAGTCTATTGATTTCCTGACAGAGCACAGAGATAAGTACCACTAGGAAGACAGTCTAAACCCCAGCCTCACTGAGTCAACAGTTCCAGCACTTCTGTTGCTGGTGATGCAGCCTGCATACCAAAAGCCAGTGCCACTGTGACTGAGCTGGCAATGGCAACACCCCAAAACAGATGAGAAAAGGAGGGCACATACCTGGATAAGATGGGTTGTCCTTGTTCTCCAGCTGGTACTGAGCTAGTAGTTTGAATATACCCCTAAGTGTAAGGAAGAGAGGGGAAAATCAAAAGGAAAACAAAACCAAAACCACCAAACCAAAAACTCCACCATTAGAAAACATTAACTGACTTTTCCCTCATGACCAGGACTTTGTGCATAAATCTCATCCCTGGAGAATGCCTGTTATCCAAACGCTGTTCATTTAAAGTAACCAATCACTTGGAACCCAGGTCATACCATCTTCTTCTTGAACACTGTTATCACAAAACAGGAATTGCCTCCTGCTAGGTAGAGACCAGAGTAAACCACTAGGGACTGGATCCTCAGAAAGTGCTACTATGAAATATAACAGTGTCTTACCTGGCATTGAGAGTGAGACTGCGCAGGACATGCGTTACGGAGCTCAAAGCCAAAGATCCAGATTGCTGTACTAAGAGCGAGTTCTCATAAGATGTTTCTTCTACATAAGGACTAAACGTGGTCGTTTCATACCAAAGCCAGTTGTAGAGGCTTAGCTTTGCCTGATCCCACACTAGACAGAAAGAAAAAAAAGAGCAGACAGAACTGGGAGATTTAGTTTTTCTAAGGTGTCTAATAAGGAATTTAAAATGTACTTAGTTCTACTGTAGGGTTTGAGGAAGCAAGGCATGCTTGTGAAATTCACTGTATATACACCCAGACATGCAGTTCAAGCAAGACAAATTCTCTGCAATAAAACATTTGCACACATCCCCTTCTTCATACAAGCTTCATGGATATACTGAAAATCGTTCCAAGTCAGCAGTGTGCAAAGAATTTCTGGATGATAAACAAAATTGTTTAGATGAAATGACAGACATAACATCCATTTTCCATTTCAGTAAGCCCCAAAGTCAAAGGGTGCCAGAAGCTTGAGATCTATTTGTATATTATGATCAATGTCTAGTAGTTCTTAGTATCTTTATACAGTTTGGTTCAACACAGCCACAGTCCCAATAGGGGCTTCTGGCTGCTGCCACCATACATACATCACCAGTCTATTTTGCGCTTCAACAGTAACACATGAGCTTATGAAACATGTTCAGCAGCCCCAAAGCAGAACGGAGATTCTTCTCTCTTTGCTACATCCGGCTCAAAGGGACTCACTGAGAGGAGCATTGATGTGATCGATAGAGGCAATGAGGTAAATGCTAGGCAGAGAGGATAACTGTGCAAGGATCTGCTGACTTCTTTCTCCTCTCAACATCTGGCTGTCCAGGTTATGAATGAGGACATAGAGCTCTAAAGATGAATCTGCAAGGTCAGAAAAAACAAGAGAACTAATCAAAGAAACTGCACAAAAAGTGGTTTCCCATTCCCAGTGCAGCCTAGGGCAAGTCTATTCCATCAGGCTCCACATTCATCACTCCAATATCAAATCACTTTTCTTGTAGAGCTTACTTCAGTCTCTATCCCACACGGTGTTTCTGAGCACCTAAAAGGCTTTTTCTGAATTCACTGAATTGCAGTTCTTACCACAGCTACTATTTTTCTTGCTGTTTAAGCTTTTCTCCTATAATCCACTTTCCACTTGCAGTGGCTTTACCAGGAACTGCCCTTTTAGCTATGACTTTTAGTCCTGTGATTCAAGGTCATTCAAATGTATTTTAGGATGGAAATCTAAGCACAGTTTGTTTAGCTGCTTTTGAGTTACATGACTAGGATCCCTAAGCTCGTCCTCATACAATGAAAATGCATTTTATATTCAGGGTTGGATCCAAAGCATACTTACTTCACTAGAAATCCCTCCCACTGAATCCTCAAAGGAAGTTACGAAGACTTAGCTTGGATAATGCAAGTAGTAGATGTTAAAATTTCCAGCTAGCTTGTTATTGCTGTACTTATCCATGGGAACAGCTATTTCCTGATCCTAGCAAAAAGTTCTGGAACAGTAGCCAGGTTTTGTGCAACTAAGTACATACTTGGCTGCCAATGGAAACCTCAGACTGCCAGTCAGATCAGCTACAGTGTACTTCATAAGACTGATTTATGTAGATTCAGGTGGGCATGCCATTAATTTGCCCTTTCCACTTAGTCCCACCAGAAATACTCATAAGGTAATGACAGAAAACAGAATGTAAACAAACACCAATGCCATGCACAATTAGGATTCCGTGGCAATTTGTGTCTTTATACACTAGCAGTAAAAATGACATTCAAAAAAGAATTCAGCAAGCATTCAGTGTGGCGATACCGGTTTAATTTTGCTTTTGAACCCAATTCTAACCTGCTCATTTGACGCTGCTGTCCTTTATTTCATTTTAATGTCAGTATTTGCATATATTAAGTTTTAATGACCATTCCATTAAACCATGTACATTTAAGCCTTAATCCAGCCTACAGTGAAATTTATGGCAAGACTCTCAAGCCATGATTTCCTAGAGGAGCTAAAAGGATATCTGTCAGCAACTGTCATTCCAAATTGATTGTGAGTTCTTTGACCTTTGTCTATTTCAGTGAGGTTTATATCAGGTCCTCAAGCAGCCACTAAGAACCATCTTCCCTCATGTAGCTGGGGTCTACCTGTCCTGTCTTCCATCAGGAAACACGTGGCTACAGAAACACCATGGAAATAAAGCTCAAAGGCACTGTGCTAAATGCAAGAGAGATGAGTATTTCAGTTTGCTGAAGGGCCAAGGAGCCTCTATCTTGTTAGAATACCAGTGCCTTCCTCCTTCCCCTTCTAGAGAACTTAGTGTGTGAAACACTGACTGAGGTAACAGCTTGGGATCATGTACATATATAGGACTGGTGCATACATTTTTTCATATATATGGCATAAATTACAAGCCAGAAAGTACACTAGCTACAATAAACTAAGAAACTGTAACTGTAAATGTGAAAAATATGAGGAAAGAAAAATGTCCAGGCTCTCCTAACAGGATTCTAACATCTTTATGCATAAAGTTAGTCATTTTACCTTCTTTAAATCTTTTAATGATGAATTCAAGTTGGTCAAGGGGGCTGCGGAAGGTCCCTATATGATCCAGTACCTCCTCTGTGATGGAGCTCAGAATCTGAAAAAGACAATGGCACTGAAGGACCTAGTGCAGCAAATATGAAATTGAGCCCTTCATTGTCACAAGGGAGGTAATCTGATTTTTTTACCATCAAATCCCCAAAGCAGTCAACACAAACAAAAAATTTCTACCTCTTCTAAGAACAGTGACATAAGACTTTAGACTGATGAGTATCTATTAATGATGGGAATTACTGCAATTCCTTGAAACATAATTTCTTTAAACTCTTTTAAGAGTCTGCTGCTATAGGATGTAGCAGGTTTCTTTAACATTTTACATTCCAAGATTTCACAGGTATCTGTAACACAGGATTAGATAAACCCATAAGCTTTTCCCACACTTACAGATCTCACAGTGATGCTGGGGAAGTAGCCATTAACCACAAGGTGAACAGAATCCTGGAGCACAGAGGTACGAAACTTCTCTAACAAATTACGCTTTGAGCCCAGTCCATAAAGCACGATATTGAAACCCAAGCTGCAGAAAAGTGAGCAAATACACCAAATCAAAGTCCCTTTTTAGGTTCATACATTCATTAAGCAAAATGATCCATTCCAATCTTGCCTCTAAAAATTTCATGTTTCATCAGCTCCAGGCTTACCTTCAGCTCACAGCTTACAAAGAAGTTTAGCTGCAAGGAATCTGAAATGTAGCACATGCATGCATCCTAGCAAAAAAAGCATTTTAGCAGCCTAGAGGCCCAGAGATTTAGCAACACATCTAGGGAAGATACTGCTATTGTTCAAGAATATGAGACTAGATCTGCAACTTCAGATAATGAAGAGTAACCAGCATTCACATCTACCCCCTCACCAGCAATTATGTTAATGTTTACCATGGGTCACCGCAATTACAAAAGGAAAAGCAAGCCTTTGTAGTGGTTTTCTAGTCTGATCAGCAGACACAGGTGACTTGCCTTCTCCAAGGCACTTCAGAATCTCACAGCTCTCTGGAGTTCCCCATTTGCCTTCCTGGATGCTTACTCTTTTCTCCTTCCCATGAAGATACATGTAAACCTAGATAAAATTTATACTGCTAACGTTTCCAACAGTACTGAGGTTTCTTCATGCATTGATCATTAGGTACCATAGGCATTCAGCTGCTACACCACTGGGATAGCCACATACTGAAGAAACTGGTGGTGGGCTGCTCACTACCAACTATACTGCTGTAAGCAAAACAGATTGTTCACAACAGACACTTTTCTCATGATTCATGTTCCCCATTTTCTCATTATTCATGCTCCCTGTTTTTGAATGCCCTCTAGCTTGGTCTACAGAGGCACAGACAAACTGGCCAGGCAGAATGCACCTTCATTTCACTTCAGGCATTCAGTTTAAGAAGTCACATACGATTTGGTCTACAGGAGACATTGTACTAAATTAATGTCACCTAGCTTTAAATTTATGCCATCAATCCAAGAAAAAAAGTCAGTCTTTAACTCATCCACAGGATGTTGCTGACACGATGATAAGTTTACTGGCAGTGCCCGTTTACTAGGCTTCTTCAATGCTTCTCATTGGATACTTACTGTAATTGCAGCATCCACTTGGAAAACAGAGATTCGTGTTGCTGGTTTAGCTCATTAATTTCAGCAGCATAGGCAAGGGGAGCTTTTTTCAAAAGGTCATGCAGTGTTTGCTATGTTGAGAGAGGCAAGATGACAGTCATTCAAAGCTGAGAAAAAACAAGACATATATCTGGAGTTCTTACAAATATCTCTCTAGTATTCTCTGTAGCTAGGGAGCAGAATAGTATTCACCAACAGTGTACTCAATTCATTATTTTTTTTTTCCATGAAGACCCCTCCAAGAACAGTTTTGCTACTAGAGAAACAAAACAGAGATTAAATAACCTTATTATGGGAAGTGGCAGCCAAACTAGGACAAGAACTGATATCACACTAGGTTTTATCTCTTCTTGCTGAGTATGGGAAAACTACTACTGAAATAACAGACACAGTCAGAGCTTACACAGCACCAAGCACTGTACCAGGAAGACTCAACACCACAACCCTTCTCACAGGAGCATGGGAATTCAACATGGTTTGCAATGGTTCAGGTTTGTAACTACAAGAGAATGCTTGCAAACATCTTCTTAAAAAAGAAATACAGCAGAAAGGAAACAATTTGCACCTGACAGCAAAATGTAGAAAAAGTATTATTTCAAAAGCATCAAGAATCAAAGGATTAATTCAGTTTCAAAGATATGCTGGGATGTTGATGTTTAAACAGCACAGTAGCATAACAAACTGCATCAAATCTACACTGGCCTTCCTTTCTCTTCAATTTTAACAGCTTTGCTTTCCACTCCCTTGCAGTAGAAGACAGTTTGCTCTGGAAAGAGCACAAAGACAGCTGTCATGTATCAGACAGATATAAACCATTGAGAGACAGAACTGCTAAGCCTTCTATTTCTTTGGAGCCAGCAGCAGATTTAATACTGAAAGTCATGACTTCCTTCCAGAGCTGTTATGAAAGAATTTGTTAAGAATCCAGATGTTTCTCTGGATAGCAATTCCAGACAACAGCAGTTACCAGGCAATCTGCATATATGTCATCATTTAAAACACAGATGCATGCAAAAAGCAGTCATAGACATGAGAGCTCCAAGTATTTTACATGCTTTCCTGGCACCTGTCCTTGTGTACCTGTCTCTGTAGGATGCCACTGCTTGCTTTGAATTGTCTTGTAGAAGTGGCACATGGAAAAAAACCCAGTAATTCCATCACCACAATTAGACAGACAGTTCCTGTCTCCAAGGAACTAGAAGGTGTCCAAGTGCATTTCACAAGCTAGGTGACAACATTTAGAACTGTCCCAGTCTTGCATGTGCCTTGACCCATGACGAAAAGGGTTCTCTCCACGTCCTCTACACATAATTAGTCAAGACAGCTTGTAATTCCTCTAACTATTTCATTGACAAAAATGCTGTTATGGTGATAATTTTAAGGGAGGTCTCTACAGCTCTGCTTCTCTCTCTTCTCCTCCCTGAAAAGCAAACTTTAACCTCTTCTGGTAACTGCAGTTTTCAACCATCTGTTCACCTGATAGTGCTGTCTCCCCGCACTTTCCTTACTGTCTCAGGTTCAAACAATTGGGCAGTACCCCTGCTCAGAGAAGCAGGAGGAGATAATGCTAAAAATGCTACCTAAATCAGTGTTACCACTGAGAACGTAATCCCCAGAAATAAAGTGAAAATAGCAACATCAGGAAATTTTGATTTCCAACTCCAAGAGTTGTGTGCTTCACTATGAAGTATACCTGATCCAATCTTCTTTTCCGCAACTTCTGCAGTGTTCGGTCCGAAGTGAGCACTTTGGAACTACTGTGAGCTTCAAAGTATTCCTCTACCAGGTTGCTCTAAAAAAGGACAACAATATCAGCCACACTTCCTGCTATCAAGTTACCCCTCTCCCTTTCCACCACAAACATGTCTGAACATGGCCAACATGAGACACAGAGCAAGGAAGAATAGAAAGCCAGAAGATATTTGCAAAAAATGGCCTCTACAGTAGCATTTTGTGAAAGCTAGTTTAGTCAGGTGGTTCTTTCCTGGAGACAGAGACAGAAAAGAGATTCTGAGGGCAGGACACAGCAATAATTCTAATGGGGTGTGGAGACTCCTGGTGCTGGAAGGAAACTGGACAACAAAACTGAACACCAAGCCAGAAAGCAATGTGTGCTTCTGCTGGTGCTATAGGACTCAATTTCTTCATCCATTTTCAGTAAAAGGTCTCCTTCATGGACGTATTAGAACTTCTTCTTCTGGAGCTGCTGAGGATACAGACTGGATTAGCCCACAGGCTCACATGATGCCTGTACAACAGGGATTGCTCAGAAGTACATCAAAAGCCAATTCAGCTGATTTGATTTGAAATGAGTCTAGCCCTTCTTCCCCATGGTTAGGTCTGGTCACTGACAGCTTATTGTCACTAAACATCGCTTCATGCTTGCTAGCATGTATTTTCTACACACTCACCATCTTGTTCTCTTTAATTTTTTTGGCTAGGGTGCTTCTGGGAGGAGGCGTAGATGCAGCCTTAGCTTTTGCTGGGGTCTTTCGACCTGATAAAACAGTGCTGACTTCTTTCTGATCTTCCTCATCCTCCTCCTCTGAGCAGGAAGCAGAATATTCACTCTCACTTTCTAAATACGGATCTGGAGCTAGAACATA
Source organism: Gallinago undulata (assembly GCA_026546715.1). Classification (NCBI taxonomy): domain Eukaryota; kingdom Metazoa; phylum Chordata; class Aves; order Charadriiformes; family Scolopacidae; genus Gallinago; species Gallinago undulata. Next base: position 28,797,813 of record JAOTQQ010000079.1, read on the forward strand.
AATTTAAGGTTAAAAGCTAGCAACAACTTCTTACACAGAACACATTTCACACCACCTTGCTCTCCCATACATTCTCTAGATGTTTTTCAAGCATATGATTCCTAAATATATTTCACAGAGAAGTAAAATCAATTCCTAAGAGGACTGCAAACGCAAATAGCCATTTCTTTCCCAGTTCTAGGCTCACAAATTATTTCCCTGTTCTAGGCTCACAAAAGAGCTAGCTCACACCAGCTTGCTCCTTGATACCAATTAAGAAACATAATCCTACTATTAAAAGTGACTAAAAATGGACAATGGAATTCCCTATTTCTCTTAGCATCTCTATGTCAGTTTTCCCAAACGCCAATCGTGCAAGCTGAGTGTCTTCTGGGTTACACCCTGCAAAAAAAGTTTTGTAAAACTTCTGTTAGCAATGTTGGTTGAAGAGCACAGACAGAATCTGGCTCAGTCAACACAAAAGAAGAACTAGAACACAAAATGTCAAACGCTAAACTCTCCTTTGCATTTGTTCTGAGTATGTAGAGCCAACCAGTTACTGGAAATACTTTATCATGAATGTCCCAGCCATCATTAAAAAGTTTTATGACTTGGGTCAAGCAATTGTACCAAACCTAAGTGTCAGCATAGAGTTAGATTACTGAGAGTTTTGTCTCTTTTGATCATGTTGCTCAAGTTCAGCAACTTGGTGCTTCTAAAGCTTCCCTCCGCCCCTGCCCCACACACCTCAGTAGCAATCTGTTGTAGAGAAAAGACTCTACACACAGACACAGACTTCCTTAAGGACATGTCTACATTCTCTGCAGGAAGGATCTGATTGCTTCAGTCAGACTGCTACTACAGGCAGAAGCTCACCAGGAGAAACATCTTCCTCTCAACACGGTGCTTCACTGACTGTGGGAGCTGACTGCAAAGGTTGATCCTTACCTGCTAGCCTCTTTCTGAGTCTGTAAGGTGTGGTAGACACAAATTCTTTCTTTTCACTCTGTAACAGCAGAGAAAAAACATGCATTAGAAGAAGACATATATAACTCTTCAAAACAGCCCTCTGCCAAGCAAAGAGTAAAATCAGGTTACATTTCCAAGCTATTTCAGCCCTCAAGAAACTGGGAAAGTAAAGGCAATAAGTATAGAGAATTCTTAATTTTGCCATTCAGAGCTAGAGTGGGGCAGGATCAGGTTGCAAAAGGGACTAATATCCTGAGATGGAGGGTAGAAAACTGTGACATCTCCAACCAAGATGCCAATCTTGGCCCCTTAGGAAGAGTCAAACTAAAGCAATGACAAATTGGAAATGCTTTGACTCTCCAGAGCAGTCATTTTCCACCTCACACTGTCTACTCCGACTCATTTGGAAGTCCACTTCCAAAACAACTACCAGAATGACAGAAGACCACTCAGAATAATAACCCCAGAAGAAGTACAGCAAAGGAGACTCAAGCTGCCTGGGTTCATCAAGTTGTAGTGGCACATACTCCCTACATATGTGTAAAGCACATGCCTAACTCAGACACCAAATCAACTCTGCAATAGTTAGGAAACACTTTTGTTTATCCTGTCAAAGTGGATGAGAAATCATCAAGGAGCGAACACGGCACCCCAAAACAGCATCTGTTACCGGCATATCTCATCCTGGAACCTTATACTGGAAAAGCTGTGCACACATTTCTAGCATGATGCTATACCATTTAAGAAAGCCAACTGTTTCACAGAACTCTCTCTACAACACAGCTGGCAGTTCTGGACTGTATCTCTCTGCAGCATAACAAAAAATGACATCAATTTACACTGCCCTCATTATCATGATTTATTTTTTATAAACCAATGCTACAGTATGAAACTGAACAGCACAACAGCTCTTGAATTCCTGTTCTAACAGCACTCCTTACAATTAAGGCTGTTCCTTTTTTTGCTAAGAAACTGAAAAGCTATGAGTTTAACTGCATATTAAGGGATTGTCTAACATCCTCATCTGTGTGATGCAAGTAAATAGTCTCCACCCATGCTAATTAAGCTGTCAAAGCCACTATTTGCCCACTGACTCTAAATCCCATAGTCCTGACCAACAGAAGCTCTGGTTCTCACTTGAGTTACTCCTGCCTAGTTGGATTAGGAGAGACATCTGTACTGTGGATGAGGCTTTTCAAGGTCCTTTCTTTCCAGAACTGTATCAGGTTTTAAAAGTGAAAAAAAAAACAAACCCAAAAACAAACCCTCACCCCAAAAAACCCCCCAAAACTCACTCACTTTCTGCTGCACTTTGTTTGAGCTTGAATGTTCTGCAAAGCAAGAAAAAGCATGGTTCAGGGTACCGCATATTTTCAACAGCAGATGGTCCATTAGAAAAAAACAGGCATTCACTATTCGAAGTTACACTGCACCAAAATATCAGCTCTCTGGGTGTTTAATCCCTCTAGCTCCTCACAGGTAGGCAAGGAAATAACAAAGACAGTCAATGTTACTAGCACAGAAGGTAGCTTTTAATTCTGGTCACAGCTTTGAGAGGCCATAAGCAGGAGGGAAAAGGCTGAAAAATGAGCTAATGTCTGATCCCTGAGCACACCAGACTCCATTTCTGAGCACAAAGTAGCATGCTCTTGCCAGTGTTGACGTGCACTGACTTCTCCCACCTGTATTTCTCCCTACAGCATTGGGTGCTTGGATATTATATAATAAAGTGTGAAGTTACACAGGAGCACTCACACAATTCTACCTATTTGGTGTTCAACAAATCAGCCCAGCTCATAACTCGCTCAAGTGCAAGCTCAAGTTGAACACAAAGGAAATCATTAAGTGTCACAGCAAGAGATGAGAGAGAAGTTCCTGTTTTCTCCACATCAGCAGGGTGCTGCCACTCAGGTGAATCAGAGCCATGCATACCAAGCAGTTCAGTCTACAACGTTAAGCTGACTAGAATACTCAAGCATGACAGAAGCTGGCACCCAAGCATGCACTTCACCACCCAAACAGAAACATAATGCCCATTCACTCAGATTAAGTTCCCCAAAGCACCACAGGACTTACTGCTGCTTTGAGGGGTTTTGGCTGTCTTCTCAGGGCACTCGGAGTGCTCAGGTGCAACATTCTGTCCTGGTGTCTGGGCTAATTCAGAGGCTGTAGGAAATAGGGGGAAGGGAAGAAGTTTCACATGTCAAAAACATGTTTCACATGTACAAAACTCCCAGCTCTGACCAGTCAGCCAAGGAGCCACACACCTGAAACACTAAGTACTGATTTCCTGGCTACTTCAGAAAGTGCACCAGATACTTCCATTTTTTTCTAACCCTAATGGTGAATGTAATCCATAACAAAGATTTTCAAAGACTGAACTCCTCAGTTAATTCATTTTACAAGTATAGCTCAGGCATGCTTTTCTCCCTGGGAGAGCATATCTCCAAATCACACAATGTTTAGTCATGCCCACTTAGTCCTTTAAAAGTGCAGTTGGACATAGTAGAGCAGAAGGTATAGCAAACACATCAGTTCCCCTAGAGGTGGGTTCTTGTATCTGATTTATCTCTTTCCACTACTTACCAGCAGAAGCTGAAGTTGAATCACTGATCTGAATATGGAAGGCCCTCATATCCTGCTAACAGTCCCACAAGAATACCAGCCTTCCATTGTATGACTTGCCTCAGTTTTCAAATTGAGTCATGGCTCCAGGAGGGAGCACCAGTGAAAACTACCTTGTTCCAGAAGGAAGTATAAGAATCACACAAATTTCCAAAACACAGTAGAAGCCCAGAGGAGAAGCGAAGAGAGACAGAAATCACAGTTTCTGTATAGTGATACAGAACGATGACCCCTCTCCCTTAGATCATCCTTTGTAGGATATATCAGTACCTTTTACAGCTAAACACCAATGAAGTTCAGATGAGGCTGGGTACAGAAAGGCCCTTCAAGTGAGAAGAAACACAGTGGCAGGAGGGCTCAAGCATCTTATTTGAACCAGAGCAGCCCACCCTCTCCAGAACTGCCACCTTCTGCTTGCTTCTCCTAAGTCCACAGTTAGCCTAGCAAGCATGTGCAGACACTTGAGTAGGAGAAATCCTTTGACACACAAAGCTAATATTGCCTTTTTTTTTTACTCTTCGCTACATAATGACTTATTCTCATATCCTTCTAAGTTACCCAAATAAAATCCCTGCCATCCTTTGGCACTTATGCACAGACTTTCTCCCAGCATCAGGAAACTTCCACTTTTCTTATGTGTTTATTTATTATATGTATTTCTTATCCCCATGCCTTTGCTTTGTCCTATCCCTGTGCTTTTGTTTCTGAGAAAGACTCATTCAGAGCCAGATAAAAGCTACTGAAATACAGCAGCAAACATATTTTTTGAATAAAAAGAAGTGACAAATCACATTAACAGAATAGTCAAAAAAAGACCATAGCCAGAGCAAGAATGAAAGAAGAAAGAGGAAAACATACCCAGCTCTGCCATTTTGCTGGAGCGTTTGGGAGTCTGGAATGAGTAAACTTCACCACCACTTACACTTGAGCCATTTCCCATTGAATCTGTGAAAAGTAATGTTACTTGTAGCTATTTTAAAAAACACTGGTATGTTCCCAACCTAAGGAAGATGGAATGCAACATTTTACTATTTGGCTCAAAGGACACTTTATATTGCAGCCACAATAAAATAAATATAATAAATTTCTAGAATCTTTACTCTCTCCTGTTACCACAAGCATAGCCAGAACTGGTCAGCCCTCAAAAACAATTTCATCAACATTGTGGAACCTTGCCACTGTAAGAATCCTGAAGTCACAGCTGTGTTAGGCTTTCCCCTGCCAATACCTTGGGTACATATTCCAAGAGCAGCAACATATTTCTTCTCTTCCAGGACCTCCTGAGCTTCATCATCTGAAATATCCTCAAGTTTCTTCACAAATGTCTTAACACTAAGTGTCAGCTGAGTCTTGTCCTTCCGTACTTTAATACCTAGAATTGCAATAAAAGCTTTAACCTCTTGCTACTTCATTATTTCTATTGCAGTAGTATGCAGCTACCCCATTTAGAGACCAAGTTCCTGCTGTGCAAATCACTAAACAAATAAAATGTTGTATTTCCCAATGTTGAGGGAAAGATGTCCCTCTAAAAATAGCTGGTCTATGCCCTGAACCCTACAGCCAGTAGTCCCTCCTTTACCACAAAAGCTGGCCCCTTCAGCCCATGAGGTCAAGAGCCCCATTTCAGCACACACCAGCTTCCACAGTCTGGGAGAAATGACTGACTCACATATAGAAGTATCAAATCGTATGCAAAGGGGATGGTGTTTGGCATCCTCTGTCTTCCCTAGCAAAGGGGGGCAAGTGGAAAAGACCTGGCCTATAGGCTGTCAGTACACTCATGGGGAAATTGAGGCTGAGAGACCGCTGGAGAGCGTCTGTCCGAACTTAAAAGCAGGCCCAACAGCCAAGTCAGACCAGGATGCCCTGTGCGTTGTACAGGCAAGTTCTAAGCAGCTCCACAGAGCTTCCAAACCTTAAAAAGTAGTTAAAACAGCAGCAAAAGACTCCTGGAACAACCACCTCGAACCCTGCTCCGATTTGATTCTCGGTGTGTTTAACCACGCAAGGGGCTGTGGAGTCAGCCAGGCTGGCTGTGCCCCCTCACCCGGGCTGTCACACGCACGCCGCCGCTGGGGAGGCCAGTACCCACACCGCCTTCAGCTGCGGGCACCGGGTGCCGGGGCGGGGACAGGAATGAACTGCGGAAGAGTCAGTCAGAGGAGAAGGACCCTGGAAGCGCCGTTCTGCCCGCAGCCCGGCCACGGCTCTCACCAGCCCCGGCTGTTTGGGAAGGGCTACCTTCCCAGAGGGTGCCGCGGCTGCTCGGACCCCTCTCCCCGTGCCCTAGGAGCAGCGGGCGGGCTGTACCTGGGTCGTCAGCAATGTGCTTCAGGACCTCCTCGTCGGGCACGAACTTCACCCGCAGGCCGCCGCCCTCCCCCTCCAGCCGGCTCATGGTGGGCACCCTGAGAGCACCCCCGCCTCAGCCCCGCCGCCAGGGAGCGCCGCCGCAAGGCGCGCTCGGCGGCACTGAAGCGCTGGAAACCTCCGCCGCCTCACCGCGCCGCCCTCCGCAGGAACCGAGGCGGGCTCCTGCCCCTCCACCGCCGGCTTGCCGCGGTCTCCCGGCCGCCCCCCGCGGCGGCGGCGGGAGGAGGCTCACGTGCCAGACAACGGGCGACACCGCTGTTGTGAGGTGGGTGGGCGGGCATTGACCGCCGCCGTGCCCTGACTGACCTGTGCCTCAGCCAATCCGTGAACTTCTTTTCCGCCCCGCCTCCCGCCGGGCGGGAGCCGCGAAAGGGCGGGACTTCCGCTGCCGGCGAAGCGCACAGCCGGCGGGCCGACGGGGTTGCCGTGGCGACGTGAAGCCTCCGGGAGAGCCTGGCGGGAAAGGGCCTGGGCCTGGCACCGGCCCCCCCGGCGGCAGCAGGAACCGGGGGACGCCCCGAGGCGCAGTGAACTCGCACATGCAGCCCAGTGCAGCTGCTCCCGCCTCCCGCGTGTCAGTGCGTGCCCGCGCTGTGGAGGCCTGCGAGGGTACCCGGCCTTACCCACCCCACCAGCGCAAAGTTTAAAACAGAAAAAAAGCAATTCACAAAGTATTCATTTCTGTTCAGAAACCGCACAATATTTATTTAACATCTTTATATATATATATATATAATTTTTTTTTCTGCATTGCAGATTGTGTTGAGTTTTATACATCTCTATGTACAACGATTTAAAATAATTATATTTCATCTCTGGCAGGTATTTACAAAGTCAATAGTAACTACATTTCACATTTCAACAACAGTCAACAGCATTAACCAGCTCAGTAAGACAGTTAAGATAATGGCTTACATGCACCAATAACACGATCTTCAATATGTGCCATCTTCAGGTCTAAGAATGAAGATTTTCCCCTGGTCCCAGGTTAAAGGACATCACACAGCAGAGGCCGCAGTTGGTAAAATCCCATTTGGTTTTGTCCTTCACCAGAACTGGATCTTGACTGCCTCAGGGCCGGTCCCAGCAGGCAGAGCCGTCCTGGTGAGGAAGGGACACACCACCACGCTGCGTCCTCTCGCCTGTTTGTCCACAAGAAGTGGGCTACTCACTGCTTATGCTCCTTCTGTGACAAAGATTACATAATGCTAAAGTAGTAAAAATCCTCAGAAACCTTAGTTCAGAGAAACAAACCTGGTATGACAGAAAAAAGTAAGAAAATAACCTTTTAACTCTTGCAGAACGTTTCTTTTTGCTAGTAAAATTGACAGCATATCCTGTATTCTTACAAGGACACAAACAGATCAAAAGATTCATTGTAAAGTACAGGAGTTACAAATTTAAAAAATGCAGCATGGGGTACCTTAATTTAGTTGTTGGGGTTTTTTTATAGCAAATAAAAGCTACCATAGTAAATCTAAAATGTATTAATAGTATCTGATTTAATTATTAAAAATCTCTATTAGCTTTTTCCTGGAATCTTTGATATGAAAAAAAAAATGTTAAATGACTCAATTTTATTTAACCATACAGTATTTTTCCATAAATAACCAGCTAGTAATATCCATCCCAAAAGTATTCACTATCTGCAAGAAAACAGTAAGAAGTTATTTCAAAGTAATCATTGAACACTGGCACACAAAACCACACAGACACACCCCAGTACTAGGAATCTATTAATACTTGGACAAGTTGGTTTATCCTGAGTGATTGTTAACACACATCTACTGTATACTTGAAGCCACAAAGTTTTTACTACTTGCATTTTCATAAACTGATAACATGGAAGTCTAGCACAACAATAACTGCCTGAACAGAAAGAACAGTGTCAATAGCCAGTATTTCTGTCACTCCCAAGTCATCCTTATTTTAGAACAAAAGGTAAAAGGTTGCTTCATTCATATTATTTTTTTGTTTTTTGATTAGTTCTGGGGAGGATGAGGACTCAAACACACAGGATCCACTATCGATTTGTAAGAAAGTTTCCATGACAAAGCACCATAGAGTCACTAGGAGATGCTCTTCAACAGAAATCTCTCCCAGCCATTTTACCCTCTAAAACCAAAAGCCCGTGTGAATTCTATACCACATTTTAAGGAGTGATTAATCATCTTTTCAAGAGTCAAAATTTAAATTGCTTTAAAGAGTTCTACCAGAATGCAAAGATCCTCCACTCTAAATTACTTACATCCCACTGACTGTTGAAACACTGGGAGCCCACAGCCAAGTAACTGGTTAATAAAACTTGATCTCATCACTGCTCATCATGCACAAGCTAAAATGTAGGGCAAGATTTTACTGTACAGACACAAAGTTTTACCATACATCTGTTCCCATCAACAGCTCCTTGCAGGAATAACTTAGTAATCCTTTATAATAGGCGGGATAATCTATGGACCCATTTTAAATTCATTTGGTCCCTCAGATACTGCCTTTGGTAAAATCTGATGAACACAGTAGGAAATAAAAAAAATCAGGGGAGGGGAAGGAAGTAGCCTTAAGAAAAATAAAAGATGAAAGCAAAACCTGTGATTTTTTCATTAAATCTCATATACAGAAAATTAACACGTGACAGAATTTTACTAAATCCATTTCTGGAAGCTGTAAGGTATCCTTAGACTACTCGAGCTTGTTTCTGAACTTCTAATGTCATACAGGCCTTGACACTCACCAAACTTATAAGGCAAGTTTATCTGAAATGGCTAGCTGTTATGTTTTGAAATCTTGTTCCAAGATTTGTTTTATTTTAAATAAAATTTCATAATGACTATGTGAAAATACTCATATGTATCAGTCTTGCAAAATCCACTTACTGCTTGTTTTCGGGACCTTCTGACAAACCAAGCTGCTCACAGCTCACCATCATCTTCCACCACTGTGTAAGAGGCAGGTGAGCGTGCCTGGCAGGCTCTTCAGCTGGTCATGACAAAAATTTTGACAGACTGATAGATGCATTCACTAACACAACACCCATGTCATGATCTGTCACCCTGAATCACCTACAAAAAAGCTTTCCACAGCAAAGTTTATCCAAGTACCAGTGGGAAAACAAACTGAAAAATAATCAAGGAACATTAAGGCCCATATGCTAGAAACAAACAGCATTTGAAACACTGAAGAAAAACTAAAATATTGAACAATTTGATATAAACCAAGAATGCTATGCAAGTACAGAGGGCCTGGCTTCTTTGCTTACCATGCTTGGAATGGACTGGTATTTTGCAACTTTAGTCCTGCAATTGTCCTAAACAAGAAATTTAAAAAAATAAAAAAGGGGCATGTTTACTCTTCTGATGCAAACTATTGCTATGATGTAAGTGGTTGTTACAAATGAGACATAGCTAATGGCTTTAATGCTATATTAAACATGCCAAGATAGCAATATCTTTGGCAATGAGAAAATTGCAGAATTTAAGGATGAGATTATTAGATTTACTAACGTCAGAAACATCTTTTTGTTTTGTGTGCAGTACATGTATTTCATTCAAACATGTTCCATTATATTGTCCACACCTCCTCCAGGATTATGAGTACAGTGCCTAGTTCTGTACTGTTTGATTTTCATTATTTTACTCAAAAAGTTATTCTTGGTTCTCACTTAGTTTTCAAATTAACTTAAATCTGTAAATTAAGATAAACAAAAGTCTCTGGTTTGTGACCAAAGTCAAAATGCTGAACGCTTAAAAGAGATAGCCATTGGTTCATGATAAAATAGGACAAGTTTAAACTCTTAGGTTAAAATACAGCCATAGCATAGAATTATCTATTCCAAAATTAAATTTTCAAAATATAATTCTCTGAACATGCTATACATTAAATATTGAGGAAAGTTCCCCTGGAGCTAAAATTTTCCAAGAACACTAATAATCTTCATTAAAGAAGTAAAACCAGCCACATAGTATCTGGAGACAAAAAGGGATTAGAGTTGGGGCCACCTTACTACAGAGTAGCTTTACCACCATTAAGATGCTGGTCTCCCCCTTAATCTTGAAAAATAAGTTCATATTTACATACAGTATACACACAGTTGAGGCAATTGATTGTCAACACGTGACAAATGTATGTACCTACCCACACACATAAACCTCACATGGTGAGAAAAAACCCTGTCCCAGTAAACTCCAGTATTCATAAGTAGTGCAAATAAATACTTTGTCAGAAAACTTTTCTTTTTCTCACTATTTTGATGTTAAACCAGATCATTTGAATTATGTTAAAGCTAGCAGGAGTATGTGGAAAATGTTATATTTAAGACCAACACACTTGCAAACTACAAATACTAGATCTAATGCTTACTGGCTGCAACGTGGTGTTCAGCATTACAGAATGAATTATAATGTTAAAAAAAACCCTTGGAAATTCACATCAGAAAGGGTGTTCAAAGAAATATGCATGTTAAATGGACAATGGCGTACAAAGTCTCCAAATCAAAATTAAAAGGATAATACAGCAATTTAAACTACCATCTTGCAACTTTTGTTTTAAGAGGTATTTTTACTTCATCACTTTGCTACCTGCAGGATGAAAAAACAGCTCATCATTCAACCAAAAAGCTGCTGACAATAAAACCCTGAAAAGCATAAATCAAGCTGGAGTTAGCAATCCCAACGTTTTATGTTTTCTTAACATTACAAAGTCCAACAAAAATGAGTTGCAAAATGACAGCATATTATGATGTGGTAAGTATTGTATCAAGGAATAATTAATTTATCCCCACTTATTTGTATATATACATCAAAATATAGTACCCACAGTTGCTTACCTAAGAATTATGTGTATGCGCATGCACGTGCACATACAGTGGGAAAACCAGTAGCATTTTGCTTTTTTACCTTCTTTTATAATGCTGTAGTTGCATTGAAATACTGCAGAAAATCTAGTGCCTCAAATCAAGTACCAAATGTTCTAAAACAAGACACAGCAGAATGAACTCGGGATAAACAGATTTAAGTTTAAATATTTGTCACAGGTGTCAGAAAATTGTACTTTGTTTAGTAATTAGCATATATAATTAGAAAGACCACAGATTATTCCTTCAACCCATAACCCAGACACTTCAAATTTTACTTCTGCCACAGTACTTTGAAGTGTACTGAACTTCAGTGTATAAAGTTTTGCTACGATCTTAAACCACCCTGGCATAGTTTGAGACAGATCTAGAAGCATTAATGATAAACATGATACACAGCACTGACAAAGCCTGTCATTACAGCTGGTTTGTAGATATTAGTGATGACTCATAGATGTTGAACAGTAGCTGTCTGAAAAATGACAAAACAAGCTCTCACAACTGAAACACTGCACTAAAAGGGTAATTTTGAGAAGTTATAGATGTACTACATCAGCACAGCAAAAAAATATTTTTTTTAACAGGGATAAATCTGAACTCTTTAAAAAGCTTTATATGGGGTAGGTATATATATACACAAGAACAAACTAAAATAAAATGGATGATACAATAACAAAAGGCACATCAAAATGAGAACTGTAAAAATATCTTAAAAGGTAGTTCGACTAAAGTTTTAATGAAAAATTTATGCACATACATTTGACTTCCCTATCTGAAGTAACTGAGCTGTCTCACTTGCCTGAAATAATTTAATAGTGTGGGACCCCACACATAATATTTAAAGAGAAAAAAAAAAAAAAAAGGCTGTGAAATGTGGCCTGCTGCCAATTTAAGTGTCCTAAAACTTCTGGACTATAACAGCAAATGTCGAAAGTAGAGAACCTTGCTAATGAACAACCCTTACTTTTTAAAACACTAAAATTAAAAAAAAAAAAAATTCTTAAGAAATTCGCTAACACTCCTGGCTTTTCCTTTCCCAAAAATTCAAAGATTTAAGCAAATCATTTGGTCCTTCTCAATTTAGTGATGGCTCTTTAATAGAATTTCTGTTGTGATGGTCTCTACAAAATATAAACTTTGTACTTTCATCCACAATTTTTCAATTTTTTCCACTAGTAAAACCTTATAAAATAAAGAAGAGTTTAACCACATACAGCTTCTGACATTTTTGCAGAAAACGCATCGTAGCTTAATCTCAACTTTGCCTTAGCTCCATCTGAGTGCGATTGGTGGTCCTTAAAGATTAACTTCAATTTAGAAACTGTAAGGTCTTCTTTCTGATTATTCTATTTACTTTTTAATTGAATCTCTGCATCAGTCCAGATGCCATTTAATTCACTTTATGAATGCAAGATATGAAGATTAGACTACCAAAGTGACTTGCCAAATCACAAAAAACCTTCAAATATTTAAATGATTTTTAATGTAAATTTGAAAAAAACCTTCTAATTGAAATAACAATATTCAAAAGCAAAAAAACCTAAACAAAACTAAAACCAACTACCAGCAATGCAACATGATGTCATTGTCCTGGTTTTCTAAAGACTATAATTCAAAGACCACCTGCTATTTTTAACTGCTTATGTTTATCCTTCACAGTGACAGTGAAACCAAAGTGCCCACATAAAGATCATAACTCTTTCCTGTGGGTTTACAATTTGTAAACTTCCAGGATATCATACATTACCTCAGCATAGAGGATGAACTTTCCCCTTTTCTCTCTAGCAATCCAAAAAGAGATAAAGAGAGATGGAGAGAGAATGACAAACATTCTCCTGTGAAACCAGAACTGTGCTTCTAAGCAGTGTTCTCTAGCATAAGTACCAGCCAGTGCCCATACACCAGTCATATACATTCAAGGCACGGCTCAACAGCATGAGTTCTGAATTTTCTGGAGTAGGACCAATCCACTAAAGTGAAGAAAACTCAAAGGACTATAAATACCAAGGCAATGAGGTGTGATCCTTCTGGGAAAAAAGGACTGTCAGTAACCCTTTGCACAAACGGTGTTTCTAGAAAAGCATTTCACATTGAAGCTTCAGTGTTTCTAGCAAACTATTGTCTCTATCCCTGAGACAGCCCCTTAAGAGTCTGTCTGTACTGCAGGATTCTTCAAATGACTCTCTGATTGAATTCAGGGACACTAAGAAAGCAGCTGAGGCAAGCGGGGGTGTCAAACAGCCGTGATACCATATAAAGCAGCCTGAGAAATACTCTTTACCCGAATACACTTTTCAATTCAGTGATCAGCACCTCACAAAAATAACAACAACAAAACTGGAGCAGAGCTAGCTATTAGTTCCTGGGAAAGTAGTGTTTCCCTTCCACTTACAAACCAAATTGCTTTAACAGCATAATGTTGTCTAAATTTTAGTCTCTATGCAGAATGACCCTGTGTCCTGGAGGGGAAGACATGTAACATTACATATGGCTACAACGCCATTAGAAGTGCATTGTAACCTACATTATCTACTTAGAATCCTCTCTTTGAGGGAAAACAACTTGTTAATACGCATGTCTCAGTTGCTGAACATCAAAAGCTTCTGGGATGAGAGACTTGGGGCAGGCAAGAAAAAACTACCCTCATTTTAATGAAAAAAGTGCTGTAGGCAGCCAGGAGCAGCAATGACAATCCCCTCCCCAGAACTGATTGCACAGACTCAGAGAGGTCCAAAGTCACACTAGAATCTCTGAGGCACTCCTGGTTCTGAGAAAGAAAAGTCATGATCCAGTAGTCTTTGCAGTACTGTAGACCGAGAAAACAAACCCGTTTCTAATTCTTATCAAAGCCAAAGCATCATCTCATAGGGATCACATTCACCATTTCCGCCGGTGTCTCCAGTCTCACAGTGTTGAAATGGGACTGATCAGCCTACGATGGATTGCACATCACCCAAGGAGAAAGGAAGGCATGGAAAAAGGCATACAGTACATTATATACTGCTTCACAACTATGTTTACAAGAGGGGCGGGAGGGGGAATGAAGGTGAGGGAAGAATTATTGCTGTTTTAGTAATACAGTATGACAGCTAAACCAAATCAAACAAGATCACAACAGTCAGTATTTTCACACTGCGGGATGATGGTTCACGTTTTGCCTAAGGATGAACTTGCCTGGGGATTAAAGGGAAACAAGGAGTCCTAAGGAAGGGAGTCAAAGTTACACCTGGGATATCAGCTGCATATTGAAACTTGGAGATCGAGACTGCTTGGTTAGGGGAGCTCCTGGGGGAAGGAGATCTTTACCTTCCCCAACTTGGCCTAGTCGGTCCTCCTGTAGGCTGATAGTTGAAAACCGATTGGTGTTGCCAGCTGCTAGATTGGTAACACCATCTGTACCAGCTCCAACACTGGAGCCTGCTTGACTGCCATTCACATAGTCAAACGATTTACTGGAGGAAGCACTGGCGGTCCTGATCAGGCTCAAACTGTTGGTTTTTGGCACCACCTGCCCAGCAGGCAGGCTGAGGTGTTTTTTAGTAGGTGTCATCTCAATTATATCTGCACCAAGATCAGTGGATTGGTGCATGTACTGCTTCCGAGCTACTGAATCTCGAGGGCTGTCATTGGATTTTGCTGCAGAAGATGTTTCTTTATCCTTAGCAGAACGCCCGCTTGCTGTTTTCCTTAAGCTGCCCTTCTGGGATACTGATGCTTGAGTTTTGGTCCCAACTGGCTGGCTGCTGAGGGAAGCTCCTGATGAAAATCCTTCATCAGCATCATTAAGATTCACAGATTCCTCTCTTCCATTTATACCTTCAGTATCTATTAAGAAAAAAGAAACAACCCAAAAAACCCCCAAACCAATCAGAACACACAGTAAACGTTCAAGTTACATGAAGACAAGATGCACACAGAATGTCAAAACAAACCTCATTTGCTAATCCACCTGGTGTCCGCTTTCTTGAAAATTTCTGATTCTCAGCCAATAATCTTCCTGTCATATTTAGCAGAATAGCGGAATCTAACAATAAGTACACCCTGAGCTTGATTTTGCTTTCCTCTACACCACTTTTGTCACTTAGAATATCTCCAAACTTTGTCTATAAAAAGGTAATTTTGGTTAATTTTTCTTAATTATGTCTGCAGATACTGACGCCCATTCTATATGTGGTTTAAAAGACAACAAAAATAAACAAAAAAAAAACAACCCCAAAAAACCCCAAACCAAACCAACAACAACAAAAAAACCCCCCAAAACCTTTCAGACTAATTTTACTAATTTTACTAATTTATGACACATTCTGCTTGGCGAAGGAATAGAGGTAAAAAACCACTCCCAGGACTGACTGCAAAGATCCCAGCAGCAGGCTCGAGCTGTCATTTCCAACCACATACACCTTGAGCACATCTTCCACACAGCTGCTGAGCTCTGCCTCTGTCACCAGCACAGTCCCTGCTGATAAATCTTCCACCGCTAGCTCTAATTTTACCCTATTTTGAGGCAAGATCTAAGCATGTTCAGGATCTCTTCCAGTAAAAATAAGTTCTGGTTAGTGCTTGGTAAGCTTCAGAATTAGGCTGTTTCCCAGGCCAGCAATCACAATGCTGCAACAGAGGTAGAAGGCACTTGTGCATAGCTGGCATGCACAAATGTCAAACAATGTGACTATACTTTCTGTTGGAGGTTAACCTAATTCCTAGTTCTTTCTCCTCCAGAGCTCAATCCCCCCTGCATTTCCAGCAATCCTATCTAGGTGCTTCCACCAAATTTGCTTTTATCTCAGCATCTAGATTTTTCAGAGAAAAAAACCTAGCCCTTTTATTAAGAAAAATTTAACCTCTTAAACACTTCGTGTTATAGAACAGACACTGTGCTTTTGACTGGAATCTCAAAGAGGAAAAAAAAAGCCCAACAAACTTCTTTCTTAAATCCTTGTTTTCACGCCTTTAATATGATTAGGACTGTACAAAAAGACCTTTTTTAAAAAAAACAAACAAAAAAAAAAACCCAAAAAACAACTTATTCCAGTTTTTTCTAAGTTCCAAGTATTCAAAAGAAGAAAAAAAGCAGAAAACTGAATGGCACTCAAATTTCAAAACTGAAAATGGAGCTTGAGTTTTTGTTCCAAGCTATCTCATTTCAATAGGAAAAAGCCATAAAGTTTAACCATGTGAGCAAAAAAAGGAGACAAAGCCATAAGAATTTTGCTTTTCTTTATAAAAGCTGTGGAGCCTGCTTATTTGTGAGAAATCTGCAAAGCCTATGTCCCAGCTGTACTACTTTACTGGCAGTTTTTGTTCAACCCAGCTTGCCACCAAGCAAACACGTTTATATCTCTTTTGTGGAATGGAGAAAAAAATGGTGGCAAGGATTTGAGAGATTCTAACGATTGGAAGCTCATCCTTTTATGCTGATTGTTAGCAGAGCACTAAGGAATATTTTACATTATGGCAAGCAGAACAGACACAAAGCTTTCAGTGTTGTTGCTGCCTTTTTATAACAGGAATATAGCCTGATCCAACTTCACATTCCTGGAGTGTAAAGCAAAACATATTCTGTTTGAAACTTGCCTCTTATTTTCAAAAAAACCTTGCCTTAGAATTACCATTACTGTGTAAGAGCTTGCAAAAGATGTTTGGTCTAATTTGGAGATGGCTATTCTCAGGCGTCTCTCAGAACAACACAATGTGAGATTATTCTGTAGTTTTACATAGTTCTGTTTGACTCATTAGCCTCCTAGAAGCAGAAAGGTAATACAGTTAATTTTACTGCAGCCTCTCTTCCTTGGTAAAGCCTTTAGCCTTAGAAAAAGAGGCTACTTAGGCTTCAAGGGCTACTATTAAAGTGAATAGAGTGTTACTTGCCTTAACTTCCTCTAATTATATTAAAAATATATATACTTTCTTCCCCTCCTGCCACCCTGTTTGGTCAAACTAAGCTTTCATCTTCTCATTGAGATGTAAGTGTATTTTCATACATTAGACAGTGATGTATTTTATTCACAATCCACCACATCTTCATTCCCCCCACCCCAACCTTCCCACACATAATTGAAGATGCTAATAAAAATGACATAAGTGGAACATACTGAAAGCAAGAGCACTTTTTTCAATAATCAACATTTATATTTCTTGATATAATCATGCAAAACTGGATTAAAGCGTGTTTGGTTACAAGCAGCAATAGCAGCAGATTAAGTCCCCTCTCAAGCCCTTCTTATTCAAATAAAAGATGTGTAACTTGCAAGAAGGTATCTCCAGGCAATAATGTTAAGCTTTTTATTATTACAAGAACATTAGTTGTCTTCAAAGTTTATGTTAAAACATTGCTGAGTAATGTAACTAGAACAGACATTCCTATTCAGGGACAGTAAAGCAGAAAAGTTACAATGAAAAAGTGGAATTTTATCCACAGAATTTAAAGACAAGACTGAGAGGGGCTGCTGCAAGCTTTTGGATGCTGCAACTATACAGAGGCCCAAGCAGCTCAGCAGTGCTAAGAAATGAAGAAGATAGAGAAGACAACATGCAAGAGAATTTCTGTCTAGTCTGATCAGTATACCTACAAAAGTTCTCAGTGGGACTGAAATAATTCAGCAAACACGTAATCTTTTCCAAATACATGTTATTTTTCCTCTAAAAACTGCCCTCAAAAACAATAAAAAAATGTTTGAGTCCTTACATACTCTGTTTGCGGGGGGGGGGGAAGAACGAAGTTATAAAGCTTTCTTTTTTTCCCTTCCCAATAGATCAGTAAGACAATTAAAAAGGTAAAAAAAAAACCCAAACATCTAAAAACCTACTCCTCCCAAGCACTCTTCTACTGTAAAGCCAGAAGAGAAAGAGACAGTGCAAACTGACAATAATCGTATCAATTGCACTACAGTGTGTATTCAGGACTCTCACTGTTCATTAAGAAGACAAGTACATAATTGATCCTGTAGATGCATATACAGCATTCTCCACTGACCCAAAACAGTGCACATATCCACAGCTGCTACCACCCTCAAGCGGAATAACTCGTAAGGCATTATTGAGTCATTCTTGAAATCTGCTTTTTTTTCTACTTATTGAGTAAAAACACTGATCTGAAGAAGGGGTTTTATAAAGCTTTTTAAAGTGACTTTTATTCTGTTTATCCTTTCCATGCCTGAAAGTTACTAGAAATTCACTAGAAATTATCAGTCTTTCATTATATTGTTTAATATTAGAATTATATTTATGAGAGGGAATTTGCTAGCTGAAACTTTTTGTGAAATCAACATCAGTAAAATATTAGACCACTATATATACACATGAAATTATCTACTAATGATGAAGCCAAACTCCATTCCTTGGCCTTCTCCTAGATGCTGTCAAATGGCAGAATTCAGTTCGCCCAAGCATGTAATTATACATTGCTAATGTCAGAGAAAGTAAAGGGTATTCAACCCACTTCTAAAGAAGTAAAGCATGTGGAAAGATGCCCTATCCAAAAACATGCCAAATTATATAGATGTCTTAAAACAAACTAAGACTAGAAGGTCAAGTCTTTATCAATTTCTTCCCCACTTCCTGTCTCTCCTAGAAGGTTCTCTGCAACTGAGGACTTCTCCATATCCTTCAGGTCATGCACATGCAAAGTTTAGTAAAATGGAGTAAGACCAACTGAACAAGTGAATTTAGAAGACAGGACTCATTTACTGAGCATGCTCAAATTCACTATGCACCAAGGAGTAGATAAACCCACACTAAACATTTTTATGCAACTATCTTCTACAGAAGCATGACATCTTAATTATTGTTTCATAGCAACTCTGATTAAGGATAAGAATTCTGTGACAGCACTACATTAAATATCCAAAGTCTCCAGATGAATAAATCTGAAAAGTATGTCGCTCATATCCAAATGTGCAACTAAATCTCATGTATGATCAACTTATATGTTTATAGATAGGCTGGATATACCAAAGGAATTTTCAGCTAGAAAAGAAGACTTAAGATAGGAGAACATTTGAAAATATATTTAGCTACATTTACAAGAAATGAATTCTTCTCTCTGAGGAGAAATCATGATTAAATTCAGTACTCAAAACTACATCTTTTGTGGAGTAAAGATGAGAAAATTAATAGATGAACTTAAGCAAGATAATCTTCTACGGGCTACTCTATCTGCTATTCTTGGCCGCAGAGCAGACATACGAAGTCCTACAGCATTTGTGTGGACAGCATGAACAAGAAAGAAAACAGTAATTGTTTCTAAAGCTTTTAGAAACATGACAACCTGGTTTCTTCTTGAAAACACAAGCACTTTTGGGTACTTGTCTTTAGAATAGGCAGCTCATTCATGTAAACAAGCTGTATGTCTATGAATGTTCAACTAAAGGATGATTGGCAAATAAAAACATCAGCAGTTTTATATGTCTTAGACTTGACTTTTAGTGGGAACAGGAAACTTCATTCTTGGAAATTTAAAAACTGCAGACTAGCAAGGCACTGTTGTAAGTAAGTTGTAGCGAAATCTATTCATACTCTATACTGTCTATTTTTCACGACTAGACTCATGTTCAACTGGTGCATTTTTCTCTTCTGAATATTAAATTAAACATGCTCAGTAATAGAAAGTTTCCAAGCAATTCCAAAGCTCTTGGCTATTACCCCTGGGTTGGGGTTTTTTTTTGCCCTTTTTTTTTTTTTTGCCATGCCAAGCAGTCTTTCACCACGCAGATGCAAGCCACAGGCCAGCCCATGTGATAACAAAAGGTAGTACCTGACCTGATGTTAGGTATATAGGGGATGCGTGTATTGCAAAGAGAAGCTAATACACCCTGGGATAGCGGAAACACACACTAGAATGGAAAGAAGTTCTGCTTGGGGATAGGGAGCCAGGATCCTCCTCCAGCAACTGCCTCACTGACTTCTGCCTCCTCATCTCTGTCCTACCCTCTGTTGTGGCTGCTGCCAAGGTGGGCTCCGGGAAGCCATGCTCAGGGGTCCTGCGCATCAGCACCTCCCCCTCTTGCTCACGTTTGATCCCTAGGTCTGTGGAGTCGTGTTGGATCGGTGAGCCAGGTATGCTTGAGTCAGCCTCGTTTGAGAAGTCAAAGCCATCTGGGATTCAACATATAACATTTTAGTGCTTTCTATTTCTTTCTTGGCATCCAACCCAGGCAGGGAAAATAGAAAATTTATGTGGACATGGAACAAACACAAAACACTACCCATGCTTAATTAAAGGTCGTGAGAACATCCACAGAAAGGGACAGGTGGGCTATATTGTAGACCAGAGACTAGCGAATGAATATAACGGCAACTATAATGAAGACAAACACGATCCAGAGTCCTGAAAACAGAAGACAGCTACTTGTTGTCCTGGACATCCTGATTCAGCTGAAGACCAGAGGTCATCAAATCCTTTGGCACATGATACAGGAAAACAAAACAAGACAAAAGTACCATAGGAGCCCTTGTTTCCAGACTCTTTTACTCTCAATTTATTTTTAGGTTATTCTACTTTTTACCTTCAGCCCTTTATGCAGCTTTTTAAATCAATCTTTTATACATGTAGCAACAAAGCTTTTTAAGTCTGACAAAGTGATTTCAAAGCAAGCTTTTTGCTACACCTACACTGAAAATGTCACCATATCAATGTTAATATTACTACATATTTATTTTTTTCTTCATACAGTCAAGCACACTTCCATACAACATAACTACTCGCTGAGAAAAAAATGACTAATTCTAAGCTATGCAAAGCTATTTTACGACATGGCGCCTCTCTAAATTTGGCCATATGAGCAAGCTTTCCCTCTCCCACTGCCTTCAGTAGCTTTAGGAAGCTGAAACCCTATCAAGGTCTGGATAACACCATTCATTCTCTGAGCTATTTATGATGGGAGTAAGTTGAGTTTTAGCGTGGGTTAAAGGAGGACTCAAATTCTAAGCCAAGCTCTAGCCCTACAATTTTATACTGTGTTACATAGAGGAAAATAGAAGTCTTATCAAACATTTTTCAGCTTCTCCATTTTCTCGCCTACCTCATGGCTTATCACAAATCAAAACCAAAACAAATATCTCAAATGTTCATGTTCATGCAGTACTCTGAAGATGTAAAATACTACACATTGCTATGGAATATAACTTTTCAAAACCAACCAAACAAAAAAACCTCAACCAACTGTTCTGCAAACATTCAAATTCATAAGCCAGATTACAGTGATGGTGATGAATACAGAACACTACAGTATTTGCTCTTTGCAGAGAAAGCTCACCTTCTCTCCTCCAGCGATGACGACGGATAGAAGCTGTTGTAATGGCAGTCCGAGAAATCCTCGGTATTGTCGGAGTAACTTCTACTTTCAGTACCTTCTGGCCTTCTTGTGATGAATCAGGAGCATCAAAGGGCAGTGAATTCTTCATGGCATTTGCAACCTAAGATAGAAGTAAAATGCTATACTACTATTGTCCATGACTGCACCAGTGGAAATATTAGATTTCTTGCTGAAAACAGAAAGGGAAACAACCAGGAAATGTTAATTATGTCAGATCCCATCTAGATGCATGGCCCCATACCCAAGATTCACAGTTGATAACTATGTTGAAAAGCTCATCATAAACCTATTCCCAAAAATATAGCTGAATTTTCTCTTTTTTAAGGTAATTTATTTTGTTCCATGTTTGCCAGCTGTACAGACAGAGTTAACAACCTACAAAGGAAGGTCTCCATCCAAAAAAGACTGCAAAATGACAAGGAAAGTACCAGTTATGTTTTATGACAAGAATGTCATAAAACTAAGTCACAGTCCAAGTCAACGCAAACAGCATATGGCCTTGTATAAGGAGCTGACAGGACCAGTTTCCACCTCAGCCTACCCTATCTTCTTTATTGTATAAAGACTTGTAACTAGCCAATGGAGTAGTGTTAACTGTTTAGCATATAACCATAATCAAGCATCTCCTAGTTTTATGCTATAAGGAACATTTTCATACGTTTCCCTCAACCTAGTGACAGAACTAACGCACTTTTAAACCTCATCAATATTGCCTTGATATTCTTAGGTTACCAGAGGTCTTGGAAACTTAAGGGACATCCAACAAATTCTTTGAACTCCCAAAGCCCACATATACCAAATCTGCTTAACTAATTAAGTTGTCTTTCATTAGCATTTACAAAAACACAAACTATGAGAAATCTACTAAACCACTGGAACAGACCCTACTGACAGAACTTTGCACTGTCTTGTGAAGATCTCAGATAACATTTGATAAAAAGATTATATTAATGCATATGGCATGCCATAAAAACTCCATTAATTAAAAGTGTTTATTTGCATTATTATAAAGTAAAAGTTACTTTCCTACAAGTTACAACATGCAAACTGTCCAGCAACCATGAGAAAAAATGAAACAGTTCCAAACAGTAAGGCCACAGATCACAGGACATTAATTAAATCAAAGACTTTTCACTTCCTCAAAGGATCTGGAATGGCTGCCATATGATTCTGATCTCCAGCTGCTGTTGTAATCCTGTAATTCCACATTAAATATTTTATCTAGTGTCTTCCTGTCTGGCTTCTAACCAGCACTAAAGATTATTGGCACCATCACAGATATGCTTCTTATCATTCTGCCTTCCACTTGGTCCAAAACTGATCTGCCCTTTGCTAGCCAATCCTCTCAGCCTCAAGACTTGTGAACTGTTCTATTTGCACATCGGCCTTTTTTCATGCCATCCTCTTAAAATGGTACAAACTGCATTCACCCTATCCTTGATCACATTAAAGACTTCAGAAACTCATTTCTGCTGTACTGAACCAAAGCAGATCAAATGCCATAGTATACAAATTTTTGCCTTCTCGTCTTCTACTCACTAGAGTTCCACCCTCTTTTGAATAGGTACCCTACTCAGTATACAGGATTCAAAACTAAAAAGTAGTACCAGAAAGTTTCTGCAATAGGACCAGAAAAGTGACAAAGCACTTCTGCTTGTTGAACTTTTTAATAGATGGCCCTTTCTAAGAGCACAAATTGTACTTCTGGGGCCCGAGGAGATTATGGAGATCAAAAAAAAAAAAATATAATCAGTGCAATAGTACAACTTTGAAACAATCAAAACAACCAGTTTGAATGAGTCACAGCCCTCCTCTGACAGAAAAAAACAAAACTATGATCCTTCTGGATGCAAAAAAGAACTGTGTCTAATCCAGCACTGAAAGGCAGGAAAACAAACAAACAGCAACTATGAATGACAAAGGAGGGCTGATTTCAGTCAAGACAACCACTCTTGCCTATCAGAACTCTAACAAAAAGAACATCCAAAAAATAATAACATCAAAAAAATACACTTAATAAAGGTGCTGCCACAATAGAGACTTGCTGATCCATGCTTCTCATGTACCAGGCTAAGAAAGCCTGTGTGTCTCTGCACTGAAGACAGGGATTTCCATTTGAAACAAGCACAGAACTTATAAGTTTAGAGGAAGAGACTGATTGGAACGGAGCTACTCCCCAGGTCCAGGCTTGCTTGTTAGTAATACTGAGTCTCAGTGGCTTGTTTGCCCCCTGTAGAAACTTCCAGTTTTTACGACTATGAAACCAGCACTAGGTGTTTGTTAACAGAGATACTTTTCCCAGGAAAAAAAAAGCCTGTCCCTTGTATTACACTTCTTGCCTTTCCCAGTGTAGTCTCTGGGTAACAATGAAAGAAGACCACTTCTACATTACAGATAATTCATGGCATTCCAATGCTGCTATTTCAGGGTAAGGGTTTTTGGGTGGTTCTTTGTTGTTTTAAGTCCACAGGCAATATAAACCTAATGCATTGGCAATTCCAAGCACGAACACAGGCTGGGTGGAGAATGGACTGAGAGCAGACCTGAAAAGAAAGACTTGGGGATGTTGGTGGATGAGAAGCTTGACATGAACTGGCAATGCATGCTTGCAGGCCAGAAGGCCAACCATATCCTGGGCTGCATCAAAAGAAGTGTAGCCAGCAGGTTGAAGGAAGCGATTCTGCCCCTCTGCTCCACCTGGAGTACTGTGTCCAGCTTTGGAGCTCTCATAAGGCTGAAGGATGTGGACCTATTGACATGGGTCCAGAGGAGGGCCACAAAGATGACTGGAGGGCTCGAGGGCTCCTATGAACACAGGCTGAGAGAGTTGGGGTTGTCCATCCTGGAGAAGACAAGGTTCTGGGGAGACCTTACAGTGGCCTTCCAGTATCTGAAGAGGGCCTACAAGAAAGCTGGAGAGGGACATTTTACCCAGGCGTGTAGTGATAGGATGAAGAGCAACGGTTTTAGACTGGAAGATGGTAGATTTAGATTAGATATCACGAAGAAATTTTTCACTGTGAGGGTGGTGAGGCACTGGAGCAGGTTGCCCAGAGAAGTTCTGGATGCCCCTTCCCTGGAAGTGTTCAAGGCCAGGGTGGATGGGGCTTTGAGCAACCTGGTCTAGTGGGAGGTGTCTCTGCCCATGGCAGAGGGGTTAGAACAAGATATTCTTTAAAGGTCCTTTCCAACCTAAACCATGCTATGATTCAGCAATTCTATGGATCTACTGTACTGTCAAAAATACTTCTCCAAGAGACATACCCAAACACAAGGACCGTGATGTTTCTCATTGTAATGATGACTGATGGTATTCTCATAATTATACAAATAGCTTGACTACAGATATCTAAAAACAATCTTAACATGGGGATTTGCCTGAATATTAAACGGACTTCAAAGAATTTGCTGCTGTTAGGAAATCCTAGAGGCTGAACTTGAAATTTATGTGATGCTTCACAGATGATGTTTTACTTGGTGCCAGTAGTTTTAACTTTAAAATACGAAAATTTTATAATGCTGCTAGATTATACACATCTCCTAGAGAATGCAATGAGGTGAACGGACTCCAACCTTTGAAAAAAGTCAAACTGCTTGAATATATAGTGTGAGGCCAAGGACACGCAGATCATCATTTTACAAAACAGAAAATTACTTAAGGGTGCTTTTTAAAAATTGCAGTAAGACGAGAGAGGAAGCAAGGCAATCATCAGAGCATTAATACCCCACAGATATACCTGCACGCATATGCATGAAAAACCTGACAGTGGGGGAAGGACGAAAAATTGGTGATGTCATGATGTCACCAACACCAGACAATAGGATAGAGAGGCAAAATGAACTTTGAAAAGAAAAAAAAAAAGACATTCTCGAAGATTCTTACAATTAAAAGTAGTCTTTAAGGCCAAACTGATTAAAAATGAACAATACAGACTGAAAATTGTCATATCATCAATTGAATTAAGTTCCAGATCCTCCTACACACTTTTTAAACATAGTAGTTTGATAGGGTGGCCCAATTCAGCAGGTTCAATATTTAATTTAAAACTTTCAATCTGATGGAGCAATGATTCATTTCCAAAAGGAACCAACTATTGTAATTCAATGGATACCAAGCATTTAAAATGCTGCAGTGTCAGAAAGCTTGCAGATATATTTTACAGCCAAAATTAATTCATCAAGAGAATAATTTTATGTAATTTATTGCAGAAGCAAGGGATCTCAGATTGCCACATAAAAAGATTTTTCCCAATCCACTTCTTTCTCAGTTATGTAAAAAGCAGTGAAATTTTACCGCTTTTAGTTCAGAGGAGCACTAAAGGCTTCTAGCCATAATTCTGATGCAGAAACTGAGACAGTAGTCTATTTACTTTATTCTCCTTCATTTTCCCTCTTATGTTGATTCTCATTTCTGCATCTGACAAAAAATAAAATCCTTCCGTTACCCCTTTCTCTCATTCAACCTCCTCATCCTCCCCAATAACATCCACCTGCATCCAGACCAGTTTCACCACTTTGCCCATTTCATTTATCTCTTCTTATGATCAGAACAGCAAGTATAGTGGAAACTGAAAAAAACAATCAGAAGAACTCCATTCTATTGCTGTTCCTCTAAAGAAGGTAAAGATTAAGACCTGTGTGGCTTTGATCAATCAAAATCTGACACTGACTTTAGAGATGAAGCTCCTTTTCACTTCAAGCTCTATCCTGCTGATGTTTTTTCTACTGTGTTATCAGTTTAACCACACAGCATATTCTAAGCACTGATGAGGGTCTAGAAGCAAAGATAACACCTTTTTTGCAACCAATGTCTTATGACATATAACCATTTGATTAAGCTTATTTGAATCACTCATCGGTAGCTTATGCCAGAACAATATAAACATTTTGATCCAACTGCAATACATTAGAAAATCCTAGCTTTCAGCATCAATGACTCCTAGGAGATCCCAGCATCCTAGCTCAATACTCAAGCAGAAAAAACATGGTATAAATAGCTGCATTGAAAACACCAGCTGTTAACAACCACTTGCATTTGGGAGTGCAGTAAATGGCCACAAATGCTTTCATTACCAGTCCACTTCAGAAACACATCCATACTCCTCTTAACTAAGTACATAAATTGCAATGGGTATTTCTTACCAGCAGAGGCTGTGAGTAGAGTTCAAGCTGTGCTCTGTAAATTATGTCCTCCAATACCTCCTGGCCAAGATCCCACTGACCATTATATCTAAAAAGTAAAGAAAGATATTTATCTTTCATATCTTATGAACTCAATCCTTTTTTCTGCACAAATCCAGCTCTTCACTTCTTTAGTGATGTAGAAAGTTCATCGACTGCATGTACACGCCAGGCCCTTCGCTTCTTTTAAAAGTACAGACAAAGGATTTAATTGTTAATCTTGTCAATGTAACAAAAAAGCAGCTCGCTGTCAGCTCCAAGCAATACAAAGCTGATGCCATAACCAGGACAAACTTAAACATTAAAAACAATGGGATCAAGATGTAACAATTAATGGTACTTAGCAGAACCAAATCTCCATCAGAAATGGATTTTTGCTACCTCAGAAGTTACTGACATTCAAGAGTCCTGCAATTCATCAGGTTATTTTGGCATCCAAGCTCATTATGCTCATGTGTCTGGTGGTAGTGGAAACTTGGGAAAAGATGAGTCCAGAAGCCTAACTCTCTTCAGCACCTACTTCTGGCCCTTCATCACCTAATTCCATGCTGACAAAGATATTTTCAAATAATTATGGCTGAGTGAGTGAGCAAGTAAGAGAAAGTGCACTAATGAAGTTGTACACTTCTGATACATATTTAACTATTTTTTTCAATCATAAAAAACCCAACTAGTATTACAATTATGTAAAACCAGACATTTCTCTTTACAGAAAAAAACCCATCCACTTACATGGCGTAATAGACACCTGTGAGGAGCTGCACCATGAAATCAGGGTCTAACACCACTCTACCACATTGTTCTTTCCAGCGTTTCTCATGCTGCCGTGGAAATCCACTCACACACAGCCTGGAAAAAACAGACCGTTGTAAAAAAAATGTTAACCCCACAAAGATTACAAGTGTCTTTACATCACAGAAATTTTAGTTTGCTTTCAAAACGTATTTTTCAAATTATACTTACACAACATAGAACATTCTTATGTTGCTCTCCCAATCATTAAAGCAGTTTTACAACAGTGCCTTGAGATGTGGCTTGCTGATAATCCAGTGTTATATAGCCATTAACTCCACCTGTTTTCTTCAAATCATAATCAGTTTCTAAAGAATAAGGGTGGCAACATGTTCTCTACTGTCAGTCACCAAGTAGGAGACTCGCCTCAAAATTCAGTAACCAAACCCAACTTTCTTTAAAGGAAACATTTCGGTGGTATAGAAGAGAAATATGTCTTCTCCTATCTAATGTATGGTGACAGCATGCAACCACCTTTCACCTAAAGATGGATAATGCAGATACTGTATTCTTCAGAATTGCACTCAGCTGCATTCTAAAAAAATACTTGACTTGAAAAAAAGGCCTGCTTTCTCATGTGATATACTGCATCACATTGAGTCTCCATAAAAAAACCCAGAATTATGTATTTATAACTTTAATACCTAATTCTTCACCATGAAAGCAACACATGGCCACTAATACATAGTAATTCCTGCAGTGTTTAAAAAACAACAGAAATCCCTAACCTATAAAATGTTGCCTTTTCTCTACCCAAAGAACAGATCTAATTTTCAAATGCAGGAAAATTCAACATATTTGCGAAATTTAGCATAGCCACAACTCAAGAGGAAATGATAGAAGCATACCAAAACTTAACCCATTGCCATCAGAAATCACGGGAAAGAAAACAGGCTGTAATCTTAACTACATATGTATTATATTACTACATAATATATGTTGTTGGAAGCCAGTCTGATCCTTCTTCCTACATAACTGAATTCCGTGTAGTGATTTTCTTTTGTGGCAATATTGTGCTGAAGCAAACAAGCTAAATCAGAAAACATTTCAAGAGGTTCCTCTGTTTGGGGTAGCAGAAGAGAGAATTTATCTCATTTGAGAGAAAAATGCTGGTGGAAACAGGCATATGGGAATATCAGATATACTTGAGATTTTTCAGAACAAAAAGCAGGGATTTCTGCCAACTAGATGCTGCTAAGACTATTCAACTATTCAAGGTTATATAAAGGGCATGTATAAGAGTTTGAGAAATCACAGTAATGAATTTTCCAGAAAGTGGGATGTCGTTATCAGGGGAAAAAAGAAAGGAAGGAAAAAAAAACCCTAAACAAAAAAAACCCAAGCCACCCAAACCAAAGAAAAAAATCCAAATAAATCACTAAAACCCAGAACAGCATGCAAACACTTCATATAACCCATCCTCAGAAGCAAGACATTAACATTTGGAAGTAGAGGAAATACTGGTGGTATTCCTCACAGGATTTTTAAGGTGACCATAATGAAAAATGTCTGAAAGATAACTAAATCGAAAAAATGCAGATCAGCCTGAGTAGTTCAACTACTTTTCCCCAAAAATTGCCTTTTTTTTTCCTTTCTAAACCACAGAAAGTTACATAACTAGAATGAAAGCCCATGCAGTAGTAAGATAATCCATGTGTTTTATCTGTATGTGAGTGCAGCTTCAAATTTCCAATTAAGTTGCAGGACTGACCAAGATTTACATATTTTAAGCTATTAAACACAATAAGTAAATGAATTCTTTTGTTGTTGGATTAATATTTAGAAGTCTAGATGCACCCTGCAAGACTATTTCAAAGGTAAGTGTCTCACCTGGAACCCATCCTACAAAGTGATTGGTAAGAAGAGGCAGGCATATAGACAATAGCAGAATTGTAGCACAACATAAGAAAGCTCAGCACCTCAAACCTGAAAAAAAGACAAGAGCAAAACCTTACATGGTCTAAATTCTTAATATTTCATCAGAATTTAACACAAGAATTCTACAACTCATTCTCAAAAAACACCCCACAGGAAAAACCGTCAGAAGTAAACACACAAATCCAGAAATCATCTCGCATTATAATTCACTAACTTGAAACATGTTCAGTATTAAACTGAACCTTAACTAAACATTCAGTATTAAACATTTAAAATTATACTTAGACAAAGTTATAGAATGAGACAAATCCACAATGCATTCAAAATTATTTTATCCGTTTTCCCAGAGCTGGGTTTAGACACAGGTAAAGCTGCCAGTCAGTATAACAGCAGGGCAATTTCTCTCATCCCTAGTTCTGTCTATCCACTCAGTTCTACTCCTCTTTTCCTGTGGAAAAAGGAGTCACAGCCTCAGAGTGAAAGCTGAATTTTGTTACACTTCTAGGAAAATTTGAGTTGACAGACATAAACCCAAATATATTCCTGATGGACACAGAAGCGACAGAGAAGTTACTCTCCTCTAAAGTAACTAGAGAAGAACGTACAAAGTTGGATCAAACAACAAAAATACTATACCTTAAGATTACCAAGACTGTTCTTTAGATTTATTTCCAAGCACTTAATGTCGAGAAAGGACCAAACACATAATATATTTGGTCTTAACGTTTAAGGACTTCTTGTCTGCACCTCTGATACTAGAATACATCCACCTACCGGTTCTGTGCTGTGAAGGTTTCTCTTTGAGGATGAAGATCACTGTAAACTACCCTGATGAGATCGTGCTGACATAGAGCTCCTTCAGTTAAAGCCATGGATCCAATAGTAGAGGGCTGGAAGTAAATGGTAGGAGAAGGAAGGAAGGAGGGGGAAGAAATCAAGCTGTAAGTAAAAGGTCCCCGAAAGCATTAAAACTCCTAACCACCTAAGCCAAAAGACACATTTGTCTTGTGATCTGTAAAAAGGAATAATAGTCCAGAATACAGTAGATCTAAAAACATTACCTAATTTTATTATTATAAGCAGCTTCCGTGCTTACAAGCAACAGAACAGATGAGAGCAATTTTCAACTTTGATTCTTACATATCCGTTAAGTTTGTCCTAATTGCACATATCTTTTGCACACCAACAGTAGAGAAAGAAAAACAGAAGTCCAAGTTCAAACTGTATTAAGGAGGAGTTAGAAGGAAGACTACTTTTATACTAACACGTAAGAGGCAAAAAACCACAGTTCCAACTACAACACTAACCTCCATTCAAAATGGGCACTGCCAGCAAAGTTTTTTAACATTTACATTCCTTTTCTTCTACTAATGCTACTGAATTCAATTACGCTAATTGCAAGCTATTGTCATTGAAAACTTACTGCAACAAGATGCATCTAAAATGGCCTGTTGCATCAAAAGGATCCAGTTTTCATTCCTCTAATAGATCCAATTCTAATTTACCACAGCAGCTCTCTTACCTCATGATATATTGAGGGTTTAGATAATGAAGGGATGGTGAAAGATAAAACTTTGTTGTTTCCATCTTTGTCAGCAATTTCCTGCATTAAAAAACAAAACCAAAACCCAAACAGAAGCAAGCAAATAGGGTTTGAAATAACTTTACACTCTTAAAAGGCGTTTAAAAAATAAAAAGTTAGATGTCCTGATCTGATAAGACTATTAACACTCTAAGGTCTCTGTGCAGCTCCAGAATATGAGCAAATTTATATACATATTTTAAAAGTGGGAAAGACCTCTCACAGACTGTTTTGCAGAATCAGCCAGCAACACTTAAAAAAAACCCAGCATTTGCTCCTAAATCAGTGTGACTTCACCAAAAACAAAACAAAAAAAAAAGAACAAAAAGCTTTCCTATCGCACCTTCACATTATAATAGAATTGCATAGTGGACCAAGGTTAAACTTCAAACCTAAAAGATACAGACACATGAGGGCTGATGATTCACTTGCTGACAATGGGCAGTACTTCATAATAAATGCACCACAGAGAAAAGGTGAAATCAAGGGGACTGACAAGGTTTCTTCAGGCTTTCTATCAGTAAGAAATACACAGCATGTTTTCTCAAAGGCTTTCAAACTAGTCTAGGCTACCACATAAGCAAACCCAGCAGTTTTTAAAACAAATATACTAGGATCAAGCACATAAGATTGTATCAAAAAGGAGTCTAAAATCCTGCATTTTCACTTTGTACAGCCAATTTCCCAAAAACGAGCTTTAGTCATTCCAGTTTATGTGAAAACTTAGCCCAAGGTAGCACAGTACTTGTAGTAGGCTTTAAGGATCACAATGGGAGGACAGCTGATAGAATTTAACAGAATGCAAAAGATTTATCCTTGTCTTTCACTTTCTAAGTATTGAGAAAATAACTTCACTCCATAAGTCTCAGCATATATGCAGAAAAATATCAACAACTTAAACATGGGAAAAAAAAATAAATAAGTGGGAGCCACTGTCCATTTTGAGGTCTCTTCCTGAATCTGGAGAGAATGAAAAACTTAATGTCCTTAAAAATATATGAAATCTCCAATAGGACTTTCAAAGGAACTGCAAAAGGACCCTTATGAGAAAACACTCAAAGATGGTACTTCAAAACAGCAAACAGTACCAAAAATCAGCAAGCAGTTTCCAATAGTTTTTCTATCAGAACAAATCTAAAAATAACTGGCTCTTCCAGATGTTAGAGCTGATCTATAGACACATAACAAAAATACTATTTTTTACTTTTTTTTTTTTTTTTAAGAACAGCAGTTTGACTGTTCTGTGTCTTATCATGTGTAGAGCCATACCACACAATTTAAATTTCAGTATAAAAAGTTAAGTCCTACAGTACAGGAATTTCTACTAGAGAATGCCTGTCTTGGCAGTATTGCTAAATTTATAAAATAGCCTCATAACATTACAAGAGTAAACATTTTCAGACTAAGGTAAGGCTCTAAAAAAGGATCTAAAAAAACTACTTTTACATCCAACAGCCAAACTTAATCATTTAGAGTTACTTCTACTTATTCTTAAAACCACTTTTCCACCCAAGATAACTACCTGCCTCAAACAGACACACACATGTATCTAAGTGCTAGCATGCAGAGTGGTTTTAGTTTAAATTCCCTTTAAAAAGACTTATTTCAGAGCAAGCAGGGGGCAGGAGGAAGTGACACATGAAGATTCACCAAGCGTATTGGTCTGACAAGTTGTATTTTTCAACGTTAAGGAAGGCTACTTCATTTCCTTAAAAACATCAGTATATAACAGTTCATGAAAGCCCATGAGATGATCCTTTTTAGTTAAAATGTTAGTCTCAAAATGATTACTATAAAAAAATAAAAATTATTTTTGCAAACATGTTCTTACTAAACCTTCATTACTTTTCTCCTGATTAAACATGCTTTCATGTAAGTGTACTATAATTTTAAATTTGTTGTTCCAATAATTTACTTTATTCCTAGTGGTCAGTGACACAAAAACTCAGATCAAAGCTTTCCGAAGCCATTCCCACTCATCTCACTTACCAAGTTGTAAATGCCAAGCAGCAATGCTTCAATGCAACCATTACTTTGCCTGTCCCTGCTGGCAGTAAGACGCAGATATACCCAGATCAACTCTGGTAAAAATTGCAGTGTGAACCTCTTGAGTCGAACTTCAGAACTACGATAAAGTTCAAAGAGCTGATGACAAACAGGCTCCAGGAGCTGTGGAAAGGCAAAAAGGGTAATGAATTGCTGTTAGGCTTCTCTGGGAATGAAATAGCAAATATAGGGGCTATATCATACAGCCACTGCAACCAGTAAAAATTACATTCCTTGACAGCAAGTAAGTGAATGAACCAAAACAATAACTGCATTCCTTTTAAGGGCATCTATAAGGACAGACCTGAGAGGTACTGGTATGCAGCATTGGAAACTGTGTTCCTACTACAGTGACTACCAGCCTGTGCTTTGAGAACATCTACGGCTGTCAATACAAGATATATTTTGTGTACAGATACTAATGTGACAGACACATGGCCTGAACTATGTGCACTGTAAAACTTTAATGGTGCAGTTGTAAGGTTTATAAAAGTACAAAGGTTAAAGATTAGCTGCTCATGACAGGTCTATTGACAGAAATATGAATTAATTTAATACCTGCATCCAACAAGCATGCACCTGTTCATTACAAAGTCAGCTGATTTTTCCATCTTGAGCTGCCCTTCAGGTTTCAGTACAAGAATCATAAAAGGCCCTTATCAAGTCAGTGTGATAAAAGCACAAGAAAAATCTTGCATTTTAAGAGTCTGCAATGCCAAACCAATAGTTAAGACACATCCACAGAACCGTTAATGAACAGAAAAAAAATGAACCACATCAAACTCTCTGCCCTTTCCCATGACTAATCAAGTTTTTAAATACCAGAGTCAAAAACTACAAAAAAAAAACAAAAACAAAACCAACAGCCCAAGAGGAATTCTGGTAAGGTCTGTGACCAGTATCTAGTACTACATTCTAAGAAGTGGGATGGTCTGACCTAAGGAAAATACTTATGGGATTCAACATCCAAAAAGACAGAGATATGCATGTAGCCTAAAGCATTTATAGTCATATAGAAGAGTTAGAGTCAGAAAATAGAGGCCAGAATCTCAAGTAACTCTTCTTTCTAACCAAACATGCTTTGTACAGCTTTCATATACAAACACAATAATATTAAACATTAAATTATACATATCATTTTCTAGAACAATAAAAACCCTACATTTGACCAACACAATAGCAGATGTACTGGTGAGACAAAAGGCGTAAATAGGAAATACCCAGTGCAGAGCAGAAGATTGTGTAAGGCATGTATTACTGCTCTTTCAGTACACACGCTCACTCCCAGGGATATGCAGCTCAGGACTTTCAGAGCATTAGCAATACATTTCATAGACTTTGATGTATTCTTCTTTCATTAATTTGTCTGTTCATCAAAACCTTAGTACTCGGAATCTCCTGTAATATTCACTGTCACTCTTTTGCTATGCTGTATGAGACGTACTTCTGTGGTTTGTTGTGAACGATCCATCCTGTTAAAACACTTTGAAGAAGTCCTTTGCTATCAGCCAAGGGACAGACATTTCTACAAGTCATTAATTTGGATGTTTGGTAAATGTGCAATGCCACAGATCTGTATGACTGTACAACTTCACATACACATATTTAGACTTCGATATTTTACTCTAGAATATCACAAGCACAAAACGTAAATTTGACAGAATTTTCTACTGAGATAGCTGCCTTAAGAAAGCATCACCCAAAAAATGGGTGAACATACCAATTTCATTTCTAACACGGTATTCTGGTCAATGAAGCATACCATTTTTAAACCACTGATTATATACGCCATAACATGACATCTATATAAAATAAAACTTTGCTATCAGACAAATCTCTTCTTATACAAGGCTCTGGTACAAGTACCTTGTGTAACAAGGCT
Organism: Gallinago undulata; assembly: GCA_026546715.1. Classification (NCBI taxonomy): domain Eukaryota; kingdom Metazoa; phylum Chordata; class Aves; order Charadriiformes; family Scolopacidae; genus Gallinago; species Gallinago undulata. The sequence goes on from JAOTQQ010000079.1 coordinate 28,832,282, forward strand.
TCTGATTGACAGCCTAGTTACTCTAAGCTAAAAGCCTGGTTTTACAACAGAAGCAAAGAGAGACTTCACAAGAGAGGGAGGGAGAAACCCGATGCTGATAATGATACAGAATGAGAGAAGTCCAGTAATTTGGAGTACACATATTTTTACAAGCCATATACGTAAAATACTTCACCACTTAGTTTTTGTTTTGGGACCTAAATTAGAAGCCCATACAGCTTCTATTGCAATCATTTTAATAAAACAATGCTATGGCTCTCTGTATCAAGTTGAGGATATTTTATCTAATATATTCCAGTATTTCATACATATATAACACTTTATGTTCAAAAGATAGTTAATTACATTCTTTCTTAATTAATGTTTACTCAGTAGAAACCCCTATCTAAAAGTGACACTAATTATTAAAACCATCTGTTACAGTAAATGTTCAAATCCTCAGAGACAGAACTGTATCCTTGTTATATGAAAGGCCTAGTACATTTCAGATGTTCAAATAAAAAAAAGGTTAATAAAAAATTGAGAGATTGCTGAATAAATTTGTAGGTTTTCTGTAAAAGAAAATACAAGCAAGAAGCTAGCACAAAGAAGAAATGTCTGGAAACAATAAATACAAGCCTATCTGCAAGGAGCTAAAAGGTGCAAGAAAAGCTAAACAAATATTACCAGAAACCAGATATATACAGCAGCATTGCTATAAATACTATTTCTATTAAATTAGAAATGACAGCAACCCAAAGCTGTTTCCTATTTGAAATTAGCCAGTCTAATCCATGTCCATTAAAAACAGTGGAAAAGAATAATCTACTTGAACTCAAGTCAGATGAGACTCAACCAGAGCAGTTACTGAGTTTATTCTACTTACTTTCAAATGAAAATTTTATAAAATTAGTCTTCTAAGTGAAACAACGGTCACTGGGAAGATACAAGCAATATCCAGTTGCTGGTTCTGAAAGCATGGAAATAATTCTAATTTCTAGTAGTTGTCACGTTACTGGTGCAAAAGGTTTTAACAACTGCAAATTACTTAGATGAAAACCTGGAAGTTGTTTGTAGCAACTACTATAGCACTTTCGGTGTTTTCACAGCTTTAAGTCCACAAGAGAAAGCTGCTATCACAAAGATGCTCTAACGCAAGTATTTTCAAAGGCACAAGCACTCAAGTTTTTCCTATCAAAGTATGGTATGATCGTCTCCCACCTGGAAACATAAAACTTGACACTGTAAAAAAGAACAAATGTTTTCCTTGCATCCTAGTTACGTGGCTTTTCAGACAGCCAGCCTCTTCCAATTATATTCTCTGAATACAAATATTGAGAAGACTCTGGGTAAACACAGGAAATGGAGTTTTTGTCACCTGTACTTGGTGTATATATGAACTGCTACACACTTTTTTCATTCCAAAGAACTTTCAGTCCCAAGGCAAAAGAAACTGAGTAGCAGAGTGGTCAGCCAAAAAATCCAAAGTAAAAGATCTCTTATAACCTTATCTCTTTTCTGACAAACTAAAAACTTTTATTAAAAGAGCTTACTTATTAGCATAAGCAGCGATTACTGTAACAAAAAAAATCTACAAACAAATTGTTTACTGGCTAAACTATACAGTAAGCAACAACAATGTAATTTGCAGACTTCATATTTACACCTCAAAGAGATGCAGACTAGTCATGTTATCAGGAAGCTGATGAATAGCTTAGTTTGCTTTATTTTACAAGTTTGCCAAATCTTAAGAGCCAAACTGTGAAGTTAAATATAATATATTATAAAATGCATAACAAAGATTGGAAATGATCACCTTCTTGAAGAATTCAATCACGGTAAAGAAAATCATGTGCCTAACTACAACACAATGAATGAAATTAGTTATTATTTGAAGAGTACTGGGTCTGGGAAATGCTTGGCACTGTGAAGATTCTCTCATTTTGTTTCAACACTGAGCTTTCCAAGTTAAACCTAAATAGCCATGAGTGTTCTATGTTTAAATTTCAGTACTGCATTAACTTAAAGTCCATAAAGCATTTATGTCTACAACCATAAACCAACTCCAAAAATTATAAAGCTATCTAAAAAAAAAAAAACCCAGTACTTCAACAGCACTTTACTTTAGTATTCAAATATTATGCAAAAATCAATACATTATTCAGTTAAACAAGCTGTTTATGAGAAAGATCACTCTCTACTCTTTATATAACATTCTGTTCCAGTCATTACCTTCTCCATATTACAAGTAGTCATGGAATTTCCTAAGAGGTAAACACCAACAATTGCATTGAACTTGACAGTATGCTTGCCTTCATTTGATAGCTCTCAAACTAGTAAATGGCTCTCAACAAGGGGAAACACCTTGGTTGTTTGTTTTGGTTTCTAAACATACTGATCCCATGTTAAATTAATAATCCTGATCTTATCAAGATATAATTATGTTATTCTAGAAAAATAATTTTTGACCTAAACAGTTTGCCCCTTTGAGGCATTTTTAAAAATGGGCTGACTTAATCATAAAGTTTTACTAAAAAAATTACTTGTCCATCAAGTTTAAGAATCCAGCACATACATTTTTATAATAGTCTTATAGTCTATATATTTTATAATAGTCTTAAAATTGTTTTATAAACAGTTTTATAATATAAGCTTTATCTTCATAAGCAATCAGTTATCCTTCTAACAAATAACACCCTATAAAGCATATTTAAAAAACCCCTCATTTGTAGCCAAATATTACCACAGAATTATGTAAAGTAATGAATTTACTATGGTTATACACCTCCCACGCAAATAAGCTTGGAAGAAGTGCAACAAGGAAATACATGCTGCCTTAACAAGCAGAACCTGAAGTTAGTCATCTTTGAGTCTGGGGTTGCTTATCTTATACCTGATATCAGAATCAGGCTCAAACAGCAACAGCAGTTCCAAAGAGTAATATTTGACAAGCATCAGTGTGCAATAACATAAGATTACTGTCACATCCTTAAGAAGATACTCCTTTTGCAAATCTATGCATCATGCATAGATTGCATAGATGCATGGTTCTGTGCATCATTTCAAAAAAATTAAAAATCAAATGCTTATTCTCAAAGCAAAGAAAAGCTTTTACATTTACAGACACATAAACATAAATACATATATACTAAAAGAAAACAGCAGCAATGGTAGCTTCAGGTTGGAGAGAACCGGTAGCTTCAGTACAAAGAAAAAGGTCACTATGCAAGTTATTTCTAACATTGAAATGAAGTTGACAGCTATGACAATTTTTTTTTTTTTTTTTTTTTTTTTACAAGAGTTATGCAATCTCCCTTAAGCTCAATCAAGCATTCAGCTTCCAAAAGCAGCTGAGCTGTGCTTTGGAAAATAAAGAACTTCCTTGCTGTGTACACTTGCCATTCAATTTATAAATATAGAAGAGATCACAGATGATGAGTCAAATATTTTGAAGGATTTTGTCTGAAGTAGTTTACATAGCAGAGAATGGTATGCTTGCACAATTTATGCAGAAGTTACATTTCACACACTTTCCCAGAAATTCTCATAGCAGAAGCCAATGGAATAGAAAGCTCAGCTTAACGTCATTTGCAAAATGAATTATGCACAAGGGTAAACTGTGTTTTCATTGTATATATTTATATTTTGGGGCCCTGGTTCTGCTCATTTACAACACTGTAAACCAAATTACACAAACACGATACTACTATAAGCAAAAGAAGATCTGGTTATTTTAATAGGACTTAGTAAATTGATTACATCTTCCACTGTAATAAGTCACCAGGTGAGAAGCACATTGGTCTTACTAAGTTTCACTGTAAGGCCTACTTTGCCTCTGTTATGACCGGAAGGTTGTTGTGGGGAGGCGGGGGGAAGAACCCGCATGCCAAACCAAGTGAAGTGTCAGCTGTGACAAGTAAAATCTATAAGACAGCATAAACTGCATTTTTAGGAATAGATGAGGTTGTGGCTTGCCAGAAAGGCATTAAAGTAACCATCAAAAAAAGAGTAAATAGAGGGATAATACTCATGTTAGACTACATTAGAAAGAAGAAATGAAGAATCTTCCTCTCCAACTCCCGTTTCTCAATTACTGCAGCATCAGAGGTGGAATATATAAGAATGTGAATGAATTTTAAAGTCTCCTACCTCATTATTTGGGTCTTGAATGACCTTATAAAGAGCTGGTACCAGTGTTTTTTTTCGGTGCAATGTAGCTGCATAGCTGGAAATTTGTGTTTCAGGTAATGCCTAATGAAAAAGAAAAAAAGGGGGGGGAGGGGAAGTGTTACCCTGATAAATCAATGTTTCCAAGTACTAGAGATCTCCACAAAAGTATTCAGTCTCATCCCAACATCAAGAAAAATTCCTGAAGTTCAGTAAATTTTCAGACTTTTAACCTAGCTCACTCAGTAGCAATCCTTCTCTATATGAATAGTATTTTGGGGCACATAACGGCTTTATGGGTTAAATCCAAAAGCAGTTTCAGATTTGTCTTCCATAAAATCATTTGCTCCAGCCTGATATGACTCTCTCTTTTGATATTCTGTATTTAATAGGCACTTTTCAAAGTCTTCATCTAATCAATGAGGGAAAAAAACTTCTTTACTTTGAGGGTGCCAGAGCTCTGGAACAGGCTGCCCAGAGAGGCTGTGGAGTCTCCTTCTCTGGAGATATCCAAAACCCGCCTGGGTGTGTCCCTGTCCAGCCTGCTCTGGTTCTACTTCAGCTGGGCGGTTGGACTAGATGATCTCTGAAGGTTCCTTCCAACCCCTACCATTCTGTGATTCTGTGAACATGAATTATTTAAGAGGTGTGGATGACCTAGAATGAACATGAATAGCCTCGAGTCCCACCAAGCAACCACATCTGTGGATTTTGCATCCTTGGCTCCTCAACAAATTTCCAACAACAGCATGTAAGCATGTAATGACTTACCATGCATCATCAATGATGTGAAGAACTACCAATTCTTAATTTATATAACAGATTAATTTCATATCAGTCATGAAATCCAGTTTTCTTATTTGCGCATTACCCTGTATTTCACTCAGCATAATTATCAACATGCAAAATAGCTTAAAGACACCTCAGGTTTTTCATGAAAAAACCAATTCATTTTAAACAGACAATAGAAAAAAACCAGCAAAATATTTTTAATATTTTTTAAAATTCCAAACATTTCTACTAGTTTTTTAAAAATAAAAAAGTTGCTCAATTAGAAATTTGGGCAGCATTATCTAGCCGTTAGTTAAATTCTATCATCCTGATCTACACAGAAATATATGCTTTAAAAAAAAAAAAAACAACAAAAACATCGCTATAGCAGTGTTCTGCTCTACAATAATAAATTACTATTATACTTATGCATTGTATATTATGTAGCAGCTGACTCATTTACATAGCCCTTTGTATGCTTTATGCATTACAAGAAGTTGAAAGATCAAGAAACAGATTTTTTTTTCTAAATATCCAATAATTAACATTAAAAATAACATCAGTGTTCTGTGCCATAAGCCCAATGATATAGCTATCATTCATCTTTTCAGCTCACCTTGAATTCTGACAGCCATTCTTCCACGACACTTCGTTCTGATCCCAGCATTTTCTTACTACTTTTGCTTCTCTCTTACCTTTAGAAGATAAAGGAAAAAGAAAGCAAATAAGAGTTCTGGCAGCAAAACTGTTTTGTAAAATCCTACCCCCATCCTACACCCTGTTAACATATTTCCAATGGAATTATATAATATTAAAAATAGGAAAAGCTGTATTTTGGAAAACTGGTCTCCTTTTATAGCAATGACTAAACTGTTCTCTTCAGACTACTATTCAAAAGTACTGCACATTAAGGGGGGAGGAAGAAAAAGAAGGATTCAGCGCTTCAGGCCAAAACGTGCATTATTTTAAGACAGACACATCATCCCATTCTTGCTCCCTTACTGAATACAATACAAAGAAAAGACGAGTGGAACAAAGTAAAGAACACCATGGAACAAATCATGTGAGATACTGTGATAACAGTTCTAGATACAGCTCGAAGTAAAGCATAAAGTTTCATAAAACCAGTTATTAGAAGTCCTAGTAGCAGAACTTTACTCCTTAAACTTTGTTCTTAAGGAGTTTTGAGGCTTCTCATTTAAACAGCAAGATTTAGTTCTTCTAAAAGTACATTGTAATTCTCAGAAAGAAAACAAAGCAAAACTTGCAAGAACTGTTGTTATTTTCCATTTTATGTACAACAGTCATATTCTAACATCTTTTGAATTCTCATCAATTTAATTCTCAAGGCAATAGCAACAAAGTTTAAAACACAAGGCATCATTAGACACCTTTGCTTTGCTTGATGTTTAAATAGGTCTAAGCAAAAAGGATCTCTTTGTCTTTCTGCACAATCTCAGTACAAGTTGGCAATTCCTGGGAGTCACTAAGGTCCCAGAAAATTTTAATCTAATGAAGTGAAATGAAGCTGTAGCCTAATACTAGAGACTAAAACCTAAGAATAGTGACCTGAAAAGGGACAAATTGAGGAGACTGTAAAATACAACAGCTGTTTGAAGCCATACTAGACAAGACAGTGATTCTTAGTTAAGGTTTCATCAAAAGTTTATTTTTGACAGGACCTGCTGGTTAACAGCTGCCTGAACAGAAACAAGAAACAGAAAATCTGTGAAGGGACACTACTTTAAGAAATATTGTAGTTCACTGTTGTTTGTTTAAGAAGTTCCTATTGCTACTCAATAATTACATGCAACAAAGCTGTCAGACACTGCCATATATGTCTTTAACAGATTTTACCTAAAAACTACAAGTAACCCTCAACTTCAAAGCCACTCTCCCTTTTTAATATATTTTAAAATTTTATAATATTAATTATAATAATAATTAATTATTAATATATTATATAATTTGTTAATATATACAATTTTTTTCTGAAGTTCTTTTAGCCTACGATGGGAAAAAAAAAAGTGAAACACTTCCACAACCAGATGATAACAAGACAAAGACTGCTACAATCATCTTTAATCCCATAAACACTAATGCGTATCAATTTCATACAAGTAATGCCAAGAATATATTAAGTGCTACTATTTGCAGAATTGGTTGTAAAATTTTTAAGAAAAAGGCAGGTGAACATACAGTGAATTTTTTTTTATTTTTTTTTTACAATTTTCCTTCAGATAAATTTTGAAAATTATTTAGTCTCAACCAAAAGTTATGGGTTTGATATACAAGTTACATCACAGAAATCCTATGAAAAATGTCCTTTAGATAGCCATACTATATTACTGGAATCACTTAGTTTGGTCTCAGAACATACTTGTTTCGACTTATGAAATAAGATTTGTGTTTAAGAACAGATCAGTATTTAATAAAAGAAAAATTAAGTTAAATAGGATATAAAAATGTTGTTGGGAAGTTTTAAGTTCAATGCTAGCAACTTTGTATGAACAGGGCTACATTTAGCATTTAGTATGGCCCTGGGCAGCAAGTCATTGAGAGAATACCAACTCCTGTGGTAAGGAACTGCCTCAGATTTCTATAAGCATGTTTAAATATCCTAAAAGACATCAGTTTCAGTAATAAAATTAATAAAATAAAAAGGGCAACATTTAACTTTACCTCTTTAAAGAAGTCAGTTTTCTAAAGGAGGAAGAGGAGAAGGAATACAGCAGTTTTTCAACCTGGGATGCATTTGTCAAGCCTTCAATTACTGCCCTGTTTTCTGAAAGGTGAAAAGAAACTCTGATGATCAAAAAATAAGGAGAAATACAGTAAAGCAAAGCAAACAGTAATGTATGTATTTTTTGACCTTGGAAGTTGAAGTTTATCAAATAGCATATCTGGGTCCTTCCGTAACAAAGCCATTTGCTATTAATAAATAAATACATAGATAGACAAACAAATAAATGGCTTGTTGTTTCAGCAGAGGGAAGAAGAGAGGGGTTGGCTTCATCCAAAAAGAAAAGCTTTGTCAACTATGTGGAAAAACCCTAAGTATCAGTGGTACTACAAGTACACTCAAAATGAAAACCAAAGCACTATTTCTCACAAAGAACAGTGCAAGAAAAATGCAAAATGAAAAAAGAAAAAAAAAAGTAATACTTTTATAAAATGTGAGCTGAATCAATATCCTGACTTTGGAGAACATGTACCTCTTATATGTAACCTATTAAAGACCCTTACTGTCACTGTTCAGAATACATATTCCTTACAAATACAAAATTTCAATGTCATTGCAAAAATCATGCATTACACTAAAGTTCACCTTTCACTGCAGGATCTCTTCACACTGACCATGAGGTAAACAACACTCAAATGAAGCGCCCCTAGGTAATTTAGAGGATTTCAGTATCTGGAGGCCTCTAATAGGAAACCGAAGTACACAAACAATGGGTGTATTCCATTCCATGCTGCTTATTCAATTAATTACTTTTCCAAATTACTGAATTACTACAAGGTTCCTCTTTTTCCTTCCCTTCCCTTCTCCACACTAATTAGAGATACGCTAATATAACAGCAGGTACCCATCTTTTTCAGGCTATACTGCAAGTGAATACTTTTATCACAAACCAATGTGGTATATGAATTTTCTAAAATCAACTGTTTGGGTTTTTTTCTTAATATGCGATGCCTTGCAGAAATCTTAAATAATACATTTCTGAATTAAATTCAAATCCTCTTCTTTTCCTGGCAATATTTATGACGGGTTTGAAAAACAAATTTCTACCTTATAGGCACACTGTAGCTGATTACATACAGATTTTTAAATATGCACAGGAAACCTGAAAGACAAATAGATGCATGCATTTAACTTATTATCAGTAGTTTCTTGTAATTATCAGGCATGCATCTTCGAGACAGAATATCAGGTCTATAAGACTTGACTCAGGACTTCTAGAAGCTTCCAAACAGAAACTAGCTTCCCAATGCTAGAAACAACCCTTATATGATCCTTGATATACACTACTCTCTAGAAATGTCATGGAGTCCCAACTAGCTCTAAGTTATTACGCTTGCTACCTAGAGGTTCAGTTATACCTAACCTGCTATGCCTGGTGTCAAAACCAAAGATACAGATCCTGGAAGTTCCCCAGGTAGGCCCTTTCAGAGCTGCATTAAGTTAGAAATGATTTTTTCCTGGATAGGAACTCTAGTTATTGTAGTCTCAAAGCAAGAATCTCATATTACCAGCAAATCAGACAGAGGAACTTCTATTTCTGTACAGGTTTCCCCACAAAAGAACTAAGCACAGGCAGATGTTGGAGAATAAGGCTGTAACAATTGAAAATTTTTCACTCACTTTTCAGTTTCCTTAACAAAAAAAACCCCAAAACCCCCAAATATATGCAAGTTTTCTAGAATTCAATTTAACTAGACCATAATAATAAAAAAAAATTATATGGCATCACAGATGATGTGTGTGTCTTCAAACTATTTTACACACAGAGAAGAGTAAATAACTTTCTTTAAATCAGAGGCAAACATCAGCCTTTAAATCACAGCCAAACATTCCCCTCTCCTTCAAATGATTACTTCAGCTTCGAAGATTCTGTTGAAATCTGGAGGCAAGTAGCTGCTCTTCTCCAGCACTGTATCAAATAGAGAGATTACATCAACTGTATGAAGCTGACTATTTCTTTGGAAAAACTTTGTAAAAGGGAGTTAAGATTATGCTTAGAAACAAAATAACAAAAACCCAAACCCAACAACAACAAAAAATACCAAAACACAAATCCTCCTCTTTACACTCCAGTGAACAGCAACATGCATGAAACTACAGCACAGCTCCACCATAAAAGCAAAATGTATATTCAATAAAGCTACACTGAACACCAAATACTATTGTGTATTTTAAGTAGCAACAAGCGTTCTTTGCTCTTCAGCACAATTCAGAGCAAGACTGAGGCAAACTAACTATGGCAGAAATAAGGAAATGAACAAGGATTACGAAGCACATACATTAGGCCAGTAAAAATGTAGTAGTTTAGAGTAAGAGAATACTACTACAGGTAAGCAAACCCAATGAATTGAAGGATTAGCAATCCTCCCAAATCAGGATTTAGCCTGGCATATCTGAAGAAATTACAAAACCACAAAGAGTCACAAGAATGATTCAAATGCTCTACTGCAAATGCTATTAAGGTCCCAATGTTCCTACTACAGTAAATAAAAACTGCCAAGTATCATAATGGCGTAATAACTAGCTGACCTAAGAAACTAACTCCTCTTACAGAAGTCTACTGAACCTTACAGAAAGTCCACATACAGCTGTTTGTCAAATAAATCAACTCAAAGTTAAAAACTGAACCTCGCTGGTGTCAAAATTTGGGTGCAGTTCGATATTATAGTTAAACCCATCTAGTGGCTAGGTACCATGAAAAAGGAAAAGTCCCCTCCAGCATCCCATATACTTCTCTCCCAACATTTGTGCCATGCATTGATGTTCAAGCAACTCCTTTCTGGGGACTCCCTCCAGTTTAAGCCAGCTTCAGAAGCAAAGCCATATCTGCTGTCCAGAAAAGCAGCCATCTTGAGAACAACTGCTAAAGCACTGAGCTTAAGCTATGCCCTTCAAGAACAATGCCAGAAACAACATCCTGTGCACAATCTTGGTGGGGTTTTTTTGTGTGGTGTTTTTTTCTTTTTACACATGATACAGTAAGATTCTAACAGTTCTTTGAAAAAGCAGAAGAATTTTTGTTAAGGTTGAATCTGATAAACTCAGAAGTTTGCAAAGGATTAGAATATGGGGCATCTTCCACAGGAATCTTCTGCTTATTCATCCCTGAAGGACACTGCAGAGTACTTTTTGTATATTTGTTAGGAGAATGGGGGCCACCTCTACTGTACACTCTATTTTCGCTCAACAAATATTCTACACACTGTTTTGTGTGATTGTTTATATATAAATGCAGGTAGTTGTTCTGATGCTTTCAGAATGGTTTTTGACAGGGTATACATTAAAGACCAATAATACGAATTATATCTCAGGATGAAAAGCACCTTATGAGTCAGTCTTGCACCACATTTATAGAAAAATATATACACAAACTATTCATTTCTCCAATGCTACATTTGCATCCTTCTTGTAAAACATTTTCAGGTGTTAAAGCTTGCTTTGCCCATGTGGCTTGAAAAAGATGTAGACATGTAGCCCATGTCATTTCCATGAGAGGAACCCAAGCACATCAGCTATGTGACTGTCCCAGCCAGACATACAGGCTGTACTCCAGGATTTTCACATGACCATGCGTAAAAAGCACTTCTCGTGCTTACATTCATTCCCTGGTTTGCTGTACCTCTAGGAAAAATAAACAAAAAAAATATACATTAAGCACTGTGTGGGTGTGTCTTTAAAATAACTGGTTCAACTGCATTAAATCCTGTGCATATTGATGCAAAGTTAAAGCAGTCTGAACTAAGATTACTCAATTTCATTTCCAAAGTGTTCACACCTCTCCCAAAGCAAAGAAAATACGGGGAATATAAGAGATTTCTCACATTAATTTTTAAAAGATGAGAATACTTTTTCCCTGCTATGGCTCTAAGGTTTTTATAATGTGCAGGAAGGATAATAACTGAGCAGAAATTTAGTTACTAGTAACAGTAATAATTTAATATACTAAAATATTTTTACATACAGACTGATTGTTAAGATTCCTTAAATACCAAACAAGCAGCAAGTTTAAATTGACACTAAAGCATAGAACTGAAAAGTTACAGTTGAGAACACAGGCACTCAATGTTAAAATCAAATATAAAAATAATTTACTAAAAAGCTTCTCCAAAAAGCACTTAAAATAATAATTTTAAAAAGTTTTCTAGCCTTATTCATTTGAGCTAATATAGCAGAACATGAGACATTAAGGCTCTTAGACCTGGAATCCCTAGGCTTAAAGTTACAATATTCTGTTCTCAAAGGAAGTTACAGTCTTGCTTTGCGCATTTGCCAATTACAATTGAGATCTAAACAGAATTTCATCAAGCAAAAGCATAGTCCTACCTCATGCTATGCACACAAAAAAGTATGAAACCATGGGTTAACTCCTGATGTTAACACATGAGCTGCCTAGACATTTAAGAACCTAACTTTCATTGGGATGAGATAGCACTTCACAACTTTAAGTTTCTAGGTGTACTTATGATGACAGTTTGGGGAAGATTAGACTAGTTATAAAATATATATAAACCGAGAGAAAATGAGAATGAAGTTACCAATAGACTGAAATACCATGAGATTATGTTTGAATTACAGTCCTTTTACTTGCTTATCTAGACATAGATTCCCATTTTAAAGACATTTCATATAATTCAGTATTCTCTGTATTGTCAAAGTCTGAAATAAAATTTGTTACAGTAATGTACTACCAAAACAGTGAAATATAAACACCTGATAATTGTCCAAGTACATTTGACTTCTACAGTAACAGACATTAAATGGTTTAATCAACTTCTGTCATCAGACAGCACATTTTTCACTTACATTCAGAGTAAATAATGTGTTTAGTTAGTGTGTTTTATTTACCAGTCTGCATTTAAATGACTAGCCAAGATCAAACTGCAACAGCAAAACGATTACCCAAATAATCAGAGGAAACATCCCTCACCATAGAGATACACCAAATACTACTGTGAAGATTAAAAAGAAAAAGAAAGTGCTAGCAATTAGGTATTAATAATTGTGACATTTAAGAAAATCTAACTATGCAACCAACTATGCGGAAGTTTCTTTGTTGGTGGTTTTTATTTCATTTGGTTGGGTTTGGGTTTTTTTTTCTTGTTTGTTTGAAAGAAGTCAGGATTCAAAGTACATGTGGGAGGTTACACAAACAGGACATGCACTTCAAGAATCAATCGGGTTTTTGCCATTATATACTAGATGTCATGATGTATATAATTGAGTCCTAACCGCATGATGAATAACAATAATATATATTTTTACCACAGAGGCTATGGCAAGACTATTTTGCAATTAAAACCTGGTCTGTCTCAACAAAACAAACAAAGCTTCAAGCTGCATGATCTCTCTCCAGTGCCACTCATGCAAGAGAACATTACTGGCTGACAGTAGGTCTAAAAGAACAGAACACTCAATTATCAATATAGCTTGTTCTTCCAAGCTACATATACACTCCTCTCATATGTGCAATTCATTACAGAATATAGAAAGAACTGTATTTAAAGAAAGATTTTTTCCATGTTGCTTCTGTAAAAAAGTAGCATGGAAATCATCAAGAATGCATCCTTACTCTGAATTAAATCTACATTCAATTCCTTTGATCCAGAACATTCATAGCTCCATAACAAGAATACCTTCATTTAATATAATTAACACTCTGGGAAGCAGAATAGATAAAAGACAACATGAAATAAGGTTGTCAGATCTACATAGGAAAGATGCTTCCCCACGATACATACACTTTAACAAGACTGGTGAACCCTGGAAAAAGGAAACCAGGCAACATGCTGACAAATGCAGATAACAAAAAACCAATTTGCACTTCTCATGACGAGTTATTCCTGAATGCAGAGGTTTAAAAGACCAAATGGAAAAAGACTGGGTAATACATTCAATGACTTAATGAAAACATCTGCTCAGGAACATATCATCAGTCAAAAAAGAAATCAAGATGTTTTACCACACAGAAATGGTACAAAGCAAGTCTGAAAACATGTAAGTAGAGCATACAAAATTGATAATAAGCTCTTATTTGAAATACTGGCCTACATTTCAAGCAATAAAAAAAGAAGTATCTATAAGACAGAAAAGTGGTTAAGAGGCAGTTAATGACAAAGATAATGAAAAAAACTTCTATCCTGGATATGGAAATAATTTTAAAAATTCAAAGAAAAAAGAACTCCTTTTCTTAGAAACAAATGTAATTAAGACATACAGAAGGCAGAACAGATTTTTTACAAAATAAAACATTAAAATGTAACAAGGTAGAAATGTTAGACTGCTAACAGTATACTGTTCCTCATACTGTACGAATAGGACCCATTATCATAAAATATCATGTGGGAGATATTTTAGATAAATATTGTAACACCTGTTTTACATAATTACTTCTTTTTTAGATCATTGTTTTCTTTTTTACTCTTCTTGATGTAAGCTAGCACTTAATTGATATGCTTTACAAAAATGTTTCCTAGGAGCACCTACTTCATTAATTGCTCACTATATAGGCATATACAGCTATCCAGCTAATATCAAGTTACATGCTAGACTACATTAAACAGCCATGGTATGGTCTAGATTTCCACACTGGAAAAGGGATTAACTCTTAGGCTAATCTGATCCCAAGAGAAAATAAGACCAGCCTTGGGAATGTTCAATTTTGATAGGTTACCTCTTGTACTTATTCAAAAGTAGATTTTTTATAATATGTCTCTTATAATCACAAATACCATTGTGATTCCCTTCTATCCATCTACATAAATATATTAAATATGATTGTGAATAATAAACACTTAGATAAGATGCCATTTTGGTAGGGAAATAAAAAATAATTGTAAAAAAACATTGTCCTCAACAAATCAAAATCAGAGCTACAACCACAACTTGGTGTTAGAAACAGGTACAAGCATTGTGCCAGAACTCTCTTGGCCAAACAGGCCCACAGCACCAGAGAAACAGAATTCTACAAGGTACAAAACTGACAAAGGTGGAAATAAACAAAACATTCTCTGGACAGTTATTAATTTAAACCTTCAGCTCAAGAATTCTCTTTAATAGAAAGAGAGCCCTCTTCCAACCCAGGTTCTTTGGTAATTTCATTGGAAGCTTAAGCAGACAGACATGCATTCCAACTTTATAATATAAATGCTGACATATTCTGTATGTGGGATTTGGATTGCCAGCCTTATTAGACAAGCCTTAGTCAGGCAAAACAACTTGGATAAGACATTTCTTCCCTGCCCACTCTGACTCACTGAAAAAATCAGGCTAAAAGCTTTTTTTTTTTTTTTTGATACCAGCAACAAAGAAAGTTATGTGAAAATGATGGAAGAAAGCCTTATCACAGTGAAGACAAAGACAATTGACAATACTCCTGTGAATTTTCATGGTACCATACTCGCACAGTGGGCTCCATTTCTTATTAAGAAGGTCGCATCAATTTCAGCTGCTGCCAAAATAGGGGTAGAGAAAAGACACGGCCCATCTGTTCCAAAAAGCCTCCACTAAGTCATTTTAAGCCCTAAATTATCTTCTGTGCCTTTTCAAGCACCAGACATCTCAGCTGCCAAATCTTCTATCTTTCTACAATTACTACAGTAAAATTGTACTTTGCAGAGACAATATTGCTGAAGACAAATCTTAGAGCAGCGTAAATTAAAATACAACACTGAAAACAGACACTTTATAACAGAGTTTAAAGAATTATTTTAAAGCTGATGTTTTCATTGTATTGCACAGAGTAGTTGTAGAAAGCTACAGGAGTCGGGTGAATAGAGGAAAAAATTATGTCCTGTTTGCCTCAGAGTCTAAGAATTTGAATAAAACTCAGTTGCACACTTGTAGTTAAATCTCCCTCTTAAGGAGTTCAGGCAATGAATGAAGCAGAAAAGAGAAGATTTAAGATTATTGAGGAAGTGGAAGAAGCCATTTTTCTTAATATGAAGAAAGTGCACCACTACTTTACTTAAAGGATTTTGGAAACAAAATATAACAAAGAAATTATCCTGAAGCCTTAAATAGAGCAAAACACATGATAATTATTCTATTATCAAGACTCAACACACTTAAATATATATATATACACACACACGTAGGTTAGCCACAGAAATATTACCTTATTCTCTCAGCATCAGTTTCCTTAGAAACAACTTCATGTAGTCATCCTACACTAAACCTAAAACATTCTCTTGTCAGGATCCTGTGTGATAATCCATCCTACGCTGAACAATACAGGCTCGTCCTCCCTTTGCATCACTTCACATGCAATAACTCTTACTATTCTAGTTTGTCTGCAACTCATCGATTTCTTTACTTAAAAGAACATTTCCATGCAAATTACTTTCCATGTAACTCTACCTCTCCCGAACACCTTCTTGGTTCACAGTTTTGCTTCATGAAGTAAATTAAATCTAAAAAGACTTAACTAAAGATAGAAAATCCATAGTAAAAATGGAGAAAAAAAAATTTTAACAGAAAGCTAGCACTTAGGAAAACTGCAGTTAAGGGATACTCAATGCTAAGTACTAAAAATGAACAGGCACAAGCTAGGAGAAATCTTGAAATAGAATTTCTGTGGGAACAAAATAAAAACAAAATTCAAAACCAAAACAACAACAAAATCAACAAAAAACCCCACACCACTAAAAAACCATAAACACAATTCAGAATAGGACTACAAACACTATGATGTGAAGGAAAGAAATGTATGCAGGAACAGTTGTAGAAATATGAGCTGTAGATTCTAAGCAGCTTCCCATTTTTGAGCTGTAACATCCTCATTTGATAGAAATAGTTGTTTATTATGAAAATAGCTATAACAAAAAAGTTCACTGTCAATTCCAGACCAGTAAAATATCAATACATGTTTCTCACTGCAGTATCTGCTACCAACTGCAATACACATGAACTAAAATTTAGGTTACATATTCAGTAATTAATTTACCTAACCTTCTTTCTTCCACCCTAAGTATTCGCAAAGAGATCTGACCTAAAGGATCCTCTGCTGAAGGTAATGAAATCCCTCATTCTGATCTTTCCAACTTCCAAATGGTAAAGCCTTCAGCTCCAGGAAGCAGAGTGTTAGTAAATGAAGTTGAGGTGATAGATTCCCCTCCCTATCCATAGATAGTTTTTTTTACACATCCACAAACTCTTACATGAGTGGAATCTTCATATATTTGAATTCACCTCAATTGTAGCTAATATTATGTCATATTACTGTATATTTTTTTAAATGATACAGTAAGAATACAAAGTTCCAACAAAAGCTTTCAAAATATCAGAGTTTAAGGTCCATAAGCATTAGGATATATTGCTTTTTTGCATGATGCTGTAAATTTCATACGTGTGACTTGGATACATCATTCACATTTAAGATGTATGGTTTTCAAGATAAAATTAGTTCTGATTGATATTCTGGTCTTGTTTTTCCAATACAAGCTCCCAGACTTTAAAAAGCAAACTGAACAATAAATATAGTTACATGAAACATCGCTGATCTCACCACTACTCATCACGACAACACAACTTCAGAACAGCACAGATCTCTTCCACTTGACCCAACAGAATATACAAGGCAGTTGAGCTCTGCACAGAAAACATGAAGAGGACTTCGGGCACACACAGTGAGCGCTTGCTATCCACAGATAAAGCAGAGTAGCATCTAGAATCCAGACACAAGATCTGCTTCAGCTTTTAGAGTGAAAACTGCTCAGACATAGCTGCCTTTACTACCTCCAATTGTTACCTTACAGGAAACAATTGTCTTCTTCCACATCATGCATCACAGTCTTATCTCAGTGTCAATCATTTTCACTCTCACACTTGTTTTCTGAAAGTCAGAAAGGAGTTTTAAGAACTGCAAAGAACAATCTCACAAAATGAGAAGAGAACCAGTTATTTTATATTGAGATAAAACAGACTATACAAGTCAGAATTTCCACACGTTAAGTAACACATGTTCCTGACAATCTTAATTCTGTACAACACAGTCCATTAGGAGCTACCTTAACATCAACTGTCCACAGAGTTGACCCAATTGATTAATGTGATTGTGCTATAAAAATGATGCTTATGGCCAATCCTAACTTCACTAGGATTCCTCCAGAGCAAGAAATTACACCCCTTTGTTGGATTCTCCTTCACAGAAAATAGACGAAGTGTCTCTAAAGAAAGTGCAACTGTTTCTAAGCACCTTATTAGAAGCTCTCACGAAATTCTGAAACTCAGCTTATCACAAGGAAGTATGCGTTGCGTCCCTGTGAAGCAGCTATATGAGAATTAAAACATTAGTGAATGTAAACTAGTGCAACAACTACACCCCTTTTGTCTTGGTTTGAGTTTAATTATTAATCTTCACTGTTGAATAGTTAAACACAATGCATATTGCTTACACAATTGATATTCTTCCACTGTTAAACTAATATTAGAACAGAATAAAGACTGGCCAGTCATAAGGAAGGACTAGTTAATATTTTAGTGAGAAATGGTAAAATTTTTATATATTAAGTAGTGAGGAGCACTAAATTGCTAACATATGTGTTTCTAGAGGTCGGGGAGAGCATTTGGTTGCTGTGTGTTCTGCTTTTTTTTTAGTATGAAATTTAAAGGTTTGTTTTTTTTTCCTGGGGCAACATTTGCATACAAACTCTTTAGGGATGTAATGTAAACCTACCACAAATAACTTAAATCAACCAGATTCTTTATGCGTCCTGTTAGGCAAGACTTTCCACAACGCTCTTCATTTATCTAAGCTAGAGATCAGTATTTAAAAAAATCAATTTAAAAAAAAAAAAAAGGCAGCCTTCCACAGATACAGCCTTCAACCAAAACGCATAGCCCTATTCCCTCCATGAGACATTGAAGAAACATAAGCAAGAACAAGATATTAAATGCATACTGCTATTTTCATGCTTATTTTCTACTAAAAAACTGAACAAAATTAACTTTTTTTTTTCAAATAATGCCCTAATATACATTCAGAAAGAAGGAGTTTTTCAAGATTATGAAAAATTCCAGATTTAACAGGCAGCATTGAAAATCCATGCAGCTAGCTTCATGTACCCTTCCTCCAGTTTGGTAGGGAAGGAGGAATGGGATTTATTTATACATTTTACAATGTTATAGTTTTCAAACATACTTTCCTTGCAGTCAATAAAACAACAGCAGAAATTCTCACCAAGGACTCAATGTTCTAAACTTCAGCCATTTTTACATAACCTCACCCGTACACAGAGAAACTCTGGGGTTTTGTTTGTAATACTAAGTAGTTTTCCTGCTAAAAACAAACTTCAAAAGCAGTTGGTAAAACAGTGTTTCTCCTTCCCTCAAGTCTCCTGGGTAAGATTTACCTTTGGAAAAAGACCAGGGATGGCTTTATATGCAAACATGTCAAAGCATTGCACTACTGCTTTTTGAAACATTAATCTTCTTCAGCAAATTCTATACGCTACATCTACTTGAAACAGAAATACATCCACATGAACTACACTAAACATAGTTTCCTTATTCTTTTACAGGTAGGTCACACTGCCCATCTAAGTTTATACTTTTTAATTAATTATATTAACAATACAGAAAATTAATTTTCTTCAAACGCATCAAAAAATTTTAATCAAAGCCCAAGTTTAATTAAACAGCTTGTTAAAAGCAATGCTCTTCTGTTTTCCTATGCAACTGTGCTGATCGGAATCATCAGCATTTACCAAAGTTCAAGCCCCAGGCACCTTAAATGGTTAGATTATATGTTCTCAGTGTAAAGAATATACTCATCTAACACCCTTCATACAGCATGCTTCCCAAAACACATGCAGTCTTTCAAGGACAATTTAGACAAGATTTAAGAATGCTGAGGTTATTGGAATGCAGACAGTGGACCTGCAGAGCACTGAGCAACTTCTTGAAAAGTAGTGTTGATTAGGTTTAAAACCAACCAACAAAAAAACCAACAACAAAAAAAAAACAACCCACCACAAAAAAAAAACAAAACACCAAACCAAAAAAAACAACAAACCAAAAGCAGCTCACACAGTCCACACACAACTACTTCAGTACGTGAGAAAACTGTTCTGAACAAAATACAAATCTTGCAATTATGTGCAGATTTCCATGTTAAGATGATTATGCAATAACTATTTCTTATCAGTGAGCATGAGGAGTTTCATACCTGGGGCAGGGGGGAAAGTGCAAGGGGAAATCCTTATCAGCCAGCTATTCAGTTGGCACACTGAAAATAATTTTGTAATCACATTTTAACGATTTTGTTTACTAATCAGTTCTGTTTCATTTGAATAATTAAACCCAAGAAATAAGGTTGTAACTTCACACATTCTCCTGCAATAAAAAAGTAAATGCTAATAAAAACCTTTTTAGTTGTCCATAGATGCAACACATATGCATAAACATGTAACATTTACTTATAGCAACATTATGCATTTCACAAATCTATGAAGTTTGCATTCACAGAGACAAAGAGATAATCATCACAATTGATTCAAAGTCAACACACATTAGGAAAGCAGAATGCCCCAACAGTTCGTAGAAATAGCAATAAAATAGCTATTAAAGAATTTTGCATACAGCTAGTACACGCACTAGTACACGCAGGAAAAATATTTTCTCTATCAAAATCTACCCATTAGAATACAAATTTGAAATACCTCAAAACTTGATAAAGGTGATTACTCTTTAAATCGTGATTAAGGCTTCCTAATTAGCACAATAATGTTCATGTAAGATCTGTTCCCTCCTTTTTACAAGATCAAAAATTTATCATCAAAATAAGCTACAAAATACAGTCTCTAGTAGGTTATAATCGTGGGAGTATCATGAGCAGAGAAGCGCAGTTGACCACCACACCCACGCACACCTTCAGACAAATGTGGTAAAGCTCCTACAAAATGTTTCAGTAAAATGACACACAGCAATGCTGAAGCTCTTCCCTCACAGCTGGGAAAAAAAAAAAAAAGGAAAAAAAAGAGGCTTAGCACCCCCACTGACCAACAGATCACTTTAAATCTTTCTGCAGCATACATCAAATCTTAATTTATTAGATTAAATTAACATCTAGAGACACCCTTGCCTTTACTTAAATTTCCTTGAACATCCTTCTACTTTTCTTACAATCAAGCCCAGTGTACTGTCTTTAGCACTTCAAATCTGAGAGAAAGGACACAGAGGAAATGAAAAACAGCCTTTGAACATTTGGTTAGTTATATGTCTCCAAATGAAGTAAAGGGGAAGGGGGTTGGTATGGGACATACAAAACACCCTCTGACAACTAGTACAATAGTTGATTACACAATTTTGGCAGCATCAGTGCCTATTAGTATTGGCCACTGACCCCTAACTCAGTCTGGAACCCATCCCCAAACCTTAACCCGATTAGGACTTTGTGCACAACAAACATGAAATCCCACAGTTGCACATTTTCTGTCTTAGCATCATGAGTTTTACCCAATTTAACTATTGAAGTAGCTAAAAACAAAAAAAAAAAAAAAGAGGGGGCACAATTACATGCAAAGTTAATGTATAAACATTATTATGGAATTTATTATAGCTTCTCCAACTAGCTTCCTAAAAATTCCAGGGCTTAAGTTAAAAGCTAGACATAAAATGCTAACAGTTTAATTTCAATTCAGAAGGGAAATTAGTGGAGTAGTTTTAGTTTTGCCGTGTAAACTGCTTAAATTAAATTAACTGCTAAAACACATAGTAGACCTGTAGCGAACTGGAAGGATTTAAATTATACAGAGAGCAAAAGGAAAGCATACACTCTCAGAGTTTAGTGCAGCGATTCCTGGAACACAAGATAAACATGTATAACGCAACTGCCATATGAATGAGTTAAACTCCCAGATACCTCAAAAACATTTTCTCTATGGCTGAAGTGACTATAACAATCCAACAAAGTTTCACCTCTGTGCACATATTTCACCACTGATTCTCACTATACATCTAAAAAGACCACTACTATAGTAAACGACTACTATTATACTGTAAAGGACTATAATGCATATTCCAAGTTCACACAACACCTGCACAAGCAAAGTGGCATCTCAGTTATTTTTGCAATTGGTCCTTTGGAAACTCACAGACAACAAGCCATTCCTAAACTATTCACATTTGAGCAATCAGCTGGCCAGATTGGGCAAATATCCAAAGCAAATTATTTTAAAAATTTTACTGGCTGTCTCAAGTTCTAACACTGATTATGGTGAGGAGAAAGACAATCTTGTTCACTCCTTCCATCCCACCCCCAAAAAATAAAGCTAGGAAGCTCTCTTATTCCACAGATAAACAGAGGCTTCTCAAACTCCCTTGGTGTTTACAGTAACTTGGGTGAAGACAAAGTTGAAGAGTCACAGCACATGAAAAAAGCCTTAGCAGGCGCACAGACCTAAGCAAACAGAAAAGGTAGTAGCCCGCTACTACTAGCCATCCTGTTCACTGGAGAATCACGAAATCCATGTGTTATGATTTAAAGGAAGGGTTGCTGTCACAGAATGCCTATGAAAATAAACAGGTTATGAATGCTTAGTTTAGTTCATTATTTTAGGTATTTCTTTTCCACTTGCATTCAACATAGGCTACACTCCAGTGTTCCTGTATCTATTTTTATTTCCATAGGTAACACTTAACTGTTTAAGAGATTTTCATGAAGCTTCTGCAGCTCTAACATGGCAAGATTTGCACTGCAATCTGCTGCAGTTCGTTAACATGAATTAAGCTTTTAGAATGGTTCACACAATGTCTGACAAAAACAGCCCACCATTCTGTGATCTTCCCAAAAAATTACCAAAAATATGATTTAATAACTTCTAGAAACTTAGGGATGTTACTATTTGAAACTACTGCATAGATTCAACATTGAAGAGAGACCATCAGGTATCACTGTATGTCAGTTACATAATTATCAAATAGAATGGACGCACAATTAACAATTTAGAAGCAGCTTTGAAAGCTCAGCTATTTTGTTTAAAGCCTGTTCTATGCTAAGAACAAGAAAGAAGTAGCTTAAAAAAGAAAATAATCCGTGCACATAAGGAACTAGTCATTTTTCCATTCCACATCTAAACCGTCCTCACTCTCTTGTGTGTCCATATTTAGATCACATCTCTATGCTGTTCCGGCTCAACTGAACATCTTAAAAGAAAAAAAAAAAAAAAGGCAATGGAAAGTTCTCCACTATTACACTTAGAGAAATATGAGCATTGGCTAGGCTAAATCCTTCATCAGCATGCCTTGCATTTCTATGTAAAAGGGCACATTATTATTACTTAAACTCCTCAATTACTTCTTGTGCAATTTCACTAAAGTAAATGGACTTTAACCAATCATTTGTCTATCCCACTGCTATTACTAAAATATTAAGAGTTTGAAAAGATATTAACAACCCGTCTTATACTATCACTGTTGTACAAAAAGACTTGTACTATCAAGACTGCGTTCTAAATACAAACACATGCTTTAGCTTTGTCTATTGACCTTTTAGCAAAGCAACATGGTTACAACAGAAGCCTGGAAATTCACACTCTTAACTTTAATCCTGAAGAAATGAATAATAAATCTTAGCATTGACTTCAGCTGTGCCAGAAACATGAAAAATTTTCATCTGCAAAATCTGGATAGCAGGTATCCACACTTATCAAGTGATCTGACATCTTTTGTTAAGTTACGTGCAGAGACTAAAGAGCAGTACAACAATTATTCTAAGTTGGAAGCTTTTTAAAATTGCTATTTTTAACTGCATGCGTGTTAAAGGACAGCAGTCACATGCAGAAGCATCAATTTTTTTTTTTTTCCAAAAAAAGTATACTCCTAGCCTAGAGTAATAAAGAGATATCAAAATTCAAAACTGAACATTCAGATTTTTCTTCTTTGCCGTATCCTGATGGCATGCCCTAAGACGCTTGGTAAATTGCTCACTCCACCCCTTCCATAAGTAAGTTTACATAAAAGCCTCCTATTTTTTGAAACATGTCTCAGATAGGTTATTGACCCTCCTATGTTCCGCCATCATGATACTGCTACCACATGGTCTAAAGCAGATTGTGGAATTACAAGTGTAGTTTACACTGGCCATAAGATGTCAGAGCTACACAAAATTCATGTTTTAAACAATTTAAAAAAAAAATAATAATTTCTAGCTAATTTGTTTTCACATGCAGGAAATACAGTATTTAAAATTACAGAGACAAATAGTATTTAAATTTACAGACACAAGCTAACTCAAGCCATTGCTAAAACAGAATCTGCTACACAAAAGTGGCTTACATGTCTCCAAAAGCTTGTGCTTAGGGTATTTAGTATAGTTGCTTGAATGAGTGCTATGAGCTTCTTAAAATTTTTTTCTAAATCAAGTTTTCTGCCTTGTGGCCCTATTCCAAATCAAAAAAGAGAAAGGCATGCAGAAAGGCTGTTCTCCAGCCTCTCCTACAGATCAAGATATTCTTAAACCTAAAGGAGACAGAAAGGACAAAGCAGAAAATAAGATGAGGAGGTGAAAAGAAGAAACAGACACCAGAACTCTAAGAAATAACCAACCTATTTGACTAAAGAAGACTAAAGACTAAAAAGAAAATAAATGAAACCAGGAAGGAAAAAAAAAAAAAAAACAAGCAAATTTGACACATATTTCACCTCATTATCTTTCAACTCAGTATCTTCTCAGCTGAATGGCCATGAAAAATAAGGCCATTCTTTTAGACTTTCTTACTGTCTTTCCAGATAGATGTAGAATAATTCCCCCAGCCCAAATATGGGTCAAGGCAGGGCAGAAGAGGGAAGGAAGATCTTAAACACAATTACATTTTGAAGTTCATAGACTACTAAACGTAAGGAATGGAAATAGAAAAAAATCCCAGAAGTATCAATATTGTCCCGAATGAATCAGCAAATTACAGTCATGCAGCCTGCACAAATGCCCATGTCATACATTTCACTTAATATATAAATCAGAGGATTAAAGAACTCATGAACCATACGTAATGCAAATACCAACACAGAAGACCTAACCAGTGCACTTTTCTGAAGAATCACAGTAAGCAAAATAAAAACATGGTAAGATTCACTAAATTATTGAGATTACACAGAAGTAACATATAATATAAAATATATATATAAATATAAATACAAAATGAGTTGTTATTAAGTACTCTGTCCCATAGGAAAAAATAAATAAATCCCTGAAAAAAAAAAAAAAACCAAAACAGAATATGCAAAAAGAGTGAATTCCTAGAAGAGAGTTTTAACAGGTTTGAACTCCTCCAACCACCTCCATCAAGTCCTGTGCTAAAGAGCATTATGCAGTGCATTTTTCAAGTAATTTTTCAAGTAATAATACTCAGTACTGAGAGGAAAAATAAACACATAAATAAATAGTTTACTGCTTTGGAATAGTTATTAACCCAACTTTTTATTTCACTGCCCTATTGGGATCTCCTTCCAAATGTCTCTGGCTCTCTATTTTCATGCATAAGGAAGTTAATAAATTTGAACCATAAAATCCATGTTGCTCTACAGAATCACACCAGGAGGTCAAGGTGGCAGATCTGACTTAGGCAGTGGACAGCAAGAGCAAGCTGGACTGCCTGCAGAACAGAAAACAACCAAGGAAAGACCAAAAAGGTGATTTGCCAATTATAGTTCTGTCTTTTACAAATCACCTGAATTGTGATCACTAATAAAGTATCCATTAAAATAGATAACTGTGATTTTTATTTCCATGAGTGTTTTCAACTAGAATCCACAGTATGAGAAACAAAGGATTTATGAAGAAAAGGGTATCTCACAGTGACAGTAATGCTGCTGTGGAGTTCAACCTAATCCTTATCAGGGTACATGAGATCCAACTTACTGTATAGCATCATTAAATTAAAAGATGCAGATTAGATTAAAAGTAGCTACATGGTTTGTTTGACAAATATGTTCCATGACCACATAATTTATTATTCTTAAGACATTATAAATGTCACACAATAAACATCTGTGGCACGCCATTTCAATCTTCTTTAAGTTTAAAGAAAATAGACAGAAAAATGTAACGCTAGCAGAAGAATAACTAATGGCCATGCAGAAATATTGCTTTCAATACAAAACTTTTACTATTACTGATAACCTCAGTTTAGAAACTGCATATTATTTCACCCAGCCCCTGTTCAAGGTTTACATGTTCTCTTCTCTGTGGCACTGCTGGCAATGCCTAATTTTGTTTTATAGTAGGGTTTTACTAAATAACTATGTTTTATTTCATCAGAAGTACCCCTCCACCTCTTGACCTTGTATTTCAAGTTGAGAAACTGAAGTCAGAATTGTAATTGAAGGAGACCAACTAGTCACTCCCATAAATCTGTGTTGTGATTAAAATAAAATTAAAAAAAAACCCAAACAGAAAAAGACATTTTAAATTCTTTGTCTTGTTATTAGAAGCATGGATTATCCAAGCAAAGGTGCAGAGAGCAAAATTCAACCAGCTTGCTATTTTATCTACAGTTAGTGATATAAGCACAAACACAAAATACTTTCTTACTCTCAAAAAAACTATAGGACACATTGAAATATAAGAAATTCCACTTAAACAGAAGAAGAAAATTCTTTAGCATCATGGCATTTAAACACTGGAACAAGTTACCCAGAGAGGTCATGGAGTCTGTCTGTCTCTAGAGATATCCAAAAAGCCAACTGGACAATACCCTGAGGAATCTGCCCTAGTAGGCCCTGCTTTGAGCAAAGGGGTTGAACAACATGACCACCAGAGGTCCCTTTCAACCCCAATCATCCTGCAATGCCTCTACTTCTGCCAAAGCTGACAATAAAAGAAAGATTCAGAGAAAAAAAAAAAAAAACAATAGACCATTCAGGTAATACCTGACAACCTGTGCATCTTAAAAGTCATCATCTCTATTTTATAGTTGCCTTTACAGCCTACTTGAAGCGTCTGAACAATTTACACATCTCAAAAGTCAGTATTTCCTTGAACACAACTCAGCATGAAATTTAATCTAAGCAAATAACTGCAAAAGAAACACTGTGAAAAACAGTATTAAGTCAAGAATGACTTCTCATAACTATTCTTTTTGGAAATGAAAATAACTGACTAAAGTAGAGAGTCAAACCATATCAATTTCTCCTGAAAAGAGTCACAGGTCTTCTTCATAAATGATCATTCTTATCATTCGGATGTCCTTCACCAGGAGTCAGTTGGGGAAGCCTCCAGCTTCACCTCCTGATACTAGTTAATATCTTAATATAAGGGAACAAGTCTAAAGGAAATTAACGGAATCTAAAATTACTTTCCTGCCCAGACAAGTGTTTGAGTGAACATATGACCTTGATCTTTAAAGACTCTAAAACTCATATCAAACTGCTTAGGAAAGAGTCAAACAGTTCCGCCCCTCCTCATACAGAAAACAGAGAGTATCATATGAAGGTCTCAGATAACAGCTTCAAAACAGAACAGAGGAATTACTTACTCACACAACGCATGAATTATGGTGCTTATTGCCAGAAAATATGGTAGATGCAAAAACCATATACGGGCTCAAGTTTTTAAAAACCAAGTATATCCTTGGAATAAAAATCAATACAAAATATCATCCCCACTGAGAGTCTGGGAGAGCTGACCTAAGGAGTAACCCTATATGCTTGCCTAGAAAAGAGCGTAAGAATAAAGCACCTGCTGTCAAATACTGCTTAGCTGTGGGAAATAAGCCTTGAAACAATGGTCCTATCACATACCAGGTTCCCAGAGCTTTAGGCTTCAAGAGAGAAGCAGATTAGCCCAGACTAGTCTTTGGGTTGCCAAAAAAACCAAACCCCCCAAAAATAGAAAGAAACCAAGACTATTGCTCCAGCACACCACTTCCCTAGGTGAAAGAGTGGTTTGGGATTGTGATACTATCCATAAAATATTTTACTCTCTAACATTGCCTGAGAAAATAATTTGCTTCCCCACATTTCATAGCCTTTTTTTAAAAACATGCAAAGAAACCAAGGTGGACTAAGGAAAAATATTTTCTATCATTATTGTAATTAAAGCAGGATTGACCATTTTATTCAAAAGACAAAAGGCTTCCAATGACTTATAAATGACTACTAATATAAAGCCAGATAAAGCAATTTCAGGAACAAACAATGCAGTATTTAGTTTTAAATAATTAAAGTATGTATTAAGATATTGAGACTGGAAAAAAAAAAAAAAAAAAGAACAACCCTGAGCCCCTTTTTCGTTATCTCAAAAGTGAAAATGCTTCAGGTCACTGTCAGTCACACAGCTTTCTACTCCAGAAGACAATCTTGAAGATTATACCACTAAATATGGTTCAATGCTAGAATGTTATATGCACAGGCAGAGAAGAGCAATATTCACAAAGCATTCCACAATCTGTTAATCCAGAATGCATATCAGCACAAATTTCTGGAAACATGGGCTTTTGAAAGCTATTCAAGAAAACCCCACCACCTTCTTCTAACCTAGCAACATAAGGATGAAACCCAGGAAATCCTAACTAGCATGGCTGGATACATGCTAAAATAACTGTACCCTAGAACACTTAATCTTTACAGTAATTATCACCACCATTAATAGTACCAAAAAATCAACTCAACGAACCACAAAAAGTACTTATTATTTGCACATGAAGTCCTAATGACCTTCCCTTCCTAAAAGATGACCAGCATTTTCTACATAAGAGGAAAAATTATTTTACATTAGTTCCTTGTGCATAGTATTGATTTCTTCAGACTGACTCTGTCATTATGGTGAAGAAACAGGTTGTAGCAAGACTGTAAGCCCCCTTGAAATTATGCAGACTTACTTATTTGGTGAAGATACAGCTTCAAAAATCTTCCTATACTCCCAAAATATCACATCCCTCATATCTGCAGTCTTATTGTGAGAAGGAAATAGTATGGTCCATGCTGAAAGAAAAGGGAACTTAGGAAGCAAAACATTAAGCAATCTTACGGCAGAGCAAACCTATCAACTGCACACAGTTTTCCTATCAAGAGTTTTTATGTACTTGGGTGGAGGGAAACAGCTGCCCAAAATCTTGTTGAACCATGACAGCGATAGTGTATTTGCAAACAAATCTTGCTGAGTGCACTCCTCTGCTACAATTCTGTTTGATCACAATAGGTCACACCAAGCCAATATTCTGTGATCAGAAGTCAATGTTCATGTTGACAGACTCAGCGATACTAGTAAAGTATGGCTTCGGGCATAAATAATCAAGTCAGGCTTCCAAGCACCATGAAGAAAACAGAACAAAATAAACACAAGCAAAACAGCCCGCCCTCCCCCCCCCCACCCCGGACTTCGTATTTTTCCTTCAAAGAAAACCAAGGTGTGTGATATCTAACATGTACACGGGTCACTGAAAAATTTTTTCATGAGGAAAATACCAACATTCCTCAGCAACACCAGACTTTGAACACTTACTCATTAATATTTATCCACAAGCAACGAGAAATACTTCACGGGTATCTGACAGGACTTAATTGTCTATAAAACAGAGATTTAGGTACCTGACAAATAAAGAGTCTTCCTGCAACTGCACCCCATACACATTATGGAAAAACAAATGTGTCTCCTCTCACCCTGACACTGCATCTGCAGAGAAGAAACTGCTCTCTGAATCTTGCAGACTTCACAGTGAAAAACATTCAATGCTGAAACCTGACAGAAGCAGTCTGGATTAAACAGATGGCACTCTATTTAGAACAGTTTCACTGTTAATAAGATGATAATGGCATTCCTCCTGGAACTCTTTTCCTAAGCTCCCATTATCCCTATTAAAAAAAAAAAAAAAAAAACAAACACAAAACCATCTGAAATGCAGAAGCAACTTCACATCAGCATATTAAAGAGTCAGCTGCCAGCATCAGTCTGCCACATCAGGCTATAAAACAGTGTTTATTCTCATTCCTGTAAGAGCATCAGAAATTAATATAATATCATCTACACTAAGAAATAATTTAAGCCTTTATAAGTCACTAAGTAGTTAACTTTTACCAGGTTTTTTTTTGGATGAAGGGGACTACACATTCAGCCTTAAGGAACATAAAAAAAATAACTGAATTATCCAGATATTAACTAAATCAACACTTCACAATTACAGAGCCACAGCACACAAAACGCAGAGCTCCCCAGAGACCAGTACTCAAGGGAAGCAAGCAACCACCTCACTCAAGAAGCAGCTGTCAAAAGAATTCTTAACTTTCACTTACCTTTCAGTGCAGTTCCAGGATTTCAGGATGTCTCCCCTCTTCTCCTACAGAAACAAAAAGCGATGTTCTTTTAAGGTATATCCACTGAAAACCAAAATTCTGCTCCTGGTGCCAGTCGGGCTTGTAAGTACCTCCGACTTCCCCCACCACTGTCCTCCCCTGACGAGATGAACCCCGCGGCCAGGCAGTACGAGGGAACTGTCTCGGGACCCACGACCACTCCGCCGCTCTCCGTGGGCCCGGGGCTTATATACCCGCTGCATGGGGCAAGGGGGAGTCCACTGCCTCTGCCTCCCCCCTGTGGTGAGCGGGTAGTCACCGTCTGCAGAGGGAAGGGAGGGAAGGGAAGGCCGAGCGCAGCGCCCCGCACCTCAGCGAGAGAGCGGTGGCGACAGCGGGGGGAAGGAGGAGGATGGACAACGGCTCGCGCCCCCGCACGCACAGACCCCGCGGGTTTCCGTCCCTGCTCGCGCACCCGGCAACGAGCGGCCGGCAACGAGCGGCCGGCAACGATCAGCCACCGAAGAGAAGGGAAGAGAGTAGGACTCTCTCTTGTTGTCCCTGACCGGCCGGTGCAGGCCCCGCCCGCTGCCGCTCAATACCTCCGGTACCGACTACTATTGCCGCCGCCGCCCCCTCACCCTCTTCTCCTCCGCTGCCACCTCCAGCAACTGCCAACCCCGCGACTCAACAACGCACCCACCCATTGGGCCGCTCCCGCCCTCAACAAGCCCCGCACTGATTGGCTGCTTTCTGCTCCGTGTCTCCTTCCCCTTTCCCCTTTCCCCTTTTCCCCAGTCCTCCTCCAGAGTCGGTGGTGCCGCTTTGTCTGCGGGACGTGCCTTGTTAAACCACCATGGGAATGCTGCGGGCGGCAGAGGGCTGGACAGCGGCCTCACTGCTTTCACGCCTTCGCCAAGACAGTGGGAGAGACTAGAACGGAAGCTGCCCGGAACTCTCGTGGCTAGCCGCGCTTCCTACAGCGGCTGGTCCCCTAGCGACTTCCGCTTCCGGTTAGCGGCTGCGTCCTGAAGGAGGGTCACGGAGCGGGCAGGTACAGAAGGCCCATCAGCGGGAGGTGCGGGCCCAGGCGCCCTCTGGGACCTGCCGGCGTCACTGCCCACCCCGGGAGCGTCTGTGTGTGGGCTTGGGAGGGGAGGGGGCGGTGGAGGTGTCCGCTGCGCTTCCGAGCCGCAACGGCCTGGCGCAGCCGCCGTGGCCCTTCTCTACGCGCCGTTAGGTGGACAGCCGCCCCGCCCCGCTGGGCTAGCGGGCCTCGGTGCTGGTGCTGCGCCGGTCTTCCTGTCCCTCCGGTCTTCCTGCCCCTCCGGCTCGGGGCTCCCTCTCTGCCCACCTTTGCCGGCTTAACTGGCAGAGAGTGCCTGGGTGGTGTTGCAGTGCTGGCCACGGTGCATGGGCGCTAGTGTGTGTTACAAACCTCTTTTTTTGCAGAAAGCAAGCTGTTAGGAGAGAGGTCTTGCTCTTCTATGGTAAGGGTGTAGACCGGGAGCTAATCTGGGGGGAGCTTTTCAGTTAATGACAGCATTAGAGCTCTTCTTGAGGTTTCGTTCCTCTTTGCTTGCTTCCATGGCTTGGGGTCTTCAAGAGTTACAGGCTACAAAGCTGTGTTCTTGGCATCATTATGTTCCAGTCAATACTCATAAAAATTAAGGATATTAAATCTGTTCTTTGTTACTACATGTATGTTAAAATGGGAAATCCTGGCTCAAAATTATCTCAGGTGCTTTGTGAAAATGGAGACTTCAAAGCCATTGTTATTTTATTCCAGTCCTTCATGATCTCACTGAAAATGCTCACTTTCCCATTTGCCTTGACTACTGTTTTTAATGGGAACTGTAATATTTTCATAGTTATGTCAAAGTTTTGTCTGAATAAAGCGTATATTTCCCAGCCTTGTGAAATTACTAGTAAGGTGTGTCTCCTCGTCCATTTATCTGTCCTGTGCCTGTTTATTGCCATCGTTATGTTTGACTGAATTGGAGGCCAAAAAAAAAAAAGGAGCTGAGGAACCACATATTTTTATTTTTCATGTTTTTCTTAAGAGCTTGGTGATCATAGCTCTAACTAGAAATTTCCAATCTGAACTCTGAGCTTTTTGATGTACTTGGGAAAGCCTGTAAGCTGGTGGGCCTTGGTGTTACTAAAGTGCATTTATAGACATTGGAAACTATTGTTTTTCTGACATTATTTTCTGGCACAGAAAATTTGCACAGCTGCTTCATGAATGTCATGGTGGTGGTGACTTGTAACACAGTATCACTTAAGTCTGCCCAGTTTGCAGTATTATGTTTAATCACCGACTTCTGAAATGCAGCATAAAGACTCCTAGCTCTTTGTTTTCCATGTACTGTGTACAATGCAGGAGATGCTTCATGTGCTATGTTATGTGCTTTGAAATACTTCTCATAACCTCCCTGTTTTTCCAGTAGAAGGTATTGTTCTTTTGCAAGCGTGTAAAAATAAGCTGATCCTCTCTGAGAAATAAAAAACTCTGATCTTTTCTTGTAGATATGGGGCATGGAAATGAACATGGACATGGCAAAATGGAACTCCCTGACTACAGACAATGGAAGGTAGAGGGTACTCCACTAGAGAAGGTCCAGGAAATGCTAGCTAAACGGGGTCTTAAAGATCCATGGGCTCGGTAAGTGTAAGAGCCTCAAATATTGTCTTGGTATGTTGTCTTGTAACATCAACTGGACATTGCCATTGCAGATTATTCTTTCTTTAGTAAAACTAGTGAAAATGCATCTAGAATATATTAGCAGAATTTCAGCTAAGTCTTTATTTAGTTTTTGTGTGGAGGTCATGCCATGCATCACCTTGACCAGTGTCCATATTTTGCAAGGCATTTTGTGATGTTTCACAACAATACAGATCGGGCACAGTGACCAATACTTCGTCCACCAAAACACTTAAGTAATATTAGGTCTTGCACACATGGGTAAGCCTATCCCTTTTCAGCAAAGATTGTGTGTTCAGATCTTGCTGAAGTTGATGGAACTTACATTGGCATTCTGAGTAAGAATAGCAATCCTCACATTCAAGAGAAGGCCTTTATTTGAAAAGAAGAACTATCCCAGTATACAATGTGCAATTTGATTCAACTGTGCATTTTATTTTGCTAAGCAGTGAAAAAAATAATGGAAAATCAGATTTTTACATCTTAAATTGTCCTATTCTGCAATGAATACCTCCTCTTTTTTAGCTAGAGCAATTCTGCATTTAGGCAGCTGTTAAAAGAGGGCTTAATGTATTTCTCCCACATCATGAATTGTGTAATACTATGCTCAAGTTCTCTTAAATTTTGGGGAATAAAACTGCTAAATGTCTTGTGCTGTGTAGCCCAGTTCTTCTGTAAGGGAAAAGTTGCATGAGCAAACTATTCCAGGAGCCTTCATAGAAAAGGCTTTACTTCAAATGACTGCAAGAAAAATTTAAGAGTGAACAGGTGATCTGTTGAAAAGTTGTTATGTGCTATAACCTCTGGAGGGGCTTGGGATTGATAGCGCTTTTTTCCTTCCTTTTGAAACAGTTTAAGGCTGTGAGCACAGAGTAAAACATAGTTTTGATGATAAGAATAATTTGAGATACAAGTCCTTAGGATTACTGGTTTCAGGCCTGTGTCACATTTATGCTGCCTCTGTGGAGTGCAAGCAGTGTTAGTTGTTTTTTTCCCCTTTGCTTATGAAAAATTTGTTTTCAGCAAGTAATAGTCTTAATCCCATAAAAAAATGGTGCAATTTAGTATCATAAATTTAATGTAAGTTAACTGGAGTTTTAGTGCATATTCTTCCAAGTACAGTGTTCAGGAAGTGCTGCAAAATGGCAAACTGGAAAAGAGCTTGTGTAATATTTGTTGCCCTTCCTAGATTAAAAAAAAAAGTTTCTCTGGTAAAAGAAGAGTTGAGACAATTATGTGAAGAGTTGAAATAAGGAACAAAGTAAAACTTAAAGCATGAGATGATTCCTCCTGAACTTTGCAAATTTTATGTAAGGTAATATTTCCGTTCCATAGGACAAATACAAGTATCACACCAATCTTCTTCAACAAAGGAAAAAGTAAAGTATCGAGTTATTTGGTTCAGTCTGGAAGAAGATTGCATTATTAATATCTTGCACTAGAAGTCTTGAAAAAGTAACCCTCTCTAGGGCTCCCCTCTTTGATATATTAAATACCTTTTAGCAGGGGATCAGCTTCCACCTTTGTAGCAAATGCACATTAGCGTGTACATATTCAGTACAGAATAAGCTGCATGAAAGATGTCATATTTGGAAACCCAAGTAATTATCCATTGATATCCTATACTAGCATCTAGAAGATACTCTTCCATTCCAATACCCCTTCATCTCGAGTCACAGAAACCATCTGCACAAGAGGATCATCTGTGAACACAAATGCTTGACCCCCTTGATTAAAAAAAATGTATCATCTCCTGAAATGATAGGTCTAATGTTATTGCTTGTTTCTGTGCAAATGTTTTTTTCCTTTTCTTAAGGACTTTGAGTCCTTAGAGATGGACACAGTTTGTCTCTTGTATAATTACACTTGTTGTGCTACACATAAATACTTGTACTCGGTTACAGCAGTGACTGACATTTCAGTAACAATGTAGGTTGAAAATAGGCAAAACAGCGTGAGGTTTGCAAATACTCTAGGTTTTTAGCTAAACACAATCTATTCACTTCTGGTTTGGGTTGGGTTTTGTTTTTTTTTCACATCAGTTTTTTTTTACATCAGTTTTAGTAAGTTTTTCTGACCTTATTAAGTGTCATGTTGTAAAACAGAAGGTACCTCCACACTAGGATGAGTTTTCTATGGCTGGAAAAACTTTCCCTTTTAAGATTTAACTATGCTAGATACCGTCTAGCACAATGACTAGCCTTTGTGGTTCCTCCACCCCATGCATGTGCTAGTGGGTTCTGATTTTGTTGCAGAGTAAAAACAGAAGACACAATTACATACATTTGGAGAGGTGATTCTGTTACTAGAATTACATTGTTTGCTGGTGTTACTTGTATCTCAAATTACATGCATAAAGGATTTAAATTGGTATCATGAACTTTACTTGTGGCAACTCCTGTGACTTAAATGATAGAAATGTTACAGTCTCAATGCATATCTAGTTGAAATACCTTCATCTTTTTTTCTGAACAGAGATATTCCTGATAATGTTTATCACAGTGGCTCCACTGATCCTGTTTTACTCTTTTGGTTTCATCTTTCTTCTAGTAATGAAGCCTGGAGATATATGGGTGGCTTTGCAAAACCTGTCACCTTAACAGAAGTCTTTACTAGGGGACTCAAGTGGGGATTTGCAGCTTTCGTCATAGCTCTTGGCGTTGAATATGCACTATTTCCTCCAAAGAAGAATGGAGGCCATCACTGAAGATCAAATATGACAACTTAATACTTGCTCATTACTAAGACGAAACAGACATAAGCCTGCTGCTCACTCTGTACTTAAAATATGCATATTAAAGTTTATCACAGGAAAAAAAATGTTTCTTTGATTATATTATACTTACATAAAGGGATCAAGAAACACAGCCAGACTGATTTACCTGATTTAAGTCTGGGGGGAAAAAAACCAAAACCAAACATACATATGGTCTTGGGTTTGCTGTGCTATCTTTTGAAGAATAGGGGAGAGTATCAACCCAGCTCTTTCAAGTCCTGCCAACATTATATTAAATTAAATTGAGAAAGTACAATTTTTCTCCTAGAAGCACTATATTAACTACAGGTTACCTTGAACAGATTTGGGTATTGTTTTTTTATAACCTAGTCTCTTAATAATTTATTATTTTTTAATGTCCTATTTTTTTTTCCTTAGATTATCTAACAGCTTCTGGAGTGCTTTGGGAATGCGTGGAGTGAGAACTAAAGGAGAAGGGACTTGTTGGCAGTATGTCCTCTGCAGTGCTGGGAATTAGAATTGGCTGAATATATTATTGTAAATTTTGTTGTGCCATTAGTAACATAAGCTAAGGAGGGTATACTATCTCATTTTTCAATCCAAACAACAGGATATCTGTGTCACTGAACAGAAGAGCAAAATTAGACAAGTGAGAAGCTTAAAATGCCACTAGACAATTAGTGTATTTCTATGGTGAAGAAACTGGAGAGTTTAAGTAATCATGTCACAGATTGCACATTTACAAAAAATTGCAAGGTGCTACCAAAATATAGGTAAAATATCTCTCTTCTTTTAATATATACATATTCGCCGATAACCTTTTGAGCTAGATTATAAAACAGCTTTAATTTTAGATCCCGTAAACATCTGCTATTGTGGGAGTGCAGCTGTATTGTTCAGTGGAGTTTGTCATCTGACGTTGCTCAAGGCACTGTTCATAGGGCAAACATTTGTTTTACGAAACTTCTCTTGCCTAATTATTTCTCAAGCATCCCTATCCAGTTGCACCATTCCCTGGAAAACAAATCAAGAACCTACTCTGTAAGGTCTGTTGCACAAAATATTTTCACATTGTCCCTTAGGCAGTCCCACCCAGAATACACATTTTAAAAGACTGGTATTCACTGCTTGTTTTCTCTCTGGATCTGAGACTAAAGATAACTGAATTTTAGATGATTGTTCAAAAAAACAATTAACAGAACTAGCATTACATGTGGTATTGGTGAATCTTGCACTTAAGATATGTGCTTCTCACTTCAGCTGTTCTTTGTAATTTTGATCTGGTGTAGTTCTAGTAGTAGTACTTATGTGCTGAATGGCTGCTCACACACACCACACCACACCCCGACTCTGTTGCAGCTGTTCCATAAGCATAAGCCTTAAAAATACTTTAAGAAGTGGTTCCTGACGCATTTAGTTTCCTGTTGGGAAAGTTTGTTTTAATTTTCTTCTGTATTTATGCTTTTCATTGGGGTTTTTTGCTTGCTGTACATTAAATGCTTCAGAATCTGAGGTAATTCCTCTAGAATTAGTGTTTTAAAATGTTGTAAGCCTGCCATTTCACTGATACAGCACACAGTTCTGTTAAAAATCAAGAGCTTTATTTACACTAGCTGAAGATATCGCACATTTTATTTTCAAGCACTAGCAAATGAACACAGATGTAAGTTACTGATCTTATGTCTTCTAATTTCAGCCACAGTTTCCAGAAAACTTAAATGCAAGCAAGTAATCTCCATTTAATTTAATTTCCACAGATGCTCTAAGTTAAAGATTTAAAAATTAAATTCACGCCTAAGTGCTGTCTTATATAGGGGAGATCATAAGAATCAGCCTTACCAACATTCTACATACGCAAATATGTTGGGCATATTCACTGTTAGACTAGACTAGTTTAGGTAAAAATGGATTAAGGTGGTATTATTCAATGGTTTAGTAGCCAGATGGGAGGCGCTGCCTTAATTTATGATGAACTTATTTTACCATTATTGTGGAATATAAAAATATTTCATCATTATTATATACAATACTCATAACTCTTTTTATTTCACATGTATTGTAATACTAATCCTGCCTAGGATGGGGTATTTCCTGTGTATTAAAATAACAGTACCAAATCTGTATTCACTGTAACCATAGCAACAACTGTCCTCACATTAAAACAACCTTTTTACCAGCACAGATATTTTATAGTGCAAAGAACAGGGTCACAAAGAGCAGTGGCACCTGCAGCTAAGGAATATACATTACCATAATACTATAGTCAGGAAGCTCCTTCAGTATCTTTAAGTTCTGAAAAACACAACTGATGATCTATTTTCTGAAACGCAGACGGAAATTCTACCTCCATCAATAGTCAAAAGAGCTACTTCTGCTCACCTGGCAAAATACTGGTGATTTATCTATTTATTTATTTTTGCTAAAGCTACCTGTAATATTTCCATCATTAGCATAATTTTCCAAAGGTATATGTTACAGAGAAGTTAAAGCAGCTAAATGACTCCAATACCATACTGCCTACCTCGCAGTATAAACTGGATGTCTCTGAAATTCCTTCTTCACAGCGTAACAGAATAACTGTTCTCATGAGATAAGGCAGGTGCAGTTCAAGGAGCAAACTGTAACTGTGTGTTTGTGTTGTTAACCTGCCTTGAAATCTCTCCTGTAAACCTTCTTACAAAAATCATCTTTGTTGAGCTCTCAAACGAGCTTCTATTCTGCAATTAAATCTTGGCCAAATCACCATTTATTAGATAGACTTTTTACATCCATGCAACTACTAAGTTAGGAGTCTTTGCTTCCAGGGGTGATAAAAGGAACATAACTCAGGACCCATGCTTGTCTTCCAATTTAGTTTACTGATTTCATTGTGGGTATCAAAACATTCAATGATTCATCCAAACCATTTTACATGTATGACAGGGAACTAATTTTACAGATGCTCTTTATGTTCCCTATCCTCATTTGTAGGCCAAATAAAATCTGGAAGTCAGATAATCCTTTTACCATTGTTCCAATGGAAAAGAAAAACCCGTGAAAATAATCTCTTCCCTTAGTGATTTAGCCGCCTTTTTAATAATAACAAAATAATAACAAAAGCAACACCAACACATAATTAAACTAGTGACACCATTTATTTATACAGATGGAATGCACTCACCCTGATTATACTAAGTCTGATTTTGAAATACATATCATGAAAGACAAGTTTATATTATTTTAGAAGGCATAAACAATAAAAAATTCTTTTTGTTTTACAAAACTAGGAGAACTTACAAAAATAAACAGATCAAACCTGTTACAAGAGAAGATCAAGAGAAGTATGTCCAACCCAGAGATTCACATCCAAAACCCTCTAAATTGAAACACATAGGATCATCTCTTCTTAATCACATCTAATCTTATTGGTATGCTCTATGTTCTATATTTATACTGATTTACAATTCCAGGTACAGTTTACAGGAAAACCTATCAATGAAGACAACATAGTATTTCAAGTTAGAAACAGGGAAGGAAGAATGAAACAAATTTGCATGCAACTCATAAATGCTGCCTATAAAAAAAGTGAAAACTGTTTAGTAAGCATTTAAAAGTTAGGTAAATTAAGGAAAAAGTAGAGTAAGTAAACCAGAGTATATCGGTTGCTTACGCAATGCCCGTGTTAAATTGGTAAATAATTCAGTCATTTTTTTTAACAACAAAAAAAATTTATTCTAAGCCTGTAGCCATACCGTCTCCTTAAACCTCTTTTATTAGCCTGTACAAGTCTTTACATGTTTGTATGGAATAGATCCAAGGACAAAGGGTGCATGTTGATTCACAGCAGGTAGTTGGTTTCCTTCTGAATCAGCACGGATCCAATGCTATGTCCTAGTAGCAGGGATACTATGATACCCGTGAATGACTGACAGTGAAGGGGGAGTCTGACCACACGATTGCAGAAAGAATGCAGGTTCTTTTTCAGAACACAGGGAAGTCTTGTGGTACCTGACCAAATTCTGATAAAATAGTCCAGAATTTTATATTTCAGGCCTTTAAGAGAGCAGCTCCAGGTACCATACTAGCACCTCCAGGTACCATACTAGCACCTCTGAGTAAGTTGCTTTGTGGAAGTTACTGGTTTATATCAGGGGAATCACAGTACCCCGTTTACAGGGGACAAGGCATTACTTAAAATTTACTGAAAATTATACAACAATGGGGAGCATACAACTTACACGCACCTGTACAATTATTATCCTCACCATGAATGAATCCAAGAATGAGAGGACGACGTGAACCAAATATGGGCTTGCTTCTGTATAAACTCCCACCAAAACATGCCAAGTCTGTAACTGCTCACTGAAAAACAGCCCCACTGACTGGCTGCTGGGGCCCATACAAAGCCGTTTTGTCTGTCCTCATGCCAGCAGCAGCAAAAAAAGCGTCGTCCCGTAAACGTTTATACACATCCCGTAATCCGGGACCACGCCGCTGCCAACTCCTCCTCACAGCGCTGCTGAGCACCCTACGCCCCAGCCCCTCAGAAGCCATTTTGTCCCTAACCAGCACCCAAAGGCACCGACGGGAGGTTGCGCACGTGACGCCACGGCGGCGTCGCCATCTTGTGGGAGCGGAGCAGGGTTGCTCGCGCGGCTCCGACTTTCCTCGTCTGAGATAGACCGTAAAGCGAAACGAAAAGCATAATCCTTCCCGCGCATCGACCCAAAATACCTAACGGCCGGACTCACGATAAATTCGTAAGGGTTAGCAGACGTGGCTCGACAGATGTATAATGACAGGCAGCTAAAGCTAGCTCCCTCGTCCCCTGGTGAGGGGAGATCTCTGCCTCGAACAGCGTTGCTATCTACGGGCAGAGGCGGCCCAGGTCTCTCCAATAGCCATAAGGACTACGATGGAAAAGCATTCTGCATGTCCTACTGGTATGAAAGAGAAAGAGACGCAAAATTCGAAACCACGCCCGGTGCCGCCCCCTCCTCCCTGCTCCCGGTGCCGGACCTGGCCCCGCTGCTATAGATGAGACGTCCCAGCCGCCTTTGGGTGCGTTATACCTTTCCCTCTTCCTTTCTCTCACACCTATCTTCCTACCCTCTGCTTTTAGTACAACACACCGTGTCCCGGGATCGGGTCCTCCTGTCCGTTTGGGCCCGCTTCTCAGCGGGGTTGGGCTGAGCCGGGTGCGGAGAGCCGGAGCGCCCGGCGCAAGGGGGCCCTGAGCCCGACCTTGCTTGTGGGAAGAAACGAAACCCGACACTGTTCGTTGGCCTGAGCCTTTTTTTTAATGTTTCAGAGCGGAGTTTCCTCTCACTTCGTTTTCCAAGTGTGATTTAAAATGACGTAGTTAGAAAATTGCGTGGAAAGCTGTACAAACTCCCTGCGGTAAAAGCAGTTTTAGGGTTGGTTTTGGTTGCGTTTGTTGGGTTTTTTTGATTGTTTGTTTGGTTTTTTGTTTGGTTGTGGTTTGTTTTAGGATAACTGGGGTGTCAAACTGGTGCATCTCTAAATGGAAATTAGGGTGGTCACTACTAGTTTACACTGAGAAACTATTTAAGCCTAATACAGTAATGAGAAATGTGAAAGTTACTGCAGGATTTCCTTGTTTTCCTTAAGTGTCTCGTACCACATATTTCTTTACAGGAAAATGTAAAAATTGTGGAGCATGCTCCAGACAGTTCAACACTTTGAAAAATGACGATAACAGACTCAAAATGCAATTACCTATACATCTTCATACAAAACAGAGCCGAGGAAGCACAAAACACTAAACAACATTACCTCCTACTCTCTGACTCTAGCTTAGGGGCTTTCACATTAGCTCATCTTATGGAAAGAAAGACAATTTTCCAAATCAGAACTACACCCACTGATTTTATATCCAGTTTTGGCTGCTGCAAAGATGAATGTTCAAGAAACAAATGCTGTCAAAAATTACAGGGTGTAATTGTGGAGCATGTTTAGTGTGTGAAATGTTTCCCTGGTTCTCTTGAAAGACCTTCCTTATTAATATGATACATTGGCCTATCGTTGATACAGAACACTTCTTTTTGCCTTGATAATCACAGTATTTGTATATTGTGCAGCATTTGTGTTGTAGTCATGGGAACAAGGATTTCCTGTATGGATGTAATTTCATTTCAACAGCAAAGAGTAGTTGCTTGACCCTTGTACAAACATACCAGCCTCTGCTTGTTAATGCCAGCAGGAAGTTACTGGTCCTTTGTGTGTGAAGTTTTAGTATGTTGTTATTTCCTGCTCCTTGGGAAAAAAATAAAAAGGGAAAAAAAGATGTCTCTGATTTTGATTGTATTCTGTATGGACTTAGGGCAGTGTGAAATAATTCAAAAATAGGAGTATAAGTAACTTTTTTTAGCTTCATAGAAGCTAATTAACATACAGATGTTTTCCTGCTTGTTTTAGTGTAGAATGGAAATTATATGTGGTTTGAGGAGTAAACATGCTTGCTAATATTCTCAAATGTTTACCTTTAAAAATTTCTTCTTGTGAACCTTGTCTACAGTGTGATATCCAGGGTCAAAAGTCAGTGCAGACTTAGACAAATGTGCCTGTGACAAAGGTGGTTTTTGCTTTTCAGAATGGTTTAAACAAAATTATTTAGTATATTGACTGAACTCCTTGTAAGGTCTAAAATTAGTCTTCAGATTGCTCATTTCACCTTTCTTCATGTAGGCAATGGGGATCAGAGAAGGTTAGATAGATTTTCCATAGGTGGTGGCAGTGGAAATTGACATAGCACCCTACTTATTTTATTAATCACAAGGGTGGGTTTTTTCCTAGGTCTGAATTTTTATTTCAGTTTTCAGTATGGGGAAACATGAAGGTCACATGAAGAGAAAGGTGGTCTATGGCTTATTGATATCTTCGGAGTTAACCAGTTTGCATACTTAAGGTTGGAATTTTTTCTTTGCGTGGTTCTTGTATCTTTTTGAGCATAGCAGGGGTGTGTAGGGAATCCTTAAAACCCCAGTAACACATTCAGATTGGAATAACTTAAAAAATGCTAAATCCACACACTCCTGTTTATATGGGTGGGGTTTTTTTAAATTCTTTTGTCTACCACGTGTGTTTACACAACCTCTTAGCTCCCAAAACTCTTCCTGAAAAATGCTTTGAGACTTTTACGGTAGAAAAGGTGGTGGTGAGCAGGGGAATGGAGGTTTGCTAGGAAGAGGTCAGAGCATTAGATTTAAATTGCAATGGAACTTAACTCTTTTTCAGAAACACTTGAAATATCACTCATCAGCAAGCTGATGACTTTTGTTTCACTTCCTATGGAATTCACAGACTTGTGTTAAGGTAGTTTTACTTTAAAAAGAACTTCCATTTTTCTTCTGATTAGTATGACCTACCAAATACTTCTTGTTCTGTAATGAACAGCTGGGAGAACCCCTTGAGATTAAGAAGTCTGTGTAGATTACGTTGGTGTTTTAGTTATAAGTGAAATGCATCAGACAGGAGAGTTAACTGTGAATTTGCGCAGCAGATCACTGATTTAGTGCCTCTTAATTCTCTCACAGAACTGCTTATGTAAAAATGCATCTAGTTAAGAACGAACACCAGAGGAATGCTGTGGTAGACACAGGCTCCC
Organism: Gallinago undulata; assembly: GCA_026546715.1. Taxonomy (NCBI): domain Eukaryota; kingdom Metazoa; phylum Chordata; class Aves; order Charadriiformes; family Scolopacidae; genus Gallinago; species Gallinago undulata. The sequence goes on from JAOTQQ010000079.1 coordinate 28,875,213, forward strand.
CTCATGTTGGCTTCCTGTTTAAAAAACAGTAGGCTGGCAACAGCAACAAAGTGATGACCAGGTGCCAAGTGCCAGCTGCCCTTATTCACCAAATTGAAGAAGAATTGGATAAAGAAGAAGAAGAGGTGATGGTTTTCCTATGCAGAGATCTTGCTCCTGACTTGGCCACTGCTGACGTTAGAGAGCTTTTGGCAGCTTTGAATGAGAGGGAGGTACTGTCTTTTCTTGGCTTGTCTGAGCTGTTATACAGAGTTAAGAGGTTTGACTTATTGAGGAGGATCTTGAAGACTGAGAAAGCAACAGTAGAAGCTAACCTTGCCAGGAGTCTTCGACTTGTCCCTGATTACAGGTAATGTATTTATTTCAGATTTCAAAGCTACTCTATTGTCTCCAAAATATGTATGGATTGGGTTTTAGGGTTTTTTTTGTGGGTTTGTTTTTTGTTTCTTTTTTAAATATGTCTTGGAGGTAAAAGAAAAGCAGAAAAGGGCATCGTATCTAGAGTTATAGTGAGAAGAATATGTCAAGTTTAGTCCCTTAAATAAGCCTTAGTAGCTTCTTACAAGTCATGGCATTAGATGCATCTGTCTTTAAGGAGTTTATGTATGTTACTCAATAAAACCAGTGATGTTTGCACAGGTCTAGTTTAGCAGGTAGAATTGAGGCTGCTATGTTCCTATAGAGGAACACCATTAGTTAGAGATATTTTCTTTTCTTGTTTGCTTTGGGCTCATAGCCTTGTCATATTATATCCTTTCTTAAGGGACCTGTCTCTTACTACTTTTTACTCTGTAGTTTTAAGATGCTTAAATTAAGAAACTCCAGCTATTTTCTTTGAGACACTTCAGAAAAAAATATATGTACTCAAAGGGAAGATTTTCCTGTGTTAACTTATCACTGAAATAAAAACCCCGTAACTACTAGGTAAAAAAGTGAAAGAATTGTTCTGTCTCATTTTCTTGCTTCATTTCTGTTCAAATATTAAAGAGACTTTTGTTTTTCTAGCAGTGGATCTTACACAGTCAGTTTGAGTCAGGTGCTGATGAACAAGAATAGGTATTTTGTAATTGGATCTTGGAGCAGGGTAGGCTTTTTTCCTGTTGTTTAATTAGGAATGGAACATTAAAAATGGAAAATTGGGAGAAATTGGGTGGGGGTAGGATCTTACTGAAAGCTAATCCTTTAGAAATGTCTCAACTTTATTTCAGGGTACTAATGGTAGAGCTTAATGAGAATCTGGAAAAAGAAGAAGTGAATTCTCTAGTTTTTCTACTCAGAGATTATGCACCTCGAATGAAAACGGCAAAAGATAAGGTAATGTTTTTCTCCTGGTGTTCTCTGGAGCAATGAGAGATTAAAGTAAAAATGGAACTAGCTACACAGCAAAAAAGGGGAGGCAGTACTGCAAGGGATAGTGAGGCAGGAGTAGACACAAGTCAGGAAGTGGAAAAAGAGTAGTGGCTTCTACTTCATTTTTATTTTTCAATTCAAGGAAAGAAGCATGAGAAACAGTTAAGAGGGGACAGTGAAGACTTGTAGTGAATGGTGTTAGCATGAACCTCATAGGCAGAAGGCATTAAAAAAATCCTCAGTATTACTGATCTGAAAGTTCATATACAAAGGATCTCAAACCAATAATCAGAAGAAATGTATATTGAATTTCAAGGTCACTTTTTGTTTGTGCTCTGCTTCTCTTGCAAAAGAATAGTTTTATTTTAATTATGAATTTCTCTGTACATTTGCATTCTGTGTATTTGTTTTAAATGCTCTGAGAAAGCATTCATTAGAGATTCATTAGATACTTGTTCTATGCACGCTTGATGGCTCTGCATAAAAAAATGAAGATTTCTGTCTTCTCCTTTGAGGTTTTTTTCTTTTTCTCTTAACCAAAGAAGGAGAGATGCCCTGCAAATTCCCCAAAACCATTCTTACCTCTTGTTTTGTGGCACATGAGGTGACATTCCAAGTGGCTTGCTTTGTAACAACAAGGAAAAGGAAAACTCCTCCAAAACTTTGATTTGTTTTTAAGAATATCACTTTCTAGTTTTAATTTTTCCTATGATAATACCAAGAATTCCTGTTTCCTCCAGATAATTTTCATAGTTTTTCAGAAGGTAATATCCCTAGTTCTTGAATTTATGACCTCTCTACGTTATTTTCTGGGTTGCTTTGTTACTTACAGATAGAGAACAAATTACTGATATGACGATTTTGTTTTCTGTTGCTATTCTAGAGTTTTCTAGCTCTTGTGATTGACCTGGAGAAACTAAATTTGGTGGCTCCTAATCAACTGGATTTGATAGAAAATTGTTTTCAAAATATTCACAGGATAGACCTGACTAGGAAGATTCAGAAGTACAAACATGAAGGTAACATGCTGCTTTTGCACTGGTTACTCTTGATAGCAAGGATCAGGTGTGCTCTTATTGAAGATAAAATTATGAGTGACAAGTCAGAGTATTTGCATGCTTTGCAGATTTAGGCTTTTAAAATGGTTGATATATAATGGTGTATTTCTCTGTATTTCTGTTAAATTTTCAGCTTTAACGTCAGCCGTTCATTCTCAGCCAGTATATGTAAATGCACTTCAGGCATCTCTCCCTAATCTCAGTCTGATTGATCCTCCTAATAATTTAGGGGTAAGTATACAATAAATCGGACAGATCCTTTATTTCTAAATATTGCCAGACATTGAAATGGGATTCATTTTTGCAGAGCATAATGAATGAGAGTAACTAAAATATTACTTGGTTTATTTCTCTTATTCCTTTCATTTGCTGGGTTTAGGACCCAATTTAAATGTTCTGACTGAGAAAGATCCACTTTAAAGAGCTTCTGTGATTTTTATTCTGCATTTTGAAATGCTTTTTTCTGTTACTCTGTGGCATAACTTTGCTTTGACTGTTCTTTGCAAAACATATTATTTGTACTTTTTGACTTTGCAGAGAATGTAGTTTTTTAATTTTGGAAGCTGATTGTTATGGCTTTTCAAGGAGAGATTTTCAGATTTTCTTTTGTGTGTTTCATTTTAATCTCATTTTTAAAAAATAGTATATCAAGTCATCAAACCCTATTGCGTGCAGTATTCTTTATATTTGGGTTAGGTCTGGTATTATAATAGCATGACCTTAATTAAAAGTCTTTAGCCATGCTAAATGAATTTTATGAGATTATTTCTGTCATGTGTTCAGTAAATATGCATGTATAAAGCTTATATACAAGACACCAGTGATGCAATTTGTCTTTTCTAACAAAGCCACAACAGCTTTGTTTTCCAGGCTCTTTCCCAGGGAAAGAGTTTGCATTGACTTTCCATGATAATACTGTTATAATTTCCTTTCTAATTCAGTGGAATTTCCTCCCTGCTGCTGTATAGGAAAAAAGAAAATTAACATCTTCAGAGCTTTTTGTTTGGTTGGTTTACTCTTTTATGGTTTACTATTTTATGGTTGTTCATGATAAGCTAGTAATTTTTTTCTGAGGAGGAAAGGTTTGGGGGATTTGTTTGTATGTGATTTTGGTAAGGTTTTTTTTACTCGTTATTTTGTAGTTTTAATTAGTTGACAAATGTGAATCTAAAATATGTAATCCTTTTATTGAGGAACAAAAATACTATTGTGTAATATTTTGTAACACATAATAGTTAATTCTTGAAGGACAGAGGGAAAGTACACCTTTTTTTCATTTTAGGTCCAGAATGTGAACAAAGAAAAAACACAGAATGGACAAAGTTTTATTCTGGGTGAGAGCATTTTATCTGAGTTTTGATAACTTGAAAGAGCCGAATGATGTATTTAATTGTATCAAAAGGATTGTTGTTAGATAATTGTGTTTATGGCTAATCCAGCTGGTATCACCAGGAGCAGAGAGTATTTGATACCTCTGAAAACTGAGCCTTGCCTTATTACTTGCTTTTGTATTTGCTTTGCTTGTGCTGCCAGCTCTTAAAACTTTATTGAAATTGCTTTGAGCTTCCACTGTCACAACTTTTTAACATAATAGTTTATTAATAAAAAAATGGGAAAGGTTGACTAGCCAGCTCTGGAGGCCCATGTAGTGCAGCTGTGCCCATTAACTCTTTAATAGGAAATTTTGGTGTCAGTTCAGAGGGGGACTCTCAGCCAGACCAGCCAGGAAGTTGTCCAGTGAGTACCAGGTTCTTACCATGCGTGTTGTGTTCATGCTGGAAACCCAAAATACCTCTCAAATGTGGTTTTTATAAGAGTTGTCAGCTCAATTCTCTCAGTATAGGAGAGATTGTTTGGGTTTTTTTTGTTTATTGTAGTCACAAGAAACGTAGAATGCAATCCAAACAACGTTTCAGAAGTAAAAATTTTGCGTGGGGTGTTTGGGTTTTTTTCAACTTCAGTAGCACACATAGAAACTAATAGGTCCGGATGAATGAGAACTTGGCTGAACTAGATAGATGTCTCTTTATAACTGATTTGGTGTCAAAGAAATGTCATTGGTACCCACATACTGAGATTTTTTTCCGTATGTTTCAACTGCAGCAGAACCAGTCCACATATCCATCCAGGAATCGGGACCAGTGTCACATAAGGTATGTGCTTGCGCATATGTGTACATGTGAATAAAATAAAAACCTGTGCAGGTATTTACCTTAGCTTTCTTTGTGTTTCATTTTGAGATTTCCTTCAATTAAATGCAAACCGAAGGATGTGTACATCCATATTTCCCTCAGCCATAAACCGGATCTATGAACTGCTTTTGTAGAATATATTTTTAATATAAAATGGAAGCAGCAGTGTGCAAACTGCATGTACATATGTTGTGCACACAGAACTCACATATTTATTAGTGGAGGCTAAGTCAAAATCTATTGGAAGTGAGAAATCTTCTGATCTGCATTGGAAATTACAGGGCTTCTCGCATGCAGTAAATTTTGTTCTTTATTCTCTCCCCATCCTTCACTCTCCAGGTAGAAGACAGGCACACTTTGGGTATTAAAGATAAGAATGGACTACTGCTATTTTTGCTAGCTGTCCTGTAGGCCAGGAATCAGGGAGTTAGCTATAGCAAATTGTTTATCATTTTTTAAAAGGGAAAGGAATTGTGATAGAGTTATTACGTATTATTTAGGAACAAGGAGGTTGTACCACTAAATAAGGAAAGAAATATTGCTCTGATGAGCAGTGCCTGCTCGTGTACCTGAAGAACACAGAAGTTCTCTACATTCATTGTGCTGGCAAGATGAATCTTATAGCTCCTAACAGCTCAAAAGCAGTTACACTTAAGGAAATTAATTTGGAAGTACTATAAAAAGGATCATTGCTGCCATAGTTCAAGTCTTTAAAAAGCCTCTCCATCCCATACAGGTTTGGCTTTTGTGTTTTTGGTTTGTTTTGGGTTTTTGGGTTTTTTTACATTTGAAGATGTGTTCAGAGTTGAGGTTTGGTCTCAAACTTGCTTCTCTCAAGCAAGTCCTAGTCATTATTTAAGGATTGTTATGGTGGTAAGATTGCACGAGGATACAAAAATTAAGCCTGTATTAGAAATCAGGGGAAAAAATACTACTCCATGTGTCATGGTTTTTTGGTTTTTTTTGTTATGTAGATAAGACATACTAGATGTCCAGTAGATGGACTTCTGCTAGCTACTCTGTGGAAAAACAGCATAATGTAATTGTATGGATCTGAGGTGAATTTGAGAAAAAGAATCAAGTCTGTGCATTGAGAGAGTGATTAACTAACATAGTATTTGCCCTTCACATTCCTCAGGTGTATGATGATCAATACAGAATGCAAAGTCAACCTTTAGGAATATGCCTGATAATAGACTGTATTGGCAATGACACAGGTAAGTCTCTGGAATTTGGAGTTCCTTATCTTGTTAATCTTGGATAATTAGAGAAACTTAGTATAAAGATTATAATGTACATTTATCAGCCAGAATAGGGTAATGATGTCCTAGTCAGCTAGTTTATCAATCTATCAATTCTAGTAAGTTTTCTGAAGCAGAGAGTTGGAAGGACCAACCTGAGGTTAAAGTCATCTGGGATTTTTTTGTGTTGTTTTTTTTTTGTGCAGAATCTCTGAATGAAAGAACTTAGGGGATAGACTGAATTTTGGGAGGGAGAAAAACGATGTTCAGAGACCAACAGAATAGTTAAGCTACAGTCATACAGGAGGTTATTGGCAGAGATGGTAAATATAGTGTTTCCCACCAGTTAACAAAACCAAAACTGTTGTGGATTTGCCGTGTAATCATATCAGACACCACAGATTTTGAATAGCTGAAGGCACGTGGTCCTTTATTAATAATGCACCTATGCTTAGATTTTTGCATAAGCAAAAAAACCCTCACTCTTCCAATCATTGGAACACATGAGGCTAAAAATAAAAATTAAGAGAGTGGTTGCAGTCAGTTCTTCAATAGACTAGGAGATGTAGGGGAAGAAGAGGGTTTGTGGGCATATCTTTTCTATTACTCATAACTAATGGTCCAGCAGATGGACCAATTTAGGATTATTGATGTAGTTGTTGAAGAGCAGTGGATGCAGAGCACAGGCACAAAGGTAAAATTTTGATGTTTGCTTGACAATGGTATTTTAGGGAAATGATTTAAATAAGACACTTGGTTTGCCATTAAGGTAAGAGGAACTAGAACTGATTGACAATCTTGTCATGTGTGAAGAAGAGGGACAAGGAAAGCACTTAACTCAGTTACATGCAATGGGAAGCATCCTTGGGATCTGATTTTGGTCTGTCATACCAATGACCTCTGGGTAAAAAAAGAAAAAAAAAAAAAAGCAAGGTTTCAACTGCTGCATGTATAAATTAAATTGTTCCATCTAAAGCAGTCTTTCATTTCTACTCTCAAACACAAAAAGAATGTTGACTTTGCCCTGAGAGGGAAATAAAACAAAAAACAGCCTGCCAAGGACTGAAAGACAGGGGGTCGCAGCTCTTGGGATCAAACATGCTGCTCTATCCTGTTGCCTGCTTCTTTACTTTCCTGCTCTTCTCTCTTTCGTCGTAGCTTTAGAGAACAAAAGACCCTTTTGATGCAAGAAACTTATTATGCAGTCTTAATCTGGAAGGTAGTCTGATAGTCTGCTCCAATACCAAAATAATTACTACTTGGAGTTGTTTCTTAAAAGCAAATGCATAAAGGATTACTAGAGAAATTTTCAGTGTGGAGAGCTAAAGAACACACAAGGTGTGGAAATAGCTTTGCTTACTAAAAACAACCTTGTTAAATTTAATTGTCTCTAATGGAATATAGCATATGCTGACCTGATTTATTGAACAAGAGTGTTTTCCTATGTCAGGTTTGAGTTCTTTAAAGGAAACAGCAAGTATAAAAGCAGGTAAAGCATGTACACTGGTGAAAACAGGAGGTAAAGAAGGAACAGTCATCACAGTCTTCCTTGGAAGGCTCAGATCTTTTACACAGGCAATATACTTTGCAGACACCTTTGTCATAGTTATTGCTACTAAATACAAAGATGTGCACAAAATTAAAAAAAAAAATCAATGCACATGCTCTTCGTAAGCTTATATGATCATTTCAATACTTTACAAGAACAGAAAGTGTAAATGTGATAGAGGAAGTCTGCTGACTGGAAAGAACAAAAATGGGTTACATGTTTAGCACCTGCATATCAGATACACCTGCAAATCATGGCTTTGCTGTTGTGCCAAATGTTTCCGTTAGATGCAGAAGCAATTATGTGTATGTCTCAAATGTTTAATGTCACCAGTGTATCACAGCATTTTAACATGATAGAAAGCAAGGCTTTCACTGAAATATGTTACTGTTACTATCTTTACGTTACTTGTGGCTATCCCAAGATTAAATCTGAGGAAGCTGAACCAATAATAGATACTGTAGGATCAAGGATTACAACAATTGAAAATATCCAGTGTAAACAATATGAATTCATCAGATGCTGATAAAATTCAAACTGAAATGATCTTGCTGTTTTGTAAATAGAGTCTTGCTGTTTTATAAACAGCTGCTTTTCACTTTTCCATTTGGAAACAAATTTTTATCCTTACATTGTAAACAATCAAAGGGATAAAAGGCTAATTTTTTATGTAGAGTGTAAATGCTCAAAAATCAGTGGAGGTTTGTTGGGGAATGATTACTGTTGAAGAAACAGATGTTTTCTGATCTCAGGTTGCAGCATGTAATGCTGTGTTTCGTCTTGCCTTAAAGTGAAATTGCTGTATCCAAAGCTTACCATGTATAATTTCTGATTCAGTGTTAAACTAAGGTATCATCTCTAAGCTTGTTGTGTTTAATATTTTTTTAATTGTGACACTTAGAATGTGTGTATGGTCTAAGATGACACCAAGTTTTGTATCTTTGTGTTTATGTGTGCATGCTTAGTGAGATAAGGAAATTACAGGATAAGTTCTCTTGTTGCCTTAACTCTTGTTTTTCCTATGCACTGTTGCCCTCTAATGGATTAAGTGCTTAATTGAGTGCATAATGGCTAAACTACCTGAGAGCATGTTTTATTACTTAAAATAGAGGGAATTTTCCTTTTTATTTCCAAATAAAATAATGCCTGGAAAGTTTTGGAAGGATATTACAAAACAGAACTGGAGCAAAATTATAGTTTATCACGGTACAGTTTATCACCTTGCCATAGTATAGAGATTGTACCTTCCCTCTTGAGGAAAGTTACAAGTTCTGTTCTTTATGAGAGCAACGTGGGCATATAACTCCTGTTTTGCTTCCAGTTACTTCTGAAATAGCCTCTGCTAATTAGGGATTGTCACACTTCTGAAGTCAAAGAACAGTCTAGCTTCCTGTGTCTGTAAGGCATTTTACATAAACATGACACTTGATATTTCCTGTCATATGATAAACTGTGCATGGGCAATGTATATGTAGTTTATACTAAAGGTACTACAGTTATGGGTCGTAGTAGCTTGTGATTCTCTGAATACTTAAAAAATACCTGTGGTTTTAACCACCATCTATCTGGTTTCACTCCTGTATTAATAAACATCCAGTATTTATTCAGAGCATAGCACGTTTTCCTGCAGCCCAGTTTAACACAAATACAAAAGAGTTAAGTCTTGATTTTTTGCTATCTACAGTTTGAATTTCTAACACATTTAAAAGGATTCATTGTTCAGGTTTTTTCCCCTGAAAATGCCCTTCTGTCACAGTTAAGACTCCAGTGTCCATTCTCCACCTGGAACTTATTGCTTAAAGTCTGTTTTATATAATAGGAAGCATAAATTCCTGCAATAGGTTCCTTTTTGACTGATGAAAGGGTGTCTCTGTGTTTCCTATGCAGTTCAGTATAATAACCATTACTAGTAACTTTGACAAGTTAAAAGATGAAAGAATCCAATGCTATCCAGGACACTCCTTACCATTTCAAGAATGTTCTGTGTGAAGCATTTCTAGTGTTTTCTCCTGCCTAATATTTTAAGTCCTAGGAACTTGGGATATTGGCTCTAAATGAAAGCATGAAAGTATCTGGGGAATTTGGAATGGATCACTTGTCTTTGCTGTCATTAAGTACATAACTTATATTAAAGACAACATGCATCTAGCACTATAAGTATGTAATGTACTGTGATCAACATCAAATACTCCCAATTTTTAAATAAAGATTTTGTCACAATATTCATCATAAATATTTCAAATACTTCCTTTAGTGAAGTACTGCAAATGCTGTAATTCAAGATAGTTGAGATTGAGCCTTAATGTGCTGTGATTTAATTACATCATCTTTTTTTTAGATTTGTTGGAAGATACCTTCAGAGACTTAGGCTATGATGTTCGTTGTCACAGATATTTAAATATGAATACCATGAATCAAACGTTGGTTGAAGTTGCAAGGTTGCAGAAGCACAGAAATTGTGACAGCTTCATTTGCGTATTGGTCAGCCGTGGAAGTCATCAGAGCATCTTCTGTACAGACCATACCTTTTCTGGATTCCCCTTGGAACAAGTAAAGAAATACTTTACAGCAGACTCATGTCCTGAACTCCTAGGAAAACCGAAGCTTTTTTTTATTCAGAGCTACATCGTGCCAGAAAATGAACAAGAATGTACTAGTCTGTTGGAAGTAGATGGGAATGATGAGAAAATCATTGGTAATGCAAAAATCCCTTGCAAAGTCACTATCCCCCGAGAAGCAGACATCTTCTGGAGTCAGTGCAAGGTGGATGTGTCTACACTAGAAAAATCTCCAAGTTCATCCTCATATTATCTGCGTTGTCTGGCTGAGTTACTCCGCAATCCTTATAAAAGGTAAATAAAACAAAGAGGAAAAAATAACCCTTTTCCTATGACAACCTGCTTTCCTAGAGAAAGAGAAATCTTAAGTTTTATCCCATCTGGTCCTGAAAAGTGTCTTCATGCTGTGTCATAGGTTAAAAGAAAAGTATACCTGATCTTGGAACAATGACACAGGAAGGTAGTCTAAAGTAGGAGTGACATTTCTGATTCTGGACAGTAAAATGAAAGTGGTTTATGGCAGTGGGGCTTGCAGAGTGAGAAGGGAAGAACCTGTCCTGGGTAATGTATGTCGGTGCTTTAGACAGGATTGGAAATATTCCTTCTCCAAGGAAACTAGGCACACACCAGGCTTCTGTCAAATTGAGGATTGCCTTTTATCATTATGAAGGGCTCTGCTTGCAAATATAAAAAGTCAGGGCCTGAGTTTAGGGAAAAGGCAGCTGAAAGGGAAGGATTTTGTCCTTTCTTTAGATCTAATTAACCTCCTGCTCAGGGAGCTACTACAATGCCAATTGTAATCTTGAATTTAAACTATTAGAAAACTTTAGTCTATCTAGAGGTATTATCAAAAGGAAATTGAGCAGAGACATTTGGATTTATAAAGGTTTTCTGTGTACAATTGACTTAAGAGAGAGTTAGCAACTGTTTTACAAAGTAGTTGTGTGGTTAACATTTAGTACCTCTTTTACAAACCCTAAAACCTTGTAATGAAATCACAGTTTATCGTGTCAGCATAAGCAATACCACAATGGTGATTTGGGTTATAACAGATTGTCTCAAAAATGCATATTCAGCCTTGAATTTTAGAGGTGTAACCTCCGCAATAAAGTCTGAAATTTGAAATTTTCTCCTTGCTGAATCTAAAGTTGTGTCCTGTCTTGAGGATTCTTACATGGTGTCTTGCTTCATTCTCTAATAGAAATCTTGTGCTTTTGTTGCTGCAGGAAACTCTCTATATTAGATATCCATACGGAACTGAATGAAAAAGTCGATGAATGGAATAAGACCACTGACCCAAGCCAACAATACTCATTTATGATCCGGCACACACTGAGGAAGAAACTTTTTCTTTCTCCCACTTAACTGCTGTTGGAAAGGACACGTCTGAAGTGTCTTACAAGAAACATTTACTCTGATTCAGTTTCACAAATACTTCTATTTTACGCATTGTTATTGCATGTATATCTAAAATTCCTATTGCTTCCAAATCTGGGGATTTAGAAGCATTTTGGTGTGTTAAGGCACTAGACTTTATATTTTAATACAGAAAGTTCTGAAAGATTGGACGAGAATGGCAGCTATCGTATAGCACTGTGAAAGATCTTACAACCAAATACAAAAGGTAATCGGTGTAAAGAACTCTAAACTGTATAGCTATTGTTTTTTTGAAGGTTTTGTGGTTTTATTGTTTCACTGGTGTTTTTTTAGCATAATTATTAGTAGCACACAGATCTAAGTTTTTCTGTTGATGCATAAAACAAATACAAGCCATCACAAAACACTGAAATTCATTGGGTACTTTCCCCAGAACCTAATAATGGAAGATGTGTTAGGAAAGAGTGCCTACCCAGAAGGGCCAGTTCTTCATTAACGAGTTCTGGCTTGCATGCTTACCCAGACTAGCGAAACAGTAGGATTCTTTTAAATAATTTGGATTCCATCTATCTACTGCATTAGAAGTTGTGATTCACCCTCATGACATCAGTGCTGTCCTCAGCACACAAGGATATATGTTAATAAATGAGAAAGTCTGCCATGTTTTGGGCTAACTGTGTTTTCCACTAATGAAAAATGAGTCTACATGCAGCAGGGCTTTCCAGTAATCTACCACACAGCTAAAAAAATGTGTGATTTTGGCAGATGTTTTGCAGAAGTTGAAACATGATTCACACTTGTTGCACCAGGCACAGTTGTAAAAGTACACTTTATGATACTTGAACTGTTGTCATGTGGCAGCCACTGGCTCTTAAGACTGGATCAAGTTTAACACCCCACACTCCCCGCTTCTTCTTATGAAAAATGGTATTTCTTTATTAATTGATTATTTTTTTTTTAACTTGCCCTCATTCTTCTGAAAAAGACATGAGTAAAAATGGTCCTAAATACAGAATTTTTTTTTTTCTCCAGGGAAGCAGATGCCTAACATGAAGAGTTCAGTTAATGTGCTTGTTATACAACAGTATAGCCTGGATGAGATGTATTGACATTTATTGTCACTGAATTTGTCATTCTCTTCCCTCCTAATGCAGGCCACTTGCAAATTTTTAATACTCCTAATACAGTCTCCTGTCCAGGAAAAAAATTCAAGGCCTCGGCATACCTTGCTTGGTTTCTGCTGTAGCTACACCATACATCCTTCTAGCATGCATTTCCTGTGAGCAGAAAGGAAAGGAATTTTTGCTGATACAGGGTATTCTTGGTATCTTGATACGCAAATGTACTGCAAAGATATTTTTTGGGAGTGTAGTTGCACTTGATTTGAGCAAAAAGCAGGTGTGCTTACACATATATAACTTCAGCAACAATGCTTTTCGTTGTAGACCAAGTCTAACAGGCAACTAGCATATTGATTCTACAGATTGTATACTATAGGTATACGTTAGTACATTGATAAGAATTAGGAGGGCTTAACCAGTAAATTTACTCTGGTAGCAGTGACTTTTTATTCCTTGATATTATGTTGTACTTCTTAGGTGTTGGCTTGACATCATTGTTAATAACTTTTTCTTTGAAACCAGGCTTCTTAATTCAGAGAAAAAAAAAATTCTTGTAGCTTCTATGACTGAAAGTAAAAATCACTTTCATTTGGAAAGGAGTAGATACCAAAGTCTAAAATGTGCTCAGAAGTCCTTCCTTGTTACATGATGTAGACGCGGTCTCTTCCTGGCTTAAGAGGTCCCTAAACTGCTGATTGATGAGGATTGTTAAGAGTATACCAAGAGGAGAAACCCACTGAACAAGTTTTACCTTATAGTTTTTATCTATATGAAATATAAATGTTAAAATATGTATTTATTTATATTAATGTACCATTTTGTGTAATATATAAAGTACATTTTATATGATTGATTAAATCTTCACTTTTTCACTCATTATCTTTTTTAAATTTTGTATTCAGTTTTATTTGCATGTTAACTCTAGAAAGTTACGTACATGGTTGTGATGAGAAGAAATTTTTGCACAATTTAGAAAAATGATTCACCTATATTGCAAGCCTCTGCATCCTATACTTTTTTCTTTCCACTTCATAAGCTATGGTGTCATCTCTAATAAAAGTATGTGGAAACTTATTAATAGCTTTGAACTGGGAAATGCAACCCAAAATTTTATGTTAAACTATGGGTACATTATTTGTGTTACTGTAATTTTATGTAGTACAGGCATAACAGCAAAAATAGAAAATAATATTTTGCAAAATTCCAACATTCTCTAAACGCTTGTTCTTTATGAGTATTAAAGTAAAAATACAAAATCAAATTTCGTTATTATAGGTTTGGAAATAAATGCATCATAGTGGGGCAGGGAGAGTGGGCAGGCCTTCCTTTCAATTTACTCTTTTTTAAGAAAGGGCCTGTTGAACTGGTCCTTAAACTAATGTCATGTTGCTTCTGGCTTTAAAAATACATTGTGTTGTAAAATTACGTTCATATACATTCCCCACGATCACATAGAGAACTTATTGCATTCCATCAACAGAAGGGTCTGTATATATGTGATAGGTAATAAAAACAGCATTCATTTCTAACTGAATACTTAATAACTGACTATCTTACAATAAAATAACCACAAGTGTCATTTTGAAACTCTACCTTGCTTGTGTTCAGTGGGGTAAGAGAAGGATTGTAAAATGATTGTAAAAAGATTTGGAATTTTTGAAGTTACTTCCTGTAGTGGCTGGTAAATTAAGCAAATGGTGTGAAATAAGTATGTTTTCTGTAGCTGTAGAAATCCGATGTGATTCCTAGTTATCATACATATCTATGTGATGTTAATAAATGTGATTTCTTTCACAAACTAATTTCACTTTTTCCTATTTCTCTTACTAGCTTTTACACATGATGAGTACTTCTACTGCCTTGCAGACAACCAAAAACAGGGAGAGTGGAACCAAGAGGAGGCAGAGAGATGAGGGAAAGAAATACAGAAATTTCAGGCAGGAACAAGAAGGGTAGGGAGAACCAAGAGAAGAACAAGTAGGGAAAAGAAGATTTGGAGGAGAAATACAGCACTAGTATTGGAAGGACAAAGAAGAAAGGAGAAAAGGGAGAAAGGAAGTAAGAACAATAGTGGCTATCCTTATAGGATCTAAGGTTGTGGTGGGGTTTCGTGGGTTGGTTGTTTTAGGTTTTTTTGAATGATGCTATATACAACTATTTACTTAAAATATTAGCAATAGAATGTACTCTGTTTCTCATAGTTTTGTGACAATGTAGATTTGGTGTGGGGTTTATGAGGTGTACAGGTTCTTCACCTTAGTGAAGTCCTTGTCCCCTCACGTTAGAAATGATGAAGAAACGCTGTTTTGAGAACTGTAGTGGCTCCTGGAAATAACCCTTGCAGTGAAAAAGTCTCTTTTTGTCTGGCTGCTTGGGTCAAAAGTGATCACAGCCCTATAACGACCAAAGAGTTGTGGAGATATGGCCTGCGTTGTGCAGCATTCATGGATGTCAGTACTAATTTTCTACGCTAATGTCTTCACTGTCAATAGATTCTTAAACCATAGCAGTACTCAATTCTGTAATCATCCAAGTATTTATTGCCTTGACATCTCTTTCAAGAGTGGTGTGTGGGTAGATTTGATTCCCTGCATAGTAAAAAGTAGCATTGAAGTCAGTATTTATTAGCATGCAGGAATTTTGTGATGCCAGAAGTTGTCTTATCACTTCTCTGTTAGTTGGTGGGTTTTTTTGTCCTTCCGTACAGGTGATAGGGACGGTCTGTTCTTGCTGTACTGTGGACCTAAAATTTGAATCTGGAAAATCACTGGATGCAGGGTCTAGGTTGCATTAAGTTGTTCATCTATTGCAGATAGAGTGGTTGAATGATACCAAACTTCTGTTCAGTTGCCAAAAGAAAAGGGTAGAAAGAATTCATTCTGGATCCCTCATGAGTTTAGGGTATTAGCACAGGAACATAAAAAGTAACATGCTGGTGAAATTTCGTGGTCAGGAACTGCCAAAATGTCTAGTTTTCAGAACCTGCTGTTGAACAAGATAAAACAAGCCACGCCTCCTCTGCTCCTGTGTTGTCAGTGCTTGGAAGGCTGTCAGACTCACTGCTCCATGGCATTGAATTTCAGTTTTGCTTTCTGATAGCTGAAATAAACATTTTCTGTACTTCTGAATGTGCTGTGTATATGGAAGAGGAAATAGAGAATGGGCAGAATATAGATGATGCCTTTCAGTGGCTCAGAAGGTCTACCCATGAGGCAGGAGATTCTATGGTGTTTTGCACCAGACAATGCTCTCGGCCACCTACATTAACATGACTGAGTCATAAATCCAGTTAACTTTGTACTGTTACATATTTGTGTCTTACCATGGTTGCCAACTCATTATCCAGGAAAGAAATTGGGTTCAAGAGGAAGTTCTGGTCCTAACAGTTGTAGATGGAGCGTCCTGTATGTCTTATTTACCCTTTTGTAAAAACATAGAATTGTCTAGGTTGGAAGGGACCTTAAAGATCATCTAGTCCAACCATCAACCTAACCCTGACGAAAATCACT
>JAOTQQ010000079.1:28891267-28918413 GCA_026546715.1 Gallinago undulata
TCTTTTTTGTGGTAAGGGGCCCAAAACTGGACACAGTACTCAAGGTGAGGTCTCACCAGTGCCGAGTACAGGGGGATTGATGACGTCTCGGGTCCTACTCACCACATGTCCTTGATACAGGCCAGGATGCTGTTGGTCTTCTTGGTCACCTGGGCACACTGCTGGCTCATGTTCAGCCGACAGTCGACCAACACCCCCTTTTCCGCCAGACAGCTTTCCAGCCCTTCTTCCCTAAGCCTGTAGCTCTGCCTGGGGTTGTTATGACCCAAGTGCAGGACCCGGCACTTGGCCTTATTGAAATTCATCCTGTTGGTCTCAGACCATCAGTCCAGCCTGTCCAGATCCCTGTGCAAAGCCTCTCTACCCTATAGCAGGTTGACAGTACCACCCAGCTTGGTGTCATCTGCGAACTTACTGAGGGTGCGCTCAATCCCCTTGTCCAGATCATTGATAAAGATATTAAAGAGAACGGGTCCCAGTACCGAGCCCTTTGGGACACCACTCGTCACTGGCCACTAACTGGATTTAACTCCATTTACCACCACTCTCTGGGCCCAGCCCTCCAGATGGTTTTTAACCCAGTGGAGAGTATACTCACCTAAGCCATGGGCAGCCAGTTTCTCCAGGAGGATACTGTCGGAGACTGTATCAAAGGCCGTGCTAAAGTCCAAGTAAACATCCACTTTCAACTCTGCATAACAATTAAGAGCGACTCCTGTTACAGGTACCTGAGTCAGAGAAGCTTTTTATGACAGTTTCTGGTAATTCTTTTCTGTTATCTATAGTTCTACATTTCTGACATGCAGAACGATGTTGCTGAGATGAAGCTGCCATCTGTGTGTATGAACTGCTGCTTTATAGTCCATAAACGGACTATGTTCCATTTAAACTGTATCTCCTGTACTAAATTATTTGACAGCTTTTCTGTGGCTGTTTTGGGGAATTTTTTCAGTTTCTGTATTAGAATCTATATTAATTCTGTAGTGTAATTGATATAGAATTGCAAATCTTTTAGGAATTCTGTTTTGGTGGACTGTGCCTTTCTGTATATGCTGTATTTTCAAATTTGTGCTATTCTGAGAGTGTATTTTTAGTGTTTTGTAGAAACATCATAAGAAATGTGATCTTCTTCTATTTCGACCTGGAAGCGTTGTCGGATGCTTTTTTCTGACTGTTTAGCGAAGTTCCTCGGCCGGGGGGGCGAGTGGGATGCTCGCAAGCCCCGAGGCCGAGTGCTGACTGGGCCGGAGGGGAAGGGCGGTCCAGTGCGGCCGTTTTCCGGCTCTCGGCAGGTCTCCGCGGCCGCCGCTTTCCGTGGGAGCCCACCCGCCCACTGGCAGTGGTGTGGCGCTCCGCAGACGTGCCCGCAACCCCTTCTCCCTGATTGACTTTGTCCCGCTTTCTGCCCCCGCTATCGGAGATGCCGCCTCCCTCCCGCACGGCCTCGGGTGGGCAGCGCCTCCGGCTCCGGCGGGGAGGTGCGGGGTCGTGACTCAGCAGGCGGGCGCGTACTGCCGGCTCTCGGCTGGCGGGGAAATAAACCGGGAAGCGCTGAGCACCGCCGCGAGATTAGCTGCCGAGAGACGGGTCGGAGTCGGAGTCGGAGTCGGAATTCGCGAAAGAGGTAAGAGAGGGGGCACTGAAATGGAGAGGGAACAAAGGAAAGCTTCTGCTCTCGACTCTAGAGCCTAAACCGCGCTCCGTCCTTCCTTCCGGTATGGTGCGACTGCCGCCCGGCTGCCCGCGGGGCCGGAGCTGAGGACTGCCCTTGCTGGTGGGGCTGTGGGCTGGGCCTCAACATTCTTCCATGCTCCGTGTTTTCGCGTTATTCTTGCGTCTCTTAGTCTGGCAGTGTCACAATGAATAAAACTTCAAAGGAAGAAGTAGTAATCTGATAATCCTCATGTCTTATTTTATGTCATTTTCCTTCTCTGAGGATATATAGCGAAACATAAATTAGAGACGCTGATCCATCGTCTTTCCGAATGCCCTGCCGTCTCTAGTTGTAAATGTTAGGGTGAGCCGCGGCAAACCTGGGAAGCAGGTGGGTCCTGGGCCCCGTGTGTATTGGGGCTGGGTGTTCAACATTGTCTTGTCTTATTGGAATAGGGATTGTTTGCTCATTTTTCTTCTTTGTTTTAGGACTGTTTTTTACCATGGTGTTTTATAAATAGCCTGTAAAATGCATGAACTGGCAAGGGGTTCTAAAAAGTAAGCTGAAGTAAGCTTCTAAGAAGTAAGCTGAGCAGTGGATGAGCTGGTGGTGAGCCAGTAGTTCCTTTTATTTAGCGCTGGGAGAGAAGGCCAGCCCAGCTGGCCCTCGGCACAGTGGTGGGAAAGTGAGGTTAGACAGCTAGTGAATGCAACACACGCTGGGAGGTCTTGAGGATATTCCAAACTCAAGCAGGAAATTTTTTGAGTGAAAAGATCTTTTCAGGAATGGCAGCAACACAGACTTGAAAACTATTTTAGAGGTAAATGAAGGAACTTGTGCTGGATCTTGCCTCAGTTTGATTTGCTGATGAAATTACTTCACCTGGTGTACACACAACTTGCTCTGTTCTCTTAAAGTGATGATTTTTTAACTCATTTAATTGAAATCATTTGCTCTAAATTCTGAATTGTCATAATTCAGTTTGAACCTGGATTATATAGGATTGTTAGTTTAGGCAGGAATCAGTTTAACCTAAATTATTCTGCTAAATTTAGTTGATTGCAGCATCTAGACGGGATTTTTAAAGTAACTTTTAGCTAAATGAATTTAAAGTGTGATTTACTGTGAAGTGATACAATTTATGTGTGTAAATAACTGAGATCTGAACCTTTTTGATAATAGTTTAAGTGAAGAGGATGTCACGGCACATGGGATTTCATATGAGGAGAGAGGGAATTGGATGGACAGTTATTGAGCTATGGGAGTTTGAATACAGGAAAAAGCAATCTGACCTCTTTCTTTGTTGCACAGGCTTAGTCTTGTGACTGAGGGGCAGGACACAATTCAGGGTCAGACCTCATTTCCTAACTGGGTGTTGTGGTTTGGGCCAGACTGGCTACTGAAATGAATGACAGATGCTCTCCCCAACCTCTCCCTTCAGGAAGAAAAGGATAAGAGAGAGAGACTTAGGAGTTTAAAAGAAGCTAGGCTACTTTAATGAAATGCTAGTAATAAAATAATGAAAAGATAGTAAGAAAATAATGAAATATATATGATATATACAAAACCAATATCCAGCCCCCAGGATGATGATCCTGTCACTGGCAGACACTGGGAAAGTCCCAGCCTGGTAGGTGACAGGCAGGAACTGAATTCTGGATCTGGATTCAGGAATGCACCGATGAGGATCAAAGGCAGATGAACAGAGTCCTCCTTGGACACCGGCCATTGAAGGAAGAGCTGACTCCTTTGATCCCTCAGCTTTTATACTGAGCATAATGTTGATGGAATAGAATATCCTGTTGGTCAGTTTGGGGTAACCTGTCCCATCCTCCCTGCAGGTGCAACCCTCTCTACGCTGTTTCGCTTCTGACCTTCCAAAAAGGCATATAACAAAGTTAGCTGACCTTGGTTGTTATAGCAAGAAGTACAAGCAAGGAGCCTCTCTGCATACTGTTCCTTGGTATTAACTACAAACATCAGGCCTTATCTCCACTAGAAGTGGATACTGTTTGAAAAAATATACCATTAATTTTAGAGAGTGCAGTTAGCTAGAAGAGACTTAACTGAAAAGTAAAATTACTGAACATAAACTTGGTTCTGTTTTACCTCAAACCAGGACATTGGACATATGGACTTGGGGATTATATTTTCTGTCTGCCTCGGAACACAAAAATGCTACAGTCTCTTCTCTGTGCCCCCACGTGGTATGATACCTTCTGTGGTTTCTGGTACTCAGAGCCTTCAAAGGCTTCAGGTTCAGAGGTTTTGTCCCTACTCCATTTCTTTGATTTTTTTCTTGTGCTCCCTTATGTAGAAAGATTTGCTGCTTCCAGTTGCTCTAAACAAAAGAGTAAAGACTTACCTGCCCATTTGGGTAGAAGGCACCAAAGCATCTTTTTACCTATCACAGGCAGAAAAGAACTGCTGAGGCTACGTGGAAGAAGTTGGTGTAGTGCAAGGGTCATTAGTCTATTAAACTTCAGTAAGATCGAGTTGCTTGTGCAGAGCCTAATTAGACAGAGCACTGTTATGTTTTAGTTGACAGATACTTAAAAGGGAGGCTTTAGGTTCTCCTCTGCCGAATGTAAAACACAGTCTCGTAGCAACATATGACTGGGAGTGGATGAGCTCCCACCTCAGCTGAGGTGTCAGGCTTGTAACAGAGGAACAACTGCCTGCTACAGGAGAACGGGCCCTCGGACTGCAGATTGAGGAGTATATATGAACCACTGTGCTCACTCCACTGAGAGCTGTAATAAGTTACTGCAGGGACTCTTCCCACCTACAAACAATGGAGAGAAGCAAAGATCTGAATGTGGAAAATGTTTGGAAGGAACAGAAGAACTTAGGGACCTCTTGAGGTCATCTAGCCCAGTTCACAGAATCACAGTTTTCTGCTAAGAGCAGGGCTGACTTCAAATTTAGTCTGGGTTGTTCAGAGCTTCTGTGAAATCTGATCTTTGTTGTAGTCTTGTGCTTATAGAAGGAAGGAAGTTTCAAATTTATTTAAAAGGAAACTCCTCTCCTGTAGAGAATCCAGGGCTTCCAAACAGCTGTTGGATGAAATATTATTACACAAGGATTGTTTACGGAAGATTCAAGTGTTACTAGTGTTTGCTTTCTACTTTCAGACAGAGGGACTGTTGGTTCCAGCAACATGGAGGATGATGCCAGCCTGAAGTTCCACCAGCAGCTTCTGCTCGTTGATGAAAATCTGGTGGCTGAAGATGTAGCAGCTCTAAAATTTCTCTGTACTGACTTGCTCCCCTTCAGGAAACTAGAAAATGTGAAGTCAGCAGTGGACATCTTTCAGCTTCTCATGGCTGAAGAATATCTGAAAGAGAAAGATACTTTTTTACTAGCTGAACTCTTATACAGAATGAAATGTCACTCCTTGCTCAAGAAGCTTGGTTATACCAAGGAGAAAGTGCAAGAATGTCTCCACGAAAAGGGAAGAGTGTCTCCATACAGGTAATCCTGCAGTGGGATTATGTTCTCTCCATTACTGCCGTACTCTTTCCCTTTCCATTTTTAAGTTCTCGGATTGCTTTTAGTTTCCGCACTGTCTTGTATTCTGGTTTTACCTCACTGGATCTCTGTTACAGGCAGATGCTGTACGAATTGTCAGAAAACATTACCGATGACATGTTGGAGGATATCATATTCCTCCTGCAAGACTATCTTCCAAGGCGACGGTTAACTCTTGTAAGTGAGGAGAGAGCCAAACATGTATATGGTGGGAAGGGAAAAAGGAGCGGGGAAACAGGAGGAAAAGCGTGAAGAGAAAAGTGGCAGAATAGAGCATAGTCTGCAACTAGGCTGGCCAGTATTTGTAGTGTTAGCGAGGAGGAAACTGTTGACGGGTAAGTGTGGAACTCGGTGCTTTATGCCAAGGCAAATCATTGACAGTTCAATCTTGCAATAGATCATAAAAGGATGGCAAATCAAATCTTCACCCTGCTTGAGTTATGTACAAAGGAGATTTGTGTCCATATGTCATTGCTACCATTTCACAGCAATAAAGCCAGAATTCATTAGTATGGTTTGGGTGAATCTGTTTAAACAAGGCCATGCTAAATAATTATGCAACTACTAGCTTTCCATGGAGCAACATTTCTACCTCCAACAGTCATGTAAAATGGACTGTTTGGACCTTGTTGGTAGGAAGCAAAGGAGATAATGTGATCGGTTGAGGCAGACAGGTAGGTTTTGAGTTCTAAGGAACAATAATTAATTTTTTCTCTCTCCTTCTGGATGTCAGTCTGCTTTGGAATTGCTGATTTTATTGGAAAAACGGGGCCTTTTAACTGAAAACAATGTAGAGGTGCTGGAGGAAGTCTGTAAGAACATTTCACCTGATCTCCTGGAAACAGTAAACTGCTATAAACGGGCAAAAGGTGAGAAATTCAGAGTCAGGAATTAGGTTTGCTAAAATGCAGGAAGTACTAGAAGGGTCTGGGGAACTAAACCTCAAGGTCATCTGTGTATGTTGCTAGAATAGGAGCTAGAGTGGGATTGCTGATCTTCACACACAAATTTGGCATAATGGTCCCTAGTTTGCATTACTTTCTAGCTGAATTCCAGTAGGGATGTGCTGGAATATCTGAGGCCATGGAGCAGTTCAGCACATACAGGTTAGCCTGGGAAACTGAACATCTGCTTATAGTTATGGCACACCTCTCTATTTCTCAACGAATAGTATTGAGATGATGATGATTGTCCTGTAAATGGCACTTTATGATTTATGAATATACAATACAACAAGGCAGCTGCTTGCTAATAAGCTGGTGAGGCAACCTGTGCACGTGTTTGTGTCTGATACATGGTAGGCTTTGTTATTAAACATGTGATTCATGTTATCAGAGGT
Source organism: Gallinago undulata (assembly GCA_026546715.1). Taxonomy (NCBI): domain Eukaryota; kingdom Metazoa; phylum Chordata; class Aves; order Charadriiformes; family Scolopacidae; genus Gallinago; species Gallinago undulata. The sequence continues at coordinate 28,897,792 of JAOTQQ010000079.1, forward strand.
TATACTGCAGTTTGTAATATTCCTTCATTTAACATCCTGCGGGGTGACTATAAGCATACTGGAAAAAAGTTCTATTTTAATTTAAGCACTGGGAAGCACATTCTGGGAAGTACGAAGCTGTGTCTCTCCAGTAGGTGCAAGGGCACTCAGCCTTTCATGAGTTCCCTTCCCCGATGCTTTCTTAGTGTTTCAAAGTTGCTTTCTGTTTTAATATATCTTTCAGTAAGTGTAGGTCCGCATTTGCCTAATGTGCAGATTCATACTGGTTTAACTAAAATGCATTTTGTCTTTCATTTTTTCACTTTTTGCTTTAGTGTCTCTGCCACAGCAGGAGAGCACTCTGCCAATTAAGGAATCTTCACTGTTTCACACTGAACACATCACAGTATTCACATCCCCACAGGTACATTGGAGTACATATTGCCAACTTTTGGTGGGTTTGGTGGTTTGGGGGGTTGTTTTATTTTCTCGCCTTTAATTTGAAACCGTACTGGCTGTGAGATTTTTTTGCTAACTCTATGCAGGGAACAAGCATATTGTTCAGCATGTAAGAAAAACAGCTGCATATAGTGCCAAATATTGGAAGTAAAAAATACTTCTATTGGTCATGTACAACTCGGGAAAAAAAATGAAATTAATGTTAGGAAGAGTGATAAGCTAGAGAAAAAGCTAGGCAGGTGCTTTTTGGAGAATGGGTCAGTCGGTGCTGATTTTTAAAGTTTCAGCTGACACCGTACTTTGATGGTCAAACTGCTGCTGGTAATGGAAGTGGTCCCATTTTCTCAATGTACCAGTCTTTGATAAGTTAAAACCCTCTTGCAGCTTCATGATGAATCAGATTGGGAAATTTATCAGGGCTATAACTGGTCTCTTTTTTGGAGGAAGAAGAGAGGAAGGTAGGGAGTTTTAACCTAGTTCTGAGTGAGGAAAACCAGTGATCTCTCTAGGGATACTCCGAGAAGTTAAGTTGTAGCAGACAAGAGCTGAGGAGAATGAGCTATTTAGTATCAGAAGGGCTTACTTTCACTGCTGCCTTGAGCTATACTTACTCTACATGTATAGAGGGTTTGGGGAAGCCTTCATGCATGGCACTTGGCACAGCAAGAAAATGAATGTAGTCTTATTAAGAAAATATAGATTTAAAAGAATTGAAAAAAATAAGACCAAGAGACTGTTTCTATAATTGTGATGATCATATTTGATTTTTCTTTAAGAGGATGAGAGGTTATACACTTTTTCAATGCTGTATAATAAACCATTGACACTAGTAAGTACTAGAAGATGTTACTTAGGCAGGACTAGAATAACTAACTCTAATTATTTATAACTCAAATAATTGACTATCCAAGAGAATTGGTGTGGGACTGTGTTGGGACCTTTACTTTATTTATAGCAATTGCCTTCCCTATAGTGAGAGGATCATTTGGAAGTGAAAGAAAACTCTTCGCTGTTTTCCGTTATCCTTAAGAGAAAATACAGTTGTTTCCAGCTTGTGAGATTTGCTGTAAGTGGGGATGTCTTTTGTAATTTCATTATTAAATGTTCTGCTGCTCTTAGCAATTTAGTATTTTTCCTACTCACTACTTAATGAGCTTTTGTATTAAGCCTATTTTGCTAAAATAACTACGAAAACTTACTACACATTATAATGGTTTTAACATGGTATCCGTCCCTCTCAAAAAATAGGAGACCTCAATCAAATCTGTCGGTTCCAATATCAATGGTAAGAATTTCTGAAAATATGTTTGGTTTTATTACCTTTAATGATGCGTTCCTTTATTTCCTCTAGGAAATTTCAAGCATTTGGTTTAATGCAACTCACCTTGCTAACTGCTTGGAAGGGTCTTTTGCTTTCTGCACAAATGAATTTGAAGGATTTCTCTTCTTATGTAGAAGAGGCAAGAGAAAATAGGCAAATCCTGTGTATGCTTTGTCAGTCATTTACTAGAAACTAACTGAAGAGCTTTCTGGGAATTGAAATAAGGGCCAGTCTGATTAGAAGCAAAAAGATTATTTTTTTTCCTGAAAAATAAACAAAAAGCTTGTTTTTCTATATCCCTGGGAGGACAAAAGAATGGAATGTTACAACTGTTTATAAATTTGAGATACTAATTTTTTATGTGCAGGATTTTCTCTCTAACTTCTTTTGCTGTATAGATCACTATGTTGAAGATCCTGGGAATGTTGCATGGTAGAGATGAATGTTTTGAATGCATTAAATAACATGTGATTTGTACAAAAGGTGACAAGCATTTGGGGGCATTCAGAAGGAGAAGTAAATAAAGCAGGAATATATGAAGTTACATTTTGGATCAGATCTCTGAAAAGATTCTGTACAAATAACAGTGGGTAGTTTGCATCCATCTTTGTGACTCCACATCAAACTGACCAGTTGCAAAGTATAGCAGTACGTTTGTCAGCTCTTTTCCACTTTCAAGCTCTGTCAATGCAGCCTTGCTCTGAAAGTTGGTATTATCAGAGAGAGTTATTTTCTTAACATGTCTTATTATGACATTTTATTGTTAGAGTTATTGTTAGAGTTATTATCAGTGATTCTGGAACAAAAAAAAAAAAGTCTATAATGGGACCTTCAGTAGTAACACTGCAGATCTTACAGAACAGATCTGATTTCCAAATAAAAAATATGTTTGAATATCTCGGGTAGAATCTGTCCTTGTACCATTGATACCTTTGTTCCACAATACCAATAAAAATAGAAACCTCGCTTTTGTCACAAAAATATATATATAACAAAAGTAGCTGGAGACATGTTCATAATATATCCTTTGAACATGACAATGCTATCTCATACAGAAGAATTATTCCTTTCAATAAAACACTGTTTCAAATACAAAAAGTGCTGTATTGTAGCTAAAGTCCTTTTTGTTACGTCCACCAATATTGGATTTCTCTTCATATATATCTGTGCTGTGTTTTTTTCCCTAGACAACAAAGCAGCTAATCTTACACAAGGTTTCTCTGAAATGAACCTGGAGCTGCCTGGAGAATTCAGTAATGTGGAAAATGAATCTAAGGTTTGAGACAGTCTTTTTCAATCCTTGTTTTTGAATACCTGGGTGTAGGAGGTCTTCATCCCTGTAATGACATTTATCATGCAATGACATATGAGATGTCTGTGTGCCTCAAAGTTTTTTGAGATGTCTGATCAACTGGAACGTTGAAAGGTGTGGTGGAGGCAAAACAGGCATACCGCCTTTGATGTTATCGACATATCAGTGCATCTGCTTATCTTCCTTATATAGGCAAAACGTTTGGCATTTTCTTAAGTTGTGCATTTTGGAGATGGCAGTAGAATGTGTGAAACATGGACTCAAATACAGCTTCACAGTTCTCTCTTTATGGATCTGGCTTAGAAAAAGCTTCATGGCATGTTGAAATTAAAAGCAGTAAGGGGTAGCATGAAAAGACCTCATGAGAAGGATAAAAGAAGGCAAGAGTTTTTAGTAAGCTATTGCGAGCCTGTAACAACCTTCATCAATAAACCAGAGGTCTTGGTACAGGAAAAAAGATCCCTTTTGTGAGATCCCCTTCTTAGAAGCCTTACATGCACTCTGACCTTGTACAGCCATGTGGCCACTGAATTCTCCCTCTGGCTTTTTACTTCTGATGAGCATGGATATTGAGGAAGCAAGTTACTGCATTTGTTTATATGTATTTAATTTTTTGATGTTCTGTGCTATAACATATCTTTTCATCACCTGATGTTCAGACTGCTGTAGTGAAAGTACTTCTTGCTGCTGTGGGAGGAGGTTAGAGTGCTGCCTTTGATTTGTTCTACTAAAAAGCACAAAAGCAGGTTTGTTGCTCTCTCTAGTGAGCAGAAAGGAAGTAGAGTGGTGGGAGTTTTTGATTACAACCCCAGACTGGACTTGAAGAGAAGGTACTTGAAGTTTTGGTGACTTTTCAGTTTTTAAAACATTTTTCTTAAGAGTGGTAGGTAACTTTTAAGTCTTAGTAAAACTGGCACTGTGGCAGATTTATGCACTTCTTAGATCTCTGTTTCACTTGAATCCCTTTCCAGTGTGTAAGTATGAACTACCTGCTCTAGGTATTCATCACTACTTTTGAAAAGATGTCTAGCATCCTATAGTTTCACTGTGAACCCTCTGCCATCTGAAATTAAAATATTGTCATGACATTACAGAATCACAGAATCACCTAGGTTGGAAAGGACCTTTTAAGATCATCTAGTCCAACCAACGAAAAAACAAAAAACCAAACAATAAAAAAAACCCCACAAACAAACAAAAAGCCCACACACAAACCACACACAAAACACCACCATCCCAACACTAATCCATATCCCTGAGCACCATGTCAGCTCATCTCTTGAATACCTCCAGGGATGGTGCCTCAACCACCTCCCTGGGCAGCCCATGCCAATGTCTGATAACCCTTTCAGTAAAGAAATATTTCCTAATATCTAACCTGAATCTCCCTTGGCGTAACTTGAAGCCATTACCCCTTGTCCTATCATCTGTGACTTCGGAGAAGAGACACCCTCCTTTCAGGTAGTTGTAGAGAGCAAGAAGGTCTCACCTCAGTCTCTTCTTCCCCAGACTGAACAACCTCAGCTCCCTCAACCTTTCCTCATAAGACTTGTTTGAGAATTCTGTCCCCATCATCAGTTCAGATTGCAGAGTTCGGCTGCTGAATCCTCTCTTTTGCATACAGATGACCAACCCAGCTGCTAAACCTTTCCTCTACAGTTTGATACTTGGTGACAGTGCTTGAGGCTTCACCTACGGTCTTTTCACACAAAGGGGAGCCACTAAGGTCCAACTTTTCTAAAGTAACCCACGGTCTTAGGTGCCTCTAATTATTGGATGCCAATTTTAAGACATGTTAAGAAAATATGAGTAAGCTGAATAAAATTATTGAAGCTGTAAGATTTTTTCCTCTCCTTTCTACAGAAGATGACAAGCTACAAAATGGATGGACGCCACAGAGGATTTTGTCTTGTTATTAATAACGTTGAGTTTGATGGGCCTCTTCAGGAGAGGAAAGGTTCTTGCAGAGATGCTGGTAAGTTACTGAAGCAAAACTTTTGGAGGATTAGTCTCTGTGTTTCCCTATGTGAGTTGATTGTCTAGTATTGCTCTGTATTTTATTGTCTATGTTTTAGTTAATATTCTTAAAGAGTAATAATGATCGATAATGTGTTAAATTATGTCATTTACATATCCTAGGAGAAGAAGGGTTAGAGGATGAGTAACCACTGAGTTTCTGAGGCAGTTGGAACATTCTTCAATCATATTAGGAATCTCTTACTTAGCCTTTATCTATAGCTATAATAAAGAACTAAAACTAAACTAAATCGTCATTCTACATAATTTAATGCAAAATTCTGTCATCACTCAACTCTGTGCATACTTCTTATTTTATTCTGTTCTTTCTATTTTTCTCTTCTTTATGAAACTCTAATAGTCAAAACTGCAACTGGAAAATAATGATGTGAGGTAAGTTTTGAAAGATCTAATCTGAAACTCAGGGGGGAATTACTCATATTTTCAGGACTCATTTGTGAGCTCACTTAATGTGTCATTATACAGTAAAACTTGTCCAGAAAAATCCAGGAATTCTGTGTTTGAGCTGATGCCATCTTTTTCTATTCTGGTTGATCCTAGTATAAGGATGAATCTGAGGAAGAGTCAGGATGTAAGGTCTTTCCTGGTTTGGATTAGCTTGCATAATAACTTCATAAAATGGTTTTCTGCCACCTCAGTTTTTCCTTTTATCTTTCTCTTAATTACAGAGGAACTGGAGCGAGTATTCAAATGGCTTGGTCTGTATGTCAAGATTTACACAAATCTGACATCCCGGGAGATAAAAGATGTCATGCAAACTTGGCAGCGTTTGCAAGACCACAAAGACGGGGACTGTTTTATATGTTGTATTCTATCTCATGGAGAGTCAGGAGCGATCTATGGGAAAGATGGGAAACTTGTATCAATTCGCACAATCATGTCCCACTTCACTGCCAGACAATGTCCACAGCTGGCTGAAAAACCCAAACTCTTTTTTATCCAAGCATGTCAGGGTAAAGAGATACAGCGTCCTGTCTATGTTGAAGCTGATGCACGAATTCCTGACTTGTCTTCCATGCAACGGAGCATTTCTCCTTCTGAAAGTATTCCTGAAGAGGCCGATTTCCTCCTAGGCATGGCCACAATTGATGGATATGCCTCTTTCCGGCACATTCAACAGGGTACTTGGTATATCCAGGCCCTGTGCAGCAAGCTACAGTTGTTGGTACCAAGGTAAATACTTTGCTTAGCTCTTCCATGAAAAAATGGGAGGAACTTCCTTTTTTTTTTTTTTTCTTCTCTGAAGGCAGATTCACATAGGAACACTAGCTCATGTTCTAAGGCGAACAAAATTAGTTAAACTGATTATTAGTTTGCTCACCGCTGATAAATTTACATTCACGCTGCTAATACCATAATCTGGAGAAGGTGAAGTTCATTGTAAAAAAACCTCAAAACTTCCCATCTATATTCTTTGAGGCAGAGCCATCTGTTTCTTGAGTGCGTTTACGTAAAAATATTTGATTCCATTCTTTTTCAAGCAAGACACAGTAAGAAAAGGTCTTTTGTGACTTGAATGAGAACAAATTTGGAGACAAGAATGTGTTTTTTGTGTTTTAAATGTTTATACTGTACCTTCTAGATGATCTGGGAAGTGTTAAATGGAGTGCCATCTGCTCATTAATAAGTTTGGGGTTTTTTAATTTTTGCTCTCCTTCTGGCTGTAGGGGTGAAGATATTTTGTCGATTCTTACGGAAGTTAATGAAGATGTGGGCAGACGTGTTGACCGCTTGGGGACAAAGAAGCAAATGCCCCAACCAGCATATACCTTAAGAAGAAAATTTATATTCCCAATACCTAGAGACCCTCCTCCTTCACAGCAACATCGAGGCTTTTAAAATACATCTTTTTATCAGCACATCTCATTTAAATGCAATTCACTACACTACCTGTTTTAAGGCAATTACCCAGAATCCCAAGGAATTGTTCGCTTCCAGGCAAGGCCTCATAAATTTATTGCCAAACAAACTGTGAAACTGGAGAAGACACAATTAAAGCAATCCATGTGCCAGCTATTTACATCACCTATATATTCAGAGTTATCAGGACTGGGAGAAGCAGGCTTCTGTCATGTTAAACATTTTTTCTATCTGCACAGACTGCAGATAAAAAAGTTTTTCTAACATAAGCATAAGGGTTGCATGTAGCCTTCTATATCTAGGATTGTTAATGGTCTGATTCAGGCTCATTGAGTTTTATTTTTCAGTTTATATATATTTAACAGTTTTAAATCCTGCCTCTAAATCCACAATCTATGTTAACCGAGAAAGACAAAGGTGGGATTGAAGATAACGCTTAAGTACTAAGTGGAAGAAGATTTCTTCCATGTGTAATTTAAATTACGTTTAACTTAATGGAGAACCAGTTAATTATTGAAGTCAGTAATTTGTTGCACAGTGCACACTGTCACCATCTAATGGCTAACATAAAGCTCACGTGCAATGAGATCTTTCCAAAACTGAGTAAAGCGTAAATGCTGTGTATTCACAGTATTCCCTCTGTGAAGATTTGTGAACTGTCATTTCCCCATTACTTCTGGGAAGAAAATTTAGTGTAGAAGATGTGCATGGTATGAAATACGGCATTCAGCAGTGTATCTGTATAGGTTTATCAGATTGATTAACTTTGTTAAGCATTAAATTTTCTGATTATTGTTTCTTGTTTTCAGATCTAAAATACGGCCATATGAGAAACAAGGCTGCTTGTTGATTAAGCTTTTAACAGCATTTTGTGATTTAATTGAAATAATGTCATATCGTTTTGTTGTGAGCATTTACTATGTATGTCTGTCTCCTTCCTGTTTGTAACTGCATTAAATTTATATGTCTTTTTAAGAGCTTGATGAGATAAAAATTATGTACTGGGGTAAGTCTTATCCTTGTTACTGACTAGCCCTTGCACTTTGTTGGACTGCGTGAATCAGTGGGGTTTTAACAGCTTTGGGGTTTAAGCTGAAGTGAAACTTAGTTGAGTTCAGCAAAACACTGATTGTTATATATGATTACTAGCCATAAGTTAGGGTGAAGATTTGAAAGAGTACTGTCTAGTGCTCTTGGATGCATTTTTTGTCTTGCACTGTCCAGGATTTCTAGGAGGGAGTTTTGTGTTTTGTAGAGCATTGAAATGCAGCCAGTTTGCCAAAAACGGTGGTCACTTTTTATCATAATGAATTGATAATTGTGTGACCCATCGTGTTTTGAGTCTCCTGAGTTAGTATGGCTGCCACACTTGAAGTCACGTTTGTGCCACACATAGAAAATGTTTTGTTTGTGAGTAGAATATATAACATATTGTAATAGAATCATGAAGTTTCTGGCTCACAATTAGTGTTCAGACTTGGTGCACTCTAATTTTCTATTTTTAGCTAATAATTGAGTTTTTATCAGTATGGAGTAAACACTGATAACAATTCTGACCTTGTTTTATGGGATCTTGTTTTCATTTAAGTTTGGTAGGCAGAGAACATTGTCATGTTATCTTGGTTTATCTGTAGAGACTTCTGCCTGGGTAATCTCCAGTTAAATCATCGGTAGGTAATGGCAGTCAGAAGAGTCTTAGCTGACTTCTGGCTTGAGTTCCCCGGGGGAGAGAGATCCACACTTGTGAAGTACAAAAGACTGGTAAAGTTTTCCTTGCTCATAATAAGGTTTGTTCAAACCATGATTTGTACTGTTCAGTGTGATTATTCTGCATGTGTGTGTTGAGGGTTGTGTTTCTGTGTCTGCACACTCTAGGGGGGGTGCAGTGGTACTCTGTCAGCGCAAGCCCAAAGGCAGGGTAAGCTTAGCACTACAACTGCAGCTGCCTTTCAGCAAGGTTGTTGGACATTTCTGCATGATCTGCGGTGTATTTCTTGTGTGATCTCCTGTGGTATATTGTAAAATAACAGTTTGAAAGTCATGAGGCAGAGTGGTTGGTTTTTATACAACTTAAGTATTCATAGCTCCTTGCTGTTCACACTGTACGTCTTCAGCCTAAGTCTAGTAATAGAGCTGTGCCAGAAAGAAATCAGCCTAAAACAAACAAACAAACAAAATATGGTTGGTTTCTGTTGAGGCTTAATGATGGCCTATGATGGCTAAATGATGGCATATGGCATCACATGCACATTTGCATGCTTTCCACCTACAGAATTAAAGAAGGGTTGTGACCTGTGCAACCTTTGTGTTGGGGTTTAGCCCTAGCTGGCAGCAAAGAATCATGCGCAGTTTGCTCACTGCTTGCTGCCCCCTGGCCTGCAGTGGGGTCAGGGGAGAACTGGAAGAAAAAGGCAAAACTCATAGGTTGAGATAAAAGCAGTTTCACAGAATGGGAAAGGAAAGAGGAGAACACCAGCAATAGTACTGATAAAGGAATATACAAATATGGTTAATGTACAGCCGCTCACCAACTGGATCGCAGAAAGCCCAGCCTGCTCCCAGGTGGGAATGGGGAAAAGCCAGTGGAGATTCCTGTCCCCCCAGCCTGTGTCCTGTCCCAGGTCCTTGTGAAAATTAACCCTACCCCCACCAGAACCAGAACACCTTGTTTAGAGAGATATAAGTGGAACCAATGTAAAAAGAGAGTTTCTGCTGGGGAAATCTTGGGAAGTCATGATCTTAAAGTGGGATTTGTAACAACCACAAGTCACTGGTATCCCATGCTTCCAAATTGTCACGTTTTGTGCAGGAGCTGTGTATCCTGTTTTGCCAGTAGAGGCCACAGTCACTACAGTTCCTGCGTAGTCAGTAGCCTCAGCATTTTCGCTTCCCCAAGACCAGCCTACCAGCCTCTCTGGAAGAGGTGAGGTTTTGGCGGGCTGCTGTACAAGGAATAGATTGGGTCACTGCGGCAGTTCTAGAGGAAGTCAGAGGGACAAAACCAGGATGCAGGGGAGCTGAGGGGAATTGGAAGACACTAAGTTAACAAAGGGACAGGAACATTTTGGGGAAGGGCAAGAGAGGAAGAAATAAGAAGTGAAACAGTAAAGACAAAGAGGAAGAACCATGCCAGGAGGGCTGGACTTTGAGACTGCTGCATGATGGGAGATACAGCTCTCTGGAGAAAGAGCCATCCTGGACTTGGTGTTGTCTGCAAATATTCTTCAGAGCGCTTCTTCTTTCAAAATGCAACTGGAGTTGTGATTCGGTTGAGACAGAGGAACTAATGCAGGGAGAGAGACGCTGTGGTGTGGGGTGTCACAGAGACAGAACCATTTTGGACCTGAAGATCAGATGGCATTTGAGGTGTTCTTCTGTGCTCTCCCAGCCTTTGGATATAAGGACAACTAGCTCCAGTGAAACAAGTTGGATTTTCTGAACTTTTACTGGCAGGCCTTTTGAAAGGAATTTGTACGTCTCATTCTGTAAAGGGGTATGTTATAATTTTGAGTTTATAAAGTTAGATAGATTTAAATCAATGAATGATTGTTTTCACTGCAAAATTTTAACTAACTTCAGCTCTCCTGTCTCTCTTCATAACTTCACAAGCTTCAGAGAGTGTGGTGGCTGTACTGGTTGCAGCACAAAATACGTGATCAGCAAGGAAGATACTGGTGACCAGCAGATCATACTGGGAACCTTACCATTAGAGGCAGAGTTCCATACTTCAAAGACAATGAAAATACCAAAAGTTAATTATTGTTTAAGTTTTCTTGCAACTGGAGAAGTCTATTACATAAATAATCTCAAAGGAATTTTTAGCTGTTCTGTTCCCAATACTCAGTACTGCTACTGAATTTGGTGCTGATAGTTGACTTTTTTAATTTTGGAAATAATCTTCAAAGGAAATGCATGTTAAAAGTAGTAGAGTGAGTTGGAGAGGGACTTCAGAGAAAGGAGGTGAAGTCATAGATGATCTGGTGATGCAGCAGGACAGTTGCACTGAAATGTTTTTAAATGGGAAGTTATAATTGATTCACCCTTCTTTCATTGTATGGAAACAAATAAACTGGGCTGTGCTGTATGCTAGAAAGTCCTGGCTATGCCGCTTAGTATGTCCCCCTAAACCAGAAGCAAAACCTGTTTAGTTTTGCGGCTTGTTCACCAGTTTTTCTCACAACCACTGTAATAATTAATGTTCTGAAATTGGAACCATGATAGGTGGGGTAGGGAACTGCTGCATTATGACCACAGCGTACTGCTTTTTTCTAATATACTTCTTGTAAGTCATGTGACAGTACAGACCATAGTACAAAAGTTCTTTTCCTAGAACTTTAGAAACTGTGGCTGTCTCACTTTTTTCAGAGTTGTCCCATCAGTCCCTGAACCTGGTGGTGTAAAATTATTGTTATTATTATTTATGGGTATATTAGAAGTTATTATTATAAATAGTTTGCTGCTTGTATCAATTGTGTCTTTAATTTAGTAAAGTGAGAGAAAAAGACAGAAACAGTTAAACATTGTTTTAGTGTGCTCCCTGTATTTACAGACAGGCTTAAATCTCTTGAAATTGGAATAATTTTGTGGTTTTGAAATTTACAGCCTTTGAGAAATAAAAATGAGAAAGACACACTTTTGTAAGCACATACCTCATATCTTAAATAAAAGGCATGATTTATGTGAGAAAGAAGATAACTTCATAACTAGCTACCAAGAAAATATTCTTCTCTTTTCTTACATATTCTTGTATAAAAATATACAGTCAGATCTGAGCTTGTTGAATAATGAGGTTAGGCATATGATTCATTCGGATACTGGTGGTTTTGTGGTGATACGAGCTAAAAGACTGTTTAAAAGTACAGTTTGAGTAGATTTAAAGAAAACAGTGTTTGGGTGTAGAGCATGAATTGTATATGCTGTATCAAAACACGTTTTGCTGTTTTACCATTTTTTTTTTTAGAGAGGTTTAAGATTCAGTTGTATATTCACTTTTGCTAACTAACAGAATGCTGACCAAGGGCATGTCACAAAAAACCTGCTTTGCTATAGAGTGGTCTTTGGAAGACAGGGGAGTACAAGTGTCTGCCAATGGGTTTTGTTTTTTTTCTTTTTAATATTTACAGTAATACTAATTCAGTTAGTCAGATGGGCTACCTTGGACTTATTAGCCCTGGTATTGAAACATTTACAGTAGCAGTAGGATTAAAATGGATTGCCTAATATTCCAGTAGTGTAGGAGTAGGAAGTTTCGATTTAATTTTGTCAACTGTTCTGTCTCCCAGTGAGTTCAGTGGGGCAAGAGACCTCTACTGAATGCATTTCTATAGAATGTCCTTTCAGAAATACCTAGGTGTCTTAGATCTAAGGCAGAGAGAACAAAATGACAAATGGCTCTCCCACCAGAGAGGCATTGGAGGCGGGTCTCTTAAGTGTCAGGGTGAGATAGTTGGAAGGCTTGCACTTAGTATTTTCTAACTTTCACTTGTACTCAAAAGTTGGATCCATAAGCCAAGTTTCATATTTCTAAAGCTGATGGAGGAAGTGGTGGAGAAAGTAGGTGGTGTTTGATGCTCAGTGAAAAACAACTATTTTGACAAGAATTCTCCTGGCCTTTTTAAAAGGGTTGACACGATTTGAATTTGATTTGAATATTACAAATTGATTGAGAGCTGGGAACTTAGTTTTACTTGATGCAGATAATCCAAAACAGGAAGAGATGCTTTGGCTGTGCTGACCAGGGTCAGAAGTAGTGTGTAAAAATGAGAAGCCAGGTAGCTTAGAAGAGTTATACTCATGTGGACACTCATCTTTGTGATTATGTAAAACCTCTATCTTTGTTATGGTGTAAAACCTGGAAGTCTTATTTACTACATAGTCTGTATTTCAGACTGGTTATTCCTAAATGGGATCAAACCTCAAAAAAAAAAAAAAACAAACCCAACCAAAACAGCAGTAGCCTGCCAGGATTGTACATCCTGTAGATTGGTACTTCCCACTGGCTAGACACACCATAGGAAGCAAGAAAATCCATGACTTTCTCTGTTGATTTCAGGTAGTACAACGTTTTTTATATTAAATTGAGAGAACTGAAAGAGGCTCTGCTGAAGTACTTTTGATTGTATGTATTTATTTTGGGCTATCCTCATGATACAATACCTTTTATAATCATGTTGTTGCACTGTTGTAACTGACAAATGAAATCAACTTCTGTTTGTGTTTAGATCCAAATTCTGATGTGAAATGAGTACAGACTTCCACAAACTCCTTTTTGATATTTCTGAGGCTTTGGTCGCAGATGAACTGGCAGCTCTGAAATTCCTTAGCCTGGAGTACATCCCCATGAGGAAGCTGGAAGCCATCCAGGAGCCCAAGGCCTTCTTCAAAGCACTTCAGGAGAAGGGCATGATTGAGGCGGGGAACCTGTCCTTCCTGAAGGAGCTGCTCTACCGGATCAATCGAATGGACCTCCTGGTTGCCCATCTGGGCTCCAGCCGAGAGGAGATGGCGAGAGAGCTTCTGATCCCGGGCAGGGCGAAGGTGTCAGCCTACAGGTAAGCACAGAAGTAGTAAACCTTTGCATACAAAATGTACAACAGTTCTGTTGTGGACTGTTTTGTTTTCTGTCTGCACTGTTGCCTTATGGATATCAGTGCATCATTGCATTTATTACAGCATGACTACCTGCCATTGTGACTTTTATGTTTTGCAGTTCAAATGTGTAATTTTGGTGTTTATTTCTCATAACTTTCTTAATCAGTCTTTATTCTTTATTGCCAGGGAACTGCTATATAGAATTGCAGAAGACTTGACTTCAGATGATGTCAAGTGCATGAAGTTCCTGCTTGAAAATCAAATACCAAAGAACAAGCTTCAGGATAATGCTGTATGCAAAGTGACCTTGATAAGTTTTTTGCAAGGCTAGTTCAGAGTCTTCTAGTTCTTGTAAGAAGAGAGGAAAGAGAAAGCAATCTGCTCTCACTAAAACCTGTTGTTGAAACAATTGTGATGGTAGCTGATAGCTGCTGTGTGAAAGAATGGACCTTTTTTTATCTCATTGTATCTTTTCTCTGCCCTTTTTTGTTCTCCTGTTCCTATTTTCCCTCCATTGTATGTTTCCTTAATCTTTTCTTCTTGCAAAATCCATCATGCTGTGTCTTTCGTCTTTGCTTGGCATTTATAAGACATTTGTACATATGCTGTACCTAGGAAGAGTGATGTTTGCTGGAGGAGAAACAATGTTGTGGAGACAGAAAATCAAATTCCAGTGTGAGTTCAACCACAAGTTTTTGTGTGTCATTGGGTACGTTTTCTTCTTTATTGTATTTTGGGGTAACAGCATTTTGTTAACTTGCCAACAAAAGTATTAAAAGGTTTGATGAGGTAGTTTAATACTTGCAAATAATGAACAGTGATAGTATTAAATGAAAGCTTGATATTATTAAGAAACTTCCTTTAAAGTCCTACTTGTATTGGAGAGTCTCTTACAGGAGAATTAGCTGATTTACCTTCAACTTGGTAGACTATTGAGCTTTAAAAAACAAAATTAGCCCTGAACACCTTTTCTGGTGTTTTTCTGGAAAATGTGGAATGGCACTGAACAGAGGCAGAACAGGATGCCATGATATTATCCACATCAGTGCTTTGCAACACAGCAGGATAACCTAGCCATAAGCAACTTCTAATAATCCTGTCTTCACCTTAGGATCTGTTTCTTCAGTTGCATTGCAGACTGGCCTTTGTTTTAATGAGGTTTGAAGAAAAAATAAATTGGTCTTTACCTGGTCTGTCTGTGGAAATGAGGATGTGTCTTCTGCTCTATTCAGAGATGCCTGAAGTTATTGCAGTTATTGAAGGTCACTGTATGAGTTTGGGTTATGTGTTTTTGTTTTACCAGTCTATGTTGATGGTCTTATTGGAAATGGAAAGAAATATGATCATTAAAGAAGATGACCTGGCAGTGCTGAAAGATATGTTAAAGAGATTTAGACCTGACATAAAGAAAAAAATTGATATCTATGAAGAAACCAAAAAAGGTAAATTATTTAATCTGCTGTTTAAGAGTAGAGCTGGAGGGGGGTTGTGCTTTTTGTAGCTCCATCCTTGGCAGCTCCAGAATCCAGTTGTAAGAGACACACCTTGCACTATCCTAGGATGGGCAGAGCAGCTCTTGGTGTCATGGTTTCTGAAGTTTTCTGCTACTTCATTATCCCATCATACCTACTTGTATCTCCTTGAAATACATTCTATGCCTTGTAGATGGTCTGTTTTCCCCCCTGCTTTGCCTTAAATGCAATTTTTCTCTTCAGGAAACAGTGCAGTGCTGAGTTTTGGACCAGGATAGTTTTTTAGTCACTGAGTTTTTAGGACTGAACGTTACAGTTGCCTTGGGAAAACTTGTCAGCTTTATTTCCTGTTAGCCAGGCTGTTTGCTCTTAAAGGAAAAGGTCTTGGAGACCAGGTACTTGGCTAAAGTGTAACCATTAGCTTTCTGTACCAGATGTGAAATTTCAAGGACTTCAGTATATCTGGGATGTTGTAACTGAGGTGGTGACTTGTGACACCACAGCTGGGCCTTACTCTTTGGGAAACAGGTTGCGCTAATCAACAGTAACTGAGACCTATTACATTTTTCCCCAGAACCTCTTTTTGGATGACTCAGGACATGTGTTTCCTTAGACATCTGTACAGCCCATGCGGTTCCCTGCAGAGGTACCAGTTAGTTTCCCCAGCATGTCTTAGCGCTACTGACCTGTGCTTGTCTCTCTAAAAGAGCAGAAGAAAATTGCCAAGGGTGGCTAGTGTAAGCAAGGCCTGTGTCAAGGGAGTGGCTTTTTAGTAGTAGTGTTATTATTTTGTCCCCCTTAATAAGGAGGAAAAGAGCATGTCTTACAGATCTTGTTGCCCTGAGAATTGCCATTTAAACACATCTTTGTAACTTGTAAAAGGGGTACTGTGATTTATTTCCTTGTGTAGAGTTATGGGTTTGATGATTTCAGGAAGTTGTATTCAAAGAAATGTTTGATTGCTTCTATTATGCTCATATTCTGCATCCTTGGTGTGTCCACTGAAACAGTAGGGTTCTCTAGAGAAGAGACAACGGCCTCACCGAATTGAATTTTTTCACTGAATTTCACTCAGAAGTGAATACACTAGCTGTACAATACCACTGTACAAAAATGCATCTCCTCTTTCACTTATGTATCCCAGAGTGGAGAAGATGCTAGTGAATGGCTAGCCTGGGGTGATGACTTGCATTCAGCTTTTTATTATCTGGATCTTGCTGCCAGTAAAAGAACAGAGAAAAAAATGGAGTACAGTTTCAATAACCAGCAGTCTGTGAAACTAGAACCCTGCTTGGCCCAGCTCTACAAAATGATGGTGTCTCAGTGATGTGGAAACCATCCTCCACCTCACGCCTTTTACTGTTTTTTTGGGTGTTGAAATATGTACAGTGGAAGACTTATCTTTTCAGTCCTAAAATGTTCTGTCTATCTTCTCTGTCTTAGAAAATTATTCTAAGGAAAAACTTCACTATCCAGTGTCTGTGCATCCAGCGGGACAAGGAGCAGAGGGAGAGACACTGGTGAGAAATACCTTAAGATTACCTTTAAACTATTTATCCAACCCTGGGGGAGAGGTGGGGCATAAATTCTTAAGACTAAGCAGGTGGAAGAGCTGAAAGGGAGGAGTTCTGTCTTTATATGTAACCCTGGGAATAATTCCTGTTTTCAAAACAAGACCAAGCCTTGTTCCTTTGTGAGGACCTGGCTGTCAGCAACGTTTTAGGCAAGAAATGAAAGAGTAGGTGTTGTGTGAAGGAAATCAATCTTAATGGTAACGGAGACTGAGACATTAAAGCCCTGGCCAGAATATTCTTGGACAGATGGAAATCTGTTATCTCACCAGAAACCCACAAGAAGTCTCAGTGAGAATGATACAGTGCATGAACTTTTCCTCTGGACATGCAAATTTTTGTTTCTTGGTATGCAGTTTGTCCCATGCCAAAATCATACCCTAACCACAGAGACAGAGGAGGATGGATTCAGGGAGACAAACCAGATTCCTCCCCCCTGTAACTGGCTTGTATTCTTAGGCTTTTCCTTTTTTGTATCATAACCCTCATGATTTTTTTTGCACTTGGACATGAAGGACCAATAATCTATGTATAGCATATTTCTCTTTTGGATGCTTGGCACAGCTTTCTTATATGCTTTCTTCATTTCTACAGCTTGTGGAATCATATGAGATGAAAAATAATCCCCATGGTTACTGTGTGATTCTTAACAACCACATTTTTAAAAATCCACATGAGGTCAGAGAAGGAACATTGAAAGATGAAAGTAAGTGCTTTTTAAATCCAGTTACTGGTTTGGGTTTTTTCTCTGATATTTATCTGAAAAAGCTATATAATGTTTCTTGTGAAGAAGAATCATGTCCACTTAGCTCCTGTGCCTCAAGAGTAACTGCAGTGACAGTCAGTGTAGAAATTGGAAATATGCCACCTCCAACGCTTTAGCTGATGGCTTAAAGAAGGAACCACTATCTGTTCTAGGTAAAAAACATGGTCTTAGTTGGTCATACGTACCAGATAGTGAAGATTGCTATTCCACCTTTTCACCTTTTAATTTTTTTTAATTCTTGGCTATCATGGAGTAATATTTTTAAGTCCTTAAATTCTCTTTAATGCTCAAGTGAATGCTACTGCTTTTTAAACTTCCTTAAAGGCTGTCTTCCTGCAAGAGTTTGTTTTAAGATAAATAAAAGTTTATCTGAAAAGATAAACACCGCCTTCCTTCTTGCTGCCTTGATCACTCTCACAGAATGAGGGACCTACTTTGTTTAAGAGTGGTGGAATTTGTCATTCTAAAGAGGTACCTCTTCTTTAACTTGCTAAATGTTGTTCTTAAGCATCTGAGATTACTATGCAATGTGCAGTTAAAGCTTGCTTTAAAATAGTAAACTTTGCTAATTTGTACCTATTAATCAGATAATCTGAAACCTGTTTTTGTTTTAGACAGTGTGATGCTTAACCCAGTTGTATTTGAGAAAAATGAGAATTAGGCATTTTGTTTTTTCAACTTAGGTTCTTCAGGCTTAGAATCAGTCAGGTGAGTTTATTGTTAGGATCTGAACACCTATGCTAAAATCTGTTCTTCTACACAGACGCTGATGTTTCAGCATCTTCCTTGTCACTGTTTATGTTTTAACAAGTGCTTTCTGACTTTTTTTTCCCCAGGGGCTGTGAAGAATGTCTTTGAGTGGCTTCAGTTTAAAACAGTTGAGCACAGGAATCTAGAAGCACAGCAAATGTATGCAGAACTTAAAGAATACAGCAAAAAAGATCATAGTAACATGGATTGTTTTGTTTGCTTCATTTTTTCCCATGGTGAAAAAGCCAAAGTAAAAGGCGCTGATCATGAGCTTGTAAATATTAAAGATTTACTCTCCTGCTTCAGTGGATCTAATTGTCCCTCTCTCATTGGCAAACCCAAGCTGTTTTTCATCCAGGCTTGCCAAGGCTCTGTAGGTCATCCACCTGTCACAGTAAAAGACTTTTCTGGGCATCTTGAGACGGATGCTACCCCTCTGACTACCATTCCTGATCTGGCTGATACTCTCATTGGCATGGCTACAATGGAAAACTACGAGAGCTACCGCTGTCCAGAGACTGGCAGTATTTACATTCAATGCCTCTGTAAGAAGATGGAGTTGCTTTGCCCACAGTAAGTACTATTTTTAATCTACGTGCATTTGGGGTATTGCAGATGTACATGCTTAAGCATGCTGTGCTGAAACATCAGTGTTTTGCGTTTGTGCTTTATAATGCTTTTCACCTGTGGGACAGTGCAGAACAGTAATTATTCTGGAATTGGGCATTATTGTTCTTCTACATATGAACCAAAGTACAAGTGACTTCCCCTAGTTTGCCTGTGACACAACCATGGTTGTAATGCTGGAACATTACATATAAACAAGTGCGTGCATTATTTAACATTTTTTGACTGATAAATGTTTGATGTTCCAGTGACAGCTGATGAGCGGCAAATTTGTTGACTGATTACACAGACAATAAAATCAGTGTTCTTTAGTCATATTTTTTAATTGTTCCATCCCCATCATTAGAATTTCTCTTCAAGCATCACTTTCTCATGATTTCCAGAAAAGAGCTTGGAGAATGCATAGGTTTCATCTTAGTGCTTTCTTCTGCCTATAACCTAAGACTGTGTTTGCTGGTAAAGCAATGGTACATGGAAGTTGTTTTTATTCGCCCCAAAGTACTGAATTCAGTGGTTATACAATGGAGCATGCAATTTCAGTGACAGACAGGGTGAGGGGAAAATAATAGCCTTCCCTGAGATACCACTTTATTGGAGCAAACGCAGATCAGCTTCTTGGACTAGCTGCAAGTACCATGTATTTCAATGTAACTTTTCTTCATTTTTGTTCAAGCCGCAAGGATCTCTTGACCATCCTGACAGAAGTGAACAAGGAAGTGGCAGCAAAACTATTAAAAGGAAAGAAGCAGATGCCAGAGATAAAATCAACCCTACGGAAGCAACTGATCTTCCAAATTCCACAATCTCAGTCATCTGGAAAGTAGGAAAATAAGAGTACACTCAGTTAGGAATCACATCTGGAATGGACTTCCACAGGGAAGAGAATTTGCAAGAGAAATTATCTGGATCTCTGTAGTTAGCCCCAGTCCTTCAAGGGGCCATGGGACATAAATTTTCCAGTTACCATATTTAATTAGTCTACTGGCACCTGGAACTGTAACAGTTTGGTAGGGACATGGAGGAGTACAGATCTGGCTTTCTGCCCTATAGAATCTGTTCAATCTGGGTGTCAAGTGAGGAAGCACTTCCAAGTAGTGTGATTTTTAAGAGTTACTGGAAATACCAATGGAAGTCCCATTTCTGTCTGCGATGTTATAAGTCCCTGAAATCTGAAGAAAAGAACAGACAGATTCAGAATGCTACATACTTTCTCGGGGGCTTGTGTAAGGTTGTAACTGATTTACCCAGAAGTGAATCATTGGCTGTCTCTGGAAGCTGTATAATTTTTCATGGAAAATAACGTCCTGTCCAGAAGGACCAAAAAAAGATAATGGTGGTGATAGGAATTTGTTCTTTTCCTCCAAATATTTGTTTCTCTTTATGTTATTAATTGACTTGGCTAAGCAGCGCCTCTGTTTATGTTTTTTAATAGGAAGGATTCTTGTGTTTTTTTCTCAGAGCTCTTAGGGGACACTCTGTTTTGAATGGCTGTTGACTGCTGGAAGGCAGGTCCCATTCCATTAAATCTACAACTCTGAGATGCTTTCTCTTCCTGGCAGCTGGCTCTCGTTTCTGTTGTAATAAATACTCTTGGTTTGCACATCACCTTTCTTTGTGGTGTGTTTCTCTTTTGGAAGAGGTGACTGAGGGGCACTCAGCATGACGAACACTTTTACGTCAGCAGAAGAACTTCCTTTGCTCTCCTTGAAGTATTCAATGGCAGCCACTCTGGGCAGTGTATTGGTATCCCTTCATTAGCAGCTGGAGAGATGGTAGGAAAGAATGAGTTTAAGTTCAGGACTCCCAGCTTCCCAGTTACCCCTGCAGAACAGGTATGGAGTCCTGCGGGAGGAACTGACTGATGAAGAGGAGGATGG
>JAOTQQ010000079.1:28918513-28946962 GCA_026546715.1 Gallinago undulata
TTTTTTTTTAATGTGGTTGGACTCGATGATCTCAAAGGTCCCTTCCAACCACTAAGATTCTGTGATTCTGTGACTTTCATGATAATGGCAGCTGTTGCCATTGAGGCTGTTGTTACCTTGCATCCTCAGCAGGGTGTAGGTGGTGTGTAGGAGCTGTATGGGATTCTGACGGCTACATTCTTTTTGAGTTTCTAACAAGATAAAGGATGGATCTCAGACAACACTTTGTAACTTCTTTTCTTAGTTTGTATTTTTTGGAAATCTATGTCTAGCCACAAAACGGGGTTCTTTATTCAATCCTGCTTGTGTTCTTGAAGTTCTTTTTTTTCCAATTCCACACAGTGTGTTGACAGTTGTATTTTGCTCCCCTTACCCTTTTTCACCTTCCAAGTAAAAGGGAGAATACCCACTCTTAGAATCATAGCTCTGTCCACACAGGTTTCATAAATAATAGACATTACAAGCACTATGTAAATGAGAGTGCTGTTTGTGGCAAAAGTATTCAGGTGTTACCAGGTATGATACGGTTCTGTGGCTGACATTTGGTTAACCATTCAGGAAATGTGGCAACAGTTTATTTACATTTTTATAATGTTTTCATAAATGAGACCTTGATACTAAGTTCATAATTAGATTTGTGAATGTTGGTTTATGAAAAGGAAATACAGCTTAAATGAAATATCTTCTTCCTCTGGGAGAAACTTGCTGGAAGGTGACAGCTAGTCTGATAAGAAAGCTGTGAATCTACAGCATGTCTGTTTTTTCATAGTTCTCTGTGTCAGAGTTCAATACTCAGGCCAAGTTCTTTCATATATTCTAGATGAGGAGGAATTTGATATCAAATTTATTTATTCGGTATGTTTGGCGCTTCATGGGATTTTGATTTAGTAGAGTGATACAGCAACATACTGAAATCACAACACAAGCATAATTGAGCAATTGCAATATTCAGTTGAATCACAATACAAACGTGATTTTCATTACCCATCTCTGTATGCTCACCATCGTGACACTGGGCATCCTCAGTTTCCATAGTACGTGTGGGTTGAAGCCAGCTGAAGCCCATTACTCTTTTCAAAGTTTGAATGTTTTATCGGTTGTCCAGTTTTTATAGTTTTATGTTGGGCTGAGCCACTTATTCACACACAGACACCCCCCCGGCTGACTCAGGAAGACATTATTCTTTGCTAGTTGTCTTGGGGAACCTGATGATTCACAGGTGCAGCTGTCTTCTCCAAAACTAAAGTTACAATCCAGTCTCCCTGATGTTGAGGTAAATTGAGCTTGCTTTAGGAGATCATTGGATTTTTGCCCTGCCCCTCTGAGCTGTCCTCTACTGGGGGAGTTGTGCTGGCTAGTCACACCCTGTCATTTAAATGGCATGGTATTTTGTTCTACCTGTTAAAATCAGGCTGCCGCCATAGCTAACAATATTGCCTGCTGATGAAGATCTGGTAGAAGGGTGAGGAAAACTCTGTCAAAAGCCTCTAAAGGACTGCAGGAACTAGTCGTACTGTGAATGCATATGTGGCTTATGCGGTGAACAAGGAAGGAGAAAATGCAATTTCAGTTTTATGGTTCTGAGCAAAGTATGCTCACACAGGCCTGCAGCAGGGCGGCTGATATGCTCTTGCACATATTTGTGTCCCTCCCACAGAAATAACAGGTAAGAAGGAAGTTGGATCTGCAATTTTCTAACTCTTTTCTTCCCTCTGTAGCACAAGTTGGAGAATGGCGAGGGGCAGTTGCCCTTCCTCTCTGAAAGACCCTCAGCTATAGTTACTTTGCCTGTCTCCCTTTTCTTCAGCTCCTGGCTGGGAGACCAAATTCTATCCCAGGCAAAACAAATCCTAGCACTCAATTCTGTTTTCAGCCAATTTGTTTTCAGCCAGCAGAAGTGCTACCACCAGAAAGTGGAGTCAGAAGGCTGGTAGGAAAGCAAATTCGGTGAGTTGAAGCCCTGCAGGCTTAATCTGCAAGCAGGCAAGGTCAGAGTGATGCTGTTTGAAAAGGGAAATGCTCAGAAGAGTTGGAGAGGACTGTTAGCTGCACAGAAATTATGTCACTCAGTGGCATGAGTCACTGCCCACACGTTTGCATCTTGCCACCTATTCATTCAGTTTAACATCAGGATCCCAGAGATGTGTTTACACCCCACCTTCTATGGGAAGTATGTCATTCTCTCCACCTTAATGGTTTTAGGGTGACTTGTTAATGTGCTACCCTTGGGATGGGTTAGTGGTACGTGTGAGGAGCCTGCTTGTGTTCAGATCGCTGCCAGCTTCTCCCATTGCACGGGGTATTGTATATGTTTTTCCGCCACCTATATAAGGGTTCACTCTTAGTTCTCAAAGTGGTGCAAAATTTAGGTACAGGGGAGTTTTGATTAGGTGAACTGTTGGCTATGTTTGTGATCTGTAAGATCACAGGAAATTTTCCTGCAGGAAATCCTGAAGCCCAGGGAGAAGTGGAAACAAAATACATACAATTTAGGAGATTAAGCTATGCAGCAGGGAGTCCAGAGCTAGATTTTTCACTGGAGATGTTGTTTGTTCAGCCCTTGCTGGTTACCCTTTTTATTCTGACCCCTAACAAATATGGGCACGTTATCTCTGAAATTGTTCAGATCTGCCTCTTCTCAACTAAGAGCTGTGTCAAATTATGAACAGAGAATGGCATGTTTAATCTGCAGTGACTTCTGTGTGATGTGCTAAAAAAATAGTTGAGACCTTTGGGAATTCCCAGCTACTCATTTCCGTGTGTCCTTTCTGTAATTGTGCCTTTTCTTGTTACTGAACCTGTTCTGTTAATGACAACCACAGGAATTCCCCAGGCCCTGAATGTGGTTGGCTCTTGTGGGTGCCAACGGTAATACATTTCTGGGTGGGTGGAACGTTATTCTGGACATGTTTTCTCAGCTTGGCCCAGCCAAGGTCTTTTACACTAGTTTTGTATTTGCGCAGCCGCATTGTGTTCAGGCCTGATTTGTCCAGATGTATCAGTGCAAAGAGAAGGATCCACACCTCCTTCAGTCTATTTACTAGGAAGAGCTTGGTTTAACATGACTTGAGGGTGTATTAGCTCATGGGCTGTTAAAAAGTGTCTTCCACCTTTGACCCAACTTGCCACACATGGCAGTTATCAAATGTCTTGGGGGGGTGGGTGGGGTGGGGTGTTGAACACTGATACGCCATTTCCATGGTAACAATGTAAAGATTTCTGCTATATATACTGTCAAACTGTTTTTTCTTGATTTTTGCGTGGAAGGGGCTCTGGTTTTAAAACAGTGCTTAGCAAAACCACTTTCTTTACTTGGAGAGCATGGGTGCTCTGAGGGTTGCTCTCCTGCTCAAGGTGAGCACCAAGGTGTTAATATTTGTTTGGGGGAAACGCCAACTGGTAAAATATCTTCCCTCCTCCCTCCCGCTGTTGTGATACACCTTCTAGTGCAGCACTCTCAGTAGATGGTATCAGAGGTGGTGCACCATCCCAGGGTCCTATGCCATCACACAGTGCTCCTGCAAGCCTGGTCCTGTTGCTAGAAGGGTCTTCAGCCGATCTGGGAGGGCTGAGGAGGGAGCTGGTTCCATGGCCGGTGGCTGTTGCGGTAGAGGGCTGACCACCTGCACTGAGCGTGCGGCGTTGCCTGCCAGCAGCCCCGAAAGGCTCACAAGGAGGAAGTCGAGTCAGTGGCGTTATGTAGGAGCTTCTTTCTGTTTGTATTAAAATGGCAGTGAATCGTGAGTGCCTTTAAACTAGAGAGAAGTGGTTGTGGGAAAAAGCCAGGGCAGAAGGAGACCTTTCTTTCTGCGGGCACTGTGGGTTCAGTTCTCTCAAGAATGGGCTCAAGAGCAGTCAGTGCTTCACCGCTGTGAAGGGAGGGGGCCTAAAATGCGCCTGAGAGAAGTCCTCTTTGGGGGACGCGCAGTTTTTAAGTTGAAGTTTGTGGGTTTGTCGGTTGCTTGGTTTAAGTTACAAATTGAGAAGGGACTACAGCTCCCAGGGGCCCCAGCGGCGGCGCCTGCTCGGCGGAAGCGCCAGCCGCCTTTCCCCGGGGCGGGCGCGGGGCCATGGATCTCCCCAGGCAGCGGCTGCTGCTGGTCAGCGAGGAGCTGGTCGAGGCCGAGCTGGCGGCTCTGAAGTTCCTCAGCCTGGAGCACGTACCCATGAGGAAGCTGGAAGCCATCCAGAAGGCACAGGACTTCTTCGAAGCGCTGAGGGAGAAAGGCATGATCGAGGCGGGGAACCTGTCCTTCCTGAAGGAGCTGCTCTACCGGATCAGTCGGATCGACCTCCTGGTTGCCCATCTGGGCTCCAGCCGAGAGGAGATGGCGAGAGAGCTTCAGATCCCGGGCAGGGCGAAGGTGTCAGCCTACAGGTGAGGGACCGGCGGTGTGGGTTCCCCGGGCGGCCGGGCTGTGCCTCTCCCGGCAGCTCTCCGGCATGGGCTGCCCTTCTCCTGTGGTCGGTACCAGCTTTTACCGACCCCCAGGCTAAGGTCTGGAAGCACACAAGCATTTTCCAGTAGAAAGCGTCTACAAGCCATACAGAAAGTTGAAATTTCTGCCCAGTAAAAGGGTGAAAACTAAAGCCGCGTCTTTCTGAAATGCTTAGGAGCCCCCCGAGGCCCCCCTGCCCGGGCGGTGCGGTGGGTGACTGGGTGCGAGTCTTTGTCCGCGAGAAAGTTTCAGCGTGGTTTTGATTTTAGGAAAACTGAGATCTTTTTAATTACAGCTGAAAATGGTTTTTCAGGCTGTTCTGGGACTGACATCCCCTCTGCCCCCTATTTAAAAATGAAAAAAAAGGGGGATATGTGCTTGGGAAGGGAGGGCGGGGGTGGGGGGGGGCGAAGGGGGCAGTTCAACAGTACGGTGTTAAATTGTACTAAGGGACATGCTTGGGAACATGTTGAAACAGTGTCCTCTACTTCTCTTTCTAGATACCTGTTGTTTCAGCTATCAGAAGACATCACCGAAGATGAGCTGAATTGTTTCAAGTTTCTTTTGGGGAAAGAATTACCAAAATGCAAGTTGAACCCTAAAACTGTAAGAATTTCTTTAATCTTTTTTTTTTTCTTTTTAAATTATTATTGTATTGTAATCCATGGAGGCATTTGGGTTGCTATGACTTCATATGGTGAAAACACCATAAGAAAAATGGTGCACCTGGAAGGGATTTACAGGCTTTCCAGTGCAAATGGGATGTGTGTGTATGCAGCTTTTGCAGCAGTTGCCAGAGTGCAGAGAGCATGGGCCAACCCTGCACCAGGCACAGAGGCCCTTCATGTCCATGCAGCATATGGGGCTTAAAGGACTCGGTGGCTTTGATCAGTGGAAGAATGGGGACATTGATAAGCACATTCACTCACCTTGCCCAAGCAATTTTCTTTTGCCTGCTTTCTAAGCCATTATCAAACACTTAAAATCACCCACTGTGGCTATTACTTTATGCTTTTGTTCTTTTTATTTCCAAACTCAGAAAATACAGATCTAAGCAGCAGATCCTTACCAAGGCTAAGGCCCAAGAACTTGGACTTTATAAATAGCCTTGCAGTAGATTCAGCTGCTCTTATACTATCCCAGCATGCAGTTCTGACTGCTGGGTACTTTGTTCTGTCTAATGAAAACTCTTGTAGCATTTTCCCTCTTTTCTTAGAGGAGAGACTGTGACCATCTAGTGATAGCTGTTCTGTTGGGGTGACCACTGTGCTCTGCCACTCACTGTTTGGCAAGACCCCCCTGTCCTTTGGGTTCCCTTTTGCATCAGAGCAATCTCTACACTGTACTTGCATGGTTATACTAATTTTTGCCATTGCTCAAGATGGTGATTCTTGTTTTTCAGTGAAGTGCACAAGATAGCCACTGGAAGTCAAATGAATGAAAGCATTAATTAAAAATGACATTATATGTTCCTGTATGATCATTGTTAGATCTCCTGGATTAGATCTTATTATCTCTGAGCTGCGGAAGGGAAATAATTGTGTTTTGAGAACATGTTTGTACTTGCAGTACTTGTAGATTTTATTGAACTAGGTTTAATCAACCAGTTGAGGTCTCAATGGAGGTCTCAACGGAGCTACCAGTCAGCTGGACTGATTATCTGGGTTGCATGTGCTGTCAGTACATTAAGGCTTAGGTACACATGCACGTGCTGCAACATCCCTCCCAGTGGCAGCATGGATGTGCCCTAAGAGCAAACTACCTCTCTGATTACCCAGACAATGCTCGACGTTTTCATTGAGATGGAGAAGAAGGGGATTCTGGGAGAAGACAACCTAAGTATCCTGAAGCGTCTCTGTGCAGAGATTAACATCAGCCTGTTGAAGAGAATCGAAGAGTATGAATTAAACCTATTTGGTAAAACAAAACAAAAAGGCCTCTTTCCCATAGTTATTCTTGAAGTCACATATAGATATCATATAGGACTAATAATGAATGCTTTTCAGGTGAAGAAGAGATGCTCATCACAGGGAAACAGAGGGGCAGCACAGGAGGCCCTGAAGGTAATGGAAACTTTCAAAAAATTGATGCTTAGATTTTTCACTCTTCTTCAGCTCTTGGATTCTACACTGCTTGCATCTCACTTCTTTACACAGTGAAAGTGATCAAGTATCCAGTTACTTACTAACTGATCACAATACATTTTACTTCCTTTAAATTGATTATCTAGTGGTTTATAGCTAACAGGAACAGCTGATCAACCACAATTCATTGTTTACAGAGAGCAGTTTTACCCTGGGAGGTACTTGTGGAGACAGAGAAGAACAGAGCTTCTTTCCTTTCTCTAGTGATACGTTCTGTATTTAAACTTTTTTGTCTTATATTCAGCCCATGCCAGATGGCTGGCGTCACCCATGTCACCTGATTCTCCTGGCAGTTGGAGTGAACCTTCCCAGGTAAGGTGGTTTGTTTCTTAGAAACCTCAGCATTTTGGCTTAGATCATCCCTCCATGGGATGAACAATCATTATGAAAGCCCAACTGTTAAAAGCACTGTCTAGAAAAAGAAAAATGCATCACTCTGTAACATCCTTTATTCTGAAACTGAGTCACAGGCAGCAGCTACTGCAGTGTTAAAACTTTAGAGACATTTGCAAGGGTAGCAAGATAGGCTGAGTTTATTTTGCCAGAAAATAGGCAGTTGGCAGATGGCTGGGCATGAAGCAGGTGAGCACAGCATCCTGTGTGGCCTGAGCATGATGCTGTGGGTCCACGGAGGGCTGTCGTGCTGTGCATAGCATCCCAGAGGTGGTGGGGCAGTGCACTGCCAGGTCCCGGGAGCAAAGCTGTCCAGGGAGAGCTGCCTAGAGACAAAGTCAGCTGGTTGTTTGCCCTGCTGTGCCGCTAGCAAGGGCTGAGAAGCACCTGGAGGAGAGTGTAGTAGTTTCACCAGTACTTTCTTTTCAGAGGCTCGAAACTTACAAAATGACTAGCCGACCCCGCGGAGTGTGCCTGATCCTGAATAATCACAGTTTTGCAAAAGCCAGGGAAGCAGTGCCGGAACCCAAAAACTTGAAGGATCGGAATGGGACAGACGTGGATGCAGGTACAGTGAATATTAAAGATGAGTTTGTGTATCTTCAAAAAAGAAACCTATTATATTTTTCTGTTCTAAAGGTCTGAATTTCAGTCTTCCCTTCCTGGGATACTTTTGTTTTAGTGACTGAGTCAGCTCTGTACTGACAAACTCTAATCAACTTGTCAAGCTTTTACTGGCTGACTGAACAATTCACTAGCATTTTGCTATTTTACTGAATTTGTAGCAACCTTAGCCTGGACTTGGAAGCTAGGCTAGCTTTAGGTCAGCCTTACACATACTACTTCTGAAATATGCAGAATCAGAACCAAACTTGCTGCTGAACTAGAACTGGGCAGTTGTTTAATATAAAACTTTTAAAAAGAAAAAAAAATAAAAAAAGGCAGGAAGGATGTTGGAATTTAGGGACTCAATTACTTTACTATTTAGGCGTCCTGATTTTAGCAGGCTGTCTTGCAGCAGCAGCAGCAGCATAGCTCATTGCAGGCCTTAAAGTCTGTGATACGGGTGTATTTGCACTATCTATGCCAAAAGATAAAATCCATCAATGGGCCTCCCTGACTGAATTGAACTCTTTAACTCCAACTTAATTAGTCAAGGTGCAAGGTGTCTTTTCCTGTGGCACAGGTATTACCCAAACGGGCAGTGCCTTCTACTCCTGGGTAAAGCAACTGCACTGTTCAGCACTGAGAGATGATGGGAGTAGCTGTAAAGTGTGGGGGGAAGAGATGATACAGCTTTCTTAACAGTTTTGCATGCTTTCCAGACAGAAGAAATACTAAACAGCAAGATTGCAAGGAAACATTTTAATGCGAGTTAAGGGAACTCACTAGAGATATGACTAGAAATTACACTACTAGATTATTTTCAGAGCAGGAATGCAACCACCTGGATAGCAGCACAGCAGAATTTTAAAAGAAAGATCTTTTATCTCTAGAAGTGTGATTTGCAATTGCAGATTCCTACTTTCATATAATGAAATGGCGCCAATTCCCTTTCTGTTTACTTTCCAGCGGCTCTGAAAACAGTCTTTAGACAGCTTCATTTTGAAGTAAAAGAGCACAAAGACCTCACTGCAAAGGAAATCCGTGAGACTGTAAGCATCCAACAACGCGAAGACCACAAAGACAAAGACTGTTTTGTTTGCTGTATCCTGTCTCATGGGAAAAAAGGTGTTATATATGGTGTTGATGGGCAGGAAGTACCTATCCAGGAACTGACCACTTCTTTTGCTGGACAGAATTGCCACTCACTTACTGGAAAACCAAAAGTCTTTTTTGTTCAGGCGTGCCAAGGTGATGCTTGCCAGAAAGGTGTGACCATCGAAACAGATTCCGGAGAGCAAGATTCTTCTGTAGAAACAGATGCAAGATTCCAGCTCGACTGCATCCCTGCAGAGGCAGACTTCCTCCTGGGCATGGCTACCCTCCCAGATCATGTTTCCTTCAGAAGCCCGACGCGGGGGACCTGGTACATACAGGCTTTGTGCCAGCACCTGATGGAAAGCTGTCCTCGGTAATTATCTTTCCTTAAGCTGCTTCTTGGCAACACTCATATTTTACTTCTGAATGACACGAGTTTGATTTGGATTCAGGAGGTAGATGATATGCAGTGACAATGCTTGCTCAAAGTGAAAAACAATCATGTAGGACACAGCAACATCATGCGGATGTTTCAAAGCAGTTTAGCTAACTGCTTTGAAGCCTGTTTAAAACAGGAGCCATTAGTACTGGTATAGATCAAGATATATGAGAACGTGGTAATTTTTCTGATGTTAACTGCCTCGCTAATACAAAATGTACCTGTGTTTTTGCAGTGGAGAAGATATTCTCACCATCCTGACAGCAGTGAATCAAGAGGTGAGCAGAAAAACTTGTGAGCCAAATGCAGAGAAGCAGATGCCACAGCCAAGTTTCACATTGAGGAAAAAACTTATCTTTCCTGTCGACTAAATGGGGCGGAACTGCCTGGCAGAAGGAGCTGCCAGCAACCAAGATCAGCTGGCATCAGCCAAGAATTTGGTAAAACATAACAGACTGAATTTCAGTGTCTGCTCTTACCACAAGAGCAAATGTTTTTATTGAAAGTACAGCCAAGGAGCAAAAGCCTTAAGAAATTACTGTTAATATGTATGACACTTCATACTTGAGAACATCTCTGAGCTGGTCTCCATATTGTGTTTTGCTAACTGAAATTTGCTCAAGTGTTCTCTATCAGCCATACCGTGTTGCTGTTGGTTTAGTAAGATATCTTTCCAATGCAAATTTTTAAGACAACTGTTATGAGCCATGTGTATTTTATACCTAACTTTTGCAAAATAAACAGGGGGGACCACTGCAAATTTTATAGGATATAATCAGCTCACATCAGTGTCTTTTGTTACTTCTCCCCACCGCTTAAAGTCATTCATACCTCAAGCCCTGGACTTCCAGCATCCTCAGCAGGATATGGCTGTGACCTGCATTTTAGAGTATCCTCTACATAGAGTAGTTGTAACAGTGAAAATCAATGTTTCTACATGTCCAGTTATCCTATATTCACTTACCTTGCTGATCTTCAAGTCTCAGGTCTAGGCACAGCAGAAGAGGTACTAGATGAGCTAGGTAAGTACCCAGGTCCTTAAAAACATTTTTCTATTGCTTCCTGTGATCAGTACACACACAGTACAGGGATTTTCATAAGCTCTCAGTAGAAGCTAAAGATTTATTAGTATCGCTGTTTTGTTTTGAATGAGAGGTTTGTTCTTTTAAACCCTTGTTACAGGGTGTTCCCTGGACTCTTCTGCTGAATATTTCTCTCTTTGGTAGCAGTTTGTGACTGCAGAGAGATTACAGACTGTGAGAATGGGTAGAATCTTAACAACTGGCAGAGGCAGCAAGCAATTACAGAAACAGGCAAATCTGTGCTTCCAAATTCTAGGAGTAATTTTCCAAGATGGTTGTTGATGCTTGTTTAGGAATTCATCATGAAGCCATTGAGTTGTGCCCAAGGAAGGCCTTATTTGTATTCACTTCTCCATTGTCTAAAATGCTATTTAAAGGCAAAAATCTTTCTTTTAGCAGTGTGACCAACTAAACGGAAAACAAGCAAGGAGATCAAGGTGTTTCCAAGTCTCATCTCTGCAGAACCACCCCAGAATTTCTTTTCAGAATTGCCAACATTCCATTGATTTAGGTGGTTTAATAAACCTATTTTCTCCCAGAGGCTCTTTCTTGCACCTTCCTCAAGCACGCCTAAGCTTTAGTGGTTAGTTCTGATTTTTTTCTTCCAGCTTCAAAGAAGGTCCAACTCTCTTGCCTTACTGCATCCCAAGTGCTAGAGAACAAGTGGGGAAAAAAAGTCTCAAGGCCCTAACTCTTACACTTTTACACAGCATGTACACTCTTAGAAAGCGGCTGCCAGCTGTACTCCTCAGGCTCAGGCATTTCAGGACAGCTTAAAACTCGAGTTCAGCACAAATTTGTATACTGCATTTTCTTTTCATATGCACCATGAACAGCTTTGATGCAGAGGGAGCACGTAACCAGAAACCCCAACTCAACCGTTATCTGTGGTTCCTCTGTTGCCATTTAGCTGCCTCTGGCTGTCATGTTTCTCCAGTGTGGGACACGCTTCTGGATTGTTAACACAGGCATTTGTTCTGAGGACATGCAAATACAAATGCAAACATGTGAAGTATTCATGCATAAATACTAGGAATATTAAGAAATGGTGTAAGTTACCTACTTGCTAGCGAAAGAAACTTGGTCAACGTCTCTTGCAATCCAAATGCTGGTGTTCCATTCAGTGCCACTGAAAGAATTGAGTGTTCTGGGGAAAATGATCAGAACCTCCCAGCCTGAAATGTTGGCTCAGGGACTTTTGCTGAAGGTGGTATGCACAGACCCAGGCTGACACGACTGGCAAGAATCTGGTACCTCTGCCAAGAGAACTTCAGTGAGATACCTACACAAAGGGAGTACTCTTCAAGGGTAAGTTGCTTGGTCTCAATCTCTACCCCCATTTTATCACAAATATAGAGGGCTGACATAACATTAGCTACTGAGGTGGAAAAACAACGGTGTATAGCTGTTGTATACACTGTTCTATTACAACAGTGTTGTCCAACACAATAATGCTAGAGGAACATACTAGCTGCTGTAAAATAACAGGAGGAAAAAAAATCCTAAACCATCACACACAGAGAAAAAAAAAAAACCACCCAAAGTAAGTACCAGAAAACATGAACACATTAATTTAAAGTGAGGCTCACATTCAAATATTCTTGGTTGATGAGCTGTTCTTCATTTGTGCAGTTTTTCATTCCCAAGTAAAAGGCTTGCCAAACTGCAGCAGAAGATATACTCTGTAAGCATACTGTTCTAGATTTAAGCTTTGCACATTTACTGTGCAAAGTCAGATGGCAGCTTGTACTGCACATCTGCCACCTGTAACTGCTTAGGTATAAATGCAGCAGCAAACAGCCCACCACAGCCAGGTCAAGTTTCTAAATCAATTTCTCCACTTTTACAGCCACAACTTGTGCAGACACCAACTCACTAAGCTTGTCTACGGTATAACAATCATTAAATTTTAGCCAAAATACACCTAATTAGAACAAACCACACAAGATGACAAACATATTGAAAAATGGCATTTTATATATGTTTATTATCAAATTTACATTCCACTATGAAACAACAGTAAGTGCAAAAAGCAGATGAAGAAACGCCATGAAGTTCCCAGAATGTTCAAACACTGTGTGTCATCCCCTCATGTAACAGACAAATGACAAGCTCAATATTCTCCTTCCCTCTTTGCTGCTGTTTGACTCCTGTAGACTTTTAACTTTATCACAGGTATTTTGAGCATGCAGGCATCACTGAGTTCATCAAAACCAGTGAAAATAGAAAGCTAGAAATTTGTGCTTGGTTTAAGCCAATCTTAAGGTAGATACTACAAGAATTTCCTTCTGTTTCTTGAAAATTTCACAAGCATGAGTAAGTCCTTTCTAGCATCTGTTTTTGTCTCAAACCTGCAAGACTATCAGAACCTTTCTGAAATGCAATTCTCCATTCCTTCTCATTCTATCTTTCACCCAACCAAAACACATTTGTGCAGAATCAAAAGCTCTTGTGTAGGATCTCAGCTATCTTAGTCATACAAGTTTGTCTCCTCTCTATGGGAAGCAACACAAGCCAAATCAGATCCTAGAATGAACTTTTAATATGTTCTCAGAAACATACCTGTTACTCAGAAAAGTTTGTCTTCTAGGTTTTGGCACAAAATAGTAAATCTGGAAGAAGTACTGATTTTCCCTGTTGCTGCAAGCTAGGCACATATATGCAAAATGCATGTGACCCTCCCAAGATCTAAACGCATGACAGAATTTCAACAATGCTGAACCGTGGGCTCAACCAACCAGCTAAAGATGCAAACACAACGGTATACATATCCTTCCATTTTCTTCTTGCCTTGTGTAAAGTATCTGATGCTACATCATCCTACAGAAAACAAACAAACCTCTCGACATATCTACAGTATTGTTTGAACTGAACCAGTTTATAGTGTTGGAATATGGAAGCTTCCCAAAGAGAAACATGCATTTAATTAATGTGCTTTTAGATTAATTTCAAATGAAACCTGGTCTGCTAAAGGAATTCTGATTTAGCTGATTTGCTACTTCTGCTGATAACACACAGAATGACCCAATGGCTAGAGTTATCTAACGAAGCTAGTTAGAAACACAGTGTAACACCTTCAAAAATGTATCTGTAACTTACATGTATTCCTATAATAAACACACATAAAAATGGACATACTTTTGACATGCTATACACTTCTCTGTTGACAACCAAACTGTCTAATCTTTTGTTAACTCATTCCTGTTGTTTTCCTAGAAATTACAAATATACAGCAGACGTACCCATCTTAGTTCACTCCTTTCACTCTTA
This sequence comes from Gallinago undulata, assembly GCA_026546715.1. Lineage (NCBI taxonomy): Eukaryota > Metazoa > Chordata > Aves > Charadriiformes > Scolopacidae > Gallinago > Gallinago undulata. The sequence continues at coordinate 28,931,982 of JAOTQQ010000079.1, forward strand.
CCTTATTTAGCTAGGCAAGACCCCATGCACAGCTAAGTACGTACAAACATAAATACTTACATGAAGAAATTAAATATTTTTCATTTAAAAACCAAAATTAACCCGTATATAGTATTTTAAATAAAATTCACCTTTTATAAGTGTAATATTTTGCTTAGAGAGCAAAAGGCAACTCCAGGAATTCCTGAATATTTCTGTGCGCTGCTGACAGACAAGTTTCTGCTAAGAATCCCTGTGCAAGTTTGCAGTGGTTACTCCTTTTCCTTTTACAAAAAAAAAAGGCTGTTATATCAAAGAGTCACATCACAAGATTTATATAACTGTAAAAGCAGAAAGGCCACGTTACAGATTTCCTATAAAGCGGGTTAAGAAGCTTTCTTTTCCTGCCCTACTCTGCTCAACCCTGCAGCAACAAGGCTACCGATTACGGTAGTTGTGCCTTACAGCAAATGCAAATCAGTGTAATTACACTGATGCTTCACACCACACACCTGGACAGGTAGTAGCTATGTCCCACATACACTGTAACAAGCGAGGTAAACTTTGACCGTTTATCTAGTATGGGAACTAAACTTTAAAATAATTTTAAAATGTTGATCGGTACAGTGAAAAATTACATAAAGCTTAAGAACCTGTTTCCGTTCAGGTCACTAGTGAAGACCCATTCCTCTGAGGAATTTTGGGCAAACTTTTTTCTCTTCTTCAAGTTACACAAAAAAATCTATTGTAGATTATTCACTTATGACTAGGACCTTGGACAGGAAGGAATCATACAAGCAGCATGGTCAGTAATATTTTGCTGATTATCACTCAGAAATCAGATTTCTAAAATGGACTTCTCTTTTGAGACGGAAAGTCTGCCTCAGCTTTGTTCAGAGTCAGGTTCAGAACCACTCTCCATCATCAAAACACAGGATTTTAATCCAGACAATATTGATTTACGTTCATTAAAATGCTACAAAGAATGCTGACTTTCATCTCCCTGTTTCTGAAGATGATAGACTGGTAAATTTTGCTCTTGATGAAATCTTTTAAATGAAATCCTGCCTAAAATCAGAAATAAGTGAATGAAAGGCATGAAGTTTACTGCAGAACTCTCAAATACACATGATGTCTACCTGTCAAGAGAAGAGACAGGTTACTGAATTTCTGACACTTGTCTTGAAGTAAATGTTCTTCGCTTATGTCAAATAAAATAAACCTGAATCAAGCACCTAGATTTTATTTCCCTTTGCAACACTGAAATGTGCCTGAGATTTTGTTGTTTGTGTGCAAAAATACACTCATTTAAAAAGATGCAGAGCACACTTTGGAAATATTTCTTAGCTTGGACGTCTTCATCCTAATACATACTTTCCTGCTTCTTAATTCTTATTAATTGCACCTTCCTCTGTGTACTTCAGAAACTCTGGAAAGAAATTAACTTCTGTTAATACCTCACTAGCACAACTGAACTCTTTTAAAATATAAATCCTAACCACCACTTTCTGTGTTCATAAACAGAAGTATTGTTTTCTTACAAAGAGCTAAAGGTTCTCTCCCCTGCTTCCCAAAGTGGGGAGGAATTCAAAAGAGTAGTTTCTGAAATGAAATATACAATAATAAAAAAAAACAATCCAAGTTTTCATATTTGTTTGCTACAGAGAGGAACTTGGACCAATAATGCTGGTCAGACTGACAGTTATTTTAATACTATATTTAAATGATACAGCCTGACTGCTAACAACTAGTAAAATACTATGGTCATATGGTGGAAAAAAGTAGAACAGCATCTGCAAGACATTACTACAGCTTAAAAGGTTAAAAGACTGAGAATGTCTACAATGGGCATTTATTTTTGCTTACATTAAGACAGATGCTGAAGGGGGTCACAAAACTAAGCTTTGGTTTATTCTTTCCTATCTTCCACAAAAGCTGTCTTCCTCAAACCCAAGCCATGTTCTTTTTCTCCTTGATCCCAACACTTCTCTCTCTTACATCTTTAACATGCACTCGCCTTCTCCAACTCTTCCGTAACACATCTAACAACGCCTGTACTGGATGTTTGTCCCTCGTGTTATTTACTATGCTAGAAGTCGATCATTTTTCAGACCAGTCAGTCCTCCTTTAGGATATCCATTTTCGATGACTGTGTGGAAACTGGAGCTCCGAATGCTCCAATCATGGCTGGAAGACTCTGGTTTCTTCTCAGTCCTGCCATTAAGTTGCTACCTGCATTTAGAAACACGGCTGAGTCCTGCCTCTGCAAGCTAACCTCTGGCCCCTGATGCTTTCTGTGGTCCTGTGTCTCCGGGGGCTTGATCACCCTGGCAATACCCAGCCTCTTCAGTCTGTCCACTAGGTTCATCTTCAGCTGGCCTACATCAGAAGCGTTTCGGGATGGCTTTAGGCCATACATTTCTTGCAAGAATGTTTCTGCTGGTCGAGAAGCCAGGAAATTTTCTGAGTGATGCACTCTAGGCTCAAATGGTGGAGGGGAAGGACAAGGTGAACGTGAGGGAGAATTTGGAGGAGTAGAAGGAATAGGGAGAGTTCGAGGGGGATGTAGCAAAGGCATTTTTTCTAATATGGGGCTATCATAAACCTTGGCAGAGATGCCTCGTTCTTGCAAAAGTTTAGCCAGACTGCTCGTGCTGCTGAAGGTGGTAGTTGAATCTCTTCTGTTGGTGAGAAATTCCCCAATACTAAGCCTGTAAGACACAGCTGGAGTGCTCACTACTGTGTTTCCAATACTGCTGCCAGTATTTCCAAGTGAAAATGGGGCACCTGCAGAGCTGAAATAAAATAAAAATTAAAGATAGAAGATGCACATGTTAGCCATCTTTACACCTGCTCTGCTCTATATTTGCCTTTCAGTATACAGAAGGCTCAAGAAAAAGTAAACTACTGCTACTAGATGTGACAGTTTCACCTTTAGTAGATTCAGAATTATTGTTCTGCAAATTATTTAGAAGATACTAGGTTGACAGAGAGATTTTGATGCAACTACCAATTAATTTACTTTCTGCGGTCACCTATATCAACATAGATATCCCATAATAACTTAGTTTAAAAAATTATGTTAGTCAGAAAAAAAAAATTATGGCAGTATTGATTTCTTTTTTTTTTCCAACAGGTATAACACAAGGCATTTGCTATTTAAGAGTATAAATTTACTTCCTTTAAGTTGCCCAAACCTGTCTTACCTCTCACTCCAGAGAATGTCAGGCTTCCCGTTTGTAATTACAACTATTTATATGAATAACATCCAATCCTTGGTATTTTTTAAAACCATATATCAGAAGCCAGAAAGCCACTCTTTAACCCTATGCAGCAATGTTTAGGATGTCAGCAGTCATCATACCTGGGAGTAACTTGAGTGACATCAGATGGGTGAAGGATCCTACAGGTAGTAATGGTAAACGTGGAATTTGTGGAAGACAGACACTTCCCTGGATTTGAGGCTGCAACGTGGAGAAATTGAGGGTAAAAATCAAGACAGATAAGGACTAATCAAAGCAAAGTTTAAGATAAGGTTATCACCACTGCTAATTTTTTTTTTTAAGTAAAGAACAAAGACACCAAAGATGGCATTGTCTCAAGTTCAAATACTTTCCACGGAGAAAAAGACATGAGAAAAAAAAAAAAGTGGAAAAACCACTAATCCTGCTTCTTACCAGTGAGTGGTACCGCTGCTGAAGTAATAGGTGGCAGGAAAATCCCTGTCCCTGGCTTTGCCACTGTACATTTCTTTTCTTCTGCGAAGGACTGTTGCACTTGAAATGTTATACCTCCTTCACCTTCTTCCTCATCATCCTCCTCCAAATCAGAGATGTGGTACACAGTATCATCAGACAGAGGGGTAAAACCTTTTGTAACAACACCTGGTCTTGGGTCAAGAATGGTGCCTAGGTTGGGCCGAGCAAGCTGCTGCCAGTGAAAAAGGGTCTGAGATCCTGGTGTGAAAAAGACAGGAGTCTCAGAGAACCATCATCTACTATTGTGTTGAGTTACAAGAATTTATGATCAAAACAACTCCAGCCAACTGATGCTGACACTGTGATACACGTGGTGCACTTGGAGGGCAAGGCCAAGGAAAAGTCTAACAATTAGCACTGTACAAGAAAGCCAAGTAGAAAGTGATACTGATGAGATAGTTGGCATGTAGCCTACCAAATGCTACTATTTCTTCTTACTGCCTATCATACCTAACTACACACATACCAACAAACATTTAGTTGGCAAATTAATGTAAAATCTTTTTCTGGTGATGAGAGAAGGAAGATCAGCCTCTTACCTTCAATGGGCTTGACAATTTGCAATTTTTCTGGTAGGAGGACACGGAGATTACTAGAGCTGGCAGAAAGATCGGTGAATTCTGAGTTTGTACCCAGAGAAAAACAGCTTTCTGTCGGTGTACTACAGCCACTAGCCCCTTCTTTCTGCTCAGCCAGCAAATGCATTTTTCGCTCCCATTCCTCCTCAAAGAACTGCTTCTCACTCAGGTAGTTCTGACGACGGAGGGAGAGCCTGTGCAGAGCCATGACTAAGTCATTGTCTCCCGGGGTTCCTGGCTGGCCAGGATTGTGACTGTCTCTGTAAGAAACATCAAATAATAATAGATATTAAGATCACTGAATTAACTATTTCTCTCTTACATAGCAAAGGCCCAGCCTGGATTAAGTTTTGAACCAGTTAGTTCAGAAAGAAGGTAACAGGTTGTGTTTCCTACTTCAAATTCTTCTCAGAACTGCTCTCCCGTATTGTCTGTGTGTGGGTCTCCAACTGGTGTATGCCAGACTGGAAAGGCTTTGCTGTCATAACAACACTTGACCGATTAGATCCAGGAATTGGCAATGGGGCAGGAAAGGAAGATGAGCGGCCACGAGTGACATTAGCAACCTTGACAGTGTCAAATACTCGTTTCTGTTGACCCCTGCAGAAAAGACAAGAAAACAAATGTGGTTTTCAGAAGCATTTTGAAAAAGGTGTAATAAAGACGAAGCTCTAATATGACTTTCAAAAGTTTGCAGAGACCCGACTACAAAGATTTAAGCCTGAAAACCAGGATTGCCTAAGACACTCACATTTTCAGTAATACAACTCTATTAAATATCAGAATTATCACTTCAACCTGAGAGCTGAACCTCTATCGATAATCACTTGAAAACATACAGGAACATGTATTTTACTTATTTAATTCGTATATACTTTCAGAAGCATATACCATATATTTAATTTATTACTTCTTGCTCTAAAGTAAGAGATCCAGGAACAGGTCTTCAGGGCTTTGGAAGCTGTTATCAGTCCTTCAGCTATAAGTTCCATTTGTCTGAGAATTTTTCTGTAAGCATTAAAAGGGATAAAACTAGTGTTCTGCATCAGAGAATCTGCATACAAAATCTCATAAATTAAAGAATGAAACAATATCCTTTTAGCAAATTCCCAACTTCCTCATAGAATGAAGTAAGAATAGTAGGTTTGAAATTTGAAAATATTTCCAAATACTACAAAGCTTTTTTTTTCATTAAGTTATGTAGAAAATTTATTATAGAAGGAATATTCACATGAATAGATTTCCAGAAATCAGTTTTGCCTTACTTAATAGAAGCATATCGAAAAATAAGGGAATAGTACATAGAGATCCGAGACATACTTTTGCTTGGAGAGAACAGATTCATCACCCTGACTCAGTTCCTTCCGCATTGTCCCTTCAATTTCTGCTGCAAGGGAATCCTAGAGAACAACGGAAACCAGAAGAGTTGACAAATTACATTCAAGTCTTCCGCCTAATAATTTTAGCAGAAAACACCTCTACAAAAAATACTCAAAAAATCTCCATTTCTTTCCCTGGTATCAGTATGTTTCAGACAAACCCTTCAGTCTCTGAAGGAAGGGCATGGGGGAGCAGTTTTCCACATAACTCCACCTATGTATGACCAATACGGGTTCAGTTTTCATTAGTAACATCTGCCTTTTCTTGGTACTGTTTACATTGGTTTCTGAATTTAAGCTACAATTTCAAGATCACTTCTTACAAGGGCGAACACGTACATGAGGGATTCTGTATATACAAAACAACCAACCAAAACCTGACAAATTCCCAGCACAGCCCAGAAATTTTTGAGAGTACAGGAATAAGAACATACCTGGCACTAATAAGAAGAGGAAAATAAATGCCTTTAACCCTTTTCCATTGGTTTAGTCATCTCTAGCAATTAGTCTAGGATCACGCATTTCTGACGATGGTTAAAACTGAATCTCATAAGATAAGGACATATAATTCCATCATAAACTACATAAAGTAAGAAAAATACTCCTTGAACTCTTGAAAAGATGCTTTGTTTCTTAAAGAAACACTGTCAAGTTATAAAATTGATATTAACATTGAACAATATACTAGCACAACTGAGCACTAGCTCAACAGTAGAACACGCCAATTCCTGTATTTAACAAAAAAGGCACAAAAAAGGAAAAATAACCTAAGTATCACAATATGGCAAGTGAATTATTAGTTTCCTAACACATTAAATTCTCAAAAGGGTACACATTAAAGAACTAAAACCATTGCATCAGCTCCTTTGCCTACTACAAAATAGTTCCTGCTGCAGCTCCTGTATTGGCTGTTCTACTCATATAGCTGTATGCTCCTACAGGCCATACATGCCAGTAGGTGTATGCCACGCTGGTGGTATCTATTACCACAGGAAATGCTCCGCATGACTGGGAGTGGCAGCGACAAGCAACAGAGCTGGCTCTGCTGCGCAGCAACTTCACTTCTTCTTGTGATTCGTGCAGCATCCCCAGACACTCTGCATTCCGATCTTGCAACTCATGTAGCTGAAAGAGAAAAGAGGACACCAAGTGATACCAGTAAGCTTCAAAGAAAAGAAAGAATTAAACTGAATTAGCTCCTACAGAAACGTGTATTGAGTGATTCAATAGTGCAATATTTTTCCAACCGCACAGCACATGCCAACCTCTGGAACGGACAATGGTCAGCATAGCACCCGCTATGCTTTTAGTGGTGAAGCATGAAGTCTACATTAAGACTTGAAAGACAAAAAGGTATAATAAAATCCAAAGGAAAATACATTGAAAAACTCTGGAAATACAGTAACTTCTGATACAAAAGAAGCAAAAAAGAAAACTTCCTTAAAATCTAATGTGTGACAGTATTGCTCATATAACCAGTAATCTTCACACTAAAACAGTCTTTTTCTTGTAACTACTAACAATATAAGACCTCCCTACTTGGAACACCTTCCTTGCTTTTCGTATTCCTGTGAACTACAGAAATATTTGTGTAGACTTAAAAATAATTACTCTTTTCCTACAATCATATGACTCCAACCACAATGAAAATTGAAAACCCCTATATAACTGTTGTGGTTTGGGCAATAGTTTCCATTATCTCTTAGTTTTCTTTCTCTTGTATTCTAAACATTTATCTAAACATATATATAGAAGCCTTCAGTACCTCTGCTGTCAGTTGTCTCTGAGCATCTTTGGAAGCTTGTAAGTGAAGTTTCAGCTCCTCCTTTTCAAGCACATGCTGAAAGCACAAAAAGATGCCCATCATTTTTTCAGCCGATTTCCCTGAGAGAGTTGATCCTCTGCCATGCTTTCCCGAAACAGCCACTCTCTTGCAGTGTGACCCCCTGCCTTGTGAGTCAGTTTTTACCCTCTGTAAGCTCTGGTGTGCACACGCAAGTGCACACATACACACACACGTATACACTCTTCATCAGCATTCCCTTACTTCTTTGAGTTTATGTTGAAGATCAACAATCTGAGACAAGAGAGATGAGATCTCTTCCTGGTAGCGAACCAACTCCTCACTCTTCTCTGACAACTCCTCTGTTATTCTGGAAATTTGTGCATTTGTTTGCCCTACAAAACATAAAAGGAACTTAGTAGTGAGCTTTTCCCAACACATGACAAGAAACCAAACCAAATCAAACCCAAACCCCAGAAAAGATCAGTGAAAGTCAACAACAACGTGCAAAAAGCCCAATACCCTTAGGAAATCAATTTATAGTACATGAGACTAGGCCCCTTGGAACACTCATAAGGAAATGATAAAGAGAAATGGTGGGGAGGAGAAGGAGAAAGATAATTTGGAAACTTGAAGTGCAGGTGTAAAACACTAAGAGCTAAGTATGCAGAACCTGAAATACATATCAAGTATGTGAAACAACTGTAATAAAATCCAAGGTAAGCTACTATACGTGATTTCAAATGACATACTGGCTCATGACCAAGGCCAGACTTGGAATACGCTGAAGAAGTCAGACTGTGAATTGATCTTATTATTAACTACCACTCTCCGTAAGCAAAGGCATTTTGTCAGACCTTGTCAAGCGTAACATACACCTGTTGAGCTCTTGACTCTGGTCACTACCTATTCCCCAAAGACCCACTGCATACAATTTCCAGTTTCTTTTTTTTTCAAGCAAGCACTTCATCAAGTGAGATAACAAAGCAGCTCAAAAAGCTGATATATATTTACGCAGTTAGTATTGCTCGTATACTTGCCCTGAAAGCATAGCAAAATCATAACAAAGTCTGACCAATCTTTCTGAAAGGTCACGCTACAAATTTAGTGGTTATTGTACCTCACCAATTCGCTGCAGAACAAGGTCCTGCCCATGGGCATGTGGACATTTAAGCTCACAATTAGATACCTTTTCCTGAAGACACAAATTTTAAAGTTGTAGACTAGATATCCTTTGGCAGAAGACTCCTGTCAGTCTATGTTACCTAGTATGCGTATATAGAATTGGACAATACAGAATACACAGATACTCTCATCTGTGATGAAAATAGGAGAGCTTATATGAAATAACTTTTATTTGCAAATTATATCTATTTTCTCAGAGAGAATGGAGTAAATTAACAACCAGCTATGTAACAATTCATAGTATTTTGTGGTCATCCCGAACAAGAAAAACCAAGCAGCAACACAGTCTTCTTTATGGTGGTTGTACAGAAAAAAAGAAATCTTAAAATATAAGCTTAAGGTTATTATGCACAAAGGAAGTGGTACACGTTAAATGACTACAGATGAAAAATTGTACCGCTGGGTTACATAATCACCACATAAGGAAAATTATTATTCCTTATTGTTTCAGAATACTCACGTGCATTTGTATAAGAATAGCTGCAACTCTTTGCAGACAACTAGTCCCCAAAGGAAATGCAGACAACTGTTCTAGACAAATTAAAACACTTGCCAATATAAATGCTTTGGCTTATAATACATATCTTAAAAATAAACTGTGTTCATAAATATATAGTAATTTAGAATGAGCATTTAAGAGTCTATGCACTGGTACATTTCAATGTCATGTGTGCTGCATACTCCATACAAGAAGTGTATTATGTTATTTTCCAATGTCTGTAGGCTTCAATTTAGGAGCTTTATGAACATTAGATATTGTGTCCATTTTCTCTCTCTAAACACAGTACACATACCTGAAGTTTAATGTCAGAGTGAAACTTGGTGAAATACAGGGACAATTTTGAACTTGGGTAAAGAGCAAGACTTGAATAACTGGTATAAATTACTGAATTTTTACTCATTTTTGCATTCAGAGATAACTAAGAATGTGTAGGTACTAGGTATCTCAAATACCATTTTGTCATTGCAAGATAGAGCCTAAATACTCACGGAGCTCTTTGACACAGTCATTGACCAGCTGCTGTTCCTTTTCTTCATATGTAATGGTTTCCGTCTTCAGATGGCAAGCCTTCAAGAAAATTATTGGTATTCCAATTTCAGTTTATCTACACATATATTAACACTACAAATTTTTATTTCTGAAATTCTTGCAACTGAAGAGTATCCTTTTTATCTATCTTCATAATTTCTATGCATCTGGTCATACTTTCTAATCATTTTTTCCACTGTTACCTGTTTCCCTGAAGTGCACAGGTCTTTTGAGTGAAAGACAAACAGGCACATGAACAAAACCTCCTCTCTCTCACACCTCTAATAAAAAAAATTGTTGCAAAAATATGTGATTTGGTAAGGAAAGTAAACCAACACAGTAATCAGAAGTAAACAACTGAATTTGCTTCAAACCTTCTTAAGACAAAGAAATCTTGAAAACTGAATGACATTAGACAAATCTTTTATGGCACCAAAAAGTTCTCAATAGAACAGCTTTTTTTCCCATATTCCCCAACTAGTCTATTTAGACTAAATTTTCTGGGCCAGAAAGCAACATTGAGCATACTAGATTTCCACTTTTGTTTCAATGGCAAGGATTGTAATATTAAACTTTGCACAGATAAGTCTATATTTGAGACTGTTTGCCCATAAGAGACTCACTGTAAAACTTAGGAAATGGGTTTAAAGATTATCCAAGCAAGTAGAAGTACAGCTACTGAAGTGCAAGCAAACACACCTCTTTACAAAATGCTGTCACATGAAAATAACTACAAAAGCAAATATAGGCTTGACATGATTGATGCTATTTCAAGTCAGCGAAGGTCATGTTGTATTACAGAATGATAGCAGTCTCTTTTCAACTCCATTTTTTCACACAGATGTAGACTAAATCCCTGGTCTGTAAAGTTCTGAAAATCATATACAGGATTAAGAGCACCATAAAAGCAGTCTGATCTCTTTTTTCTCCTACAGCACCACTAAACCATTCATTTGGTCTTAGGGACTTTTAGGAAAGATGTGCATCTCCGGCTGAGTATTTTGGATACAAAATGAAGGTAAGAGTATATTTTGTTCACATTAAAGGAATCTAGCATCTGTTGTATTGCTCTAACAAGCTTATATTGGGAAAGGCTCACATTAAAAAAAAACCAAACAAAACCCCCATCTTTCTTACAAACAACACCCCCCTTTTCTTAAAAAAACAACAAAAGAACCCCCTTTTAACCAATCTCCTATTTTAAAAGTTCCACTCTCCACCTCTGTAGGAGAGACACTGCATCTGTAGATTTATGATTCTTGTAACCTTTGCTGTTGGTTCCATGACTTTTATAGCCATTATTTTGTCTTGCCATTTAGTCTCTATCCTTGTAAAGGAACAGTGCCTGTATTCAGGTTTTATACACAATTAAAATACAGAGACTAATCACATAGTCAAAACTAAGTATGCCTTTGAAAGAATTTGAGTAGAAGCTTATTAGCCCTTACTATGGAATATAAGCTGACAAAAATGTAAAGGCAACACAATGGAATTCCCAAAACACTACTACTAATCACAATCAGATTTACATCAAAACAGACTGCACAAGCTTGAGAGCCTGATGGGTCCAAGTACTTCTGCTGGGTGCTTACGTATGTTCCCATATTCTTTCACATAACATAAAGGCATTGAGGAAGGACTACTAGAGGACTCTGGAGATAATGAGAAGTAGTGAAGGAAACAGCAGTATATTGCAGATGGAGGGAAAGTGTTTGGCTGTGATTTGTATGTACCTATACAAAATAGTCATATGCTTCAAGACAAACCCAGATGCTTGATTTTTTTAACCATCCTGATTTATTTCATATCCAGCATATATGGTATATACTGTAAGTCAGATATACCTTCGATCGGAGGGCAAGGTTCTCTTCTTCCAGCTCTCTGAGTTTATCTTGCAAAACATCCAGCTGCAACAGATCGTGTGATACATTGAAAGATTCATTGAAACGAAGTGGTGTGGAACAACTGGAATCTGTTTCACTCTCCTCTGAAGCAATCGAAACAATACGAAGCAGGTCATCCTTCTTTGATAGTTCATGCTGCAGCTGGTTAACCTATGACAAAAGAAGATCACTGGCTCGTGAAATATACCTTAGCTACACAATATTATTTATGCAGCCTGTTGGAACATCACTGCTCCAGTCTAAAATGAGATTTAAAAATAGCTCATAGGTCATGATTCGTTTATATTTGCACAGAGGATTCAAACTCTACTTATTTTATAGGCTGTTCACAAAATCAGAAGTTTAACACTGCGAGACTGAAAATTCAAGATAGATAACACAAGAATGGACAACAGAATGTACTTTTTTAATAGTTTACTTCAAAATAATTTTCCATGTGCTTTGATATATGTTTATATTTTAACATGTCAACTATCATTTTGATTATGATCATTTTTCCGAACTGTAACTTCCTGAAGAAAAGGACTGATAGACATCTATTTATATGTATAGACTAGTACCCCGAGTCCACATATTAAATGAACTGTAGGACAAATAGAAAGAAGAGAAGAAACAGATCTCATTTAGATAAATTCTATTTTGCATATCTAAATGTTTATATGAATATATAAGTTTATGCTGTCCTACTTTTTAGTACCGGCATGCTGTTCAATATAGGCAGCTGAATCCATTTCACTGTAACTTAGACTACATCTGCTGACCCCAGGGTTAAAAAACTTGGGATACTTTATTGTTTGTCAACTATTTAATTCTTTTTTTAAGAAAAAAAAAACAACAAAGAAAAGATTAGATCAAGAATCTGTGCTTAAAGGAAGATATGGAGTGAAACTCTTGAGCAGAATTCAGTTTTTGTTACATTTTACTTATTTATCTATGTATTCCTATGGTAAGTACCCCATTAAGCAAGCTCATTTTTTGGCTACTTCCTCACCTCTGAAGTTGTTATGTAGCAGGTCTTGTCAGACACCAGCTACTTATTTTGACTCAGATCACTAGATTCTTAGTTTAATAGTGGGATATCAGACTGATGGTCAAAACAAACATGCAACCTTGCTGTAGGTATATTATAACAATACCGAATGCTCTCATAATGTCTCAGTAATTACAATATGCAGTCTTTATAGTCAATTCTTGGCTTGAGAAAGCTGATTGAACAATGATAATTAGGAGAATAACATCTAAGTATACTTCTGTAGTTTGAGAGCAGCAATCACCTGCTTTCACAATGAAATAATGTATTTCTATTAATCCTCTTATCATCATCATAAGCAAAAAAAAGGAAAGAAAAAGAAAAAAAATTACTCACACGATCTAGAGTTTGTCCTAACTGTTCTTCTAGTGCTTCATTCTGTTCTGTCAACAGATGGTTTCGCTTAAGGAGGGCTTGTCCAATTCGAGCTGCCAGTTCCAGGTCCCGATCTTTCTGCTCACAAAATGTGAACAAATGTCTACTTTTCATCAGATAAAGGTTAAACTTAGAGTAGTTACAGATTTTCCTGGCTATTGTTTAATGCATCACCACTGTGAGATCCCCCTTCACTCTCAAATGGATCAACTTTGTTAGAACAATGATTAGTACTTCATCATTTGGATCTAGAACACATCCATAAATGCGTTTCTTGACAAATCACATTCTCTTCCATAGTCATTTGCAGTAACAGGGAGAGGGGAAAGCACCAAAGCTGGAGACAGTTTGGGGTTTTTGCGCTGAGCACGGGGGGGGTTATATGGGCTGTGTTGAATCATACAAAAAATCCACATACACTTAGGCTTGTGGTCTTTCAAGTGACACTTTCTACAGAACAGACTGCTTACCTTGATTAATTAGGAGAGGGTAGAAGCAAAGTAGCAACAGGAAAACAGAAGTAAGCTGTTTCTTTCTTAAACCTCACTGACTCCATAGGTGCCCATAGTTTTGCCAAATTTTGTTTCCAAGACAGTGCAACCAAATGGGCAGCTTCTCATTTCTGTTTGATATGCAGCTCCTGAAGATAACTGAACCAGAACTTCCAGTAGCTGAACAAAACCCCTCCTCAAACACATCCTCAAATATATTAACATAGCATTACAGAGACTTAATAGCATTACCTCAGCTAACTGATGTTTGACCATGTCAGAATCACTGTAGGTTTTCTGTTCCACATTATCTGTGCCAAGAACTGCGAGGAGAAAAACATATTTAGTGAGGTAGATTAAGTACAAGACAACTGCTTCTCTAAACTTAGAAAGCTAAAAACTCAGAGGATGATGTTTATATACAAGTACACTACTTAGCTGATGAACTAGTGGAGGCTATGAAAATGCATCTTAACTTCAGGAAATAAGAAACAATGCTCATTTTGGGAGACTGATACAACATATTGAACATTTACAGCAATATTACCTAAAACTTGAGGTGCTTGCTTATCCTTCAAATTTAGAAAAAGGAGAAAAATCTCTTAAGATCAACTTTTTGAATACAACTAAGGTATTAAATCATCCAGCCTGGTGGGGTGAGAGAGAAGACTATATTGGAACATACCACAATATAGCTGAACACACCTGCTGACTTTACCCTTGAAACAGAATTCCCATTAGCGTATGTGACAGCAACACGTGGGACGTGTGGCGACCCCAGAAAACATATTTATTAAGTGACAGATCATCTTAGAAACAGTTAAAAAGAAATGGGATAACATATGTCTGCAATTTAGATGTAGCAGAAAATTCTGTCTTACTGATTGAGTGACTTTGAAGTTTGAAGACCTTGTAAAACTATTAAAAAACTAAGAACAAGTAAGATTTGAAAAACAGGACTTAGTCAAGAATAAACGAACCATGAAGAGTGTTCAACAACCCTGAACAAAACACAGTGCTAAAACACAAAGCATCGGTCTGCTCTAGTTCTTGTCCTGAGAATAGCGTGGCCAGCAGGAGTAGGGAAGTCATCGTGCCTCTGTACTCAGCATTGATGAGGCCTCACCTTAAGTACTGTGTTCAGTTTTGGGCCCCTCACTACAGGAAGGACACTGAAGTGCTGGAGTGTGTCCAGAGGAGAGCCACCAAGCTGGTGAGGAGTTTGGAGAACAAGTGCTATGAGGAGAGGCTGAGGGAACTGGGCATGTTTAGTTTGGAGAAGAGGAGGCTGAGAGGGGACCTCATTGTCCTCTACAACTACCTGAAAGGAGGTTGTAGAGAGGTGGGTGTTGGCCTCTTCTTCCAAGTGAATAATGACAGGACCAGAGGAAATGGTCTAAAGTTGTGGCAGTGGAGGTTTAGATTAGATATTAGGAAGAATTACTTTACTGAAAGAGTGGTCAGGCACTGGAACAGCCTGCCCAGGGAG
>JAOTQQ010000079.1:28947933-28976309 GCA_026546715.1 Gallinago undulata
TTGATGCAGCCCAGGATGCGATTGGCCTTCTGGGCTGCAAGTGCACATTGCCTGCTCATGTCCAGCTTCTCATCCATCAGCACCCCCAAGTCCCTTTCCTCAGGGCTGCTTTCTAATACCTCGTCGAAGTAACTCCTTCAACTGAAGGTGTAAGTTAATGTGTTTTGAAACTAATTTCATTCATCACTGCACTGCAAAATGAGATTACTATCAATTTGGTCTAAATCTATTTCTGAAGTTTTCCTTTACTCTTCTGTCTTGTTGAAATCTGATTCACAGTCTGAATACACAGTGGTATTGGTTCTCTTTTTTTTTTCTTTGTTCTTGTTGAGGACTGCACACTTAGTTATAAGCCAGTGAAGTGCCAAGCCGAAGCGCACACTAACTTTATTTACTTATGTTATATAAGCTATGTATGTCCTTTACATACATAATGTCCACATTTAACCTGTTAAAACATAAACACTAAGTCTATGCTAGGAACAAAACCAAGGTGCATTTCAGTATAGAAAGAAACTTTCTGGAAAGACAGGAGAACAGAAGGAACAATATAGAAGAAAAAGGTTTACTGAATTGTATTTCTTACAACTTAGAGAAAAATAAGTCTAACGCTTTTTATCAAGTAGATGAGCAGGCATAAAAACCGAACACATCTGTTCAAGGATTTAGGAGCCTTGAACTTACAGCAGTGGCATTTACTGATTGTATTTCTAAGCAAGGCAAAACCAGAAACTTCACAAAATTTAAAGTACCTATCTATGAATAGCATAACATGGATTTGGGAGGTCAATTTTACTGTACCACTTGGTTGCTGATATTGGCTGATGAGAGGAGACTCCAAACTCACCTGGCTTACTAGTATTTGGAAAGTTCACTGCACATATATAAGTGATTTTCAACCATTACAGGCAGACTATGAGAGCCAGCTCTCCTGTGGTAACTGTTCCTACCAGGTGATTTCAATTTAAAAGTTTTCATCCAGTCCTAAGTCACCTTAATAAAGATTTACACTAGTAACATGCAAATAACAACAAGTAGGTAGGTTTCTAAAATCAAAAGCAAATCTATTTTCTCTGATAAATGAAATCACAGAGCTAACAGCTTTGAAACTTAGCTCTATACAACCTTTGTCATTTTCTCAATGTACAGGACCAAAATTATACATAATTTGTTATAATTATGTCTTGTGAACATGCAAATGTGCAATCTCTCCTCACTCACCTTGCCAAGCGAAAGCCGCAAGAAACTCTTCATTTTGGTTAATATTCTTGTTATGTTGTGCCATGTCCCTTTATTCACACATACAAAGTAGTTCCAAAGACAAATATTTTGTAATTCAAGGCCTCTTCCGCTACCACAGTTGAAGCAGAAAATATTCTTCCACCTCACTGAAAACACTGCCAGTGGAAACTCACCTGGTCATCAGATCTAATATGCAGCAGCAACCATAAAAAGAGGAGGAGCTCAAGTGCAGTAACTTTTGTTTTGTCGTTTGTTTTTTTTTTTTTACCCTGGATGTCAACTACAAATTCGCTCAAACCATGAGTTTAGCGTTCTCTTTAGGAAAAAATTATAAAAATCTTTCAACATATATATAGGGAAGATGAGATATACACATAAAAATGAGAAGTTACACTTCAAGAGCATAATTATTACATTTATTCCCAATTCTAGTCAAGAGAAATAAGCACACAAATTTCACCTAACATTCTTTTCAGCAATTATTATAACTAGATCTTGATTTATATCCGTATTTGTCTGGGACCTTCCCAGTATCTCCCTCTAAGTTACTGGGCTCAAAAAAGCTAGTATGGTGACTAATACATTCAATCTCTTTGGGCAATTTCTAGGAAAAACATAAACCTATTTAATTTGAGTTCACATATGACTCAGCAGCTACAACAGCATTCTTAAATGTTAGAATTAGTTTCATATGTTATTCCTATCAGTTCTATTTTAACTTAGTGTCAGTCATTGTTACAGCTCTTTTTTGAGAATGTCAAGAAAGCATCTACGGCAAATGTTCAAAAAACTCCCACAATCAGTTTATTATTTTCACAGAACACTTTCTATAGTTAAAAAGAACTCACAGGGTGAATGAGGAAGACACCACTTTCTGAAATATATTGACAGCCAAATAATACATGATTGTCTTCATTAAAACATTGTTGATAATCCCTCTCCCTCTCACTGCAGTTTGCAAATGCAGGCTCAAACTGACTGAAATTCGTTCTCTCTGAGCCCTGTGCTTCATCACACTGAAACTCCAGATGCTGACCATCCGGAAACTCTGGATGCGGAGCTTCAGCAGAGCTACGTTTGATGTAAAGTTCCTTCCAGCACTGACAGACTCTGATACCACCTCTTTATAATTAAAACTAGGGAAAGTACACACCCATTGACTACACAACTACTTCCACTGAATTACAAAAGGGTTCATTCAACTACAAAATCATTTATGTTTGCAATATTATTATCAGAAACAGACCGAGCAGTAAACATTAAGCGGCCCTCCAAATACTTTCCACAGTTAAAAGAGTTCCAACTGATAACAAGATTGCTTTAAATTGTTGAGTACTGCATTTTTAGGAGATAATATTTTACTTTTACTTACTCATTTGCTATTACACCCTGGGTGGAGGCTTAAAGCACAAGCAAGAAAAAAAGCCTTTGAGCGTGGTGGCATGTACACCATGCAGAGGTGGCACGTACAAGGAAGAGGTAATCATTACAGATTGTATATAAATACCAAGTTCACTTTCCCAAGTGGTTTGTTCCAACAGTTCCAATATATGGAAGAAACAGAACTTCCCAGTTTCTCTACAGTGATTACAAATCATTCTCCTCTTTTCACATGAAAACACTTGAAACTACAGAGAAGTAAGCGTTCAGTTCTTTTGGCAGCCTTCTATACATTTGGTTTTTAACATACTAAAGGTTTCTTCATGTGATTGGAAGCTGTCCATTTTCTTTCCTATGATCTGCTAGGTTTAAAGATAAATTCTGCATTATTCTCAAAACTGGAAGGCAGTGACCAACACCGGTATAGTGCCCACCTATCCGGCATTCACACCAGTATCTCCAGAGAAACCATTAACAGCATTTTAAAAGCAACATTGACACAAAACATCAGGATAAACATCATCAAAAGAACCATAGCACCAATAACACTCCTGAAAACAGAGCTGCTGCATATTCCATACCTCTCATATTACAATTAATCTAGTGCAATTCTAGATTCCTGCCTCTTTTCACTATCACATGTTCCTGCTTTTACTTCTATGTGAAATCTAATGTTCAGGCAGCAACGGGATATGCTAGGTCGGCCCTTAGAATTGCAGTGCTGAACTACAAGCACTTCCCCTGAACTCAGCTTTTTCTTCCAACTGTCCAAAGTTTTCCAGTTTTGAACATTTTATAATATTAACAACATTAATTTTATATTTACAACTTTCTCTTCAATAAAAGAAACAAAATATCCTGGGCCCAAATATACTCACTCATGTAATGGAAGGGGTCCTCATCACGAACTGGAGAAATGATTTCAGGAAGATGGCCATGGCAGGCAGGGGACTGAATCCAGTCTTGATTTTCATACAGATACAAAGAGTCTACTCGTAACTTGTAATCTGGCAACTGTTCTTCTAGCATGCTCACCAACTCTACCTCTGGAAGGTCCTCCGTGGAGCAGACATCTGAAAGTGAGTAAGTGCCAGAAATAGTACATTACTATTAAATGTGACTTATATTTAATATTGCTACAGTAGTACACATTCTATATACTATAAAATACTTTAAAAACTTTCAGTAGATTTGAAAATAATTATTCTGTACTGGAGAAATTCTCAGAATACTTATTGAATCAGTACTTGATTTTTAAGTTCTTCATCCCCAACTGAATCCCCAACTTCCCGACAAAGAGGGCTCAGGGAACAATATAAAATTCCATTATCATCCATACAGAATCACACCCTGAGAAACACAATACTCAAAGTCCTGGAAAGAAAGTTAGCTCTTTCTGTGTTATCCTCCTCTCTTAATCTCTTCATAATTATTGCAAAAAAAGAGAGAGATTCATTCTAAGTTGCTAAAATACTGCATATCAAAGGTATATGATTATTAGCTTTCCAACATCTCTAAAGATGAAGACTATCTTCAGTATCTTTCAATGGAAAAAATGCCAATGTTGATTAGCGACACTGAGAAATTTTACAAACAACATTTTACAACAGAAGCTGATTTTACAAGCTAGTTAAGAGGACTCAACATTTTTCTTCACTTGCAATATCACAAAAGCAATACAAAGAATGTGAAACTTAAGGTTGTCTTCAGGTTGGTGTTCTATAACATCTTAGATACATTCAGGATTTGTAACAGTCAAATCCTTCAACTTACCAGAGATGCTCTCCAAGTCCCTATGATCAAAATTCATGAGTCCTTTCTTCACAGTTCAATTCTTTGGAAATAGCATTCTGTAGTCCAATTGTGCATCATCCCTTTATTGCTTTGGTAGAAAGATGGCTTTGGTTTGGAGACAGAGTACACGAGAGCCATCTAGACACTAACAAATCTGGCATCAACTCATTTCTGTAGACTGGTTCATACTCCAGATCTATTGCCGTCTTAGGACATTCTTACTTCATGTGGGCTACTACTATATGTCAGTAGAAGTATCTATAGAATATTTCGTGTGAGTTTCACAAGCTCCTCAGCTCACTCATCATCTAGAAATTAATCAAAGAGAATGCCAAAGTTTAATAAATGTTGCTCTTTCAAATGAGATAGGTAAACTAACATGACTGTCTCTTTCAATCTGACTTTCCTCCCTGTACTATCATTTAACTAAAAATAAATAAATAAATACATAAACATTTTAACCCCCAGTTAACACATCACACGTAAAATGTAGCATTACAAATACATTATTTCCCTACAGACATCTCACCTCACCTTCAGCATCAGCTTTGTCAATTACCTATTTGTCTACACCATTCTTCCTCTTTCATGTAACACTTTGTGTACAACAGGTTCATTCACTGAAATTAGGTATTTGTCTTTTACCCTAAAGGACAGTTGCTCCAATTAAATAGAAATTTTCTTTAGACTACTACATTTATTTAAAGCGATGGATTCTTAAAGCAGGATTTCAAAACCATAATTCTTAGCATTTTGATTGTTAAAACAAAAGTTTGATAGGACTATTTACTTTAATTTCTTTTCTTTTAATAATCTGTTAATTAAAAATTGGAGCTATCAGAAATTTACTTTGTGGATCATAACAAAATTTGTGTTTCCTCTTCAGCAGGGACTTATTTAAACCAAAAATGAAACTACCATGACTAATTGGGATAATCTTCCCAGAATTGCTTACTAAAGTAAAAATTCTGCTGCTCCCTTGCCAAGATTGATCAATCATCTTCCTGAGTAGGCCTAGATGACAAAAAAATATAAAATGAAAGAGAACAAAAGTCTCATTTCCCCTCTTACATTCAGTAAGCACAAAATTATCTTGAAATCTTACATTAATTTCAAATTTGCTCTTAACAGTTTCCCTAAGATCTCCCATCACCAAGCACAACAATCACAGACCCAATCTCTGTCTGTAGCAAACTCTCATTTGACAAGATCAAAATGGACAGTGCAGGAACTTTTTAAAGAAAGCCTAGAGCCTGCTAGTTCATCAGCTTGCAGACTTTGGCAGGAGATCAAAAAAAAAAAAAAAAAAGAACTTTCTTCCATTAAGGTTAGCTCATACTTGTAAGCAATACATTCTTGCTTTGTCATTTATTTCTTTATATATGTATTTTATTTACCAGTTTTAATTATTATCCATATTAGACACTTACTAAAAACAGTAAGACAGATTTCAAAAACATTTGCTATCTGAATGTATATCTGCTTCTAGTACTAGTTTGTGATTTTTTTCAAGAGGCTGTTTTTTAAATGGGTTGCAGAAAAGCACTAACTACACACACACACAAATCTAAAACAACTCAATACAGCAGAAAAAGACACTTAAGAAGGCTGCTGTAGATCCACAAAGCCAAGATAATTTCATCTTGTGATAAAAAGACTCACTATAGAGAGAGACAAAATTCAGAGGCATAGAACAGTTTCTTCACACCTCTGATTGAATCTTTTCCCTTCCAGTTTTAAAATTGCATTTAATCTCTCTCCTAAATTGTGCAAAAATAGAAACACTATTTGTTGCAGGTCAATCCCAGTTCAGCCAAAGTAGGGTGGGGGGGGAAGAAAAAGAAAATAAATCATTTGGCTCAGTTTTCTGGAGCATCAGGCCAACATCAAGTTATTGAATTGAAAGGGCAACCTCATTTGTAAAACCTTTGAGAAGTTTGCTAGATAAGCAAACATCATAAAAGTTAACACTCACATTGGCCATGCTTCTCACAGCTTTAGTTTCATGTGCCGTGGGGAACTTCTCTGGAAATTCAACCAGCTAACATACTCTGCGGTGCCACCCTGAAGGCGACTCCGTGACCCTTTTACTCTACAGCTATAAAATGATTTCCTAAGTGCCAATTGCTTCTGCAAGTTACAACTATAATTAAATACATTTAGATAAAACCCATAAAATTTACAACATAGCCTTAAAATATGTGACCATGCTATAAAGATGGTGTAGAAATTAAAATTGTTAAATTGTGAAGAAAGACGTGTCCAAAACAGAAGTCAGAAAACTTTCTCAGGTATTATTTTTAATCTTTACATAGAGTTATTATTTCCACTGAAAATTTACTATATTCATTCCACTCACGTGCACTTCTTCTCGGTTTTGTCCCCCTACTCCATCATAGCCAATTTCTCATTAATGTTTGACTCTTTTACAAACAGGCTAATTGAACACGGAAAACCCAAGGAGAATTCAAATATTGGAGGATGGGCTGTACACAGGAGTGGCACTCTCAGGAGGCTTTCTTCAAAGAAGGCTCAAGAGAAACTGAAATATCAGACAACTTCTTATATGCATACACACGTATCTATCTCAGTCTGTGTACTTCCATGCTCTCTAAATTAAATCTCACTCCATGCTGTGTGTTTCACATTTCAAATTTCATACGGCTTGAAACAGTAAGCTAAAACCTATAACACCTTAAATTAAAAAACAACTTGTAGAAGTGAGAACTAGTTCTAGGCCTTTTGCATCCGCCCCACAGAATCCACGCTGCTCCACGGTTTGCTAGATCATCTGTGCATGGGAAATGGAAAAGAAACTCAAAAAGAAAGGCAATGTTGGAGCCCATTCATAGCAAGAAGTATTTTGTAAAACCGTGGAGGGCTATCACTTATGATCCAAGCAACAGTCTTATTGTTCACCAAGGATATAACAAGACCTGAAAATTTAAACTGTATAAAAATTAAAACATGTATAAAACATGTTAAAAGCATTACAAGAAAGACACATCAATTGTCTACTAAATGGTAAGATGTCATAGTGTATACGTTAAAAAAAAGAAAACCTAAAACAATAGAAATCACATATTCCGTTAAAACACTGATATTTCAACACATGATTTGATCTGACTAGCAAAGAGACAAAAATGAGTTCTCCTGACCACATGATAGATTTTATTATTTTTTCCTTCAGTGAGTCAGAAGATCTCAGCCAAGATTAACATGCAAAAGCAAAACTGAGTAAAGCCTTATAGAAGCTAAAATAGCTATAAAGCATTAAAAATTATGGTCTTTTCTTTGTAACTACCACTACAACTCAAGATAGATGCAAAAAGACAGTTGTACCATCTTATTTCAGAATGTAATTCTGAAGACAGTCCACCACTAGAGAACTCTAATTCAAATCTGAATTACAGAAAGGTGAGATGAGTTGCTTTTACAACTGGAAACCACAGACAAACAAATCTATGTGTTAATTTCTTTTGGCTTAAAGAGCTAAACACACATTCAAAATATTGCCATCTATGTTGACAACATGAAAACTCAAACATAAATACCCTGTTATTCTTGCTGTTTCCCATTTGTTGAGAGCAGTTGACTCCTTAAAAGCACTCGGAAAGACTAAATTAGATCTGCTTCTCTGTTCAATTACAGGATGCAAGACATCAGGCCACAACTAACACAAAGAAAATTTCAACAACAAAGAAGATTCTAACTTGATTGAAAGAGAAGGCAACATCCATTTTCCAAAAGGAAGCCAACTGAATGAGTCAATTATTCTGGAATGCTGAATTTTACTACTATGTAAAGAGACAAAAAAACCCCACCTTATCTAGTCATTAACACAGTACTTTTTTCATTTCTAAAACTGGAATGGTGTCAAGCCAGCTAATAACAATAAACATACTTTGCATTTCAAGGTTAATGAAACAGTTCTATTTTTATAGCAAACATGACGACCCTGACTTGCTGCCAAAACATTCCTGGGACTAGGGCTCAGAGGCAGAGGCCAAATCCTTCAACACTATGTAGCATGAGATGAAGGACAGAGGACTACGTACTGAAAAAAAAAAAAAAAATCTATGTGAACGTGAACTTTGTCTATCACAATTAACACTTGCTGTGTGCCGAACATGTTATTTTCAGCCATTGCTACCCCCATAGAAATCTATTTAGTGCTCATGTTTCTTTCATGTAAGGAAAAAAAATAATTTGAAAGAGTATGCCACTACAATCCTAATTAACAAGTGTAATGATCATAAGCAAACCTGCAACAGACCTTCAACCATAAATACTATGGCATAAGAAAAGAACTGGGAGAAAACAAAACATCCTCTCCCTCCATCTCCTGGATTGTTTTTAATTTGCAGAGGGGATAAGGGCTCTGAGGGGAAGCTAGAGAACACTTTTTAGAAGATTATGAATATCAAGGGAGTCATGAAGCCGGCCCACATCCTTTTTATCCAGAGTTACGCCACGCCTCCATAAGTGGCAAAACTGTGCATTAAGTATGTGCATATATGCTTGATGTATATGTATACATGTATTCTGTTGAATACCACAGTTTGACAGCAAGATTTATTTTTTTTAAGACCTACATGCTTAGAGGTTGTCTTTATCACCCTTAGCACACAGTGTAAAAATAGCATATGCATCCCTGAAGTCTAACATCACCTGAAACTCTGAATGCTACCTTCATGAAATACTTGTATCAAGTTTCATTAATTCCTAATTCTTTCAGAAGAAAAAAGTCTACCTGCAAGAAGTAATGTATACACATAGTAATGTTATGATCACAGGGGAACCAATCTCTTTTATTCAGAGTAAAAATAAGAACTGTCATGAACCCACTATCCATTGGTTAGAGAATAAAAATGTGACATGCTCTCGAGGCAAGTGTGGTGCTAATACTTCATCATAAAAGTTGTTAGAGGCTTCTTTTAAAATTGAAGCTTGTTCTCTATAAAGTATACTTGAAGTGAATTTAAACAGTATTTAAGTTAACTGAAATCACAAACGCTTTCAGTTGATGCATATAGCTGAATTCACCCAAGGAAGTTAAGTTTCTTAATATATACCCCAGCCAGTGCTCAACATTTAACAGTTACAATTCTGTATTTATTAGAATAAACCAGACTGATCTATATGACTTGGGCACCACAGCATCACTAGCAATCTAACTAGATAAAAAGATCTATCATCTTTTTTGTAACCTTCTCCATGTAAGCACTATTTTTACATCTTCTTGGAAAATTAATCAATGAATCATGTTTATGCTTCCTGAAAGACAGCCCTCCTACCACACAATACTCATCTTAGCAAGCTATCTATTACAGGCAAACCATCATCAGAAAAGTCTGTTATTTTCCAACACTCTACACATTAAGTCGTACTTTCAGACACTCATAATAGAAATTTGATAAATTGATACAGTTCTAATAGATAACACCATCACTAGACCATCACATTTTTTTCAATTTAGCTTCAGTGTCAGAGGTGCAATTAAAAAGAACTCTGCCTATTTTTACTCAGAAACACGTCTTTTGAAAGATAACAAGTCTCTGAAAGCAAAGCTGAAATGGACTGTCACCTTGTGGTGTGTGAAAAGTTATTTACTAGTATAGTAATTACTTGTATCAGCCTCTCACGATCAGCCAACAGTAGCTCTGAAACATAACCAAACCCTAGCATGTATGCAACTGCCTACTGTTGAAGATTCCATTTAAAAAAATAAAAATGCAAGGATGCAACTTCACAACACTTTTTGACTGGGATGACTAACAGAAGACAGTTACTGACATACTCTTATACGGTTTAATGAGCTGATCAAAACATAACAACGGGATTAAAAAGTTGATAGACGCCAAAACCTCCTTGCCCTCAAATCCATAGGTCAGCAGGATCACAACTAAAATGTCATCAAGCTTTGCCTTTTAAGAGCTGCAACACAGATCTCTAAGGAGAGCCCCTACACGATAGGTACTGGTAAGGCAGGGAGGAACTCTCACCACGCTGAAGGTCACACCAGCCATCAGAGCCACCAGTCGCCGCCAGAGCCTGGCATGTGACAGCAGGTTAAGCACACACACCGAACAGACAAAACTTAACGTCCTATCTCTCTACGTTACGGCGCAAGAAAGGAACGGGAATTCTCTATTTGCTCCCCACTGCCCGGCGGGTAGGCCACAGGGACGGCTCAGCCTGCCCGCCGCCGCCGGGCCAGCCCGGGGCGCTGCCTCACGCCCAGACGCCCCCAGCCGCTGCTGCGCCAACCAACCGCATGGCAGCCGCCGCCAGGCACGGCCGGTGCCCCGGGACAGCCCGGGAGGTGCCGCGGCCGGCCGGAGGGGAGGGAGAGCGCGGGCCGGAAGTGATTAACGCGAGGGGGCAGAGAGGGGGGAGTCGCTAAATTGCCCCTGAAGCAGTCTCTTACCCGCCCCGCGCTTCCTCCGGCACTCCTCCTCCTCCCCGCCGCCGCCCGAGGCCGCCAGCCCCGCCTGTAATCAGCAGGCGACTGAGGAAGGACCCCGATGGCTTCCGCCCAGCATCCGCCCCAGAACTACAGCCCCCGGCTCGCCGTGCGGCGCGGAGGGGCCACCGGCGCGAACGACAAGCCCCACAATGCGCCGGGCCGCCTGGTGCGGGCGGCTCCCGCCACCCCGTGCAGCTCGGCAGGGGCTGGAAGCGGGGCGGGGCTCCGGGCTGGCGGCTCGGCTCGGCGGCCGCGCCGGCCCCCTGATGCTGACCTCAGGCGGCGGCGGGTAGGAAGCGGGCGCTGCCTCCCCGCAAGGGCTTCCCTACTGCGGCGGGAACGCCGGGGCTCCGGGGTCGGCCGCGCCCTCAGCCCCGTTGCGGGAGAAGCCGGGCGGGCCGGGGAGGGGGGAAGCGGCGCCGGCGCCGCCGCGCTGGCAGGGGCGCAGCCCTGTCCCGGCCGCCGCGGAGGGGGAGCGGGAGGAGGCGAGGTACGAGTTTAATGGAGCAAGCGAGGAGCTGGCCCAGGGGAGCCTGCGGGGCTCCCTCCCGCGCGTTCCGTTACTTTTGTCACGGGCGGATCGCCCGAGTCGGGATAGACGATCGAGAGGCTCCTCGGTCGCGCCAGACGCTGGAGTAGGAGCTGCGGGACCCAGGCGTCGGGCTGCGGAGCCCCTGGGCACCTCCTCCCGTTTCCCGTTCCCCCTCCCCGGCCTGTGTCGCCGGGGGCGAGCCGGGATGAGCGTGTCGGCTCGGCTCTGCCGCGCTGCCGCCGTCCGAAAGGGGAAAAAGCCTGCCAAATGGGAAGAAGAATGTGGGAACGGGGAGAAGATTTATGTAGGGGCATGATCCGAAACCGTATTGAAAATGGAAACTGTGTTAAACTCCATAAGGAAAAACAAAAATAAAAAATTTACAAATGTAATGTTATTTGAACAAAAGTGGATCATGGACATTTCTGCTGGCTGGCTGCCTATACTTCACTGAACAAATTCTGCAATTATTTAACTTTCGTTTATTATAGTTATTAAGAGTTTATTCCCCAGTTTAGCTTTTGTGTTTTCATATTACAAGCAGCAGAATAAATTATCTTGTATAACGGAATGAGGTACCTCCTTTCCAGGTAGGAGAGGGATGCTGTAGCCAAGCAGTGCTGGCCAGTGTCTTTAAACCACCAGCATGTTATTTTTTTTTCCTACTCTGCCACAGACTTCCTCAGTGAAGTTAGGTAAGTCAAGCCTGGATTCTCAAAAGGTACCAAATACCTACTAAGGATCTCCTTTTGTCTCAGTTTTTCATCCTTAATAAGGAATTACAGCATTTCTTTACTTCAAGAAGATTATTGGGGTAAAAAAAATAAAGATTAGGAGTGGCTGTGGATGGTGGTGGGAGCTTGTCAGCTTTTCAAGTGTGTTGCCTTGGTTAAATAGCATACATGATTTAAATATGGGATATAATCAAGCTTAGCTCCTTGATAAACAAAGTTTCTGATAAAGTACTTCACCTTTTAGAAGTTAACTTTCAAGCAATAATTACGTGTTAACATGGAACTACCTCCTGTCACTGACTTTATCAGCAATTAAGATTCATCATGGTAGAAGACTTGCTTGTACCTAAAGTAAATTAGCTGGTCCCACTCTACCCTTCAGAAGACATGGTCATCTTCCTCTCACTGTCTAAGCTCTCAAAGCATCAGACAGAAAGTAAGTTTGCTGGAGGACTTCCAGACTGGCTACTTTGAACCGTGAGGGAGTCTGAATGCTGATTCTATAGCCTAAGTAAAGTGAAAATTATCTAACTTGGTTCCCCTCATTTTTTTTCTTTTTTTTTTTAAACTGAATTGCCTTACAATAGCATTTCCTCTATCACTTGTGAAATGTAAAGCACAATTGCTTCTGACTTGCTTTTTTTGTGAGCTAGTTCAGCTGTGCACAGCCGAGCTTTGACTAGCACAGCTGTGCTCCTGTAAAACAACAGACAATTATTTTTTTTCCCGACAAACTGCCAGGGATTCATGAATTCGTTCCTTTTTACTTTCTGCGCTCACGCAGTTAACTTTCAATTAAATGGTTTGTTCAGAAGTAGTGATAATATCTCTAAACCCATGAATCGAAAAGGAAAACTTGAGTTGGAATGTGTATTGCATGTCCTCAGTATGGCGTTTGAAATCTATATCCTGCTTATAGGCTCAACAGAAGCAGGCTTTCCCAGAACTGTAGTTTTGGGGTTTTTACGCATGTGTTAACTGAGAGGAATGCCTCACAGCTGTGATTAAAAAGACTTTATCATAGGATTTATGTACAATTTTACATTGCTACTTTAATTTTTCTAGGATAAATGGGTGTATGTGACTTTTCCCTTGATCTAAAGTGGTTCCATGTCTTGTTTGGTAAGTTTGTATTTTAAAATCTTTGGCAGTTGTACCTTGTTACCCAGTCATGCTCTAATGTCAAAAAGTTCTGGTGAAATGTATTGCTTGAGGGGATTTCCACAGTGCTGAGATGTTTAAACTTTGTTGAATCAACTTTCAGTGAAGGGGACTGCTTAGTATCTACTCTCTGCCTCTGCCATATATGTGCTTTGTGCTGTTTCTTAACCTCTTGCTTGACTGACTTGTGGCAGAAAACTCTCTGAACTTCTGTTTATAGGGGCTACTTTTGATGTTTTCCCACTGTCATGTTTAATAAATTGCAGCAGCTCCATTAACACTTACTTGTTTCTGTTCTCAAGGACTGTTCCTGTATTCTACGTACACGAGTTGAATCAATCAGACCGGAAGAGCTGTCTCAGAGCAGCATCCATGAATGCCTGGTAAGAAGAAAATAGAAACATTAACAAGCAATGTTAAATACAAAGCTGGTACATACTAAAATTAATCTCGCTAGGGGGTACTTCTTAAAATGTTAACATATAAAAATAAACAGAGTACTTCGGGATTTCACTATGGAAGAAGACTATAGGGGACTATAGTGTTGCTTTTAATCTTGTGCCGCTTTAAAAGCAAAGCAAACGTGTGCGCACAAAAAAACCCAGTAGTTCATAAAACTTAAATCTCAGTGTAATCATAAAAGCAGCAGATTGAACGTTTTGACTTGAGTACTTGATCTTAGCATCCTAAGTTATGATATTTCTGTGTTAATTTTAAACATGCAAATGTTTAAAAATTACACAGTAATTTTGAAAATTGTTTTTCCTCACCATTAGGCTGATTCTGATCTAGACTGGATTCCCCCATCTACAAGAAGGAACGAAATTGTATTTTGCTCTTCTAATGTCTCTCACTATGAACTCCAGCTGGAAATAGGTAACAAAAATGTACCTTACAGTATTAGCTGTTCTTGCGGGTAACTGTGGTAAATATTGCGTTTGGAAAATGTATTATCAGCTGACTAGGAATATTCTTGTATCTCCTTAGTTGAGAAATTGCAGAGCATTGCTTATGTTTCAGTTATCACTTTTTTTAAGATATAAGACAAATCAACAATTACCTGAATTTCACTCTTGATGTTTCTGCACATGCCCATCAGTTTTCTAAATCTGTGGTATGTGGACAATACAGCATTAAGTAACATCATGTCTTATCACTTGGCCAACGGAGTTGATTGTCCCAAGATCATGTGAATATATATGCTAAAAGTGTTGTTCATTTAGAGGTATAATAGATCCTGACAAATGTTTAAACACTTTTAGTTGTTCTAAAAATAGCCGAGCCGAATTAACTAATTCGCTGGATATATTTTGCTGCAACTACTTACAGTTCTTGACATTCTTAAAGAAAAGATCATGCTGCTATCAATCGCAATTTTAGAACTGTAAAATTACATCTAAATATGAAGGAAATTATGTAGTGGATTATCATATTTTCCAATTTTCAGGACGGAGGTTAAACAACTTAACTTCAGTCTACCTTGCACGGCACACACCTACAGGCATGCAAGTTGCCGTAAGGATCACAGATCTAGAAAATTGCTCTGAGGAGCACTTGAAAGCCTTACAGGTAAACAACAGCATTTCTGCACAAGTCAGATGAAGACAGAGATGAATACGTATGAGGTTACTAAACAGAGGTAGCCTTTGTATTTGTCCTGGGGCGTTTCAGTCAAATTTTTGCTTCAGAAGAGCAGAATATAAATACAAGGCATATGTAAATTTGAGGGGTGCTTTCTGAAGAAAACAGATGTCAAGTGTTTCAGAAAGACTTCTGTAACTGCGCACCTATTTATTTCAAACATGTTGCGTATACTCTGTATTTAACACCAAAATACTTGACTATGAGCAAACTAGATTAACTTCAGATAAATGCAATTTTGGGCAAGTTATTTACATTTCTATTGCAGGTCATACATGTCACCTGCAACTTTGTATAAATGTACACAGGGAACAGTTCTTTCTAGTGATTACTGATGTAGCTAATGCTCTTAATAAGGCTTATCTTGTGATTAACACATCCACTTTCATTTAATTCCATAGAATGAGGTGGTTTTATCCCACTTTTTCCAGCATCCCAATGTAATGACGCTTTGGACAGTGTTTACAGCTGGTAGTTGGCTTTGGGTCATCTCCCCATTCATGGCCTATGGTAAGAACTATTAACTGCAGTCTTGGAATAGGAAGAAGGGCTAATACAATTTGGACCACATGGTCCATGAGAGGTTTTTCTTTAAGGTTCTCCTGTCTTGAAGAAAAAAAAACAAAGCATATTCTCATACCATTTGTTTAGAGCAGTCTTCTGTACATAATTTTCCTCCCCACTTAAGATTTGTATTCTAACTGCGTTGAATTGCCCTTAGTCCTAACACCCACCATGTGAAGAAAGATAATTGGGAGATGTATTTGACTTCATACAATTTTGAATTTTGCCAACAGAAAACTGGTTTGGATTGAATCCAGGTTTGGCATAGACTTTCAGTTAACAGAAACATGACTTGAGCATTGCATCCATGCAACTGTTCTTGATGCACCATAGTCAATATGAAGATGAGAATGCTGCTCTTGATGAATGTACACAGTGAAGCAAGCATAGACAAGTAGTCTAACAAGGCTTCTTTGGCTTAGCTAGTGGTTATTTTTTCACTTTCAGGTTCAGCTAGACATTTGCTGAATACTTACTTTCCTGAAGGAATGAGTGAAGCTTTGATAGGGAACATTCTATTTGGTGCAATCAGAGGATTAAATTACATGCACCAGAACGGCTACATTCACAGGTAGGAGAATCTCAATAGGTAAGAATCAGATTACAGCATCCAGTTTATGAGGAATTTAGTTTCACTTCAAAACTAATTTTCAGCTTAAGTGTTGTCTCCTTCCTTTTTGTATATACCTTCTTATGTCATACAGTGCAGAAGCATTTTTTTCAATAGTACAGCAGAACCAAGTTTGTAGAAGCTTAACAAGAATAGTATCACATATTATTTAAAGCTTTGTCTCTTTGAAGCAGAAGAGAACAGGCCTTGTATCAAGAGTTTCCTTAATTTACACCCTTTGCAGGGAAGAAGGGCCCTTCTCCACTTTCTGTTTCTTGCAGTTTTTTCTTGCTGACCAGCTCACCTTCCTTTTCACACTCTATTAAAAAGACAACTCATACTGAGTGAAGAGTTTCCATGAAAATAATCTGCTAAATAGAACACCACGCTAACATCTCAGTATAAGTTAATAAAATATGAAAGCCTTACTGCTCTAGTAGTGCTTTGAGTAATTCTTATAACTAAAATTTACCACTTTGTATTACAGGAATATTAAAGCTAGCCACATTCTGATTTCAGGGGATGGGCTGGTTTCTCTCTCTGGCTTAAACAATCTCTACAGTTTAATTAACAATGGACAAAAGTCAAAGGTGGTATATGATTTCCCCCAGTTTAGTACATCTGTGCTTCCTTGGCTGAGTCCTGAACTACTGAGACAGGTTAGTATAAATTACACTTAACTTCTTCCTACTCAAAGTTACTGGAAGTACTCAATGTGTAACTTAAAGTCTGCTTGTAAAAGTGCAATGGAAGCTGTTGAACTGCAACTTTTAAAAAAATGCGTATGTACTGAATTTGAACCAGAGAACTAGTTTTAAAGCTGTTGGTAAGGCGGTGCTGTACTAAGTCTCTTTACCTGACCTTTCTGAAAACTCCTGCAGATCCTAAAACTCATCTTCGGTACAACCATCCGATTTATGAATAAAGCCTGAGGTTTCACAATTCAATTGCCTCAATTCTGTGTAGATTACAAGATATTGGAATCTGATCCTGAAACAGACATATTTTTGTCAGCACTGCTCAATGGCATCAGTGATCCAGTACAGTTTTCCTTCTCTCACAGGATTTGTCTGGGTATAACATGAAGTCTGACATTTATAGTGTTGGAATTACAGCATGTGAATTAGCCAATGGATATGTTCCTTTTCAAGATATGCCTCGCACTCAGGTATGATGCTGAACTCTATTTTGACTTCAAAGCACTGACCTCCTTTTTTTTTTTTTGGTACTCAAAAGAAACTAATGCTATTACTGTTGAAATGGTGGCTGCTTTTTGTTATTTCAAATGTGCATGCTGCATGCTTCTTTCCAGAGCAAATAATTCTTCCATTCCTGGAGTTTCACAGCTTAGCCTGGATAGCTGTTGAATTCTTATACTGCTATTCCTTTCCACTAGATGCTGCTGCAAAAGCTGAAAGGTCCCACATATTGTCCCTGGGATATAAATACCTTCCCCTGTGGGGAATCCAGGATGAAGAATTCCCGATCAGGTGTTGATTCTGGAATTGGTGAGAGCATGACACGCACAATGACCAGTGAAAGACTACAAATTCCCTTTTCCAAAACATTTTCACCTGCTTTCTACAATTTGGTAGAGCTTTGCTTGCAACAGGACCCTGAGAAAAGGTAACCTTCCACTGAAAACTAATTCTGTCACTTCAATCTAAGAGCAAGTATAACGCACAATTTAGGATACAGTAATTAGTTGAATACTGTTAAAGTCAGAATTTCAGACCAGAAGTACTATGCAAAACACTACACTTACCTTTGGTTTTGTAATTTAAGAATTATCTTGTCTGATAAAGGAACGGTCGTTTGAACCTCTGGGCCTGAATTTCTTGTAATACCAATGTATTTTGTAACAAGTAAAATTATTTTTTAAACATACATGTTGTCCAAGAAAAAGCAGAAATCTGTAGTATGTGGTTTTGGTACTATGCCTCTTCTGAACGAGGTGTTAAATCCCTTGTTAAACAGGAAAGTGAAAAAGCCTTTAAGAATAAACAGGTATCTTTAGAAGTGCCTTCACTACAAATTGAATGTAGGAATTGTGTGCTGCTTTTTCTCAGGCTTCACATTTGTCCTGTGAAAAACCACAGAGCTTAAATTGATTTGTCAGTCTAGCCCACTTTCCAAAAGCAGTATTTTACTTTCCAAAACATAATTATATTCTTCATTTTACAATCCAGGCCATCAGCAAAGAGTTTGCTTTCACATACATTCTTCAAACAGGTGAGTTTACTACATTTTGTTAAATGACACATCTATAACCTAAGTAAGCCATAAAATACTACTTTGTAATCCAACTCCAGTTAAGTTAGCTGGAGCCAAACCTATCATTTAACAGCTTACCCACTTAAGACTGGTTTGTTTCTTTAACAGAATTGTATTGATAGAGTATGGGAAGCATAAGAGCAATCCATTCCTACTTGGACAAAGTTGGTTTAACTTAAGTCAGCCTAACTAAGAAGAACAACAATCAATATTCTTAATTTAAAGCACAACTGCATAGCTAACATGATTAGTTGTGAAAGACCAATTTACTCTACAGTGAGAAAACCTAGACCCCTCATCCTGTTATTTTCAATATATTAACATTCAAGAATATGGCTCTGATTTCACATGTTTTTAATGAAGTCAGATGCAAGGCTATATAAACTTTTATATTTAACTTTTCTTCTTTCTAGATAAAAGAACAAACACAGAATTCGCTACTGTCTCTATTACCACCTCCTATTCAAAATAACAGATCAGAGTTCTTGGCAGTGCCCTCAACAGCAGTTGGGACTAAACTTGGACATATTACTGCAAATCAAGATGATACAGACTGGGAATTCTAAATAAATACCAAACAATCATACCTCTCCTGTGCTTCAAAGAAGGAAAATGTGATTTGTGTTTGCTGCTTTAGTTTGTATGGTTAAAATACAATTAGACAAGGTATACTTGAAAATGCCATTGAAGTGGCCATATTGCATTAACTACTTCTTCTGTTGGCATCATGAAGCGCACCGTGCCTCACTTTCTGCCCATGAGGAAAACTATAGAGAATGGCTGGATTCTTATCTCCCTCTTTAAAAATATTTCTTAACAAGAGTGTTCCTGCTGTAATCTTACTCCATAGTGTATTTTCAGCTCGTATTACTGCAGTCCCTGTGCCTTTCTGAATTCAGGCTTGGGTTTTGTCTGTGCCCTTACTTTAACAATCTATTTGTTCATTATCACCCACATTATTTTAGTCAGGAGGAATTCTTCACTCCAAGTCTAAATTTGAAACCGCACAAATAGTTGCTTATGCAAATAAATGTTTCTCTTTTCACACATCCCAAAACATTTTTTCACTTTATGTCCTGTCATACTTGCAAAAAATTAGCTATGCATCAGCTTTCATGCAGTTTTAATACTGCATGTTTCCCAAAGAAGCTAAGCTGTTTGAAAATGTGACTCATGCTCTTGCATTTGTCTATGCTCTTAGTACAGATTTGTGCTTTTGCATCTCCATTTACTGTTGTGCCATTTTACCAATTAACCTAAGGACCTCTTACTGTGCAAAGTAAGACTCAATTTATAACAGGTACGGGTTACTTTTGAAGAATCATACTACATAATCTAAAGTTACTGTATATATTTTTATTTATGCTGTATTCCTGTTCACCACTAGAACTTACCAGAACCTAATACTGTTTTCTTAAAAGAACAGGCAATATGCATCAATCATCACTGGCACTGCTGCTGGCAAACAAGCCTTTTCTGCAAGCCGTAATTAAATTCCCATGGATAGATTCAGCCATAACAAGAACTTGAGATCCTAGTGAATTTATCTGTTTTAAGTCAGATGAAAAACTGCCTTTCTTCTCCCTATGATTCTCATACTGTTCCAGAAAACTCAAGCTGAACAAAAGTTGTTTCTTTTAAAAAAGCTGCACCTTCTTACTCTGTTTTAACAAACATTGTGTCCCAAAGCCACTAGTATTTGACTGGTATGTTCTAAATGTAGTAAAAGTGTATAAATATATATCAAATGCCTTTAAATTTTTAACATAAACAACATTCCACATTAATTACTTCAAGTCTTCCATAGCTGAGCCAGTCTGCAACCAACTTTGAGAATACCACTGCTTTGCCAGCAGCTTCACTACAAAGCCTTGAAGATTTAATGACCAAAACACAAGCCTGAGGCAGACATAAGATTCTAAACATCCATATTAAAGTATTAACAAAACAGTTGAGTCTACTTGTTATGCTGTGAAGAGAGCTCTATATTTCAAAATCTAATACATGAAATTTAAGATTAAAAGCCTTTCAATAAACTTACCTTATCTGTTTCCATTTATTTCTTTAATTCTTGTACTTCTATTTTCACCATAGTCCAGTCATGTTAACAGCTTCTTGTTATTGCAGGAAAGAAGTTTCATATTTGTCAGTCAGTAGGTAAGAAAATAGTTGTCTAAGCTAGCAAATTGGCATAAAAATATTAATAATTTAATTATGCACTCTTAGGGAAGATACTATTATCACATGAATCCCAAGTTCTTAATTCCTGTCCACTATACTTTTTCACGTGAAATACATTATCTAGCATCTACAAGTAACTAGACTAACAGTACATGTAAAAACAAGTCCAATAATTGAGAACACACATGAAGCTGTACATTTTAATAAACATTGAATAAGCATTAATAGTCTAGGTTTTTTTTTTTTAAAAAAACTACCTAAAAAAATTTAAGCAGTTAAACTGCTAGTATTTGCAAGCTTCTCTTGAATCAACAATGCCTTGCACTCTCTCTATAAAAATGAACGTGGATGCTAATAACAAAGTCATTATAAATTGATTTAAACAGCCATGTAGTCCAGTGGAATTCCTTTGCTGCTGTCTCTTTCTGTGGAAAAAACAGAAATTACTTATTTCTAAATACTGGTCCAGTTTCTGTACTGACATAACTTAAGAAAATTAAATACAGTTTTCTAAGTTTAAAAGCTCACAAGTCTTTACTGTTAGAACTATTGCTTTTCAATAACTACAGTATTTTCAAATAAAAGCAATTAAGAGGTACTGTGACGTCTAGTAATTTTTAACATAACCATAAATACTTTAAACTAGTCCCTGGGTTATACTTGCTGAAAGGTTTGCTGAAGGTTTGTTTAAGAACTGTCATAGTTTCTATTAAGGAATAAAGCAAAATAAGAAATACCACTTAAGACAAAAAAAAACCAACCTGTATAATTATTGTATTGTTAACGAGGTTTCAAGTACTTGTCACTGAAAAAAAGTTCTTAGAAAGAACTGTGTTCCACTGTAAATCTGAATTTTTGCATCCAGTTAAATCTTTTCAAAATCTGAGAGTCATGAACTGTATTGTTAAGATAAGTTGCAGAGACTTTCTATTCCAAGCTGTCTTATTCTAAGCACAGTAATTTTTCTTTTTTATTTTAGACCTAACACAGTTTTATACATACCAGTGATGTGTGTTATCAGCATATGACCTCAAACTGAACTTGGACTTAAAATTTTCAAGGATCTTACATTTAGGCTCAACATGGGGCTTAGAAAACTGCTATACATATGCAAAATCTTCTCATGGCCGCTGAAACAGGAATTTATAGCTTGGTTACTTTTGCAATTCTTGTGGAAACAACACAAGGGTAGGTTTTTTGCTGCCACCTGTCTTTGTGCTAG
This sequence comes from Gallinago undulata, assembly GCA_026546715.1. Lineage (NCBI taxonomy): Eukaryota > Metazoa > Chordata > Aves > Charadriiformes > Scolopacidae > Gallinago > Gallinago undulata. The sequence goes on from JAOTQQ010000079.1 coordinate 28,969,738, forward strand.
CATTTAACACTACATAAAATAATGAAATACCTCTAACAATAGAAAACTTAGGTTAACTAACATCCTGAATCTATGCTCAATGCTGTTGAGATTCTTACTGTCTTGGTCTGATAGCACAGCAGTTAGTGAATGACTGAATGGATCAACACAGGAAAAAGTGTGAGTTACTTACTTAGAATCAACTCAATCTGCTATATGAACTACTCACTTTAAAGAGTATCAATGCAATAAACATCCACTGAAGAGACATTGATATCTTCCATTTGATGCTATTAAGGAAAAAAAAGTATTAGAAAAAATATTACAAAGTTTTACATTGTTCCTGTTTTCCCCACCTCCTCCTTCTGAAGTGCTATGAAAAGGTTTTAGCCTAGAAGATGGGTGAAAGCATGGGAAAACATCCTAAAATCATTGTTCTGAGAAAGGTATCTAACTAGGTAACTTAATGTATCCTGTCTTTAATGCTAGTAAGTAGCTTTGCTAAAGTAAATCAGGTTGTCTAATAAACCTTTAAACCAACTAAGCTAGCTGTAATGACCTCTCCCGATAATGGTCCTCTATGAGTAAGAACTATAGTATGAATTAAAGTTATTTGATGTAACAGACCACTAAAGACCTAAGGATTCAAAAAAGAAACACTGAAAAAAATGGAGCTGGTCTACTAATGACCAGCTAGCAGAATAACATTTGGTATTAATATAATTAAACCTATCCAGAAATGTGAGATAGGATGAAGGAATATTAGGTTTAAACAGGTTCCTGTGGAAATCTCCACCATTCCCAAATGAAAACAACTGATTCTATTCCATAAATTAGTTACATAGAATGATGAGCAATTTTTTTCTTTTTGACTGGGTTTCCTGTTTCGATTGTAGCTCCTAGACAGGCATGCATTGGCTGCTACTACTGAAGAAAGGTGGGTGGAAGAAGCAGAAGATCCAGCTCTGGTCCCATTGAGAAAGAAATCTTTTCATCCCCAGATGAGGCAGGGATGGAAAACAGTCTATTAAGCAGGCAGGCTTCCCTCCCACAGGCACATCAGCCTGCAACAACACCCAGTAAAAGAGAAAGACCGTGCACAGCCGTGCAAGATAAAGCGTCCCCCTCCTCACGACCCCGTTACGGCTCCGGGGGCTGACGGGCCCAGCCCGCTCATCCTCCCGGCTCCAGCTCTCCCAGGGCGCCGCCTGCGCCTCGAAAGCCAACATGGCGCCTTGTGCTCGGCAAACCCCTGCTTGAGGTGAAGGGACAGCAGCGACAACCGCCCAGCCCGCAGGAAGGCAAAGGCGGCGAAGCCTAGGGATACACGCAGGCAGCACCGCCGCCTCAATCAGGCCGAGTCTGACATGGCGGCCCCGCCACCGCCCCCAGCGGCCGTTACGCGCTCGCGCGCGGGGGGCCCCCTGCCGGCGCGGCGCGAGGGGGCGGCGGGCAACAGCTACGGGTTGAGGTGAAGAGAGGGTGGTACGAAACAGTCAGGCTTGATGGGTTAATTAAAGGACCGTGGAGGAGACACGCAGCTTGTCCCCGACAGCTGGGTAATCAGGGAAAAAAAACATCTCCAACAGTACCTGAGCGAGAAGCGGCAGCCGGTGGGTTTCATACGGCCGGTCAACGGGCCTCGCCCCGCTGCGAGCTCTCCTCCGGGCCCTCCCTGAAGAGAACGAGCAGCCCCGGGGGCACAGAACACTCATAACATCCAGGAAGGAAAAAAAAAATTAAAAAAAAAATATATATACTTTCTCTAAATGCCGGTGCCTTACAGACCAATTCCAAGCACAGCTGCACTCAGAAATACAACTTCTACAGGAAGTTCCTTCTTCTGAGGAAAAAGGAAGAGAAAGGTAAGGCTTAGCAATAAATATATACTTGATGATTTACTCTGTTCTCTCACAGCCTTCAGTCATTTAAGTTAATTCTGCTGCAGATACACAAGTGAATAATTCTTACCTAACCATAACCCTCCTGAAGTTTACCTCAGCAATACCAAAAAATCTTTTCAAATTAATGCCACCTGGCTTCATATTTAAGAAAGCTGAGTTGAGAGAGTAGCATTTGAAAGAAAAAAAACGACTGGAATTTAACCAAATTTGACATAACTCCCTTTTAAGAAGCAAAATAAGAAAAGTTTAGCTTAGAAGGGGCTCTGGAGGCCCATTTGGGTCCAATCACCCTGCTCAGGGCTCTGTCCATCCAAACCCGGAGCCGCCCCAAGGGTGGAGCTCCCACAGACAGCCCCTATGGGCTGCCTATAGCCCCTCCCAAATCCTCAGTCAAAACTCCTGTGGTAGCAAATGGTAATTTTCCTGAGGGAGCCTGCAACCATTTCCACTCATCCTTTCACTGTGCAGCTTGAGAAGAGTCTGACTACTGTCTTCTTTGTAATCACCTATTTGGTGGTTAAAGCTAGCAGTCAGATTCCCCTCTTACTATTATTCTTTTCAGGCTAAACAAACCCCATTAACTGATGAAATACACTTTACTTGCTAGTTTTCAGTTTACAGTGCCATTTCTGATTGTGCAACAGGCCACAGCAGCAGGAATCTGAGAGAAAGCAAAGCCATTATTTTAAATGCTACCACAAATAAAGAAAAAATGTTTTCCCATAATCACCTGTTCAGAGCTTGTATATTATAACAAGATTAGCACTGGGGAAAGAGTTAGCCAGACTGATTTATTGTAAACAGACTAATCATTTAGAAACAGGACAAAGTAGTACAATAATTTCTAACTAGTTTAGAGCAGTTGTTTGTTTCACATACATAAAACCAAGAAATTGGCACTAACATTTTTTGTAAATTCTTCGTTAACACAAAATTCTGCATTAAAAACAATGGTATGGAAATGCACAAAGGCATTTCAGTTAAGGCTTCTACAGATATTGCATTTTCTGTAATTAAACATCTATTTTGTAAACTTGTTCCAAAACTTTCAAAGTAAATAAACAAAAAAGCACAGTTAAACTCATATTCCATTGCGAGGCTTAATGGAATGGAAAGTACTTTGTAAAACAGAGACTTAGTCATCAAATTAAGAGTGATTTTAAGTGGCAACCTCAAACCTCATTAATTTAAATATGCATATACTCAGACCCTCCCAAAAAGATATACTACTGGAAAGGTAAGCCTGGTTTGAAATATTGATGCCATTAAGTTCATTAACTTAATCCCTGCTCAGCCATCTAACAAACTATTTCACAGTAAGAACGAATCTGGCTCTTGGCTACCATCACTTTGTCCAAGGGATACTTGGAAGGTCAATTTCTAGCAATAGTGTCAGAAGTCAACCAAAGAGGTTATTCAAGCTTTTCCTGTACTGATTTGATGCCTTAGCACAGTTTTGCCTGAGCTCTGTTCTTTAGCGGTAATATTTCAGTTCTTACCATGCCAAGGTGCCAGAAATGTCAAGCAGCAAAGAGAAGCCATTATTAATCTTATCTTCAGGAGTTCAACAATTCTGTAAATCAAACACACCACATCTAGAGAAAGTGTGGTGGCAACCTACATTGTGTCACTTAAGTAGTGTATATTCCACCATCTCCTACAGTCAAATGATGACAAGAGCCTCCAGTGCAACACTGAAGGGGAACACCACCCTGAATCTCTCCATTTTAATGCACAGTGCCAGCCATAATTCAGCTCCACAGTTTTGCAAAAATACATATAAAAGAGCAACAACAATTTGCAAACAAAGGCTAACATCTCCTTCCCATGACAAAGTGAATGCCCCAGAATGCAGCCAACAGCCATGGAACATCTTTTAATTGTGGTAGAGCTTTTTTTTTTCCCCTTCAAGATTACCACAGCATTTAAAAATGCCATGAACACTGGACTTCTGAATTACTTAAATTTGCTGGGTGGGCATAACAAAACTCAAGTCGTCAACAGAGCAGCAGCAGCTCTGGTTATTCATGTTCCTATCCTTGTTTTAAAACAACTCGGGTAACTAGCATAGGAAGTTACTGGCTCTTCAACATCCCCTCTTCAAGTCTTCTATCTAGCTTCTCTTCACTACTAGAAAGTACAGTAATTCTCCAGGAAACTTTGACAACTGCACACCCTTTACAACCACACTTAGACACACATCTAATAAAACAATGCAAAATCAATACATATTAAATAACGTGCACAAATAGGCTTGGGGCTTTAATTGATACTTTCTTGAGAAATGGATTTCAAACTAGCTTTTTATATGTTTACTAAGGAGATTGTTTCATCCTGCAATACATCTGTATTTATTCACATCTGCAATGCTTTCATTTTGCCACTTTAATATAAAAGAAAAAGAATGTTGGCTATCATCATCAAACCCCACCAAGCAGCACTATTGCTACTACATCACTACATACAAGGTGGGTTGCTGCAGAGTTTTTGGTTTGCTTTAGTAAGCATTTTTCTTGCAATTTTAATAAGAATTTTCCTATTCCATCCTGACACAACAAACATCTTTTGGGGGGAAAACAACCTCCATCAAGTAAGACTCCATCCAAGAAGTAAGAATATTTTTAACGTCTGAAATCCAAGTTTCTTTAGAAAGATCAGGGAATAATACTCTTGCCATACAAGATAAAGAGAAATTGGAATACTACTCCTGTAAATGGCTTTGTAATAGTTATGCACCCTGACTGTCGAGAAATTACAGGCTGTACATATATTGGCAACCCAAAGCCAATCTGCTTGATTAAAAGACGTATTTAAGTATTCATTAGCTGACCAGATTGTTGCAATATTAAAACTTTTGTTTCTTGTATCTATGTTAACTTGAAAGAACTTATCATCAAGATCTTTGTCAAGAGAACTAAATGAAGAAAAATAAAATGTTCGCTTTTAAGGAACTATAAAACAAAATCCCTGACAATCCAATTCCTTATTCTGGCAAATACTTTATATGACAACTAAACCCAAAATATTTTATGCTTACTAAATTAGTGTTTTTTACATTTCCTAACTGTTTTGTTATAACCTTCTTTAGACTACTTTCTTTGTAAGATTTGTTTTAATCTCTAGAAAATATTTAGTGACATCAGGAAAGCCAACTGCTATCAGCATTAGTAACAAAAGCAGGTTGTTGAAAACTGAACAGCAGTCAAAAAAGCAGTGAATACCTGATCTTCTGCATCCATCTAGGTTTTTTTGGCTATACAGGTAGCAATATTTACAACATCACATTGACTTTATGCTCTAAAGATAATCTACTTTCCAAAAGAAAAAGTATAAAAGTTTTCAATAACATTTGGAAATTGTAGCATACATAAAAAGATCAAAATCAAATATATACAGTATAAAAATACATTTTTTTCGTTATGAAAGTTATAGTACATGGCTATAATACACATCATGTTGAGCCATCAGTCACAGCTACAATATCTGCAGATGCTTGTTCCACACTACGGCTGGACTCTGGGTATGATATCTCCCTGAGGAAATTCCTCGATTTCAGCATGAAACATTAGTTCTAAAAGAGAAAGAAAAGATTTATGTTTTCTTTTAAAAGTTTCACCCGAGTAAGATTTCATTATTCCTGAAAAGTGTTCTGGCATTCCCCCAAGCCTCCTGCTTTTCTTCACAATCATGATACCAACAACTCAGCAATGGCAAAAAACGATTGTTGGCCCCCAGAGTTGTTAGAATTAGCAACGATGTTAGCAGCTGATCATATGCAGTATCATCCTGCATTCAACCTGGACACTGAAACAGAACTCTGAAGTAGATTGAGGGATTGTTAAAGTTTTGAGAATGTCAGACTCAAGAGGGAAGATTTCTGTTTAGAGAACAGAACAGAAAGATAGTGAATGATATTGCTCACTGCTAGCTATCACTGTGGCAGCTTGGGTATTGGAGACAGCCAAAGGTCAGCAGTGAAGAGCTCCTTGTGGAGAAATTCAGCTAGGAATGCAAAACAGCTGATGAGGTAGCTCTTACAGAGCTCTATACTGCTGAAGGTAGAGTTTCACATATCTGGCTTCCTTTACGTATCTATACTGCACCTCAGTGTAGATGAACTTTCTGTTTTGCTGATTCATGTTCAAGCATACAGACCAGGCTTTCTTTCCCAATAACTTGTCAACATGGTAAAGTTACAACAATGTGGTTTATCCACTGAAATTTGAGATTCACATGTTTTTGCTGCCTTAGCCTTAGTAGACTAAACTTTCTTTACCATTTGGAGTAAGTCCTAATGGAATTTCTCTCTTTAAATTTCTGAAGCAGGTTTTCTAATCTTAGTAGCCAACTGTAAATATCAAAAAAGCTCATCAAAACCTGCATTAAATCCTGTCACTGGCTTCCCTGAATAAGTTTTTGTTATTTAAAAAATGGGCTTTAAATACAAATTAAACATTATAGTTTTTACTATCAAAGATTGTAAAGGCTGCCACCTAGTTTTTTTTATCTCATTAAGTGAGAAAGTAAAAATAAGCAGAGTAACTGGGGCGAGCTGAAATACAGAAATCTATACATTAACATTCTAAAATAATCTGAAGAAGCATGTTGGCTAAGACCAACGGCATGAGGTTCAATAAGGCCAAGTGCCGGGTCCTGCACTTGGGTCACAACAACCCCAGGCAGCGCTAC
>JAOTQQ010000079.1:28976409-29037020 GCA_026546715.1 Gallinago undulata
GGATATAGATTAGTGTTGGGTGGTGTTTTGTGTGGTGTGAATGTGGTGGTGTGTGTGGTGGGTTTTTTTCTTTGTTTGTTTGTTTGTTTGGTTTTTTTTTATTGGTTGGACTAGATGATCTTAAAAGGTCCCTTCCAACCCAGGTGATTCTGTGATTCTGTGAATCTTCTTCAGCCTCCTAAACACATATCTGTGCTTCAACTCATGATGCTCTTTGGATACTTGTGGACTTGAAAGTTAAAATTTTTATGTACAACATAGCTTCAAGTCTCAGGCTGCATGCACTTGATAGGAAAGCTGAGTTATGATACACCTTTTGGATCCCAGTTGGAACAACAAAAGGAAGAAGGCCTAATCTCCAGAAAAGCTTCTTCTAAGGAAAGGAGACATTGGCCACTGAAGAAAGAGGAGAACCCTGTCTGTTCGTCTGTGTTAGAGCATCTGTTGTCTCTTCATTTGTGTCAAACCATGACACTTGCCCCCTCCCCTCCAGCCTGGACAACAAGGACAAATGAGGACAAGCAGTCCTCATTTGAAGTCCTGTTCTGCAAGTTCAAATCTGACTTTCGAAGGCTCAGGAATTGCAAAACTACTGCAATGTTCTATTGAAAATAATACTGAACTCAAAACACATTCAGGATTTGCAAAAGGAACATTAATAACATTAGGATATTTTCTAGAACACAAGCAGAATAAATACATTTCAAATATTCAAAATAGTATTAAAATTATTTTTCCCTTCAATGAAGAAGAGACACATGTTCTCTCATGTTTCAAATTCCATGCTGCTTCAGCCAGGACAAACAAGGCTGCTTTTTTCCTTTTTAAATGATGGTTGGTTTTTTGTTGTTTTTTTTTTTTTTCTTTATAAAACCAAGCACAGATACCAGCATCCTAAGAAGCACTTGCTTTGGAAAGTTTCTAGGAGACACTTGGTTTTGCTCAGCCATAAAATTTCTCTGGGCTAGTCTTGAAAACCAAACACAGAGCACAGCAGATAAAAGCCTGAACAAACAACATTTTACCTATTAATGTTTCCTACCTTCACTGTGGTCTAGCTCTGGTCGGTAAGACAAGAAGATCCAACTTGCCCCAACTAGAATAGACACTACCAGATTCACTACAATCCACGGCTGAACAATTTCTTCCTCTGTACCTGCCATCCTGGGAAAAGCACATCAACCAATCAGAGAGGGGTTCACTGGTACCTACTACCTATGGGTTACAATAATAATTTTAATAGAGCATCATAAAAACAAGCTTGCTAAGCAAAATGTGGAAACAGAACTACTTGTACTACCCTTACGGTCTTGCATTGCAAAGGTCTGGTAAAGTGAGGGACTACCAAAGACAGTGTCTCAGCTAAGAAACCGCATTATCTTACAGAGAATGTCCACTTGCAGATTTCAACAGCAAATTCCTTTTCTTGGCCAAGGGACATAAAATAAAAATCAAAATGCATGGTCAAATTTTACTGTGGTGAAATATACTGCACAATGTCATCAGTCAATGTTATTTTTAAGTACTTCCTCATGAGGCAGAAAGGCAAGTGAACAGCAAGCCAGTAAATCTGTCTGGAAGCCAGTGCAAGGGCGTGTGTACAGATGCTGTCGGGTGGATGACAAAGGGCTTTAAGAGGTTATGATACTTTTCTTACTGCCGTAACAGCAGCAGGTTGTGGATTTGTTTCTAGAATCTAGGCTTTTTGATAAACAATTCAACAAACATTTGTAGAAGCCCTAAATATATATATGTGTGTCTAACTGCCCAAACCAGCAAATTTTCACGTAAATGCTTTTGTTCTACTTCTCTTGGTCCATTAAGTATCTACTTCAGAAGGTAACAGTTTTGGATGGGATCTCCAAGCATGAAACAGTGCTTCATATTTAATGCCAGCTAACCCCTTGCATCCTGTGGCAGACATACCACTTACTTCATAATACCTGACATTCACTTCTTGGACAGATTAGACCATCTCCTTCAAAAACAGCATTCAGCCTCTACACAATGTCCTGCCCTTGAACACAAAAGTGTTACCTCAGTAGGGTCCCATTTCTCCAGCAAGAGATCCTTAAGGTTCCTGCCAGACATTTTCAGCATCATTCCAACAGGCTCTTGTTTGAGGTATAATGGATTTGCAACCAACATGACCAAACCCATCCTTGAGTTCTCATTTTTCAGTGAAATTATCAAAGATTCAGGACAAGCTCAGACAAAGGCAGGTTTAATGAAATCCTTCATTAATACTTTCTTACGTATGCTGTATAACCTTTTCAATCCACCAGTTTGTCTAAGGTTCCTAGGTGGGCTATGTTATAATTTACAGAAGTGATTTCTTAAGTTTCCTACCAGATGCTGCCATTTTCTGAAGGTGGTGTGTAGAGATTAATTCTGTCACATGTCATCTGCTGGCTTAAGGATAAGATAAGAGCAGCAAAGTACACTGGAAGAAATGGAATTAGTAGTGTCAGATTTTATATCAGCCCAAAAATGCTGTTTCACCATGACATGATAATTATCACTACTTTTCTTTCCTTTCATTCCACTGCCTCCAATGATAGTCTCCTTTAATTCATACTCTCTTCTTCAACATTCCCCTGACCCATCAAAATCCTGTTTCTGCACTTTTGCAACTGATCAGCTATATCAAGGGTGGCATCTTGTGATTCTGGTTTTCACTAGGTCTGTGTTTTGTACTCAAAAGTGTGAAAAGAACTACATCAATAACAGCCCCACTAATGCTATTATTTCAAATGCTTTAAAAAAAAATGTAGCAAAGCGTTCATAGCCTTTGAACAGTATTTTCACCTCCTTAGCAAGTCACTTATTTTAAAGCAGAAAATAACCAGTCTTCCAGGGAGGAAGACTTCACTGAAAACAGTATGTAGGATTTCTCCATTTACTGTCTTTTCTGGACAACTTCCTATCCATTTGCAGAATACTTACAGAAAGAGGATACTGCTGCTGGGTCTAGGGTAAGAAAGCCCCTCAGTGCAACTGATGCTTTCGCCAAATCAATCCTGATTACAAAAACAAGAGTCATGAACACAGCCCAGTAAGATAATAATATTGTTCCTCTAACAGTATTCAATTGTGCTTTTGCTTTTTGCAAGATACCTTTTTCTGGTTCTGTTACAGTACCTTAATACACAACTATATTCCACACACAGGCAATTATCCTCATTATGCCAAATCCAAGAAAGATCGAAACTAAGGAGGATGTTCCATGAGATTTGTAGCTTTCACACTGCAGTCCTTTCTGGAACAGGGAGAATGTGGACAGATCTGTCCTCTGTCTCATTTTTACCATTAATTTCAATGTCCACACATGTAATGGTAATGTAACTGCTCACATAGCTTACGCTAGTATGGGAGCAGTTCGGAATAACTTGGGCTTCCTCCCTGCCACCACTTAATGAATAAAAAAGTCACAATTTCTTCCACAGAACAGACTTCTCCCCTGGCTTACTGTTCTGCCATGGAAACTGTTACTATAAGAAGCATCTATGAGTCCACTCTGTTTATGATTTGTTCCTTTTTCTGCTCATTCACACTCTTAAGCAGTAATACAGAAACCCCAGCTAGGACAGGAAAACTGTTTGCACAGCCATGTTGCAGACCTGACTGGGGAATTGGTTCACATGAAAAGTAACCTGATAGAAACATCAGTTGTTCTCCACCACCCCTGTCACCCACAAAAATACCAGGCTATTTCTCTTATCTGGTTCACCCCATGGTCACACAAACAGCACCAGCACACTGAAGCAAGGCTGCAGACAATGGACACAATTGTCTAAAAAGGTCTGAATGCACAAGTACACTCTATCCATATAGCCAGCCATGTGTAAAATCATTCTCTTAAGTTTATCATATTAAATCATCAACAGCAGATCAAAATGTGCCAGAGGAAGGAGAGTGGAACATATTGCACACAAGTTATGTACACCTTTCAAATGTAAACGTATTTTACCTGTCAAAGGCTGAGACTGTACTGATAGACAGCAACAAATAGAACAAACTTTGAGCTGGGTATGCTAGTGTCTTATACTGTTGGAGCAGGTTAGAAACTGTGGAAAGTTGATTTCCTGCCAAAATGTAGATAACAATTATGTTCCATACTGCATACCCAGCAAGGAAGCCATGGGTAAAAAGTCCGATAACCCTGAATGAAGAAAATAACATTAGACAAGTTTAACACCTTGAATTAGCCAAGAACTACAGGTAGAAAAGGTCTATAAATCCATCTTTTCAACCCTGCTGCTGTGACAGGGTCACAGCCTTTCACAGATAACTTCTGAATGTTTTTTCTGATCTAGTTCTGCAAATTCTAAGCAACAAGACTTTTACTTCTTCCCTTGACAGATTGCACTTGTACCTGAGCACTCAACAAAGAAAACCAAGATGTTTTACCTGGTCCTATCACTACTTCCCTTCATTACTGCTACCAGAATCAAATATTTCTACTTGTTGCACTCTCCCATTTTGCCTGTAGCTTCCTAAGACCACTGCCCCTTACACTTACACAATGCAGTTAAACTTGTCCTTGAGTCAGTCTTTTCATTATCTTCATTGCTAAGAAAAGGCTGAGAAGGAAGCGCAAGCTTCAAGATAAAATACACCAGAGAAGAAAAGGCCCATCATCTTCCCATTCTGTATCACAACATGGTAAAATATTTTTTTTGCTATTTTGTGCAAGCTTATACCTCAGTCCAATTTCTCACCTCCCTCCTTGTCAACAACCAGGACTTTCCTTTGAGAATTACCTGAATTCAGGTATTTTCATTCTAGTCATATTATAGCTGCTGGGTGAATCTCATTTTTTAAACACATTTTTTCTGTAGGTTTCTAGTATTTTTGCTATCAGATCAATCTCTTGCTATTCAGAATTTGTCTGAATCTTTGCATTATGACTTCCTTAGTTATTCTTCTTATAAGTAAGTTGCATTTCACATGTGATGTTTAGACTAGAAACTGATATTCTTGACAACAAATACCAGAAGTTGGAGAACAAAGAAGCTTTATACCTGTTGCATCCTGAACCACCATTTATTAGGAATATCCAAGAGAAAGAAAGAAACATCCCAATGATAGAGAAACGGTGCCAAGTTTCAGAGAGAAGAAAAAAACCAACACTGACTTCTGCTATTTTACATTAAAACATTTATCTTTCACCTGAAACTTCGGTGCACTGAGAGGGCAACATCTCTGGTAGTCCATGAAGCTTTCACATCCATAAGTACATTGATATTTTCAGTGGTTTTAATTAATTCTGCACGGTCAGCCGCCTGAAAACGCCCTAAGAGGATAAGGAAATTAGTTTTAGAGAGTACTGTTAACTTCCATCATCATTTTTATGGTAATACTTATTAGTGTTAAAAAGCTCTGTCAAAAGTTCTATCAGAAAATTTTGTCTCCTGCTTCCTGCCCCTTGTCAGCCTACATTTGTATCAGGATGCCTCTGTCAGTGTGATGCACCCTGGTGGGTCAGACTATGGATTTAATAATGTGCAAAGCACTTTGGGTAATTACTTGGTGTTCCCTGGTACAAAAAAAAAAAAAAAAAGGCAAACCAAAAAAACTTCCACTTCAAAGATTTTTTACAATATAGTAAATGATAACTTTCTTCTCAAGGTCCTGTGACAGTATTAGGTCAGACAAGATCAGCTGGGTACTATCAAACAGTCTTTTTCACACACACCACAGAATTAAATTCAACCAAACATGCCAACATGGCAACACTAACATTCATTGTTGAAAAAAGTTATAACGTATATTTATTTCCAAATAATTTTTGTGCTGGCAAATTTCTTTTTTCTTTAATTTTTCCCAATAGTGTAGTATGTCCTTAAATTACTTAAATCACAAGATGTACTTACGATTTTTTTCAACAAACACTTTGCTAACAGGCTGGCTAATTCCAGTGGGAGCAGCAAACACAGGCTGCTGATCTGGGCTCTTTCTGTGCTCATCATCGTCAATGATGTCTTCCTCCTCCACTTCCAACTCGTTGGAACTGTGTGTTTCAGCTGGCCGAGGTCTCCTATCAGCACAGAACATACAAAGGGGCAGAGAAAGAACATGAAGTAAAATGTAAAAGCTGGAGGCTCCTATAAACAATTAACATGTCTAATTTGATTGATAAGAACCAATCAGGCTGCTGACCTGTATAATATTACCTCCGTTTATAATTTTAAAGTACTAAAGTTCTCAAAGAGTTAGTTAACTAAAGCCATAAAAATAATCCTTGATTTGGGGTTTTTTCTCTTTAAATTCTTCCTTGTGTCAAAACAATAAGGTGGGAAGAGATACATATAAAGAGATGAACAATTACAAAACAAACAAACCAACTAAATACAAGGCTGAGTAAGTGGATGTTTTTGGTGGAAAGGCACTAAACTATTTAAAGGCCTAGTTCTTGGAGAAAAGGCAAACAAAAAGGATGAGAAAGCAGTTACATTTCTCATAAAATTAAGAAAAAGATAGTAAGAATGAAAGCAAGCAATTACACAGTCTGTTTTTTTCATGTATGTGACTGAACTATTAGGCTCACGTAAACGTATGCAGAACTGTAATACATCCAGGTACACATCAAATGAACAAGTGAAGAAAGCTAGATCTTAACCCTGGAAAGAACTACACACGTACTATTTACTGCACAGGCTGAATGGTATCGTGGGCTTCAAGATTTTACATCTCTGTAATGTGACAATGTAAAATGCTACTCAGCCACATTCACTATCACAGTTATTCTGAATTATGAGATGAGCTTTACTAGTTTTGTCTCACTTTGGTTTTTTTCGCTGTTTGCGGATCACTGTTTCTTCAGCTTCAGGGACATCCATGCCATTTCCATTCTGAAATAAGGATGCAACATTTTGCTGGGTAAAGGAGGTCTCCGAATCTGAAGATTTAAAATAAATATGACAGTTTCACAGCTTTCACAAAAATTAAAATACATTCACTATAATTTATATAGTTATTATATAAACACAGTGGTAAAAAAGTGATGCTTTTTCTAAGTTTTGATTGATACGAAGGATCTATTTTATCACTTCCAAAGCTGTACTGCCATTATTTGTATGAGGGTTCGTAACCTGTGGAAACTTAAATCAGAAACTGAAACTTGAAGCTACCATTCACTCAGTGATTATTTTCAGCTGTTTTAAATACAAAAGCATCGATCTGAAACATTTTAAGTCAAAATACAAGTTGGCCAATCATATTTCTGTGTTACCAAGTTTTATTCAGCGCTCTTTCCAATCTACAGTTATTTCACATACCAGTAGGTATTTTCTTCTTCTTGCGTTTCCTCTGAGGAGGAACATCCTGAGGTTCAGGAGTTAGGGGCTCACTGCTTTCAGACTGCCGACGAACAGCTGCTTGGACGATGCCGTCTGAAAACCAGATGAACAGATATAGCAACGTTAATTCAGAGCCGCTGAGAAGCAGGCAAGAAAAAGCTGCCTTTTGCTACATTGTGCAGAATGTCTGTATTTGTCCAGCTTACAGCTGAGATGAAAATGTATTGGCTAGAAAATATAAGAGTCGGGAAACTAATGTGATAAGACTATACAGGGTTGTAACTATCAACTCTCCTTTCACCCTGACAGTTAAATGCCCAGAGGGAAATTTAAGTATCCAAGAAGCAGTGCAATTCCCATTTGGGTGTATAACAGAGGACTGATTGAAAGGAACCTACCACAGGAAAGATCTATACTCTTATGCTTTTCTTTTCTACATGCAAAGATTACAATACAAGTGACAAGAAAAATTAGCAGTATGTTACAAGTTGATTCACACAGATATGCGCTAAGGCAAAGTAGCACAATATCAAAGGGAAATTTAAATGCTAAAAAAACACCACAAGAATAAGGAAGGAGCAGAATAAAACAACACTGAAGGATGTTTACTCCAGCCTGAGAGATGAATTACTATACTTTGGAAGAACTACATTTCCATGAGAAGTTAATATGAATTCCTCTAATATTCTAGCAGCAGTAGCATCGTTTTCCATGAAAGACAAAGATACTTCTCCATTTTATATCACATCTGCCTTTTTATAGCTCTTCCAAGTACTGCAGTTTTTATGATAACTGAATCTTTGTTTTCACTTCAAGCACAGGTTTTCCCACCTTTTAGAAAGGTTTTCTGTGCTAAAATGCATAATTAACCAGCAAAATAACGACCATAGCCAAGGTGTACTTTGCACCATCATTCAGCTCAATGAAAACAACAGTAATCCCTGCCAACTGTGCTTGTTGCATTTAAAGGTCTTTCAGTGAGCCCTCAATGGTACAGTCTTCTGCGCAAATAAAGGAAGTCTACTTATCAAAGCATCATACAATCCCAAGTCAACTGGTTTACAGAAATCCCCCAGATTCTATCAACACATTTGGCTTTATTAAAATAGATCAAACTTGTAATCTTGCTTAAGCCAGTATGTTTGTTCCGCAGATTCACTACTTGTAAAAATACAAAGCTCTAGTGTTAGTCATATTTTAGGCTCTTAACTCTTTGATGGCAATGGAATGATTAACTTCTAACTTTATTTGGCCAAGGTCTGAAATTGAGCCAATTTATTGAGTTTTATCTTAGTTCATTCAAAAATGCTAGCACTTAACACATTCAACATAGCAATGTTCAGTATCAAGACATGCTGTAATAGCAGTTCCAAGAAGGGATCTAGGGAGCGAGTGAGCAGAGGAACAAATTATTTCAGTTAGCATTACAGACTTGTTCTAAAATTACACCACTTTGGGAAAAAGATTGCAGTCATCCAACACAAAATCAATTACAATAAATTAGCAGAGACCACTATTCAAATATAGAATAAAAGACTGAAAAACATGTATCTGTCAGGAGCTTGGCTTCAGCGCAGGTCTCACCCAGGATTACAATCACAGTTTCCAGTCTTGGCAGTACCTTACCTAACGGAGTTTTCCCTTTGGGCTTCCTTTTTTTGGGACGACTCAGTGGAATTTCATCTACAGAACATAAATCAGAAGTACAGGTGCACAGCATAGAGAAATCTCCATTTCCTTTTTTTAAAAGCCACTCTATTGCTAGTTAAGAACGGGATTCATTTTTACAAGTGAAAATATCTTCCACTTTTTACAGGTCACATGACAATTCACCAGTTCACACAAGCAGGACACGTATAGAAGATGGCAGGAAAATAGGATAGGAAATCTGTCTTAAGTGCAACAAAGGCTAAATACGCGCATGCACAAGCATTACATGAAAAACTGAAATGCTCTGAAGAATAAACTTCTTATTTAAAGCAAGGAGTTTCCATTACCCTTGATAGAGAAATAGCAAACAGTAAAGAGAACAAAGAAAAACAATAGACAATTCTAGCAATAGCAGCGCAGGTATCCATGCAGTTTAAATAATCAGCCTGCATAATAATAAGCAAATGCATAAGGCCCCATCTTTAAACCGAGGATGAAGTGACACCAAAAGGAACTACCAATGTTTATAATTCTCTTTAATCCTGAAATAGCTCACCTTGGTTTCCACTTCACATTTAAGGAAAAAAAAGGTGTTGAAGAGCAGTGTAAAAGAAACAAAGATAAGAAGAAAGTTAGTTTTGAATCAAATTACAATTCACAACAGTGAAATTCATTCTGCTGTTTTTGTGATTAATGTCCTTATACCCAGTCCTAGTTCTCTTTATGAGCATTTGTGTACAACAGGGTTAAGGGTACAAAGCAATCATTGAGACTCAAATCTTTGTTAGTGACTATGCACAGTTTCTTGATTGGTTAGCTGTGGAGCCGATTAAGCACTTTAATCACCTGGCTAATTAAAACTTATCTTACTGCCTCATATGTAACAACCCAACCAAAGTTACGAAACATCTCAGCATATACAGTACTGAAAGCACACTATCATTATGTCATCTATCACGAACATCGCATTTGCTTTCAGGTACTTTAAAGAAATTCAGAAATACAATGTCATAAAAACTATGTAATTGCCTTTCCTTCCACACTGCTCACTAGGGCACTGAAAAAAAGCCCAAATTTTGCCCTATATTATATCAAACTGGTACACTGCTATACAAGAATATCTAGTCTAATTTCAGGAATTCCTTTTCTGAAGGACCTGTGATTCAAATACACTAAAGAACAGGAAACAAAAGGGAAGAAAGAAGAGACTGAAAAGAGGGACTTCCATAAAACTAAAGTAGATGTTAATAAAACCAAAGTAGCTATTTGTGTGAAACTTTTTAAAAGGTTTATCTCTCAGAGTATTAAAAATGAGGTAATGTAGTAAAATTTCTTGGCCTCTCTAAAAGTTTAAAATAAATGACTTGCAGTCCTTGTAAGGGGTTCAGGGGCAATAAATTAGCAAGAAAAGCAAGTATTTTTAAAGCTGTTATGACTACTCAGATATTTATTACACTTTTTAATCTCAATTTAATTACTTTTAAGAACACTGCAGTACAGAACCTTGATCGATTCCATGGAATGAACTGATCTTACCTTGGCACTGGAGGAAGGGCACGAGGCGGGCACTGAAAGACAAGACAGGGACAAAAGTCAACTTCTGGAAGTCTGAAACCACCTCTTTCCTGAGCAACTGCTAAAGCATTTCACAGAAATCAGCTGTTTCCAGGTATGGTCAAAATGTGCTAAGTATGTTTTGCTTCATACGCCTCTTAGGTAGTGAGAGACACCTGATGGAGATAAAAGTGCTCAGCACAACACAGGAATAACATGTTTTTGCCAAAGTTCTGATGGGCGCTGCATTAGGGACATGTACTTAACAGCTGTGTGCAGGGCACAGCTTGCATTTCAACTTCACTTAAATAATTTGCGCTTTTCATATAAGGTACTGGTTAATCAATCATTCTATTTAAGTATCAAAATACTGCAATAATTTATGTGTTCAATATACACAGAATACAGCAGGAGCTGAGTGTTTTCTATTAATGAAATTGTAAATTCAGAACAATATTAAGTAAGAACAGTAAAAAGGAAATAAGCTTATTTATGAAAAATATATGAAAACTAATACTTTATGATATTTTAAAATAACTTTGAAAATATTTACTAGTGAGTCAGACATAACTAAAATCTAAAAGTATCTCTTATCAACAACCTGAAACTGAGCTCCTGCACTTCCTCTCATCTAGAAAAAGGAAGACAGTTTACTTTCATTTCATAATTTGTATTATATAAGTATATTGAAAGAGCATAGAATAATAAATGTTTCCCACTCTCTAAAAATTCAGTTGATACCAGAAATAAAAAAGGCTGTAAGACTGGTAAGTCTCAAGGATCCACAAACTTACCACTTGTTTCTTTCCCATATCATTTGATGCTAGTCCCTGAAAGAAGCACTATGAACTGTTCTTCGCTCCCTCACGCTGCTCATGCTGAACCTCAGATAATTCTGAACTAAAAATAAGCTTCTAGCAGCCAGGATTAGCTGGACGTGAACCTTCCTGTTCCTGGGTTAGGGCCCAGTACTACCCCTGTTTGAAACAGCAGCTGTTTGTTCCATAGCAGCAAACATTACTTGCACTGGAAAACCTGTAACTCTGTATGCTGGTCCAGGCTCCAGCGAGCAAGTTTTACTTAATTTGGTTTAACCAAAAAAGGAGAAACACTGTGCAAAGCAGGGTTTGCAGGATTAGGCCTCAAATCTCTCACCTGGATTTTGGCCGTGCTGAAGACTGACAGCATTTGCCATTTACACAGGTAGAGAACAGCACACCCCGAGCGGCATCCAGCACACTGCTCGGGGCTGGTCACACCAGCCAGGTGCGCCACCGTAAGGGAGATAAAATATTGATAAAAATCAGAGCTCATTACTTTTATTATTTCCTACATTCCTGTGGCAGTCATCATTAAACATTTAGGAGAGCTGATATTTTAAAAAACTATAATCTAAAAAGAAAATCCTAAAAAAGTAAGGCTTCTATACGGCATTCGTTGCCTGCATAGCAGTACACCTGTGTTCTGTAGTACTTCTGTTTACCTTCTACAAAACAACTGAAAAGCAACTTAATTTCTGTATCATTTATTCCTTGCGACAAAGGCAGTTACATGCAAGTGGTGACTACTCATCTGTCCCATCTGCATCCAGGTACCCAACTGCCACACAAACACGAGCTTCGCTCTATTCGTTTCCAGCTAGTCAGAGTCTGAAGGGACTCACTCCGGGCTCCATAGAAAGGTTGAGTTTGGGTTTCCAGGGACATTTACTTTCTGGCAGAAGAGCTGCTGAGCACTAACCTAGCCGTAGCGCTCCTGAAGCCAAGAGGCTCCCACAACCCAGGCAGCCGCTGCCCTGTGTCAGCGGGACACACCTGGGAACGTTCACGGAAGCAGAAAAAAGACCCCAAACTACCCAATTCCCGGGTGTCCGTGCTGGGATGCAGAGCTGAAATGCCGAGCTGAAATGCCATCGCTCCTAAGCGCGGCTTGTATGAAACGGCATCGAGCAGAGGCATTTACTGCCCGAGTGCGGTGAGCTGCGCTGCCGCCACCAGCCCCGCGACGTGGCACTGAGGCGGCTGTTATGCACAAAGACTGAAAAACACTTAACCAGCCTTCCAGATTTAAACCTTTGCATACATATTATTTACATATGTATACATATGTACATATACGGATGACAATATGAAAGCGGTGGGGAAATCCTTGCTCGCGGCTGAGCTCCATCCCACCGCCCGCGGGCAGCAGCCGGGCGTGCCCCGCCACCTCCGCGCCCAGCGGGGATGCAGGAGCCGCGCTCCCGGGGCGCCCCGCTCCCGCGTCGCGCTTCACCTCCCTCTCCCCGGCAGCAACCGCTGGCAGCCCCGCTACAGCTCTTCGGGGCGGACCAAGCTCCCGCTGCCGGCGCACCGGGCTGCAGCCCCACAGGGCGGCGGTGCCACGGCCACCGGCACTTCGCCGCCCGCTCCCCGCCCGCCCGGGCTCCGCCGCCACCCTCACCCCGCTGGGACCCGCCCGCCTCGCCGCCATGCCGCCCCGCCGCTGGTCTCCCGGGCGCCGCGGGGAGGAGCCGGCTCTCGTTTCCGCACCGCGCCTGAGCTGCAGCCCCCCCAGCGGCGGGGAGGCCGGGCCTCCAGCGCGGAACCGGCTGCTGAGGGAGGTCGGGGTCTCGTCTGTCAAATGCACGTTATTGGGAAAACAAGGTGTCTAGACTCATTTAGCTTATAGCTACGGACACAATTTGCAAAATGAAGTTATACACAGTAAGCGGAAACGAAAAGAAAGTAGAAAATGTTGAAATTTTGTTCCAGTACAAATGGACAGGAAGCAAATGTAACTCTAATGAGAACATCTTTCTTTTCTAATCGTTAAAGCAGATGTGGCTGCAAGCAAATACATGAAAAATAGGCAAGGAGAATGAGCGGGCAAATGCTGGAGCAGGCAGCAGAAGTAGAGAGCTGGTCATGGACCAGCAGCACCAGCCTCACCCTGCACTTGGCCCACACACAAGTGGCATGTTGGGACTCTGGTCTCTCTAGTTTTACCTCTAAACAAAGAATGCTAGTTCTGACTCTAGAACAAGCAGGCATGTGGGTAGCTGCACTATTTGGCTTTGAATAATCTCTTCCTAGACTGTTTAAATTGCTTTTGTTGATTTTCCTCTGAAGTGAGGTAAGCCAACAGAATAATCATACGTGTTCCTCAGAGCTCCAATGCAAGGTGAAAAGAGTAAGGAACTTGTTTGCCACAGCCCTGCACTGTTTGTTGAGGAAAGCATCCTACCATAGACGAAAACAAGAGGTAAAGGGACTTCTGACTTTGTTTCCTTAAGTGGTAAACCCATTGTCTGTTTTTACTCACTGCAGTTAATGGAATAAAAGAAAAAAAAACATGCTACACATATTGTGAAGATAACTGTAGTATCTAGAGTAATTTTTATTGTATATGACGATACCACTCTGCTCCTGTCTCAGATAAAAAGGATAAGCAGCATGTCAATGCCTTCATAAATAACACTCTTTCCTCAAAGACAGCACGCTAAAAGAGCATGCTCTGGACTGAATATTGTTTGTCAGTAAGGCTTCCAGAATGCACAGGCATCACGGTACCAGAAACCACAATAAAAAGAAAGGAAAGGGCTCTTCCATAGCTATGTGTGAGTAAATGATGCAGATATATGCAACAAAATAGATTTTTCTTTATTCTTGTAATTGAGCACTCACAATATTTCTTTTTTTGTACAAAAGTGGATGAAACTGTACCATAAAAAGCAGGAGAGCTACACAGAACATAGTATGATTATATCTCCTGTAGCAGCTTCTTTCCTAATCCTCTTCCAAATCCCTCATGGACAGAGATAAATTCTTGCAATCCTGACATTAGGATTATTCTTGAAGTGAAACATAAGCTGTAATCTTTCTGAAGCTGCCTGCTGCTCAGAATTAGGGCTGAGTGTCTGAGCATATCCATATTGCAGGGACCCACTGGGGCTCATCCTGTGCACGATGAACTGCAGACAGCAGCTGTGCAGATGCTTCTTGTAAATCATCATTCACAATCACTTGATCAAAGAACTGACCAAACTGAGCTTCTATTTTTTTAGCCGAATCTTCCATCTCCTGTAAATCTTCTTCCTGTGAGACAAAAAATAAGAAGCTTTAGTGCTGTAAAGAGAAACGTACCTGTGTGACATCTGCAGAACACCTTGGGCCATGTAAACAAGAGGTGAATAGATAGTGCCAGTGGACTTTATGTCATTTACAGTTTGTTATAGTAAATTACGTCTGTTACAATCAGTTCCATGTCTCTGAAACAGAGCTGACTGCCATATCCTTCCCAAGGAAATACCTTGTGTCTTGGTACACTCCATTTGCCCCAAAAAGGTTATTCTACAGATGAGCACGGGCAGAGGATATTAGGGACTGAAAGGCAAATCCACTAACACTTGTGTTCTTATTCCACATTTTAGTATATTTCCCCAGTGTTCACGTTTCTTTCTGCCGTAGCAATCATGATTTATTCCCATATACAATTATGGACTGAGGTCTCCAAAATTTTAAGATGCTGAACTTGATTATGATTTGCATCAAAACAATTGTGACAATGCACTAGACACATTATAAATACAAGATATCTATTTCCAACAAGCAGGATTTGTGTTTTATCTATAGAACTTAGTATAGAATCAATACTGATACTGTCATTAAGTATACGTGAAATAATAATACATTCTTATCACTACATGAAAAAAATATCTTATTAAATGACCGAATGAAGCACATTTTGGATATTTCAGTGCAAACAGTAAGTGTAGGTATTGCCTTAAATCTTGCCACAATGCAGTTATTTAAAACAAAAACATACAAAATAGCCTCTCCTTTAAAGACATTTGGAAGCAAAATGCTTCAGTCCCCCAAGTACAAATTACAACTCTCTCACTTCAAAACAGATCTGGAGAGGGGAAAAAAAATCCCAACAAACCAAAAAAGACAAGGATAACTTAGATTTGATCCCAGACACAATCTTTTAAAGAGTTAACATAGTAACATAGCAGAATGCATTATGTTCTAAACACACAATCCCAGAATAATTAACTGAGTCTCTTCCATTCCCAATCTCACCTTGAATTTCATGTTCACATAATAATCCGTAATGATCCTGGCATTTTTACGAGTCTGCCTCATGCAGCTTATGCTGGATGGCTTGATAAATATAATGTAGGGCTTTAATTCATGAGTCCGGGCTACTTGTATGCCCTGCAAATTAAGAGTAAAAAAGAAAAACTGTTAAAGTATTTCAGGTCTATTTATCTCAGTTTTACTCCCATAAAAAGCCATTCGTTATCTCCAGACCTCGCAGTGATCTCTTTCAGGAACACCTACTTTAAAATGACCTCACTAATAATCCCTGGACCAGACATTGTTAAGCAACTGTAGCACACAAATCACTTAATTCTGCTTGGCAACCTTATTAGGAGATGCTTTCAACTCCCATGAATGAGTGGACACTGTCATTAATAGATCTCTACAATCAACGACATTCAAGATGAATCTGAAATCCTTTTTTTTAACTGCTGGGGAGCTAGCTTTGGAAAAAGTACACAATTATTGCTCCGTACTGGAAGAAGTTATCCTGCTTTCAAAAATCTTTGTGCTGTGTAACATTCCCTGTTGCTGACAAGCATTTTTAAACTACTGCAGAGCAGTGGAGGGCACTGGAAAAAAATAAAAGAGAAACAAGGAAAAAAAATAAAAAGCACAGCACATAAAGTTGGCTAAGGCATCAGATTTAAAATACAAATATGCAACTTGGCAGTAATTCTCCTCCCTCAGAGCACTTACTGAAGAGTACTGTGTGCCATTACTTCATACACTTCCCAAAACCTGTCCTTTCAACTCATACCCTAAGAACCTGATACTTGGCGCATCTGTTCAAATAGGAAGACTACATTTTTTCCCCTCCACTTCTTCCCATTCTTTAGAAGAAATGTAGCAGAAGAAACCCTAAGGACATTTTTAGATGTGAGAAGCCTAAAGTTTGGCCTAACATGCCTCTTATAGCAGTTCGGCTTTTGAGCAGTACCCCACAGGTCATGGAACTTTTATTTTAACCAGCACAAACCACTGCTAACTGAATGCTCTTACTACTCATAATTAGAGAGAAGTCTCTAAAAGTTACTGAGTGTCTTTCTTTACATTCAGTTAGAAGAGATGCTGAAAGTCAGTAACCCAAACAGCTCCTGAGCACTAAATATGCAAGTAACTCAGAGAAGTTTAGTAGGATTTTGCTGGACACAGCATTAAGTCTAGATATTTACAAACTCAAGCCGTCATTAGCCTTATCTTCATCAGCAAATTCAATGCAAAGCTGGAAAGGAAAAAATCCGTGAAGAGTGTCTCAGTGAAAAGATTATCATGGTAAATAGTTCTGAAAGTGTTATAAGTAATAAAAATAATTAAGAAAAAAAGTACAGAAGAATGCAGAGAATGCATTTGAAATTTTTTTGCAATGCTGAGCGTAGAAACATCTG
The DNA here is from genome assembly GCA_026546715.1 of Gallinago undulata. Lineage (NCBI taxonomy): Eukaryota > Metazoa > Chordata > Aves > Charadriiformes > Scolopacidae > Gallinago > Gallinago undulata. The sequence goes on from JAOTQQ010000079.1 coordinate 28,993,387, forward strand.
GTAATCCCTATCTGAACCACATTCAAATAGGGATTACCTTGCCAATATCCACTCGGGTGTGTGTGGAGCTGTGCGAGCTAGCCTTTCTCATATAGTAAACATTTGCAAACTGTGGTCCCTAGATGAGTGGTGGTCTACACAGCAAGCATTTGCTAGAGGTTGTTGTAGAGGTGTTTGGTCATGTGCAAGAGCAGTTTACTCCCAGCTGTAAAGTTACTTCTGAAGAGAAATAAATGCGTGATATAATGCCCTGCTTTACTTTAATAGTTGCTGCTTTTACAAAAGGGTGTTCAGAGATTGCTAATGGAAGGACAGAACTCTCAACTAACAGGGCTTGGAGGAGGAGGAACATGTAACAGTCTCCACATGAAACTCATTTCTGCACCTTTCCACCTGATAGTGCAGCTGCTGACTTGGAAATACATGAACTATACCGCTCTGTACATACTTGCCACCGTAGTATTCCCCCTGGCAAGACCCACACAAAGAATAATCTATTATTAACAAGCACCATGAGCTAAAGTGAAAAAACAAGACAAAGCAACTCACGCTGTTCCAATAGCTCAAGAACGTACAGAGAATTATTTTTCCTTCCAGGAAATACAAACTGTAGCTTCCCTGCCCCTTTACTGCTCACCTGTGGTTCTAAATCTATGACACAGATCTTCCCTTCATCAAGGACTGTTCTCACTGCATCAATACTGGTACCATACAGATATCCTTTGTATTCCCCGTATTCCAGCATTCTGCAACAGAAGGAAAAGGAGAATTAAAGAGTACTTGAGTCTCAAAAAGATTCCATTTAAGGGTGAAATCTTCAAATGTAATCCAGTGATCAAGACTGAATGATCATAAAACATAGTGAACACTGATGAACAACCTCCACCTTTGCTCTTCCCCACTACACTGGGCACAAAATCAGAACCATTACAGTTCACATCTCCAAAGCATGCATTTTTTATCCACCTTGTTGTTACAAATTATGTGTTTAGAGGTTTGTGTTTCTAATGATAAAATGCTTGTTGTTTATATAGTACTAAACTTCATAAATCAGAAGATTAAAAAAGACTTGGCACAGCAGAGAGAGTGTAGCTTCTGGTGCTGAGTTGCTCTGTGATTATTGATGCCTAGAAAGGAGCAGACACTTTTGAAAGTTTGGCCCTACCAGTTGAGCTGCTTACGTGGAGATGTCATCACTGCAGAGGTGCTGTGATGGAGCTGTAGGTCAGGGACAGGCCCGACTCACTGCTCAATTTTAGAAGCAATCCAGTTTCCAGGATTCATACCTTACAAGTACCTCAAACGAGCTCAGCACTGGAAATCCCACTTTCTTTTAGAAGGATTCTGAGATTAGTTGTGGAGGAGCTTATTTGCAACTAAACAAACACAGTTTTTGAAGCAAGAGGCTTAAGTAGTTTGACCAAAATTTACACCAAACGTGCATAGTAGGTATGAGTGGAGGAGCCCAAACTTGGGCCCTAATTACAACACTGCCTTTTCTTGTTGCATTTTAAGTAACAAAAGTGTAATTTGTATAATTTGTCAGTCCTACTTACTTGTGGCTATACACCATGTTTTCAAAAGTTTCCTTGGATACATAGTGATATTCACGACCATTCATTTCATAACTCTTCTGAACACGAGTGGTGTCTGAGAGGAGATACACACACAAAAATCAACTGCAAGTAAATTCTTGTAATTTTATAAATGAAAATGAGGCAACTTTCATGAAGGACTATAAATCAGTATTTCATAAGTAATAAGAAGTGAGTTGTTTCCATTTGTTAATCCAGAGCAAAAGCCTTGACTAGTCTACTGGCTGCTCGGTGGCAAGTCCTTGAAAATTAGCAAAGTATGCCTGTTTTTCTTGGAATGAAAAGAGAGAGATTTAATCCAAGTATCTGTGACTCAAACCAAGCAGGAACTCTTTTGGAACTGGTCACACAACTGTTTTTACTCCACTGAGGTAAAATTGATTGAAGCTCATTCGGAAACATCTCACAAGCCTTCCCATGCTTGCACCTTACCCATATCTGGGATCTTAAGCACAAAAGAATCCCTGAATTTTCAAACAGTTTCAGATCCATACATTTCCTGTTATCCAAATCACAAGAACCAAATAAGCACAGTCCGTTATTACGTCAGAAATTAAGCTGTGTAAGTCATCTGAGACTGGAAGGCTAATGAGGAAAGATGCAAAGCCTAAGCACCAACTTCTGTTGCCTTCATTCTCATATCTGATCACTTAAACTCTATGAACTTACAACATCCCTAACATTCTTATTTTGAAACCTAGGAAAAGTAAACATCAAGCTTAAACAAAATCTTGCAGATAATCTACTGCTATATAAAGCTTTAAGGGTTTCAGGAGCCATAACTTGAAAATACCATTGGCTGATTTGCTAAAACATGAAGGTAGTATTTTAAACTATCCCTTCTAAAAGCAAATGACTCTGGCTTGCAGTAGAACTGAAAAACCAGGCATACAGCCAAGAGTGTGTGAATATACAAAGGCAAGAGGGAGCTAACTTGAAATTCCCTAATCACATTTCAAAGGGGCAGTTGGGGAAAGAGGAAGAACGTTACATACGAGGTACGGCACTTTGAAACTCTCGTGGGTTACTTGCAATAAGCCTTCGCCTTAGTTCATTCACACCAACTCCTGCAGGACCTAAAAAGTTGGAAAAACAACTAATATTACTGACCGAGTCACTTTTCACATGCACAACCCCCATCTTCTAACCCATTGCACACACAGAAATGAACTATAAATAAGTTCCCAAAAGATGCAACAGAAGCGACCAAAGGATCTTGATTTGATTCAGGGTACAAATCACCTCCTAGCAGTATAGCCACGGCCAGGAGGCAACTCAGCGATACTGTTTTACAAGAAAAAAATATTACCGAATACTTCCAGACTTAGAAAGGACGATGGATTTGCCTTTACTTGGTTTGCTTTATCAGGATCATGGAACACTGCAGAACAGCAGCTTCCTTTCAGTCACTATCACTAAAGACTAATTGAGAGCCTGCAGTCCACTTAATAAAATACTTACTATAGCAAGCATTATTAAAGGCATCTTTTTAGCTTTTCCTGCTGCCCATGATTGAGAATTTTATAGTCTGGAGTTTAAATTTTCTTCTTACCACTGCCATATCCGTGCATTTAACACTGACTGTAGAAATGCCTCAACCTAAAGATGTTTCTAGTAAGTTACACATTTTCTCATCACTTTCTATACTAGTCTCAACCAAATATAAAACTGAATCATTTCCCTAATAAAATCCATTATCAATTAGGATTCATAACTGTACAGCTTTTTTCTGAGGATTTAATTATTATTATTTTTTAAACATTCACTATCTCAAGCCAAGAATGTTACATACATTAAATTTTAAATCCAACAATGGGGTCAAATTACAGATGATAACTCTTCAAATGTTGCTTTGAGAGCTACTTGGACAGTCAGCAACCATTGCAATCAGCGGCAGGAAACCTCAGTGGATTCAGTGGATCAGCCCAGAAGTGTTTCCTCCCCTCTGTTATGGATTGTCAGATTTGCATGAGAAAGTAATTAACCTCTTACCAACTAGTATAATTAGTCTGTTCCGGTCTGCTGGGTGCCGCTGGTACCTAACCACTTCTTCATATGGAGCAGCAAGAGTGCTGTAACAGCTGCTGGGGCACCGAGCATGACACGACTGCTCGTTGCTCCGGGATTTCCTGCGACACAGACGCATACTTCTACGGAAACCAGCTGTAAGGAGCAGAGACATCAGTACTGGAAGGTACACCAGAGATGAGGGAACTAGAGCTTCAGCCTAAAGAGTGTCTTTCTAAGCCACACAACATACTGGGGGTTTGAGCTTTTTGCAGGGTGAAAGTTAGTGTAATTTCATTGCTGCACTCGATATGTCATCTTGGTAGAATCTCTGAGTATTAAAAGACAGCTAAAGAAGTGGTCAAATCTCACTGAAGGTCTGCTGAAAGTTAGTCCAGAATTAAAGCCCCCCAAAGATCCCCAAAACAAGCCAAAGGAGAAGATTTTGGCCACATAAAGCATCACTAGGGTGAACTGGTTTTTGAAAGTGTAGTTGGTTCACTCTCCTAAAGCAAATCTGGAACATTTGCTCCAGCCTCCAGAATGAATTAAAATACTTTAAAGGTCACTATGGTTTAGTAACAGGGATAGGTTTATTGCTTCACCTTGCCATTCAATTCTGAAAATATCACTTTGAGGTCTACTTTTCTAATGAAAGCCCTCAAGATTATTCTCAATGGGTGACAGACAGTAGAACAACATTATGTTCTAGCAAAATTAATTGTGAAGCAAGGGAAATCTTAACAGCAGTTAAGTTAAAATAGTGGTGGCCTAACAAGAAGAGAGATTTAAACAGAGAGAACAAGCATTAGTGGGAGGAAAGTGGCTTCCTGAAGTTAGGAAAACAGAGCAATTAGAATTCAGTTCAGTAAGTCTTTAGGTGAAATAAACAACAGAGCATTTTATTTAACTTTAGACAAGCACTTAATATAGATCCAGCCCCAAACATCTTACTTATCTGTAGTCACTGCGTACCAATAAAGACTCGTTGGCCAAATTCACCAAATTCTTCCTCTTCTAGAATATAAAGAACAAATACTCATGAAATAAAAAAAGAACAGTGAAAGTTAAAGAGCTAGAGGTCTAAAAATTATTGCTGAACCCAAATGTAAAACAGTGTTTTGGTAAACGTAGGGGAGTACCATGCCTAATCTTGCCATCCAGAGGGACTGGGACAGGCTTTAGAAGTGGGCTTGTGCAAACCTCACAAAATTCAACAAGGCCAAGTGCAAAGTCCTGCACGTGAGTTGGTGCAATCCCACACACAAACGCAAGCTGGGCGGAGAATGGGTTGAGAGCAGCCCTAAGGAGAAGGACTTGGGGATGTGGGTTGAGAAGCTCAAGAAGAGCCAGCAACGTGCACTCACAGCCCAGAAAGCCAACCACATCCCGGGCTGCACCAAAAAGACCTGTGGCCAGCAGGTCGAGGGAGGTGATTCTGTCCCTCTACTCCGCTCCGGTGAGACCCCACCTGGAGTACTGTGTCCAGCTCTGGAGCCCCCAGCATAAGAAGGACATAGACCTGTTGGAATGGGTCCAGCAAAGGGCCACAAAGATGATCAGAGGGCTGCAGCACCTCTCCTATGAAGACAGGCTGAGAGAGTTTGAGTTCTTCACTGTGAGGGTGGTGAGGCACTGGAACAGGTTGCCCAGAAAAGTTGTGGCTGCCCCATCCCTGGAGGTGTTCAAGGCCAGGCTGGATGGGGCTTTGAGCAACCTGGTCTAGTGGGAGGTGTCCCTGCCCATGGCAGAGGAGTTGGAACTTGATGATCTTTAAAGTCCATTCCAACACAAACCACTCTATGATAATCTAATACAAAAAGCACAATAGCCATAATATGAAATTTTCAAGTATTTCATATGACCAATTCAAAGGACCAATATTTATGTAAGAGAAAAATTAAACTTAGAAAGTCTTGGCATTTTCTAAATTAGATTTGAAATTCAACATTTGTTTCATTCCTAACATAACTAGATGCCAGACAATGTTTTGAAATACTTACAGTGAAAAAACCCTCCACCTTTCAGGTGAAACCTAGCTTACAAGAATTCTTTAGTTATAACATTACAGTAACTAACAAGTCAGTAGCTCAAAATCAGAAAAAAAAAATTTATAACTCAGCTCCTGTCAAATAGCAGGCTTGGAAAATACAACATGCATCTGCTCAGACCTTCCAGGCAGAATGAAGACCTGATTTTATTATTTCTTTTTAAAGATCTTTGGATCAATGATAACTGTGCTCAAACATCCCAGACTGATCTGTTTCCTCAAATTCTTTTTGTCCCCATCTCATGCTGCTCCTTGTGAAGACTTGGCCATTAGGTGAGTCTTCTAAATATCTACATATATTTTTTTAATTAAATCTCTCCCATAAAGCTCAAAAATATCAACTTCCCAATAAATCAGCACTCTACCAGTTTAGAAACTACTTTATAAAGGTGTTTTGAAAACAAGTAACTAACAAAAAAAAATTAGTGTCAGCAGTATTTAGATTTCTCTTAGGAGAAAATTTTAGAAAATTAGAAAATTATGACTCCTAATTTTCCTCTAATCATGCATATAGTTATCCAAGCTGCGTATTCCTTTTATTTAGGCCTTTAGGCATGAATGAGACATAAATAGGCAAATCTTTAAAGGTGGTAAATTTGCAAAGCATGAAATGTATCATCTTTTAGCAATAAACCAACTGACTTCTTTGACTGACAGTTATCTCGTAAGTATGCAAGTATCAAAACAAAATTAGGTACATCTTAGTTACTCTTCTTCCACATCTATACGCTCTTCACTACTTACACCTTTAAAAGACAGTTTAATTCCTAATTTCTATATGTACTACCAACTCCTTGTTTATGGCTATAGAAAAAACTACTTGGCACAAAACTGCTTGTAAGGACAAAGTTCAGAGTACTGTTCGGATGACGTTTGCCTGTATAATTTGTATCTTCAGGTCTTTTGAGCCATCATTCAAATCTTTTTGAGCATTTCTGCTTCATCTACGCTCTGTTCTATAGTATGGAATCCTACAGGGAACAAGCAATTCAGTTACCAGGTATTGCAGGAGGAGGGGTACTTCCTGGTAATGCAATAAACACAGATAAATTCTAATAGATTAAAGCTTACAGGAGGCAGGGAGGAAAAAAGTTACGATTACCTTCTTTAAGCTCCTCTGCATGTTCAGATAGAGACAGACATAAAACAGTTAGTTTTGAGAAGACAGTCTGTACTGAGGTTAAAAAAATATCCAACCAGCATCATCCAATGCATTTGATAAATTTAGGAGACAGGTACTGCAAGGTTTAAATCTAAAATATGCCTGTGCGAGCAATGAATTCTCAGTTCCCAAAGAATGAGAGACTCAACTATAGCACCTATGACAGTATTTTACTTGCAAAATACATCACATGGATGTTCAACTATGGTTAAAGTAAAATTTAGGATAGCAAATATTTGCACCTTTATTCCTTTGACTATCTGGATAGAACAGAGAGCTGACTCAGTGCTGAGTAGTGAATAAGATTTGCGAGAGTAATCCCCAACTGTAGTTATCATAAACACCCTGGCCTAAAAACAAAAGACTGCCCTGTAGACCTGCTGGTTCTGTCTTAAAAACTTTGGGCATTGCTTGAGAGGTGGAAGAGAACAAACCACCTGTGATAAGAGAAGGCCTAACTATCAATTAGGAACCTTGTGGAGAAGAGCAAGCATAAGGAGGAGTGACATTTTCTTCACAAGGTTACCAAATATCTCAAACAAGAAGTCTTGCAGTAGTAGATTTATTTTAATGGAAAAATGTTTATTTTAGAAGATTCAAGTTTTGCAGAACTCTGAATATGCTATAAATAGGTAACTGTTCCTTATAAAAAACTACTCCAAAATCCAAAACCAGCTTGGTAAAAAAAAAAAGAGTACTGCTTGATTGTATGTCTTGTATGTCTTACCCATAAATCATTCATTTTATAAAAACATTTTTGTTTCTTGTATGCCAGCCACGCACACAATCAGGAATCCAGAACAGCTCTCCTCTTTACCACATCAACTCCTACAGGCACTGGGGATTCAGGCCTCCGTTCCCCTAAGGTAATCCAATTGTCTGCTGACATCAGCGCAGCACCTGCTGTCACAGCTTGTATAACCGATTAGGATTTGATAAATAGATCTGGTACTGATGCACAAGAAGAAACACTCAGACTTGTGGGATAACAGGACAAAAACGTCACTACTAAGGTAATCAGAGAGCAACAGGAAGACGACAGGCAGCAGGGTTTTACATAATGGCTTTTCAAGCCAGAATACCTTCTAGAGCTACAATGGCATTCTGGTTTTTGTCACCTGCTTGTTTTTAAGGCACTTGCTCTAGACACCCTCGCAGCAGAACCATAGCAAGGAATTTGGAGTTAGGTGAGAAGAACTTACCAGATTCAAACGTTTCTTCATCTTGTTTAGTAATCCACATAGCAAAAATATTAAAATAAATTTTAAAATTAATTATTTTCCTTTTACAGAATTTTAGAATCAGAAATCAATTTTCCTGCTCCTATCAGTCCGTCTCACACATACTTTCCCCACTTCCCTCTACACTGAGGTGGCAAAATACAGCTCACCCTACTTGAATTAACTGGTCTTGCCTCACCCTGTCCTACAGGATCTCATCCCTCCATGAGAGCTTTCTGAATTACTTTGGGAGAAGGAAAAATGAGGTGTGCTGCTTTAGGGAGCAAGTCAAGCCAACAGTCTTCATATGTACTATTTACATGTGAAAATCTATTCCTGCTCAGTGCCTAAAAATGTATTCTCCTGAGATCAGTTTCTTGACAATTAATTGTGTGGGTCCTCTAAGACTACAATCATCTGTGGCAATAAATCTACAATAGGCAAAACCTATGGTGACATTAGAGCCACAGTCCAAAACTTGAATCAAAAACGTTGGATCTCACTCAGATATTTTTGGGGTGGTCACTCTTTTCGGCACAACACTTCACTGTAAGCATTGTACACCAAAACTGCAAACGGTTTGTTTTAACATAGTCATACAGGATACGGTTTCCAAGGTACGAAAAGCAGAATGAGTGTTTTTATCAGGGAAACAAAACCAGGCTTTAACTAGCTACTACCCTGAAGCAAATAGAGTAATTTCAAGTAAATTCAGTTACCTGTTTCCACGCACTTCTCATCAATCTGCATGTCATCCTCTGCAGATCAACACAAAGAGAAAAATTCATCTGAATTAGAAAAACACTGGGGGGTAAAAAACCTTACAGATCTTACAAGGCTGAACTCAGACATCAGAAAGAAAATATTTGAAGCTCTGATCAGCTTTAGACATCTTTTAAGATTTTAACACTTTTAAATCCAACTAATTGATGTTCCCTATCTTTAGTGAACAAAAGGCTCTTCTTAAACTAGTACTCTGAATGCTTTGTGGCAGAGGCAAACATGCCTAACTTGAATTCTCCTTTTGAAACAATCAAAGGTTTAACATGGCTGTCACTCTGTTTATCCTGTAGATATCTATTTATTAAGTACCACCATGACAGGATATAATTTTCCACTCACTCCCTTCTCCCCTGTAGCTTTTATAAATGTGTTTCTTTCCAGTATGCTTCACTCAAAGAAAGTGCAGGGCAATTGTGAGGGCATCTGTCAACCATATTTTGCCCATACATAGTATCCTTTAAAGAAATAGTCTCAGAACTGCTCAGGTCAGCTGCTGAAGATGGAAGAGAAAGAACGAGAGGAAAAGAGAAAGAGGAAAGAGTAGTCTTTCTTTCCTCATCAAAAGCAACCCATTCAAACTCTCAGTTCCCTACCAGACAATTCATAGCTTAAGTTTTCAATTTAAGACAATGTAAGCCTCTACTATTTCAAATGAAAAAAGACTTAATTTCAACTACGCTAAGCACACAAAATGCCAAGAACTTATTTACCAAACTGCCTCATTTCTGACAACTTTTTTAAAACGCTGATAAAACAATGTGCTATATTTGTTCCAGGTACAGGATTGTACATGTTGCACAGATACAATCTCCTACCTTCTTCTACAGTGCTTACTGCCCACAGCATATCCATTGAAGCAGTTAAAATGCAATAAAATGATGGTGAAAGAGAGCTCCAGTGAGTGCAAGAAGAATCCTAGGCAATGAAACACACTCAATCTGAGAGTTATTAAAAGAGATGTTTTATACTAGTATAAAGAACCAGAGAAGAAAATGGGGAGAGAGAAAACAGGAAGAATGTTCTTTGGGAATAATTGCATGTTTACAGGAAGTTACAGTTGGCAGAGGATAATGTTTCTGGATTGTCACCACGAATAAACTCATAGGCAGTGTAGCTTGTTTGACACCTTAAGGAAAAAAGTTCTATCTTTCTCGCAATAGTTTTGATGACAAAGAAACATTTTAAACATATCACATGGCATCTTCCAGTGCAAAACTGTTATCTGTGTTCATGGAAAGCCAGGCTAGTACAATTGTCACCTCAGACTTATTCACTCCCAGTTCTCCTAGAGAGAATTGGCTCTCCTAGATTTTACAGAGTTCAGAAGGAGTTGAGTTCACAGCTTCTCTCACAGTCAGATCCCAAGTACACTGGCAACTACCACCATAAATACCCCAGGTACAACTACCACTAAGTATTTATTTTCCTGGGGATAGTTAACACACTTCTGAGGTTTCAATGTGGCTCCAGAAACAATGCCTTTGAATTAAATTGAAATGTAGGAGCTTCTATTTCAGTATCCCTGGAAACAGAGACAAGACCTTTCTTTCCTGCTCTACCATTCAAATAACTTTTCACTCACACAATGATGATTTGAGACAGAGATGGGGCTGGAAAGGCTGAGACCACCAGAATTCTCGCTGCTTCCTACAGAGAAATAAACTTATCACAGTTAAAGAAACAAACAAGCACATTACGCTCCAGTCAGGTTGACTCCTTATAGGTAAGATCAATCAGTACTGAGCTGACAAAGACCCTGAGAACGGAAATGTTTTAACCCCTTGTAAAGTCCTGAAAGAAAGCTGACATGCTATCAGAACTATTTAAAGGCAATTTCTAAATCAGCTGCCCAAAAGTAATTAGAGTATTTTCCATTTATATATAAGGACAGGAAGATAAACCATACTGTGGTACAGACACTTGGAAGTAGAAGTGTGTGCTACTGCTATGGGTAGTAGTACTGCTGCAAAGAGCTTCTTGCTTGCAGCCTCAGTCACAACCTAGTCTGATTTCCGCTTTCATTCTACAAACCACAGCTAGGTTCAGATATAGTACAAGTCGAAGTTTATCATCTACAATTGTGTGGCCTTATGCTTTCCTGAGGATAACACAGACGGCACATGTGGTTAGAGGATCAAACTGAAAAGTGTGCTGCAGCAGTTTAACTATTCCAGTTCTGAAAGCATTTAGTGTAAAAATAATGGGCTATTTATCCAGAAAATAGGCAAAGGATCCTTGTTCTTCCTTTAGCATGTGTTTTTCTTTCTCTTTTCTTTTAATCTGATCTACTCGGTTTTGACTAAAGCTGAAGTTGCTCATGCCTCACAGGACATCTTTAAAAAAAAAACAGTGTTTCTTGATACAGCTATGCCCTTCTACTATATGTTTAGTATCCCCCTCTTTTCCTCCCTTTTTTAATTCCTAGATGATGGTCCTAAACAGTCAGGGCCCTTAATTTCCACTCATCTTTCAGCTGCTACACTCCTCTAAATGTTTTAGCAACTAACATAGAGACTAGGCAACCCCTGCAAATGTCTTAGATGTCAGCGTAAGGTTACATAGGTGCTTTCAAAAGCTTGTTCTCATAGGCTCTCTTAGGGGAAGGAAAGCAACAAGTTGGAGAACAGAAAAAAGAAAGATGTTTGTCAGATGTCACTCTGAATCATACTGCTATATAACTTGTGAAAATTTTAAAAAGTGAAGTCTGAATAACTGGCTAATTTTTTAATTGGAAATCAGAAAAATTAAAACTTCTTTACCGTTTAAGAAGATGATTTGAGGGTATAAGTCCAGCACAGGCACTGAGATCTGAAACTTTCCTGGCCTGCCACCAGAAAGCATCATTCTGGTCCACAATCTGGAGTATTTCACCCTTCTTAAAAGGCAAACCTGCGTCAGCACATGGTATGGCAGGATCTTGCAAGGGCCAGTAATCTGCCATTGCTCGCACATAGACCTGGTAGAGAAAATACACGAGTAAGTGGAAGCCGTGTTTAGAACAGATACAACGTGAGCTTTGTAATCAGAGGGCCAGTTATTGCTGCTACTTAAGTCAATTCATGAAGAAGTAAAGTTTTAAAAACAAAATCAGGCCCCAAACTCTCTCTGTTCATTAAAGGAGAAAAGAAAATTGTCTTGCACATTGTGAAAAAAATTGACCTTCAACCTCAAAATGTCTTCATTACCTTCAACACCACTATATTTCAGTTTACTATCTTTACTGCCTCGGCAACAGCACACTGATGTCAGCTGAGAGGTAGCCATAAAGGCAACTAACACTTTAGGGATTGCAATAAACTTCTAAGCAACACCATTTCTTTTTATCACACCATTAGACATTGGGGTAGCTGTTGGCAGTAACAAATCAAAAAAAATAATGTCTCTTACTGTTGTTTGGTTGCTGACAGGTCGATCGGAAACCGGAATTAATTTGAACATAATTGTCCCCTGAGACAGGGCCTAAATGATTAAAAAAGGATTAAAATATGACTGGTATTCAGCACAAATAACCAAACATTGGCAGCACAAACTTAACACAACATGACTTTGAGGTTACTATAACGTCTATATTACAAATAGAATTTAGGCACACAGAGTTAATACAACAATATTGTATTTTTTTCAAAAGGAAACTCAAGAATTAAACTTCAAATTCTTGCTAAATATCTCTAAGTCCATGAAATCTATGTTTCCTTATAAATATACACAATTTCAAGATTAATTGATACCAAACTTTTCTACTGAAATCTAATTTAATCTAGCAGCAGGGTCTGGTTAGACAAGTGATGTAAAAGGGGAGAGAAAAAAATGTTTAAGAATTAAGCTTCCCAATAGAGTTTGTACTTCTTATACCTAGAAATATTACAACCAAGGGAATAACATAAAGAAAGACTTGATACTGATTACGTATAGCAGTATGTTACTAACTGGCACTAACACTTTGCAGGGAAGAACCCTGAAAGATTGTGCGCAAAATGATAAGTAACAGGGACAGGTCAACAGATTTCTTCATGAGAATTTTCACAACAGTAATTGCCACTGCACTTTTTTGCAAGGCAAGTTATATAGTTTTCAAGCTCATTCACTCTGCTTTAGTGCATTTTGTAACATGGACTCTTACTAGAACAGCATCTTTCCACAACTTGTGGAATATTAACTGAGTGAAACTTCCACAAAAATTATGAATCAGTAAAGTATGAATAAATTAATAATCTTAATAAAGTATGAATAAATTAATATTCTTCCTAGAAGCTGCAGGTGGAATCGCCAAAATTAAGTTAATTTTTGTCCAGAATAGGGGCTAGATTTAATTCTGGTTTCATACATTCCAATTTCATGAGCAGTTTTGAACTTCATCTGAATTTTCTGTTAAAAGTTTCAGACTTTTTCCTCTAGTGAATGAGTGAGTGTAAAAGAGAGAGCATACAGTTACTCTTAAGGTATAAAGTAGAAAAAAAATTCAATACCAGAATATTAATAACTTGCTCAGGTTCAAGTCCCTCAACAGGAACTCCATTTACTTCCACCAGTTTGTCTCCAGCGTACAGCAGCCCTATAGTGAAAACAAAGGTGAAAGCAGCAGCAGAAGTCTTGTGACAACATGGATTATCTTGGGTAGGCAAGGCGGGTACACACAGATACACCACAGGTTTGGAAGTCAGCATTAAAAGTTTCCATACACCAAGTATGCAGGAAGACATTTTGGATTTAGGCTATATTGCCGCTGGATAGGACTACAGACTTCTGTGGTTCACAAGAAGTTTGCATGCTGCAGTTTTTTTATTTCTTCCCACCTCCCACATACAACGTGTTTATAGTCTATTGATTATTTGCCTTAAAAGCAGCAGAAACATTTAAATATAGCTCAATTTCCCAAAGTAATTTCTGAACCTATTCTAGCTAAACCTGTATTAACAGACCATTAGACTTGGAATCAGACCCTTAAAAATTCCAGTGCAGTGGGAGGCCTTGGAACTCCTCTCTGTCCTTTACAAAGTCTTTACAGTATTGTTTACTTTTATATTTTCCTTCAGCTCCATTAAAACATTCATCAATCTAGGAACTTAATCAGCTTTTGTCTACAGGTTGGGCTTTCTTCTCTACACAAAGGTCAGAAAATACTTAAAAGGAAGTGTTTTATAATGATTACAGTTCCATTTTACTTCTGATGTTTTATGTTTTAGTTACATTACATTTCCCAAACAACATGAAACACATTCAATTCTAGGATGAAACACCTTCAGTTCTAGGATGACAAAGTAGTAGCATTCCCAAAGAAACTCACTGGAAGATTGCTTAGCAGCTAACGGTACCCAAGCGTTTAGTAGACTAGTGCCAAGAAGTATTACTACATACTCCTTATCTTATAGAAGCACAGACTACTGATGTTTTCAATTTCTGCATTAAGGAATGAGCTGCTGGTATTCATACCACACTGCAGTTTGGGAAATTCTTGATCAATCTCATGATAAATTTATCCAGGTATTGGTGCCAAGAATACGTAATGAAAACTGGATTTGTACCTAAGCTCAGTCTCAAGCATAGCACATTCATATGAAAATGATTGAAACCAGAATCAAAGCCACTGCAATGTATCACTATTTACAGTGCTGTCCGATGTACATGTCTTGTTGCTCTATAATGGAATACTAATTGTAGAAGTGAAGCTATTATCTTAAAATGTCTAACTTTAACTTAAATTTTTTTTATTATTTTGTTTCAAATTATACATACCACTTCTGTCTGCTAGTCCACCATGGATCACACGGGCAACCGTTATGTCACCTGTTATCTCATGGCGTTTAATGGTGGCACCCTGGCAAATAAAAACAAAGAAAAAACACTGATCACTGAAGAATGCCCCACCCCCCAGCAAGTTTTCTTTCACATCATAAGTCAGATCGTCACAATGACAAAAAGGCACTGGAAGGTACGGCCTTATTAACACCACACAGATAGTACTAATAATGATACATTATAGCAATAAAGTCCTTCAATATCATCAATGTCCATCATACTAAAATAACCTCATTGACTGTCTGTAGGCTCAAATATTACAGCTATCTTTTCCTACAACAGATTAGCTAAGCTATATGATGTTTTCGGCTTACAAGCACAAATGATTTCTAAAGAACCTTTCAAAGTCTTTCCTCTCTTCCTTTGTATTTTGGCCAGGTGAATAACTCTCAATCCAATTTGCATTTTCATTATGGATAGAAACATCTGCCAAACGTTCAAATCCTGAGCAGAAAAGGCACTCAACAACCTGCTATAGTTGCACCCACACTGAGCAGGGCTACGTGGTCTCCTAAGGCCCTCAACAAGTCTTGTTGATTCTATAAAAACTGGCCAAGAATGCACACAACCTCTTGACATTTCTGGAAAGAAACAAATATGCATGTGATGCATTATCGATGCTTGTGAAAGTTAAAATAATTCAACAGACATCAGAAAGTTCCCTCACCAGAGGCTGGTTGTTTTTCACTAAGCAGACAATCCTCATAGCTTCCTCATTTTCAGGGATGTTGTCTGGCAGTGGTGGAAGGGTTGGTTCAAAATCTTTCTGGGCCACAGTATCATGAGCAGATAGCAAGGCCTGTTACAAACAAAACCAAGGAAACTAACCAACCCATAAGCAAAGATTACACTATAGAACACCTTTAAAAAGTGACTGGTCCGAAAAGAAAAATCAGCAAATAATTTCCTATGTATGCCTTTCACATAGATCCCTTTCACACACTGACATTTTTCTTCTTTCCACTTGGAAACTCAATCTGTGAAATAAAATTTTAAGAACAGTTCCTCTCTGCTGCTGGAAAACTTACAAAAAATGAAACATTTCTATTTGGAGCTGTAGGGTAAAAAATGCAGGCTTTGCAATTAGAAGGAAGATTTAGTTTTGTATGTCTGCATCAACCACTCAGACTGTAACTTTGTAAGAAACATCTCTCTCAAACATAGCCCTTAAATAAAATGCAGCCCACTGCAGGTACTTCAGATACACAGTCCACATCTGATTTCACAACTAGGTTAGTTCGTGACTAGGAAACTTTGTTTCTTCTGGCTCCTTTGCCAATTCTTGTGAACAGCTGGCCAGCTGCTTCCCTTCCCACTGCAGACAGCCCTATAGGCAAACTTTTTCTTTCTGTAGGCAGGACTTGCCTTGAAGTGTGGAGCTCGCAGTAGTCGTCTTAACTCTTTGATCTCTCCAGACTGAGGGGCTTCACGCAGTAATCCTACCACCTGATAAACATAAGAGAGAAAGCACAGAGACCGGTTCTGGAGGACAGTTAATTAAAAAAAGCTCTAAATTGAATTTAGAGGAATATGGTATGGTACAAGCATTAAGCCCCCCAAGTTATATGACTTGAAGAATATCCATAGGGTTTGCTCTAGAATTGTACGATACGACCACAGTTGCACAACACTCAGCCAGGCTTAATTTAGTTCAGACACAGCACCATGTGCTCTAAATTTGTTTTTTCTCCTATGCCTCATCAATAGTTTCATCACTAGTGTTGCTTCTCCGCTTAGTCATCAACTCTCCCACTAATTCAGAAAATTAAGAATTAATAAGCTATTATGATTAGAAAAAAATAAAAAGCTTTCAAAATCCTCATGTCAGACTGCTTGATAGGATAACACTGAACCACACAGTTACGTGGGAAGAAAATATATGACCAGTGGTTAAAACAATTTATGTATTCATCCCCCTGGCCAGGGCTCATGCAGTCTAGTGATCACAGCTGTACGCATTTCTCAATGCCAATTTGGTATGAGTAAATAAAGCAATACGCAGTCTTACCTCGCGAGTCAATGCACGTGCCTGCAGTGTGACAGGAGCTGGTCTTTTTTCAAGGTACTGTTGGAGGCATTCATAAATCTATTGCATGCCACGATAGACAAGACAATGAATGATGATATGATCTGTTCACATCATTGTATAGATACACAACACACAATGGACAATACTATATTTCTAAGAAATTGTTAGTCCAGCTAGAGCCAAAGAACTTGCTATCTCAATTCTTAATGTCTATATGCATCTCGAATCTAGTCTATAATTCATTGTCTTTCATGTTATCATCCAGCTAGCCAGTTATGCTCTAGTTCTAAATTTTCCAATAAGAAAAGCTGATTACACAGGACAATAACTTGATAGCAGATAGTTCTCTGACTTGATTCCTTCCCCTAGTTGCAAAGCTCCCCTTTGTTAATCAAAGTAACAAAGTAACTTTAACTTAAATCGCAAAATGGCCATATGGACATTCTTATCCACTGCAAGTTTTTCTTCTTTAAAATGTAAACAATTCAAAAATCCTTGTTAGAGGAAAAGCAGAATTTGTACAGAATTTGTCTCATAGATACAATTCCGCTCAAGAAACTAACATCATCTGTTCTATAACAACATGAAGTCTTCAACTACACATCATATCAGTGTGGGCAAAACCAGAAAATATAATTTCACAAGCATCCATGCCAAATAGTGGGATGCATAGCCATACAGAGATTTAAGAATAGAAAAGACAGTTCAGCAGTGCTGGTTCAGCCTGTCTCCATCTCCCTGGCCTTAATACGCATGTGTAAAGTAGGACATTACAAAAGAGAATACCTTTTTTTTTTTTTTTATTTAAGGCAAAAGTGGTTTTGTCCACCTTGACTGCTGATGTTAGGAGTGACATTAGGACTATCGGCACTTGGCATAAATAAGCATTTATTGTCCAGATATGGCAAAAATAAAGTAGCTGTCCCCCTACAGGTTTGCCCTCTAGGAAGCCTTTGTCTTCATAGGTGAATATTACTTTACCTTTAAAAGTGCTTGCAGCCAGCGAGATCTGAGCAGGTCATATAACATACCAACACCATTGACATCTCTTTTACAGAGCAAACTCAGTTCTTGTAGCACTAGAGTCAGAACATGAGACACACCTGAGCCCAAGAAACAGAAAAGCGCAAGACATTTCAGTACAAACAGAAGACCAGCCAAAGCCAAACAGTGACCCAGGCCTTTGCAAAGCACCTTTCCTCAGTTTATACTTCCAAGAAACGTACCCATTTCCTGTCTGCTTTGCTTGTTTCCTGCAATCAACTCTCTTGCAGAAGAGCTTTATTTTATTGTGTTATTAACCAACAGGGTTAGGTCAATACTAGCAATTTTCAACTGACCTGTGAGAAAAACACACAGGAAACCTCACACGTACCACTCTGGGTTCAAGCTTGTACCTCTCACTGAGAAGAGGTAAACATAAGAAGTTGTCTAGTTCATTTTATAGGCTTTTCTTTTGGATGACCCACTGTTTGGGCCAGGAAGTATCTGTTTTTCTCCACTCTTGATAAGTGCAAACATTTTGCAGACTATCACTAATGAAAATGCAAATTCCTGCCAAACACATACCATTGTCACAGACACCCACAACATGTCCCAGGAAAGGGGAAGAACCATTCCTACTACAGGAATAGTATTCTAATACAGTGGAAAACTGAGAAATCCAATGTCTTTTTAAAAATCTCAAGGAGGCAGAAACTAAGAGGTACCAAATAGGTAAGATGTTTCACAAAGCCAGGCCTAGATACAAACTGGGATTTTGTGAGTGCGTGGAATTTAATTTTACCTCAGAAATGACAACAGATCCTTTCTGGTATGTAGCACTCTTCCCAAGAAATACAAGGTTTATAACAGCACTAATACAATACCATATCAAATGCTAGGAGTTGGATTCATTAAGCTACACGGCTTCTTAAAAAGACCATAAGAGTTAGATGCCTGCCTCCCCCTCAAAGTCAAAGGAAATTTTGTTCTCAACTCTTGTGTATTTTGGTAAGCACAAGCTGTCTCTTTGCTTTTTAGCACCAACGTAATCACACGCTATGATTTTAACTGGAGACTTTCCTTTATATTTATTTGCTTGCAACATTAAACTTGGCATGTTTCATTGAGTAGTACTGTAATACAAGAAAAATGCTGAAATAAAACCAAGACACTAGGAGCTTCTAAAGTTACAGCAGCCAAAGTAAAAACAATAATTTCTTAAAGCTCATCCAGCAAACCCAGAGTAGCTGAGTATACTCTACTGCAGGCAATCTATTATCCAATCACCGCAATTAACCTAAACCTGGAAGCCCTTCTTTACTTATTCATCTCCTGAGAACCATGTCTGTAGCCACTGGCAGTTAATTGTTTCTTGTATCAGCTCTAGATCTTGATGTTACCAACAGTTACGTGAGATCTGTCTTCAACTTTAGTTTCACTGAAGTATTTTCCTTATGCATGAACTTATGCAGGTACTTGTCTGCTAGGTTTCTGCAGATGGGACTTTTGCCTGAATCATCAGACAGAATTATTGAGTATCCAATTTCCAGGGAAAACCTGGAAATGCACCTTTTTATCAAAAGCACCATTTGTTTCTGGAAAGCAGAAAGCTAAGCACTTATAAAAATTATAAACTCAGTGAACCATGACTGTGAGGCGTACAGGGAAAGTATGTCCCAAAATACATTAAGTTAAAGGAATTTTCTTCTACATGAACTTCCTAGTGCCTAATAGAACATTACCTTTGGTAGAGACACTTTTTAAGATCATTTCCTCATTGCTGGTTGCCTCTTTTTGATATTATTTGTACTATCTATGTACTGGAATATCAAACTGGGCTCAAATAGACCAAAACGTTCCATGCAGAAGCACAGATCTTCAAACAATAGCAAGTCATTTCCTTGAGCAAAAAAAACCCCTTCTTGCAGTTACTAGTAATTCTTGATACAGCTGCAGAGACCCTGGATGTTATAAGCCAGAAACAAACAGCAGGTATTCTCTTCTGATGCTTTCTAAATTAAGTGCATACCACCATTAAACATCAAGAATCATTCCAGTTATTAAGTAGTAATACTTCCAGCCATGTTCATCTCTCTTGTGACTCAACTGATGAAGAATTACAGGAACCAGGGAATAAACCTTTTTGTCAGTTTTATTTCTCTTAAAGAGAAAGAGATATAAAAGTCATGAGTACCATTATCTTGATTGCAGACTGTTGGCACCTCCATCTTTTCCTTTATTCAAGGAGATTCCACCCACTTCTTTGCGTACTGCATTCACACTAAGTAGGCTTCACAAAGATGCTGAACTAGGGAAAAGAGCACACTCTCATCAGAATACCGACAGGTATTTTAGATTGGTAAGAATGCAGAATTTTAAACAAGGGGGAAAAGATTCCTATTTGAAATACACATGCAAGCATAAGTTAAATACATGAGTCCCACCTGTAAATTCAGTTACCCACCAACATCCAAAATGCAGGCAGATAAACCTCAACTACAACATGACATTTTATTTCCTTCATGGAATTGTCATGAGCTTCCTTCATTAAGCTATCTAAATTAGCAGCTGTTTGTACATCTTCTGTTCCACAACTTCTTAAGCGCACTACCATGGAAATTTGTAATTTTTTCCAAAGACTTTTAAAGCTTGTTTTAATATAGCTTGGAAAATAATCATATATTACATTTAATTCATCTTACTACTGACAAAATATTAAAATTGAAAGACACTAGAGTTTCTACTGAATTTTCATTGAGCAAGGACATGATTTTTTTTTTAAAAAAAAAAAAAAAAAAGAGGGATCCCTGGTTTTATCCCTGTTAGGTCTTTGAAGGATTTGTTCCACAAAGAGTTTGTAGTTTCCTCTATTTCCTCACAGAATTAGAGCACAAAAAATCCTCAAATCCAAATAAAAACACCCATATCTTACCTTACTGGTATCATCATCTCTCTCAGGCAAGAGAGATTATAATTGGTTGCTGCTTTTAGAGATCAAGTCGAAGAAGTTATTTGCTAATCTGTAAAAAATCTCCTCAGTGTATACTACCTTACTATTTTTTTTCTTTAAATTATAAAATAGGAATTTTTAAGTAATGCAGGAGGCCAACACTTAACGCTAATTAATCTGTAGCCGTGTTGCACTGATCTTTTCACATATAAAAATAAGCCTTCTGAAGTTTTCTTCCAAATTTCTTCCTTCCCTTAAACTTCTGTGGCAACCTGTCACTACTTGTAATGTTCCCTTAGACTAAAAATAGAGGAAGGTCTCCAATCTACCTGTAATAGGATACAACGCAGTGCAAGATTGCTTCAGAGAATTCTCAGAACTCTTCTCTGCAAACAAGTGTGGAAATTCCACAGGAAACATCATATGGTGCATTTATAGCCCAAAGCATCAGGAATCTATATATTAAAGATCTGAAGTAATTCAGAATCTTCATGACATCCTAATTGGTTTAACTTCAAATCACATTTGATACAAGATTGAAGATATTGTCCTGATTTCCAGTATTGTAAGATTACTCTTAAAGAGGTAAATATTTGAACTGGTCACGCAAGAGATGATTAAGAGTACAAGTTAAAAAGACTGTAGCATCAGATACCTGAGCACTCCGGCCAGTAGGAACCACAGTGTGATATTGTGTGTGAGAGTGTGATATTGTGAATGCCTTACCAAATTCTGTTAAATATACAGTAGTTTATCTGCTGCATTAGTAAAGCAAAAAGGCAGCCGTTTTCCTCTAGATTGTTCTGTGGACAGAATACATCAAAGGTACAAACAGGAAAAGTACTATCTTGATCTGCTTACAAAAGCAGAAGGCATTACTGTTACTTTTACTACACTTCTTAATACTTATTTTTAGAACATGCTTCCTCTCCCATTAAATCATAAAACTGCTTGCAAAAGGCAGCAGAAATTAAGGGTGGTAAAATCAGAAGTTATGAGATTATGATTTGAACGTTTTATAACTAAGTATTGGTAATTCATTTCAAGTTATCTCTACAGGACACTTTGTCTAATTCTAATTCAAATTCTAATCCAAAGATGGTTTTAAAATTATGATTTCTTCTTTCAAACACTAACAAAAATATAGTTTGATTCTCCCCCAATACCCAGTGCAACATTTCTATTTCAGTGTTACTTTACAGTACACAATCGTTTTTCCACTGGGAACAACTATTTTTCATATTTTAATGAATGTAAAACTTAATCCTTCTATCACACAGCCACTGGGAACTGGGGTTTGAGCTGCAATAACATCTTTTTTTTCAATAGTCTGAATTGTTCTGTTCTGAACTGTTCTGAAATAGTCTGTTCCTTTAAGAGCCTACCCCTTTGTTAAGCTTCACTGATCTGCCTAATGCTGGATTTAAAGCAGGCCATATAAATCTAGTCATGAATACCTGTTTCTTAATTACTGAAGACATTAGGAGTAGGAGAAAAGTCTTTACTGTGAGATGGTATAAACATGGAAAGAGGAATCCCTATGTTGCAAAGTACATTGAGGACAGAAGCACTCCTGGTTTTCACTTAATAACAGCAATATGAAAACACAAGTAACCCTCAGCTTGGTTGATCTCTGCTCCCCCCTCCCTCCCTTTTTTGGAAACAAAGAGTCTGTAGCTCCAGATTCAGTTCCAGAAGCATTTATAAAGACATGGTACTCAATCTGTGAGTTATGTCCAAAAAGGAAGTTTCTTCTGGCAGCTTATCCCATAAACTACATCTCAGAAGCCTCATTTCCTAGTATTATTGCTAATTCTAAAGCTTTTCTAGCTTTTATAACTATGTTTTTTTCAGATTTTTCAAGACCTAAACCCACACCCTGCTGACATCTGTTGGTTCCCATATACAATGGCAGCTTACTTTGCTTTATATAATCTATACAGACATTCAACAGCATACTCCCAATTAAAAATTCTGATTACAGTTTTCTGATAAAGGATGCTTGAAGACAAAAGAAAAGAGTATGTCCAAATAGTTCAGATGGACTATAAGGAAGTCTATTTCTGATCTATATGTTGTATTTCACATACTGAAACTCCAGATTTAAAAAAATCTCAACACACATATCCCTCAAAAAAACCCCCAAAAAACAGTTCAACTTTTTTTCACTCAAAAAAAAATTAGTAAAATCCCTGTAATAATATAGCTGGGCTTTCTGGGACAACTCCCTTAACCCTAGTTGAATTTGTTTGGTCAGCTCACATCTACAAATATTTTCTGTTTGACAACGGTGATCAACTTTACTTATTACTATGCGTGTTAGCAGATGTATGATTTTTACAGCAATTGGTTCACTCAAAACATGCAACTTTTATCTACAAGGATACTCTGCCACCCAGAAGGCTCCTAAAACTTTGTACATACAGGACCTTCCCATTCAACAAAGCTCAGTTTTCTCCAGGACAAAACTCCGGTTATTTCAAGTCTAGATCTGGCTTTTCCTACGTTTTGTCGTTTAGCTTCGAAGTGTCAGACTGCATGCCCTTTTAGGTAGGGTGGGACCCTGCAAGTACATACAAGGAAAATGTGTGAAAGACAAGAAATATTTCCAAAAGCTATTTGGTTTGACTAGTTAAAAGAAAGTTTAGAAGACACTTTAGCCTCAAAACAACAAGCAAAGCTCCTCAGTTTTTTTGTAGAAGACTCCTCAGATGCATACCGAAAACTGAATTTCTTGTGATAACTGTAGTGAAATTATCATAATATTCAAACCTGTTTTGTTTAAGTAGTGTTGCCTACCAAACCAGCATGTCACCATATTGACAATTAGCATTTCTTATATTCTATTACAAAACAGAAACATTTAAAGGAAAAGAGAAAAAACATCTCCATTATAGTCTTAGGAATACCTTAATCAAGGTCTCTTTTAGCCTTTGGGACCTGGATCATATTTATTTCTTCTTAGCTAGGATAGATCCTTCCACAGCACAGGGACTCAAAGTGGGAAAGAAATAAACGAAAGTCAACCTGTTGCTGTCAAAGAAAGAATATTCTAAAATCTTCAAGTGAACAGTTACTTCATTTTTAAATACACCCCTGAAAATCATCCTGCAAATAGAGACAAAGAATAACATGATGCTAAAATACTTCCAATTCTTCTAAATACGCTATTGTTGCCCCTTTAAAATACTTGTGAAATTAATATTTTTTTTTTCTCCATGGAGCCTTGTAGCTTCTAGTATCACTACTGCTTCTGTAGAGAACAGATGTGGGATTAACTTGTGTTTATTTAGAAGTTCTAGATACGCTCTTTGTCTTGAAGGTTGACCTCAGATTTCAAAAAATACCTGGGAAAGCTACTGAATGCTGATTGCTTGCCTTTTTGGCTTAAATCCTCGGGCATATCTATCAGAGAGCTGCTAGAGTTAATAATAAACACAGAGTTAGTGATCCTTGCATACACTGTCACCTTTTTTAAGCTACAGACTTTATGCTCACGCTGACAGAAGCAGCATTTCAACATGAAAATCTGTCAAGTTCTTAACAAACACTGCTCACCTCATTCATAAAGTAGTAGCTGTTTTAAATTTTCACACAACCAAAGGAAAGCCATTTCCAGCTGTGAAGTCTGGTTTCAGCAGCTGTCAGCAACAGATGATGAATAAGTCCTTAGCAGAAGAGAGCAAGAATAATATCTTGCTTCTGTGCAGTTCTTTAGAAAAAGACCTCCTGAATTGCTTGCGTAAGGACAAAGGTCAGAGTTCAAGCAAACTTATAACTACTACTGTGCCTTCATTTTCTGAGACTTCTATCTATGTATGCTATAAGGCCAGAGCTCAGGGTCTCCTCATCCCAGGGATCTAAATAAATAAGATGGAAGTTCTTACTAAAAGGCTTACTTGACTAATCTGCCAGCCAGTGTAAGGTCCTTCCCATTCACATGTATTGCATGCAATTACTGATGCTCATTAATAGAAGGCATTTCTTTTTGCCTGCTGTTAGGGACAGAACTTGATACCTGTGTGTGCCAGAATTCAGAGCCAAAAGGAGTCTGTCACCTCATGTCTACAAGCATCGGTTGTGCCAAATTTGGGCTACAGACCTTACTTGCTTAAGCAGTAGAATATGAAATTCCTTGAGCCTATTTATCAGACAGACCAGAAGGTCTTATTGATAGAAGGCTAGAGTTGCAAGGGAACCCAAGACGTGTGTTTAATACAGTTCTCAGAATTGCCTTTAAATGGACAATTTTGGATGCTGTCAAGCCTCTAAAGGGGACAATGCCAGAGAACCTGACATTTAGAACAGCAGCCCTCCTGCTGTTATAAGCTTCTTTGGTTAAGATGCTCAAATAAGTTATTGAGCATTTTTAATGTGGAAAACTACTCATATCTTTAAATTTATCAAAATTAATGATTTGGCATATTGAAGACTGGGAATTAGCTTGAGTGTAGGGAACACTGAGAAAGCTTTTGTTGCAAATTAAGTCACTATAAATCAGCAAAATTAGTAGGCAAAAAATGGTAATAAGAGACATTCGCCATGTCCCGAATTACATGCGCTATTCAGGACTTTTTTGTTCAGCATTAAATAAACTTAATTAGGCTAGTCTCATCACTGAAGTCTGTCAGATTATTTTTCTAGTCAGTGTAAAAAAAAAATAAATCTTGCTTTTTGTATACTTTTTGGGACTTGAAAGTATTTTCATTAAAAAAGCAACTCTAAACATTAGGGGAATAAATGAACACATTTTAAGCAAAGGTTGAGACATGCCCTTTGAAACTGTATATCCTTATCTTGACCGAAGAACCACTTATTGCAAGTCTGAGGTAGTACAAGTTAAAAAAAAAAAGACTAAATAAATTTCATGTTCATGCAAAGCATTCTGGGACATTTAGATAATCACTCCTGCATATGTAAGGTTGCTGATGGAACAAATTATGCTATTTCTCTTTGTAATCAGATGTATTCAGTGATGATTAATTCTGCTCCTGCTGAAACAAAAGCTTACAGCTCCAGTGTGGTGCCAGTATCTTATTTACATGGCGGTAAATGCCACTAAGGCATCGCTTGCTAAAAGAGCAGCGCATTCCAAGCAGAACACTTGGGTGCAGCGTGCTGTAGTCACATGAGGCAACCAGCTTCACTTCCAGCTGTTTACTGCCAACAGCTTGGGCTTACTAAAACGAAAATAAAAACCAAAATCCAAACAACAGCAAGACATTGATACTAAATCAACGTAGAAGTACATGGCTAAGCAGTTCAAGGAAAGGATTTGTTTTACAGTCCCATATCAGTTACATATCTTTCTTCTACATTATTTCTTACCAGATCAGAACAGGTAGTTCCCTAAACTGCTTCTAACAAGGGCAGTTACAAAGTGAACCTACTTTTGACAAAATAAGTCAATAATGTATAGCACCTGGCATTCAAGTCAGAATATTTGGCAAGAAAAAAATTTCTTTTGAGCTCCGACTCCCCATTCATACACCTCTCTAATATTTAGCTAGTGGGAATTAAACAGGTAATACAAGTTTAATTAGTTTTGCTGTAGCTATAAGAAGAAACTAAACTTCACAGCTGCATGGGGGAAGTGCATCTGTGCAGTACAATGGTTTCAGTACAGCACATATTTTCTTACCTGCTAACACCGCAGAATACACCATGTTCAGCTGATGCAGAATTTCCAGAGGGAAAGAGTATTTGCTGGATGTTAGTAGAGCAAGTAACCTCACTGCCTGAGCTAATCTATGCACATCCTCTCCTTTCTAATCCGCAGAAACCTAACCTTAGAACTACTCATTACCAGGGAGAGGAGAACAAATCCCCTTAACCCTTTTCTTGCATAAAAAGCCTACTTTAAGTTATCTCTCACTTCAGTAGTTTCTTATTCTCAGCAACTTTCTCAGGGCACTTGTCTCTTAGGGTCTGTCTTCAGCTACCATCCCTACAATTCCAATGAGAATCTATAATTCCACAGCATTGATCTTCTGTTGCTGGTTACAGGATTTCTGCTGCAGCACAAGAAATATCCGGCTTTCAATTTCAGGAAAAAAAGAGCCAAAGAAGATGAGAGAAAAAGTAATTACCATGAAGCAATACAGACTGAGAACTCCTGCCAGTTAACTCATTTCTTTGTTAGCTACAGAAATCAAAGCTGGTCTGTACTGATTTCCTAATGCATCACAGCCCACGTAGGCTGTAAAGTGAAATCTGTGTCAGAAGCACATTTAATCCTAGGATTCTCTTCAGCTAATAACCAGGCTATATATCAGAAAGACCAGAAATAATCCAGGCCAGGCTGCCTGCTTCCATTAATCAGCAAGCTAAATTCATGTGCAATATCACTACTTTTTATAAGTAGTTGTGTGTGTGTATATATATATATACACACACACACATATATATATATAAAAAAAAAGTACGTAAAGGCAGATATAGTCTTTGGTATTTAGTTCTCAACTTTGCATCATTCAGTGAATGAAGTTAAACTTTTGAAGTTACTACATGTTTGTTAGATACAGCTCCTTCTTAAAAGATTGTAGGAAAACTTACCATCTCTAGTGACATTCTCAGTTTAAGGCACAGAATCAGTTTGGGAGTAAGGTCACATGAACCAAAGGTTTTTGTGTGTTAAAGCTGAAGAGTGAAATTGCTCCTTTCTTCCAAAACATCTGAAGACAATAAACACTGGCCCTGGACATTTAGAGGAGGAAAAAAAAACATAAAAATCAAACCTGTTTTTATTGATTACACTCCTACAAAAGGTAAAGCAGGTCCTGAATTCAGATCTTTGCAGATTAAAATTATTGCCATTGCTTTACTCAATTGTTCGACATAGCTCCTTTTCGAAGAGCAGTTGTGCTCCTACAGTTTCAGTTAAATGTTTTTTGTACATTGAGTTCTAAGAGGCGATTGCATGGAAAGACTGCATTGAGCACACAAGATCAAGCATTCAAATGTTGGAAGCATCAAAAAGGTTAAGTGCTTGAATGTTGGAAGTTCTGAGTACTGGAATAGGGGGACTGAAGGGACTCTTCAGGTAGGACAGGCAGGGGAGACCAGGAGGGGGTGTCACCCTATATGTCAATGACCAGCTGGAGTGCATGGAGCTCCACCTGGACACAGCTGAGGAACCAACTGAAAGCTTATAGGTCAGGATTAAAGGGAGGGCAGAGACAGCAGGGACAGGTGATGTTAGAGTGGGGGGCTGCTACAGGCTACCTAACCAGGAAGACCAAATGAATGAGGCCCTCTACGGACAGATAGGAGCAGCCTCACATTCAAAAGACCTGGTCCTTATGGGGGACTTTATGTTGGAGGGACAACACAGGAGGGCATAAGCAATCAGGAGGTTCCTGGAATGCATTGATGACAACTTTCTTCTCCAAGTTATAGAGGAGCCAAAGAGGAGAGGTACCATGCTGGACCTTGTTCTTACCAACAAGGATGGGCTAGTGGGGAACCTGAAGCTCAAGGGCAGCTTTGCCTGCAGTGACCATGAGATGGTGGTGTTCAAGATCCTTAGGGCAACGAGGAGGGTGCACAGCAAGCTCACTACCCTGGACTTAGCAATCTGCTTGGCTGACAACTATGGGATAAAGCCCTGGAGGGAAGAGGGGTCCAAGAAAGCTAGTTAATGTTCAGACATCACCTTTTCCAAGCTCAGGAGCAATGCATCCCAACAAAGAGGAAGTTAGGCAAAATCACCAGGAGGTCTGCATGGATGAACGAGTCACTACTGGACAAACTCAAACAAAAAGGAAGAGAGGATGGAAGCACAGACAGGAATACAGACAAATTGTCTGAGCAGCCAGGGATCAGGTTGGGAAGGCTAAAGTGGAGCTAAGGTTAGATCTGGCCAGAGACATCAAGGGCAACAAGAAAAAAAGCTTTTAAGGGTACATCAATGATAAAAGAAAGACTAGGAAAAATGTGGGCCCTCTCCAGAAGGAAAAGGGAGACCTGGTCACCTGGGACACGGAAAAGGATGAGGTACCCAATGGCTTTTTTGCCCCAGTCTTCCCTGGCAAGTGCTCTACCCACATTGCCCAAAGCACAGAAGGCAAAGGCAGGAACCGGAACAACAAAGAACCACCCACTGTAGACCAAGTTCAAGACCATCTGAGGAACCTGAAGGTGCACAATTCCATAGGATCTAACAAGATTCATCCACAGGTCCTGAGGGAACTGGTGGCTGAACTTGCTAAGCCACTGCCAATCATATTTGAGAAGTCGTGGCAGTCTGGTGAAGTTCCTGCCAACTGGTAAAGGGGGAACATAACCTCCATTTTTAAATAGAAAAGAAAGACCCTGGGACTACAAGCCAGTCAGTCTCACCTCTGTGCCTGGCAAGATCATGGAGCAGATCACAGAATCACAGAATCTTCTAGGTTGGAAGGGACCTTAAAGATCATCTTGTCCAACCGTCAACCTAACTGACAAAAATAGACACCCACACAACAAACAAGGAGCATCACCATCACTAAACCATGATCCTTCTGGAAAATCTGCTAAGGCATATGGAAACTAAGGAGGTGATCAATGACAGCCAACATGGCTTCACTAAGGGCAAATCATGCCTTACAAGTTTGGTGGCCTTCTATAATGGGGTTACAACATTGGTGGAACACAGAAGAGCAACTGACATCCTCTGCCTGGACTTGTGCAAAGCGTTGGACACTGAACCACATGCCATCTTTGTCTCTAAACTGGTGATGTGGATATGATGGATGGACCACTTAGTGAATAAGGAACTAGCTGGATCGCCACTCTCAAAGAGTTGTGGTCAACAGCTCAATGTCCATGGGGAAACCAGTGCTGAGTAGTGTTCCTCAGGGGTCAGTACTGTGACCAGTGCTGTTTAACATCATTGTTGGTGACATGGACAGTGGGACTGAGTGCACCCTCAGCAAGTTTTCCAATGACATCAAGCTGTGTGATGCGGTTGACACACTGGAAGTGATACCATCCAGAGGGACCTGACTACAAGCTCAAGAGGTGGGCTTGCGTGAAGGTCAAGAAGGCCAAGTGCAAGGAGCTGCACATGTGTCAGGGTGATCCCAAACACAAATGCAAGCTCGGTTGAGAATGGATTGAGAGCAGCCCTGAGGAGAAGACTTGGGGACATGGGTTGATAAGTTCAACATGAGCCAGCAATGTGCGTTGGCAGCCCAGAAAGTCAACTGTATCCTGGGCTGCATCAAGAGACATGTGGCCAGCAGGCTGAGGGAGGTGATTCTGCCTCTACTCTGCTCTGGTGAGACCCCACCTGGAGTACTGCCTCCAGCTCTGGAGTCCTCAGCACAGAAAAGACATAGATGTGTTGGAGCGAGTTCAGAGGAAGGCAACAAAGATGATCATAGGGCTGGAACACCTCTCCTATGAAGACAGGGTTATCTCTCCTGAAATTATTCAGTGTAATTGAAAAATAAGATTAAGCTAACAAAAAATCATTTGCAAACACGAAGCCTATTATCTCCATTTTCTATTATCTCTATAGTCTATTGCAATTGTAACAAGTATAACAACAGCTTTAAACATGTTTCCAGAATTACTCTTTCCCCTTCTCTGATAAAACTAGTTTCAGAAAGACCAATCTTTTTTACTTTATTATGAAAATTGCTACATTACAGTCACTGTTCAAAACAGTATTTTGACATATGGTTTCTTTCCATTTAGGTGCCAATACACAAGACATGATTACTATTTCGAAAATATGATTAGCATTATCTATGGTAGTTTGACACAACTTAAGCCATTATAATGTTCTATAGTCTATTCCTCCCTCCCCCTTTTTTCAGTCAGCCATGGTAAAGAACAGCACCTGCAATACCCCAATTTTTCCATGAGTGTTATTTATATAAATAAAGTTAACCAGAAACCACAGAAGAACACACACACAAAAATCCCCCAGGGAAATTACTTGTTCTCTACATGATCAAAAATGCAACAAGGTTAGCATTTTTCACTTGGACACATAAATTAACAGGCAAAAGTCTCAAAACTGATGCATTGTCAGCTTGTTCAAGATCACATTCCCATTCTCCTGACACATGGGCTTCCAAAGAATGTGTCTGTCCTCAGACCTCAGGGTAATGCAACTGAACACTATAGATTTTGAGTATTTTATTCAGTGCCAAAATTCAAAGCGGTCAATGCCTTTTATTTATTTCATGAACAGAAAGAATGTTGAATGCCTTTGTAATCCCAGTAAACAGGGAAGCCCATAACAGTGTTATTACTTCCACAACATCACATTAGTACTGCATTCAGCAATCCTGTCCAACAAAGATGCCTCAAAACCTTTATAGCCAAACACACTATAGGTTACCCATTATAAATACTAACATATTTCTGTTTTTTAAATAAACAAACAGAATAGCTTAATTCAGGAAGACTGAATGGTTCTGTGGTGCAATTCATTCTTTTTAAATGACTCTGTTGACAAACCAAGAATAATAAAAACAAACCCACTGCTTTAGAAGCCATGCGGTCCAGACTTTCACATGTACTCTATGTAGCTGCCATGCCTTTTTGCAGCATTTTTAACTGAAAAGCAGTAAATAATCTTGCTTTTAGAATAGGAAATTATTTCTTCTTAGCAAGTACTTGACAAACCAAGTCTTTTGCTTCATCACCACTTCATAGCTAGCTTCTGGCTGCAGTTTCCCAATCTTAAAACTGAAAGTTCAGAAGAAACAACTGAATATTTTAATCTGTAACAACACAACTGTAATAGAGTATTTTCTAAGTGCCATTTCAGGGAAGAAAGTGGGTTTTAGTGAAGTTCCACTGAGTAGATTATCCCAGAGAGTCAGGTCGTAAACGATGGTCTAGGTAAGCTTCTCATGTTGAATCTGGTAGTAACATGCCTGAATTAAAACAAAGTTCAGTTTAGCACACATACCAGTTCTCAGCAAGCTGATAAAGCATTGTACACAACTATCTATCCAAGGAAACAAGACTAGGCTTTCTACAAGCAGTGATGATACAGTGACACTCAACACATGAGAATCTTCCGATATGTAAACTAGAAAAAACAACAACAGGAGATTTTAAGTTTTGAATTATGTCCAACTCTTAATGAAGTAAGACAGGGTGTGGGACTCTGAATACTTCCAGAGCTCCCAGCTTGGCCAAGCTAAAGTACATTTTTTCACTCACAAATCTTTCATTGCCCTTAGACAAGAGGACTGAAAAGGGAAAATATTTTCTTACAGGACAAGGATGCAGGGATTAAGTGTTTCAAAAGCACTCAGACTGAAAAGCAAAGGTTTCTGTAATCTGGATAAATACCCTGGCCCGCTGCCTGACAGCTATTCATTCCTTAATGCTGGTTCAAACACACATTGGGTCAGCAATGACCAGAAACTTAATATAAATGTCTCAAACAACACTGCGTTCATGGAAAAGACGACTCTATTAGTACTACACAGATTCTTTGATAAATTTTAACCAACTCAAACCTTCCCTTTTCGCAGCACTATAAAAATAACAGGTACGATAAAACCTCTGCACCCAACTATTTCCAGTTTGCACAGTCAGAAAATACAATCATGTCCACCTAGCAACTCAACTTAAGATTTTTTTTAAAATTTCAGGTTAACAGCCACCCTCCAAAACAACCCCATAAAAAAGCTCCACATAGCTGAATCACAAGACCCACTGGGTCACAAGACCCACTTTTTTGAGCAGCTTTGAGGTACTAAGCCTATTTCCACTATTGAGGTCCTAGTGTACAGTAGGATATTCATCAAAACAGATTATTTCCCTTTTTCCATACTTAAAAAGAGAATACTACTAAAGAGAATATAGGGAGTGATACAGTAAAAAGACTTTAATTTATTTTTTTTTTTGCAAAGTTGAATTCCTGAAGAATCTTGATGTAATGTTAGACTTAAAACATTACTGGAATGGCTAACCTCCAAAGCAGCACTTCATTCCAATTTTTGTAAAGGAAATAACGTTTGTTACGTTGCAGGTGAATGACAAGCTACCAGTGAGCATTCACAACAGTTAACAGCAACCAATACTACATTTGAATAAATACATTTGCACATCGCACCATTTTATTAGCAGCACCTTAGGTTATCCTAAGCTCTAAGTTTCCTTGCTCACCCTAGCTAGAAACTTCAATAAAAACGTCCAAGTAGTTACAAACTAATGTTCATACAATTGTCCTAACCTGAGCATCATTATTCAAAGCTGATTAATTTCCAAAGAAAGCTTTAATAGCCCTAAAAAAAATATTCATACCTTCAAGGTAGTGAACATGATGCCTTGCTCCCCATGCTGCAGATAAGGATCCATCAGGTCCTCAATTAAGTGCACCTCAGACCCCAAATTCCTTATCCTGTCACATGGAGGAGAGAAAGAGAATAGGTGCAAAAGATACCATTATAATGTTTTTACTTTTTGTACACGGTGTTATGCAAAACCCATGTTTTTCCCTAACCTCATTCGGAAGTCACAGCCATTTCACAGTTAACTATTCAAAATTTTTTCAGGCCAAAGCAAACAGGGAAAACAAAAAATTTACTAAGTTACAAAAAGCTAGCACATAGTTCTGTAAGGAGAAATAGGAGTGCTTAATACAGTTAAAAGTATAACTCATGCTGCCTATGCTCAGCTTGTAACTAATGCCACTCTTGGTGCCTACCTGGCTCGTAGCACCACATAGAGAAAAACAGGAAATAAGTCATCCATGGACCACAGAAAATCTTCCTGAAGAGTCTCAAGAACATTCTGAGAGATCTCTTCAAAAGTCTGCTGGATCACCTTCAACTTGTCAGCTGGGGTAAATGTGGTGCTGTTTGGAGAGCAAAACAGGATAACAATAAGAAGTTCCATAGAATCATAGAATCATTCTGCATCTAAATCAGGAAGACAATTTGCTAGTTAGCATGTTCCCTTGCCCACGTTCATTCACACCACAACAGCCATGGCTGCCAACGCTGCATAGTACCCCAGGCTATAATTACTGGATCAAGGTACAGTACTGCAAGTGAGAGTATCTTCACAGTTTTAAGATGTTTTAACATGGTAAAGGTGTGAAATTCCCTTCTAAAACCCTTTTAATTTCTACTTAGATCCCTACTGCAGAATTCCTTATGTCAGCTAACAGATACAGAAAAGCTCCCCATACACAGGTCACTTCCGCATAATCGTTTAGAAATTCACATGTATATTTGATTAGGCATCCTCATGCTTTTGATTCTTAATGGTCTCTTATGGACACATCTTTGTCACATTTATGAGGCTATATTTCATTCCTCATTGGGAGAATTTGCTAACAATTTTAATAGGAATTCTGAAACTTCTTGGTGACCTCTTACAAAGGAGAACAAAGAAAAGGTGAAAGGTAAAAGATCACAACTGAGTAAATTAGATACTACTAGAGCAGGAACAGTAAAACACTCCAAAACAGAATTCAGAGAATTACCTGATTTGCTGTAAACATTCAACTGCAGAGGCAAAGCAGGCATCTTTTGTATTTGATGATACCTGTGTAATCATAAGATTTATCATGCAGGTTTAACAGCTCCACTACTCAGCAGCAGCAGCGTATCATGCAACACTGGCATAAAAGAATTTTTTTTCCAGTTTTTCAGTGCAAAGAAAGGGATATGTGCTTAGATGCTAAAGTCGTCCAGGAAATCTGCCTATGTATGATTTGTACGAGTTTCATTTAAAATTCAGAAAAGCCTATACTGAATTCCTTGGTGTGTTATGAGAATCAGTGACAGTATTGGCTATCTTCCAGGTCAAGTAAGGCTGAGAAACATTAAATCTTAATGGTTAACGATCAAGACTGAAAGGGTTGAAACCTATAAAAGTTATCATAGTGAATAATCAGAGACTGAAGTTTGGAGCAAACAGAAAAGAACAAATATAAATCTTAGCTCTTAATACGCAACTGAGCCTAAGTCATTCTGAATGCAGGCAGAGAACGGATCAACCCACAAAAGTGAGGAAACTGGACAGAGGAGAGAAGCAGATAAACATGATGTCTTGGCTAAAAACATCCTGTTTAATTGAAGGAATGACCCAGAAAATAAGGTAAATGGCTGCAGAGAGCATCATATACTGAATAATTCAGAGAAGACATATGCCACATAGTACTTCACAGTGGAGTGGCTCTACCCTATAACCAAAAAAAAAGTCAGAAGTGTAAAGGACTCAGAGCTGTTAAGAATTTTGCCCAGTACCTGGAAATACAGCAGATCTTAAGTAACTCAAGAAACATGTTACTGCTGGATTTTGTAACATTTAAAGTCTGAGTGGAGGTTTGTATTATGTGAATCATTTCCATCTTCAACTTCATGATTAAGGGAAAAAGGGAACCTGTCTTGCTGGGAACTCATGACCCCAGAGGTGGGGCTCAGCAGCAGCTTTGGTTATTATAAACTTGTAACACTCAATCTCTATCAAAGCATATCAGCTTGTCCCTGTGCAGCAACTACTGTGATGAAGCCCACACTTCCGATTATTACAGGCTTTGCACAAGCCACAGTTATAAGCAGGGAAGATGTCATCTGAAGGCAGGAGTATTTAACTGACTATAAGAAATAGAAAATTTCAAAAAAAGTATACTGATTTATAAACAGACATGATTTAAAGTATACTGAAAACATTCAAAATGTTCAAAGTTATGATTATTAAACCACTCTTACCAGAGCACAGAGATTGAGTAATACACTATTACCATTTAAGACCAGTGTTCAGCCACTTTCAGCAAAATAATGATTAAGAATAAAAACTATACAATTCTTCTCCTAATCAGAAAGCCTTTTAAGCAATCAGTTTGAAATTTTCCTTGGTATACTTTTATTCTCACACTGCCATAACTGGAGACCAATTAAATGCCTTCCTGAATTAGAGTTCATTACAAAGTAAGACAGTAAGTGACAAAGCTGAACCGGACAGCTATTGTAAGAAATCACTAATGTAGCTTTTAAGTAGCAGACAAATTTTAAAGAAACAAGATAGCACAGCATCTCTTCAGCAAAACACCTGGTCAAAAATTCTTTAACTGCTTCTTTATGATTTCAGCTTCTTGCAAGAAGCACTGGGCAGAGCATACTGTTACGTGAAGGCCCAACAAACATACCTTTCTATTCTCTCCAAGGATGGATACAGTTCCTGGCCAAAATTTCCTGCAAGAAACCCAACATAGTCTATTGAGACATCACAGTCTTCACTTCACTTCCGTAAGGTGAAAAATGCTTTATTCATGTTCTTCTATGAGAAAGAGCAGCTTTTTCTACAGGATCAACTACATTTAGCACAAATAGCTGGAAAATAGCCTATTTTGAAATGCCCTGCTCTGTTTTTTGCAGTGATGCCAATCTTTTTTTCCTCTGCCCTCCTTCCCCTTTTTTGGAAGGGAAAGGTTGTGATTCACTCTCTCAGCCATACGAACTAGCTTGAAGATATGTTTAGATGCATTTTAATCAAAGAAAAGCACTTTAGACAATAGGTTTTTTTAGATGCTTTATCTAATTACATGTCATAATCTTTTTCTAAGCTCTGTTTTATCACTGAAGCATACTCACGCTTGCACTCCAAGAAAACTTAGAAGAGCCATGTCAGTTTGTTTGTTCAGACGTAAAACACATTCCCAGTAAATATCTTCCTCACGCTCATTGTCTAAGGCATACAACATAAATAGAGGAGGATAGAGTCGTGGCAGTAACACAGGGAGCAGCAAGCCAAAACTGGTTACCACGTAGCTATTTAAACAACAAAAAAAAAAGGGTGGTTTGAATAGGAAGACATTAATGCATTTTAAAAACTTAACTGTCTATAAAAATTGAGTAAAAAAAGAAGCCATTGGAACAACAACTGGAACGTTATTGAATAGAATTTTCATTTAGTATGAGCCTATTCTATGAGGGATAAGAATAATAAAATAAGTACAAATCCATCAAATTGTATCTGTGCTAAGAAATATTTAGGAGTAATTTTCCTTTACAATCCACATAGAGGTGGGTTTGAGGCAGAGGCAGTGGCTGGTGCAGGTTTTTTGTGGTCTGTGTGTTTTAGACAGAACATTAACCTTTCTTCCTTGTACAATGTAAAAGCTGAATACTGTACTATATTTTAGTTCAAGTTTTACTTGTATCTTCATGCTAATCATTTAGGCCCCATTCTGAGCTACTCTGCTGACAGCTGAACTTTATCTTCAAAGCACAAGCTAGAAAATAGGCTAAAACCCATGAAGTTATCCAACTGAGCTCCACACACTCCAGGCTTCATAAAATCAGCAGTTGCTTGGCATCAAGCTGTAACTCTAATAGGGAAAGCTGAACTCAAGGCGCCTCCTAATACCATCTGGACAAGTCACTGGAGCCTGCCTCAGAAGGCTCTCTCCACTGATCTCTTCCTTGTTTTGATACACTCAACACTGCTGTGGCCAGGACAACAATGGAATTGAGGGTGAGCTCCATGTGATGCAGTGTATATGCACTGGACCTGCATTACCCCTGTGCTCATAACCCAAACAGTTTTCTGAAGCCCAGGCCCAAGCCAAAACCTGTTTACCCACAACAGACAAAAGTAAATTTGAGCTTAAGTAAAGAATCATTACATGGAACAGGGATGAAATGCTTATTGCAACCACCACATGGCACTTTGCTTACCAGAATCTGTCATCAGAACCAAAGGCAAAAAAAAAATAAATGTGCTTATATCCATCAGTTAAACATATGTTTATCTTTCATACCCCACCTAAGAAAAAAAACTGTGACCAGAAATACAATGAAGCCTTCCTTAGTTCAGTTTTTTCCCTTTATGTACCCCGGCTCAGGAGATTCTGATCTGGAGTCACATTTCCCACTGCAAAATGATCGCCTTCCCTTTGTCTCAGTTGCTAGAAATGGAATTGTGCTGCCCTCTTCCGGAAGATCAGGAAACAGGAACCTAAATGGCAATACACATAATAACAACGTATGATTTGATTTTACACAGTTTTTACAAACCACAGCATTAGAAGGCAAGACTGGAGAGGAAATGAAAGTCAGCTGAAATAACATATGATGGACTAAGACAGCATAGCTAACAGACGTACAGTACCATCTACCTGAAAAAAACCTTATGAAGGCCAATCCCTCCGGTGCCAAAGATACATTTCCTACCTTGACATACCCATTCCCTCCAGGCAAGGCTTCTAATGGCTAATAATTTGAAGTATTTTTGCTTTCAGATTGGCATGACTCAAAGCTGTAATTGCTCTCAAGAATCTTATCAAATACTTCATAGGAAAATTGCTCATTTGTGTTGGTAAGAACTTCAGTGGAATACACTGCAAGTCCCTGTCATGACCATTCCTCTATACCTTTTGTACACCAGTTTTTCACAGCATGGATACCCAAAGACACCAAATTGGAAATCAACATTAAAGGGGAGCTTCCTACAGCCATATTTTAAAATACAATGTAAGATGTAATACACTGTGGTGAAGATTTTAATTTTTCTATTTTGACAGAGTATTTAAGGCTCCTTAAAAAGGTTAAGGAAATAAAAGCAATCCCCAAAACAGAGTAAAGATACTGGCACACTTGAACTGCATAAATATTTGACAGTTTCAGTAGATGAGACATCTGTAATTAATCCAGCAGTAGTTTGAACTTGAAAATTAGAGTCTCATTACCTAACCAGCTGGAAGATGCGTTTGAGGTAGGACTTTATTTCTCTTACAGCCTCCTGCAGTAACCGTCGATTAGCTCCTACTCCAACATAGGTCATTCTGTAGACAGCTACTAGTGTTTCCACCAACTTGCCCAATGGATGGAGAGGAGTATCACAAGCCTGAAGTGAAAGAGATTAACTGGCCAGTCAGATAGGTCAATACTAGACAAAAAAAAAAAAAGGAATTCAAGAAAGACGAGTCAGAGATCCAACAAGAGGCTTTGAAAAGAATATTACATATACAACAGAAAGTGAGCTATATTAACAAATTGCCATTTGGATTATAAAATATATGTATTGGCTGAACACAGCTCAGAGACAAGAACTTGTGCTCCTATTTAGACACGTCATCAGTCTGGTACTATTAACATTAGTAAGCATTTCAAGATACTTTACTGTAATCCAAGGTGTAAGAAATAAAACAGTAACTAAGCAGAAACTGACTTTAAGGCAGTATCCATTAGGTATATAATGATTTTAGTCTTAGCTGTGGATTTTAATTCAATAAAGTATAAAGTTATGAGCAAATATGAATGATTATAACATGGCTGACAAGAATGCAAATATGGAAGGAATTAAGGAAAGCTATTATAAAGCGAGGTTGATATAATTCCTTACCAACAAGCTATGTGAGCATTTGAGAGTCACAATACCTTTATCAAATATTTTTTTATATTTTCATATTTTTCCAGGGTGAAGGCACCAATGTGTTGTGGAATGAACTCCAAACTTTCCAGTGTCTGAGTATGTGAGCGGCTCAGTAATTCTGGACTGCAGTTATAAAAAGGACAAAGACATTGTACAGATTATTTATTAGACATACAGTATGAAAAAACGTTGACAATAACAAATGAATTAATTCTAGACATCAGTATGTCCCCAAAAGGGCTTATAATGCAGACTACTAAGAATTCTGACTTTGTTTAGGATTTTCTGTTGTTGTTTTTTATCTGAACTTTTACAGTTCGAGCTTCTGTTCCAGAGTAGAGTGAGATTCCAGGTTATTTCTCAATATTTTCTTCATCTTGCTGACCCCGTTCTCCAGGAACCAACCTGTCTCTGTGTTGCCGTCGCTTGGTGGTCAGAGCCACTGCAATGTTGTCCCAAGCCTTCCATCTGTCCCCCTGGCCTGGGGTTTCACAACCAAGCTGGTTCCAGCATTCTTCAAATACTGCTTTCCATTTCTCATCGGGAGGCACTGCCAGGATCCCAAGTTTCCGCCTAATAAAATAACCCGTTAGTCAAAAATCAAACAGTCATGAAACAACAGATTAAGCTCTGAAAACACTGATGGCTTATCTCATACTATTTTACCAAAAGTTGATATGCTTAATAGCCTCTACTGTGAATCAAGTTTATCACTAAGAATAAACATAGAACCTACTATTTTATCAATGCCTTGACTTTCAAAACCTTTTAAAAAGAACTTAGAAGTTATAATTAAATTCTTTTTCCTTGCTAACTAACATACAGTAATCCATGTAAAATATTATGATGCTACAAGATAAAATGTTTTAAATACCTACATGTGGTAACAACTATGAACCTTATTGCATTACAAGTCAGTCTTGTAGTCTTTCAATGATTTGTTTAAACACAAAAAGAACTGGTCTGATTTCCAAGAAAATGGGACATAATACACTTAACTGAGCTTATCTTCACCACTGGTATTCATTCAGAAGGCTCAGGACACATTCACATAGCAAAAACATAGTGCAAAAAAGTCCCAAATATTTCACTCTCCTGGAATGTATAAATAGCATAGCTACACAGATAAATACCAAGAATGGATATATAGCTTCTGCCCCTGAAGTAGTAACTATCTATGATGTTGCATGCCATGTTCGGGATGTGCTGGTAGAGAGTAAAACCAGCTCAGACATCTTTTCACTGACAGCCAATGCTCAGGGATCCCCTATAGCCAAAAGGAAAACCGAGAACTGTTTTTCTCCATGTATATGTACAGATATCTTGGACATATAATGACATTTAGGGCTTAGAAAAGCTTTCATAAAGCAAATAAATGCTGTCCAGGGTTTACAGTCCTATCGTGCTTTAAATCAAGTATCAGAAATCATCAGACCTTTCATTAATATTTTCCCACCACATCTGAGATGAGAACTAGCAAACACCGGTATTTCCTCATGCTTCCAGTTTCACAAAGCACAAAAAGTAGGCTCTAAGCCTTTTCACAAATTATACTGGAAGATTTTCAACTTCAAGGGAGCCTGAAAAGGGTAGATGAAACCTTTATTTCACAAGCAATCTTCACAAATACGTACATACATTTATTCATAGGCTCCCTACTGGGGTAAAAAGCAGAGAGCTGCTAAGGTTGCAAGTGTTCAGTTCAGCAGGGAGGCCTGCTTAACTTTGCATCCTGTTGTAGGTGTCAGCACTGTCAAAAGAAATTACCAGTGAATGCTTCAGGAAGCATACTGAGAAGTATCCTAGGTAAAAACACCGGAGTTGCGTTTCCCATTTTAATCTAAAATTTGAGACAGTATGCTTCAAAGATATCGAATCCTGTACAACAATTACTACTATCGCAAACCAGTATATAGTGCTACCAAATACTGAAATGTTACCAACTCTTTAAATTTACTTAAGTTTCTCAAAGTTATCTCAATTAGGACTTCTCGGGGAAAAAAAAAAAACATGTTTAAGTAAGCAAACTGACCCAATGCATCTGCTATAAGTAGGCTTATATGTGTACTTTTCAAAATCATCTTTGCTAAGGTATTAAAATGCTCTCTTTTGCAGTTCAGCAGATTTCTCTACTATTTGCTTATGCATTGTTTGGAAGAGTTGTGGTAAGTAGCTAATTCTGCCCAAAGGTATTCCCAATGGCATTATTAAATGACACATTAAATGAATTAACTTACCAATAACTGCCAGAAGGCAGAGAGGTCTGCGACTGACCTGATCACTCAAATGTAACTCAGTCTTTCTCAGTACCTCAAAAGTCATCAGCAGCTGAGAACTCAGGTTCTAACAGTCAGGTCATACATAAGAAAAGTCCTGAGACTGCTACAGGACAGTAGCAGCAGATGGCTATTCTGTAATTTCATGCTGTTACTCATGCATTCAAGTAGTAATTAAAGCAATAACAGCTAAAAGAAGGTTTTTATCTTAATTTGTTTCCTAAGCAGGAAGGTAGAGGAATGAAAGAGGAAAAGTATTTTCAAAATCTCACCATTTCTTTGGAAAAAATATTTTAACTGGCCTTTGAAAAAAGACAATAGTTATGTTCCAAAGTACTACTGAACCATTTGAGAATTTATTTCTTATTCAACACTCACAATGCTTTAGGTTTGTCCTTCTCATTCTCATACAAGCTAGGTTTGAAGTAGGTTCCTGTGATTTTTATTCCAGATCCCCACTCTCCACTGAAGAGACCTTCAATATAATCTCCATTTGGCAAGGTCAGTGTTCCCTTGAGAGAAGATAATAAAAATTTTAACTGAAATCCATTGAGAAACAAATTACAAGGAAAGAGACTCTTTTTTTAGATGGTGACAGTTTACAAGAGACAACTTTAATGCCAACCTTTCCACTCAGAGTCCAGTTATCTGAAAATTCCCCTTCATAGACTGTATCATCCTCAGAAAGCAGAATCCCAGTCCCCTGTACAGAGAATCACAAAGAACACAAAGCATTAACTGTAACAAAGACCACAGATCTAAAGATATACTGAAAGACCCATTACTAATTCTTAGCAAATAATAATTATTTTAAAAGCAGTTTCTGACGTAGTCCTGGGTGAAACAGAGCAGGGATTATACAGACTATAGCACAGACTGTGGTGTTCAACTCACCATCATTTTGTTGGTGCTGAAGGCTCCTTCATAATATAGTCCAAACTGAGTCACCACAACACCATTGCCTTGGCAAAGATCATCTTGCCACATTCCCATATACTTTTCTCCTCTGAAGAAAAATTAAATAGGAAGAATACAGTCCAAGTAGTATGTTTATATCTTTTCTTTGGCTTTGCTGCGATACTTGACCATTACAGAAGCCATTAGAAAAGAGCCATACAGCACTTGCTTTGGGTCTGTCAATCTAGTTTCACTACCTTCTCGGAAATAAAGAATTTTTGATAAA
Source organism: Gallinago undulata (assembly GCA_026546715.1). Taxonomy (NCBI): domain Eukaryota; kingdom Metazoa; phylum Chordata; class Aves; order Charadriiformes; family Scolopacidae; genus Gallinago; species Gallinago undulata. The sequence goes on from JAOTQQ010000079.1 coordinate 29,035,761, forward strand.
AATAAACCATAATGAACTTTCTTTCACAATTCATGTTAGAAATTGGCCATGTCCAAGCAAACTGTTCCTGGTGATCTTGAACAATGCCGAAGCCTAGTTAAGCCCAATTCCTATCCAGAGGAACTTGAGCAGTAGCTACAGCATATAAGAAACAAGGAAACTTGTTAGCTGATCTGAAACAGCTTTATTTAAGATGTAAGTTGCACATGCACAGGGCATCTACCTGATGAATTTAACAGTTTAGGGAAGATACAAGAAGCTTAGTTTACTTTTTTTTTTTGCCAAAGCTTTTGATTTCTTTACCTAAACTCAGATGACTGAAATTGCGAGGATAGTAAATGAAAGAAACCAAGCTGTTTTGGGGGATAGGAGGGAGATCTACAAAGTCATATACAACATTTTGCAAATATTAAAGTGCAAAAATTGTAAGGAAACGGATCGTGTTGTTGAAAATTTCTGGATAACAGATGAACAAAGTTCATGCCATAAAACCCCCATTATTAGACAATTAAAGATTTCTCACAATTAAACATCAGCCTCTTTCAGACTTCTATTTAAAATACTTTTTTGTGAGTTTAAGTCCACAAGGTCAGGCTAGAGTGTTTGAAATTAAGTGCAAATCCCCAAAATTTTGAACATTTTCTAGCTGTGCTGAATAACATTTTCACCATACAAGTAATAAAAATTCCCTTTAACTCTTCAAGGATGTTTTTGTTTTCTTTTAAAGGGAAACTAGTGATTGATTTACTGGAACTCTGCTTAGTACACAGCATTTTCCTTCTAGTACTTAAGAGAAATTATGGTCATAGTAAAGAGAGCAAGCCTAGCCATTAATCTAAATTCAGGGTTATCCTCCCCCTTATTGGACCTGTAACCTAGCAGGATGATCAGCTGATTCATCATGCCAGCTACAGGAGTCTCTGCTGGGTGAAGCATCCTTGAAGAGACAGATGCAGTGTACTCAGTTACCAGGATGGAAACATAACAGGGTGAAGTCCCACTTGATCAAATGACTGGTTTGCAAATAATGATAGCATGTCTGCAGCTATTCCCTATTTGTCTGGGCTGAAGAGTAAGAAGTGAAGAAAACGAATCCTTAGGGCACAAACATATGCACACATCCTTCCCTAAGGCCAGAAAGAAAACTACCAAGTGAGGGCAGCTCACTTGTATCCCTGGATACGGGAGGTAACATAGTGACAAAGGATGAGGAGAAGGCTGAGGTACTGAATGCCTTCTTTGCCTCAGTCTTTAGCAGTG
>JAOTQQ010000079.1:29037120-29140462 GCA_026546715.1 Gallinago undulata
CTGAGAGGGTTATCAGACATTGGAATGGGCTGCCCAGGGAGGTGGTTGAGGCACCATCCCTGGAGGTATTCAAGAGAGAGTTAACATGGTGCTCGGGGACATGCATTAGTGTTGGCTGGTGTTCTGTGTGGTGTGGGTGGTTGTGGGGTTTTTTTTGTTTTGTTTGGTTTTTTTTTAATTTTTTTTTTTTTAAATTGGTTGGACTAGATGATCTTAAAAGGTCCCTTCCAACCTAGGTGATTCTGTGAAACTAATGAAATCAGATTCTGAGTAACTCTGGAATAAAAAGCCAATGTCACACATCCTCCCCCTCCATGAACTACCACTGCATTTACAAACACTGGAAGTGAGAGGATCTGTGAGGAGAGCAGCCATCTCTTTAGTTTGTCCTAGGTAAGTACTAAAGTATGTGGAAACATCTGGACACTAGAGTATAAGAACAACTACCACCACCAAGCAAGACAAGATGCAAAAGTGATATCTGGAAATACCTAGAGATGCTACAATAGCTCTGTTTCAGAAAAATAACCACATATACATTCCCACACATCCCCTTCCTCTCCAGGCATTTTTTCTATTTTTTTTTTTTTTTTAAGTGGGATTTCTGTTCAGTTAAACCAAAACCAGTTTTCTTGGCCTCTTGACGAAAGCCTTCTCTTTCAGGAAAAAACAGCATTAAACCAGGGACTGAAAAAACAGACTACTGCGATCTGTGCTCAGACTGTATTTCCTTAGTGCATGTATTTAGCATAGTTCTGTTTCCGTGACTATCATTCCACTAGTCTGCCATGAGAGAAAGCATCTTCCCTCTGCTGCGTTTACAAAATAAGTCAATGGAAAACCTGAGCACTAGCTGAAATTTACCTAGTCCTTTTTATCTGATCACTGAACAACAGTCTCATAGGCCTGAGATGAAAGTATACTCCCCACATGACATCCATAAAACTTTCAGCGCTCACACAACAAGATACCTCAATAAGATCCCATATTCAGTACTAGTTTTCAGGCAGGAGGTATAATAGGAAAGCAAGGCAGAAAAAACAAAGCAAAACAAAAAGCCCCACATTTACACCAGAAGCAGCACCAAAAAGCAGTCTCTAGGCCCAGTTCTTTATATTATCAGCCCAGGAAGCCTGGTGTAAAGAAGAAAAAAAAAAAGTCATGCACTATTATTGCTACCAACAGATCAAATCCTTTCCTACTCTTTTTGCTATTTTATGTCATACCAGTGTTTAAGGATTTGTGAAACTGAAGCATTACCTTGTGATATCGTCAAAAACTCCATAACCACTCTTCTTATCCATTGTCCACTGTCCAATGAACATACTGGGAGAAGAAGAGGTTAGCTTCCCACTGCGTAGCAGACCATGCCCATGACGCATGTTATCCTGAAAACACCCTTCATACACCTCACCAGTAGCATAGCTATAATGAAAAAGAGAGTAAAAAAGATTCCTATAAACAACTTTTCTGTTGTGGGCTTGGGGTGGGGTTGTTTTTTTGGTTGGTTTTGAGGTTTTGGGTCGTTGTTTCGTTAGGTGTGGGTTTGGTTTTTTTCTTTCCCCAGAGCAGATCAACCACCCTCTTTTTTTCCTTCTAGGAATTACAACATTACAGCCACAACAAGCAGGAACTATAGTAAAAGTATATCTGGGACAAAAGTGAGCCTTTAATACTAAAGTCTTTTGATTCTTTGTTTTTTTAAAGCCACTCTCTCCCCAACAAACAAGGCCATTAGACATTACATTTATCTCTCAGAAGAAAGAATCCCTGATTATTGAAAGGTGTTAGCAGCATTGGAATACATAGTAAAAACAGAACACTGTACAAATACGCATTGTGAGCAATTCACCAAAAGCAAAACAGTAAATAAGCAATGTTAATTACAAGTCTAAAGTGTAACAAGCAAGCTACATACAGAGGCTCAGTAAGCAATATGCAAGAGTATCAGCCCTGCTCTCCCTTCTGCAATGACAGCAACACAAATGCTACCTTACCTGTAGACTCCATGCCCACACATTTTGCCTTCCTTCCAGTACCCCACATAATGGTCATCCTTATTCAATGCTTTGTTTGGCACTCTGTATTCACCATACCTGTCAATGCACAGAAACGGAACACAAGCAGCTATAATGCTAATACATTTTATTAAAAAAGCAGATACATATCACAGACCCATTCTAAAATCAAAATGCTCTATATTATGCGCATCTCTTCAACTACAGCAATTACAGATTTTTTTAAATTATTATTCTTTTAAAGAGAAAGCAGGAATTCCAGCATCACTAGGTCAATTTAGTCCTGTTTGATTTGTCCTGTCAATTTGTCCTGTTTGATTGTGGCACGTTGTTAAGTCTTCCCCTCTCTACCACACTGTTGCATTTTTTCTCAGCTTTGTAAAGGCCACAAGTCCTCTCACATCCTAAGACTGCTTCTACCTTTGTTGTCTTCTTTAGGTCTTGATAATTCAAGCACACCTTTATTCCAGGGAAAGATGAGAACATAGATTGCTACAGAGAACATTTTTTAAAGAGATGCTCAAACACAGTTACAGTATGCCTGAAAAGAACAAGACACACAGCTATTTATTGATTTCTAATCTTCCGAAGAGATAAAAATCCAGTTATGGAGGTTTTTCTGATAGTACGTCTACCCCAACAAGACATTACTATTGTTAAAGTGTTGAGACTACAGCATACATGCTGAAATAAAAATATATGCATTTGATAATTCTAGCAATTACAGCTAAATACCAATCCATTTATTTCTGGTGAGGATTTGTTTGCAGTATTTCCATCTCCAACAACCCCAAAAGCACCAGGGTTAGTTACACTTATTACTATTTGTAAATAACGAAAGGTCTAATCTGGTTTTACAGTTTGACATTATACCAGTAGCTAAGGAGCATTTTAAGAAGTTGTCTGCAGGCAGACGACATTTCAATTTCCCCTCCAACTCAATACTTCAAAGAATGCATCTGAAAACCAACAGAACTCCTCATAATTTTACCCTGCCCAGTTACAGACATATCTGCTCACAATATTCATATAAAAATGCCTTTGGAAAAAAATTGACCTCCTAACCTTAATAGTGCCCAAAGCAGATTCTTAGCAATGAAATCCATAGATTAATTCAAAGTTGTGTAATGAATTGCTAAGTTACTTTCAAGTGGTCTTATTTGTTTCACCAGATAACTTGATAATACCTAGGACTTCCAATCATCCGATTTTCAAACTCCTCTGTACTAGTTATCTTAATCATCAGGATCACCGTCTCAGTAGTTTTGTTTTCATCACCCAAAACCTGAAGTTGCAAGTCAAGATATTGTTGTCTCCCTCCTGAATTATTAAGCCTTTGCCCTACCAGAAATACAGCAACAGCAAGGAAACCATTAGAGAAGATGTATGAAAGGCATTACATTTTCTAGAATAAAAGAACAATACCAGAACTTTTGAAAGAACATTGCAATAGAAAACATTGATAGTTAGAGCAGAAAGTTGACTGCAGACTTTTCAACTGGCTTCCTCTGTTTAAGAGTTTACACCCACCCACCCTTTCTCCTCAGTTGTTTTACCATTTTCCTTTCTCCACCCTCCAGCTGATTACCCCAATTACTTCCAGTTTTTATGAAAGAGGAAGTTTTTAATCACACAGCTACAGAGTCTATTGTGGAGGCAACCAGCATACCTCTGGATAAATGACCAATTATCTATGTATCAACCTATATCTATATCTTGTTAACACACACAACCCTGAGTCAGTAAGATTCACTGCAATACCTGTAATTAAAAGGTTTTTGCTCTTGTCTCTTAGAACAAAAGGTATTTCTTGCCCTCTGGCTCCACAAGTAGTGAAAGGATCTTACCCATCCTCCAGCCCAGTCCGGAAAGTCCCAGAGTACATTCTTCCATCTGCCCACTTTAGGATCCCTCTGGAAAAAATACAAAGCCGTACATGTATATAAGATAATCAGTTCACTTTGCACTTCCCAAACACCTTCTGTGAGCGAGCCTACTCTTTGAGACAGCAGCCACTTCATTTTGTTTTCAACTGTTACATTCAAATGCTTTTACCTGCCATGAGGTTTTCCCGAAAGCCATCTCCCATCATAAACAGCATCCTTAAATCGAGGGTCTTTATAGAATGTGTATTTGGCACTGCGAGAAATAGGAGGTTCCTGTCTTGGCACATTCCCACCAGCTCCGTACAGAATTAAGTCAGAAGTCCCTTTAAGGGCCTGATCCACTGCTTGGCTTATTGCCCTCAGCCACTTGGTCTGAAACAGAAAGTGTTTCATCACAAAGTTTAGCTAGTATCTGTCTTTGCATTGAATCTCACCTTTACAGCAATTACAATTATTTCCTTTGTGTTCCTCAGTACAACATTGTAAACTGGAGCACTGCTACAGTCAGGCATGGCGTACTGTTAACCTGCGTACCAAGCTGTAGGAAGATTTCATTCTTGGCGAACATCGAAGGCTATGCTTCTCCCTATTTGGTTTCATAGTAGGAGATAAAAATTCATTCATATCACTGAAGCCATGCAAAATTTGTAGATATGCCTACCTTTTCCTGTGGTGTTGAAGAAACAAGAACAAACTGTTCTTCTGGTGTTGTAATCTTCAATCCATTCCTACATAAGGGGAAAAAAGTATTTTAATCTAGTAAAATTTCAACCTGAAGAAGGCAAGGCTTAGAGCATGAATATTCTATCTTCCCTCCCCAACCCAGCTACCATTCACTTTAAGTCAGCAGTGAAAAGAAGCACTAGGAACAACTACTCACTTTCCTCTGGACTACCTTATTCTTTCTGATGCTAATACAACTTATTTTTAAGACAGAAATACAGTAAGTTTTCCAAAACAAGAAAGAGGGATAGACATAATCGCATCTAGCCTCACTCCTAGTTTACAATAATCTGTTACAAAATGCTCATCCTCCCTCCCAAGATATCTGACCATTTCAGCATCACAAGCAAGAATACTCACACATTACCAGCTTCTTCTGAAAGAGCTTCTACCCACAGTGTAGACAAGGGAAAAATATGGTGCGTTGAAAACTGTAGGCAAGGAGAAGGGAAACTTCACTGTGTACTGATCCATTACCCCTGCCCCATGCTCTTTCTGAACAGTTTTTTTTTCCTTTCTTTGAGGACTAGGGAAAACTGAGCATTACAGGCTCCTTATATGCACCTTAGTCTAAGAAACAGTCAACAGAAACCATGCCAACCACAGTGCAACAGCAATTAAACACTAAAAAATCAACGAACCAAAAAGTACATAATTTCAAATTTATTTGTAAGCATGAAAAAAAATGTAATTTTTAAATGTTCAAGGAACATTGCAGTGAATGGTGCAAAAAACTTATCTTCACTATATAAGAAGTAGGTCATGTTTCAAGTACAGAAAAGGTTTTGTTCCCAGATACAAGCTGGCTTACCTGAGCATGTACCAGAGCATCATTAAAGAGGATGAACCAGTTTACAGAGAATCTTCCAGCATGCTGTAGGGACAACCCCCGATTGCTGCTTTCACAGATTAAACGACGCTCTGGCTTCCGCAAGGAATCCTACAGGAAGAGTTAAAAACAAAATTACAGCAGCTTACTTCTCACTGTGTGCGACTTAAGGTCAGTGCTATTTGTCTTTAATATTAAAAGCCCAGTCTTTCTGAAGAGTACTACTACAACAACACAAATTAGAAAATTGTAAGTGCAATGGAGACAGCATCACGAGTAACAGATAAGAGTATAAGGCTAAAAGCAAGAGACTCAAGCTGGTAACAGACTGAGAACTGTCATTATACCGTCATTTTCCCAGGAAAGGTCTTCCAGAAGCCAAGAGTGTATTCTGCTTCTTTCCTTTTTCTGTTAAGATGGACCGCAAGGCTCTCATAACAAGAACTACAATCCTGTAGCTTCTGGTATTCTGGAGATGCCTATAGGGCACAAGGTAAGACAAACCTAAGCACGCTTCTGAACACCTGTGCCAACAACATTAACGAAGCTGCAATGCAGTGGGCTCATTTTATTAAATCAGCACCAAATGCATGACAGTTGGCCTGGTTAACAGTGAAGGCTAAGTTTTCTTGGTCACGTGTTCTCTTGGCCTGCTGGGAGTTTTTCAAATCATGAAAAGTTCGATGAATGTTAAGAGGAGAATGATGAATATACAGTTAGATGATCTACCTTCTTGCATATTAACAGACTGCAGCAAAAGTAGTGCTAATAATTGCAGGAGTAATACTTTAAATTACTGTATTGCAATAAACATACAAGTAGTTATTGTTCCTGTTTGCATTCTTTTGAAATAAAAGATGACTAATTATTAAATCTAAATGGGTGGTAAAAGTCTACCTAATATATATGTAGTATCTTTAGTAGAGTATTACAGCCAAGGATAGCTACAGTAATGATGCCAGATGGAACTGAAAAGCAACAGGCATATTTTGCAATTAAGCACTCGGGCACACAAACAAGTTCTGGCAGGGTAACAAGTTTCTACCTGTCACGTGATCTGCGCAGTTATGGAGTAAGATTGCGCAAATAGATGTGCATGTATTTGCTGCAGGGAAGATCAAGTCCAAGGTAGTTTCTCTGAAGACTAAGCTATTTCTGATTACCCAGCATTTGCTTCACACAGTTACTTCGGAGACATGTTTCACATGTATATTTATTCAGATATACATAACAAAGCCAGCTTACCACTTCAAAACATGTGGCAAGCTTTAGCAAAGTTCTGGCATAATTATGAAGTCGTCCAAATGGCATGAAAAACAGAGCATTCAGAACTTCCACTAGCTGGAGGTTTTCCTCATTCTTCTCAGACAGCTTCTGTAACAGCTCCTGGTTTTTACTCAAGAAGTCTCTTAATGATGGGATGATTGGGGAATGGAGGGAGGAGAGAAGAAAAAAAAGAGCAAGACATCAGTGATGCTTTATGTAAATGAGCTCAGAATGTCCATTTTTGGATTATCATAAACCAATGAAAACTATAAAGGGAAATACATGCTGCTTGTTAATCTATTCTCAATTTAGTTTAAGGAAGTACAGTAATACAGACGGGTAGCTCTCTAACAACTGCAACACAGGACTTTTTTTTACTATTACTCTCACATACTCAGTCATTAAACTGGTTGAACAAAGCTGACTAAGTTGCACACTTGGAGAGTGGGGCAAAAATGCCTTTTCCTCTTTAACACTTGATTAGTAGAAGTGCTAACAGGTGGAATGAGTTCCTTATTACTGTTATAGTAAGTTTCTAGCACTGCTGATTCACCCAAGAAGGTCTGAACAAATCTTATCTTCACTACAGTGCACTTTCCTAAGTATATCCACATAATATCCTCCCCATCCCTGCTGTTCAAGGCAACTGACCAGTTCTTCCCCTAACTAGAAAAGTTACATCCTGCCTTGAAGAAAGGCAGGAAATCTGTTCAATCCTCAATCTGATTTCCACGAGGGAGAACTAATCTAGTTCAGAGAAGAGGAGGGAAATGATTCTGAAAACAATGCATTAGAATACAAACCCAGGATTTCTTCATTAAAAGGAGGACAAACCTACTTTTCCCTCTCCATCATATCTGTGCACACACATGTGCTGGCACATGTGACCCATCTGCATTAAAACATATCCAGCTGGGAAACACTGAAACCACAAGCTGCAAGAATCAGGTGAGGTTGAGAAAGCAGGCCCCAGGGACAATGAAACAGATCAGAGAATGGCACAGCAGGGTCCCTAAAAATTCTACATGATTAGTAAGATGCTATTTCACACATCAAAATAACATACCTTGTCCAAGTCCGCTAATGATACTTAAGATCTCTCTTGTTCAACAACCCTTAGGAATAAAGTCTTCTTTAGAGAGAAGACCATATTTCTTAATTTTAAAATTTAACCATCTGGATGGCTTGCATTTTTAAAGTGCTTTGAGATCCTCACATGGAGGTCTTTCTGTAGAAAAGTGTCAAATAATAACAGATTCATAACACTGATATAGCTTGTCTACTCTTTCAGAGAAAATGCTCAAAAACCTGCCAACAATGGAGACTTCGATTGAAGCTCGCACTTTTTTTAAAGTTGGGACTACTTCTAATGCATTCATGTTGCAGAATATTCATAAAAGACACGCTGACATCGTTAACCACTGACTTAAGACAGTATCTCTTGGGGAGAGGGTAGTGGGGAAATTCACCATTATCAGCAAAGGTATTCTTCACTTCCCTTTATAAGTAGCATGACAAAACTTCTAAGACATCTCCTCCCTGAAAAAGTGTCATTCACCTAATGAGACCCTGGTTGCCGCAAGAGAAGCTGTGACCCTTGGCAGTGACAACTGATGTGAAGAATGCAGTACCAGTTATTTCATCATCCACAACTTTTCAGTACTAATTATAAAATAAGCTTATACTTGAACTAACATTTAAGTCACCCTAAAAATCTTGACCAATGCAGGAAGACTCTCAGTGTCTCTCTACAGTGGGATTTTGTATTTAATCACTGGCTCTGGTCCTCAGGTACAGAAGATTCCTTGCATCAGGTACTCTGGTGTTTCAAAGAACTTCCAATGGCATCATTTACACTACGTTCAAAGTACTCCATAAATAGCTGTAACAGAATTACTCCCAGATTACAGAATTTAGGGAAGAAGGAAAGCTGGCAATTCCCCAGACAAGTTAAAAACTACCCTCATTGCAACACCTTCTTTACAACACTTGAGTGAAAGATGCACAGTGTCATTTCTTTATTCCCTAGACCAAAATACTACTGAACTGAGAAAAAACTTTACTTTATGATCTATAAACTTCAAATATACTGTCTCAGGCCTTAAGGTAGAATTCCTCTCACATTTAAGAGCATCTATGCATGTAATAGAGTAAACCAACCTTGAGAAGCAGAAAAGATACATGTGCAGAAATGCTGTGATTTTTACATCATTATAAAGCACTTCCATAAACTTAAAGAATTCAAATGAAAGTGAATTCACATTATCTACTCCTACTAATTCTTACTTAAAAGTTCGCTGTTCTGTATTTTCCTGACAGCAATATTTGCAAGAATGAAGTACTAACAAACACTAAATAAATGATGAAATTTAACCTCAAGACTAAGTTTTCAAAAGAAATAGTTATCTGAAATCTATTTATGTTTCTTTCAAGGAATTTACAGTAATTTATGCTTTTTTTCCTCCTTTCTACACCTTTAAGACAAAGTAACTGCACTCATTAGGCAGCGTTTTAACCAAAGTTACCAAAGTAACTTTTTCCTTCATCTGATAGAGAAAAGAATTACTGTTCTCAAGCAAAGACCAAGTTTCCGCATGCTCGCTACTACACACACAGTTCTCTCAAATACAGTTCTTTGCTAGTTGAACAAAAACTCCAGAAAGTGGTAAAGATTTGCTTACATTGCTGGCTTTGCAAGGAGCATAAATCCTCCCATTACGAGGAAATTTGTTACTGAAGTACAATACCTAAATCGAGGAAGAAAGAGAGTTTCAGTTACAAAATAAGAATAACCCTGGAAATAGCAACTGTTGCAATTTCCAACAGTTTACTAATGAGATATCTTTTACTATACAAGTAATCTAAGTATTTGAGTACGTATTAAACAGTGAAACAATATTACTGGAACACAACATGCATTACTATTGCACTTTTCTGCTATCACTAGCACAATGCAGAGGGCTTTGCAAATAAAATGGAATTTTTTAGGTTCCCCCAAATTTGGGCATGTAAAGAATAGGCCATCTGTTTCAACAGTGTAATATTGCCAGCTTCTAATTATATTCAAGATAGGAATTTCTTTTTTCCTATTCAACACTCTATCTTTCACTTCTCCCCTACCAAAAAAAAGAAAACCATTTTAAAATACCATCTTTCTTAGAGGGAAGGGATCTCAGCTTAGCCCAACTAACAGATAACACTTAAGTTGCCTTTTGGATCCTTGGAAGATGCGCAAGGCATTATGCTGAGGAGCATGCATAGGTTCTGATGCCATACACGGAAAAACATGTAAAGCATTAGAAAGCAAAAGGGGAGAGCAGAAGACAGGTAGTAACAACAAGAACAGAAATTAAGTATTTCAGTCTTTGACAGGGAGGAAGAAGAAATTAAGAAACCCTTCTAACCAGAGTAATGAGAACCAATTCTGGAAATCCAAATTACAAGAAAAACTGAAGTCAAAGACTAAGTAAGAAAGGGAGAAAAATACGTATTTACAATTATGAACAACCCATTTGATAAACGGAGAAGAAAGCTTCTTCTAGGGTGATATGGCATAAGTTTATCACTGACCCAGTAAAAATGGTACCTGTTGTGCTTGTGTTAGAATGAAATGCAACTAGTTCCACATTCACAAGGCTACTGCATAACTACTGAAGCTGATGAACTTGAATTTTTTTCCCTTAGAGATTTTTCAGATGTCCGGTAACAAGACTACATTCCGAGAGGACATTTTTAGACTCTCCCCTCTCTCAAGCCATTATCTTTCACAAAAGCTCATAGGTATTAAGTATGATAAGCTTTCTGCTACATTTGGATGAAATTATCCAGCAACTACTAAAATTACTGAGGAGAAAGACAGCAAACAGCATGACTGCATATACTTACTCTCCCAAAAGCATTAAGCTAATAAAAATAATAACCCGGATAATTCAGACTTAATTCTGAGTGCTAAAGCAGCTCTGTCTGTTGGATGAAAGGTGTAACACTAGCTATTTAGCAGATAACAGGACAGAAGAATTGTCCTGAGACAGTTTTTAGTTAATGACTATTGAAAAGGCATTTTGTAACTACAATAAATCCCCAAAGGCAGCTTTACTTAGTAGCCTAGCCACAGTAACTCTATTACATTGTATTACAAGATCCTTACTATTAAGTAATGAACATGTCACTTTTTAATAGGTATTTATGCGGCAACCGAAGAGGACTTTGTACGTAGAGTTTTATATTAAGGAAGCTGAAGCTGTCATCCAGCATGCTCCACTGGTGAAGACTGAAAAATAGCTCACTACAAAATGAATTAGTTTGCATAAAACTCCCCATACATTTTAAATTGCAAGAAAGCAATTTGCACAACAGTTTTGTATGTAACTTTCCTTATGATCAACTTTCCCCTAACTTTAGGGCTTGTTGTGGTCAGTAGATAAGCCTGCAGAGACTCAAGACGAGAGGGAATTGGATACTTGCTCAGTGTAGCTATCCAAAAAGAGACTGGAATGCTTCAGGATGGCCAAGCTTCTGGCTTCTTTTACTCCATGAAGAAAGCTACTTAAAGAAGCTCCATGTTGACCGATGAGATAGCATAGCTTGCTGAACCTGCTTGCCATTTCCTGCAACAACTGGATTGTATTTGCATTGCCCAAATTATCTGGAACAGACCAGAAAGCAATTTAGCTTACCTTACAGCACCCATTAATAAAAAGAATTACCAGAAGGTGCTGTTTAGATGTTTTATCAGCGATTTCACTTCATTGCTATATTACCCAGAATCAGGAATTCAACAATTTTAGACTAAATACAAGTTGTTTCAGGTGAAAGAGTCAGGAAAAGTGCAAATATTAATAGCATAGTGCAGATGTCAAAATGCAGCTATATTTCACCAGTTCGTTTGAACAGGGAAGAAGAGTAAGAACTCAGGTTTATCTAAAAACATATAACAACTTTCAGATTTTGTGTAAAGAAATTTGTCATGGAATCTAGGGGAAATATAAAAGAAAATATTAAAGTAAGTTCTTACCTAAACCCAAGAGAGGTCTAAGAACCTGAGATTTGATCTCACTCAGTCTGAAATAAAACCTTCTTTCGGTAGAAGCCAACTCATGCAAACTGGCAATATATCCCATTACATTTTTGTCTATTAAGACCAAACAGTTGTCACCACCTGCTATCACATTGCTTATGTACCCTATCTGAAAGAGGAAAAAGAGAAGAAAAAAAACCCACAAGTTTTAATATTTTTTCTTTTCACACTCCAATTCAAAAATAGGGTGACACATGCATGTGCATACACATGGACCCAGTGTCTAAATCCCCATCCCTCTTCAAAACCCCTCTCCAACATCTGTTCTGCTCAAGCCAGGGAACAGAAGAGCTAAGACAAAGAGCTGCTTTCTACCTTCAGCATATCCATTGTTACCTTAAACTCAGTTTGGTCTGAAATCATACAAAACAACATAGAAGAGGACATGCAGTCAGAGTACACATTGCCTCACCCCATGCCAAATTTAAGACAAATATGAGATTCAGCTTGAAGAAGAAAATTGCATAGGGTTACTTCCTCTCTCCTATAAAGATGCAAATGCACATTTTGGTGCCTTTTATCAGTTTCCCCTTCACACCCATGAGAAAGGGAGGGGAAGGGAAGGAGATGGTGCAGAATTCAGGGGGACCTTCTGTGTACTCACAACCAAGATGCACATGAGCAGAATGAAATAGAGCAGGCAATGCCTTCAATCACTTGAGAAACAACAGAAAAATGACGAGCAACAGCAGAAAAGAATAAACACATGAATACTGTGGTCAAAACAGAGCACTATATAAGGCTGCATTTCTGCAACATGCACACATGAAACGAAATGGATTAGGCACAGTGGAAAAACCTCCTTGTCCCTCAAACAGAAGGAGAGGCCAAGAAACAGACAGGGGAACAGAACAATACTAATTAGGCTTCCTCTCTGCCCTCCATAAGCTGTGCTCCTGATTTTACTGCTAGGAACCAGTTATTTGACTTGACACCCTTAAACTTATTTGAACAACCAGCACTGTACTATTTTCAAAAAGCATCAGTATGATTTCTGCTAAATTAAAGAAAATACCACTCACCTTACTACAGGATAGTAACAGAACTGGACTCTTAGTACAGCTATTTTCATACAAATTACTTTCTGTACTTGTCTCCTGGCCACTGTAATATAACCCAGGTTGGAAGTCTTCCTCATCTGCTAAGAAGAGGGAGTAATCTAGTCCTGCTGCTGTACTCCACACACCTTCACCACACACCTGAAATTCACGAGGAAGGAAAAGACATTAGAAATCACCATTTGAAGCTGGAAGCTGTACTTAGCTCTTCTAGCCACACATGCACATAATACAATTGCTACAAAACAAGAAGAGCAATAACCGGTAATTTCTGAACTTCAGTGTCTCGTAACAGATACATTTCTTGCATATGTATAGAAAGTTACCTTTCTTTCCAGTCTTCTAATGGCTGATCTTTTGCCTTTAAAGTATAGATCAGTTTTATTTTTAATGGATATCAGATGAGCTTGATTAAAGTTGGCACAATATTCTCCTCTCTACATTTAACTGGGACATCTATACATTTGGAACAGTTCACATTCTATACATTAATTTGCATAAGGGCTTAGCAGGAAAACCCTGCAGCTAGTTTTCCATTAAGAAAAGCACCAGAAAACATAGGAAGGGTGTGGTCTAACCCAAAAACATTATTTGGCTATTCCTTCAATGTGATGGAAAGTTCAAAACTAACAGAAAGCCCACTGCCAAAACAGCTCTGGAAATACAGAAGTGAACAAATATGGCCATGGTCTAGCAAAGCTAAAAATTCTATAATGTTTACAACAAAAACAGCGTTCCAAGGTATTTAAAAGTTTCAGCACTGAAATATCAGTATCAGAGAAACCAAATATGAGGTAGAAGTGAAATTTAAGAAGACACAACCAGCCACAATTCTCAGTTTTACAACTTCAATGTGGATAAAAAACGGTGGAAGTCTGTGTAAAGGATTTATTGGGCAGATTTTCACAAGCTCACCGAAGGATCACATTCACAGTAAAAGCCAAAGAAGTCAAAGGCTCTATTAGTATAAAGCACACAGATATATAAACAAGGTCAGTTTAGAAATTACTTTTCACTCACTTGTATAAGAAGAGACCCTAAACTAAAAGAATAAAAATAGAGAAAACAGAAAGTACCTTTGTGAGACGAGGGACTGTTGTTGGGGAGTTCAAGTGACCAAGCTGGCCAGAGGTATTACTGCCCCATGAATACACCTATAAGAAACATAGCTGACCATGAGAATGTACGTTTATATGTGAGGACAGATACCAAATTGTAATGGTACAACACATCCAGTGTGCAAACACACACAAGTCAAGGGTTTAAGATTCATGTACTAAGAAGCACTTCCCTAATTCTCAGTCTTCCTACATTCCCAAATTGTTTTTCACATTCAGAACTGGAATGGACTAAACCAAGTCATTGCAATCTTTAAGCATAAAGTTGATGGTACATGCAGAACTTTGGCAGAAATAGAATTAAAATTTCACACTGCTTCCAAGTTGCCTCCCACAAATGCAAACAAAAGTTTAGAAGTGAAAGCAACAAAACCCTAGAAAACAGACACAACAATTATGTCATAAATAAGCAACAAATATTAACAATCACTTGTACCTGGGATTTGGCAGTGAGTGCTAAGGAATGATGGCCACCAGCAGAGAGGTGAATCACTTCTTTACCATCTAGGCTTTTCACACATAGCGGCTGAAGCCTGTCAATCCCCAGAAGCCAGGGAAGATGGGGGCAAGAAGGGAGAAGGAAAAAAAAAATTGTCAGAGGCATTCTTAAGACAAAAAAAATTTCCAAGTTTTGTTCTTTCCCCCAAACAAATTAGAGAAAACAAACACACATGGAGTCTTCTGACAATAAACCAGCTTAGTCAAAAAGGTCACGAAGGGTGAAAGTTTATGATAAATTTGTCCCCGATTTGGACAAAGTCAAAATACCACCAAAACTCCTAGTGAATATAAGGGAAAAAACTCACTTACTAAAAGTAACTTACTGACATTCAGTAACAATTGAGCATAAAACATTTAACTTGGAGGAAATTAGGCCAAACACAAAAGAACAAGTACACAATGCAAGGTAATTGACCAAATTTGAGAAAGTTGAATACTCAAGAATTCCTGGTGACCTACTAAAAACATTTATCAAAAATCTCACCTTGGCAGAACATCACCATGTCCTAGTTGTCCTTCCTTCCCCTTCCCCCAGCTCCACACCTCTGTTCTTAGAGAGGGTAAAAGAGCATCAGCCTCACCACTGTAGGTTGGAGTCAGAGCTACAGTCCTCATTTTTGCACGTCCTACCTTCCGTAAAAGCCTAGGAGAAACTGAAAACAGGCCAAGAGATAGAAAAGTTGTTCATTATTTTAGGTAAATATATCACTCAGACTGTCTGTTACACAGTAACAGTACCATTTGAGATAAGACTTCTTTAAGAAGTCTTGATCAGTTAAGATCGAGAGCAAAGGCTGACGTGTAAGAAGATGTGTTACTGGTACAGAGAAGCAACATGTGCTAAAAGTAGACAGATCCTAACTAATTTCTACCAGCTATTAAAGGATAACAGGCATATGAATACAGTTAGATGAAGTAAATTAATCAGAACCAACGATACTTTTTTTAAAAGTATGTTTTGAAAGAAAATATATCCTTGCAGTGAACAAAATATTTCAATACTTCCTAAAATCTAAGAACTCTTAGATCCAAATCAACATAGAACTAAACTATGTACCCACCCACTCAGAACAATTAACACCACCATGAGGGAAGGTCATTAACTTTGAAGTTTAGCAGCGGGAATCGGAATATTTCTAGGTCCCTGGCTCAAAACCAGCTCAGTGCAATAGGTATTACAGGCCACACAGATTTTTATCTGCTATGCAACCTATATAAAATATAGTTTGCTGTCATTTTGCAGTAAGATGCCCAGACTACTACAATGTGCCTGCTTTACTTTAACAATAAAGAGCATGCCTAAACTCACTATGCTTTTGGTTTTCTTAGCATGCAACATCTGCTAGTCTTAACTCTCTCCACCACCTTCAAGTCCTAAGTTTATATACAGTTTGTAATTCAGAAACACCTGTGGTAGATGACTAGATTTATAATCAATAAATGTTTTAATTTTCAGTTCTAAACCTCCGTATTATTATAACTTTTTCAGTCTCTTGGTTTTCCCAATGTGCCTTTTTACCTTGTGACAACAAGCCTGGCAGGGAAAGTCTTCGACTCCCTCCTTCAGATTCCTCCTCTCTGATGTCTACTAAACTGGAACTCTTCTTCCCCTGCATGGATTCCAGTTTGACTTGCTCTTCCCGACTGTCTTTCAGAGCTTCAGGCCCTGGGGAACCACTGCCAGACTGAGATCCTGGTTCACTTGAAGGTGTGCCATAGAAGTTCATAACTTTCTTCAGAGACAATGCTCCAGCTTCATATGTGGCAGCTACTCTCACACCAACTGCTGATGCACAAGAGGCCACCAAGCTGTTCAAGGCAGATGTGCTGGTACCTGGAGGGCCAGGGATACAAGCACCAAGTTGTTCTTCTTGAGAAGGCTAAAACCAAGGAAAAATTGAAGACTGTCATACCTGACAGCACACAGCAGCAGGATGATGATATACACAATCGCTATTCAAACTAAGTGCTCTACTGAACAAGACGTTATGAGGAAGCATTTTATACTTAGGTGTACATCTACTCCTCAGAATCACAATTTTAAGGTAGGACCAAGAACCATTTCTACATGGATTGGGCTTTTGTTTCTTGCACTTGTTTTGTAGCTCATCTGTGGGTCAGTGAGCTGTTGTTTTTTTGTTTGTTTGTTTTTTTTTTTTAAACATCAAAAAAAAAGATCTTTTCAAACAAATATAAAAAGGGGTTTAATCTTAGGCTTATTAGCAACTTCTTTGCCACCAATTAGAATGTATCAATCAGCACACTGCATTTATAAGAGAGATAAGTTATCCCTTCAATACATTAAAAGGAAAACAGTGATTCATGGATCCATTTTGCAAGGCCTATATTAAGACCATTGGGGCTATGTGTCCCTTTACGCTACTGCTACATCCATCTAAAGCTTCATTAATAATCAAGTCACACTAGGGACAAACTGACTTAAGGCAATTATTAGTACCAGCATATGATTACCTACAATAGCAATCAATTTACCCACCAAATAAGAAATAATGCCCAAGATGGTATCTGCCAAATACTTTGAATGTTAGAACAAAGACAGCAATGTCCCATTTTCACACCTAATGGCAGGAAATAATATTATTATAAATATTATAGCTCATTTTATCCTGCCAGAAGGAAAACTACCTTTGAGTTCTCTTTTTAGTGAAAAAATAAACTAAAGGATTGGGATTGCTCCTATTTACTTGTACTGCATTCCTATTCATAAAAGGCATGCCTTGCAATACAGAAAAGCAAACTCGATTCGTGCAGGAAAGCAAAGAGAAAAAAAGAATTTTATTAATGCTGAAACATTATTTTAGAGTTCTTATCTCTGCTCTTCACACGTATGTTCAATTGTGTTAAAAGTCAGGGAATCAACTCCAGGCTTGTTTACTCCTGGAACTGTGAGGGAAACAGTAGCCTGGAAATATTGCAGGAACAAGGAGCATGAAACTATGTTTCAGTCATTTCCTAACAACAGGAGGTCTCGTGTGACTCTGAGAGGCCCACAACTACTAGAATGCCTATGTATTAGCACAGAGCAAAAGGAGGGACAACTGTGTTCACACAATGTTTATTTCTCTGAAATAAGTTTCCTTCAGAATAGGAAAACATAACTTGCTGAATCACTAAGTTACTGGACATTTTATTCTGATTTTAATACTACTTTTTTTTCTCCTTAGAGTTAGTAAGAAAAGTCAAAAACTTATTAGTCACTTTGAAATTTATTGTGAAATTTTGCTTACTGAACTATAAAAACAAATTTAAGAAATTGATATCTACACAAAACTTGAAGTGACAAAAGAAATTTTCAGAATTCTGCTATGAATTTTCCATATTGGGCCACAGAGTAGTAGCTTTTTCTTGCCGATGTTACCTTTACCATAAACTGTCCAGCAGGACAGTACTTAAACAGGGACTGCCAGAATGCACTGCAAGATTTTGGATCCCCAATAAGATTTTTTTTCAATAGTGGGAAACACAGTATTTTGGCAGGGAGCTGGGAACAAATCTTGAACTTTCATATCAAGCACTTTCTGATGCTTATTAAGAAATGATTATTGTTTTGCCCTAGCACCAGAACAGCGTTGTTGAACCATTTTCCACATTACACAGAATAGATAAGTAGTTATGTATTTCCCATCCTTGTTTATAAGTTAATGCAATCCCTACATGATTAGCATAGGAGTCTTTCAGTCAATGCCTTAACATTCCCTTTACAGTCTTTACTTGCAGTCTAGAATTTTTAACTGAGAAATTAGATTTGTGAGGGATGTGTTCCACATTCAGAAAAGAAAGTTTTACTTTAAAGGTAAATTTGACAAGCGCCAGCTTACTGCCTCACACAAATTGGAAACTCATGCATCATAGAACAGCTACAGTTTGGGAAACTGTCTTATGTGGATCTGGTACTGCAGAATACAAGGAGGAGAGACTACAGCACTGTCAAGGCTGCTCATATTAAAGGCTTACAATTGAACAAGGATGGAGGACAAAAACTCTTCCACTTAAAAGTGGAAGAACCATCACAGAGAAGAAACTCCTTGAAACTACAGAAATATCTCAGCTACAGTAAACTAACAGAATTTTTCATTTGTGGAAAGAGTAGCATTGTCACGTATACAAGAGGAGTTGTAGCAAATTAAGAGCTAATGACTAGGTACCAACCTGCTCAGGTTCTGTGCAGATGTTCTTCTCCGGGCCCTCATTTAATGAGTGATCTGCTAAACTGATTAAGTACTCTTTCACTTCTTTTTTGTCTGAGAACAGAATATTTCCAGGACTAGAAATTCCACTGTCTTCCTGACCATCATTGCTGGAAAGTATACTTGCTCCATCAGATTCTAAAGCAACAAGCGTATGTTCTTCCACAAGCGGTTTCTGACAGTCTTCACCTCGGCTACCTGTTACACTTTTTCCTTCTAGGGTCTCCAACGAGGGACAGAAGACAGGGTTTTCTGGCTGGTTATCAGACAGAGCTACGCCCAGTGGGCAACAGTGACTATCTGAAATGATTACATGATCTTCCTTGTCAGTCATGGTAATAAGAAGTTGGCTGCAATGATTGCACCTCTCTGGGATAGGCTTCATTTCCTGCACAGGGAGACATTGTACCAGAGCCAGGCTGTGGTAGGCTCCACAAGCGATCTGGAGCACAACACGTCCCGCCAGGTGCTCTACCTTCTGTGGCTTTGTCACTGGGAAAGTTGTTGTTATGAGACCAAGCTGGCAGCCGCTCCCCCAAGCCCATATCTCCCTGCTTAGCGATAGTGCCAGAGTGTGTTCCTCTCCACATGCCAGCTGCAAAACCCTTACTGATAACAGAGGACTGGTTTCAGAATCGGAAATACTGATGGGCTGCGGCTCTGGCACACATGGCTGATTAGCGACTGCACACTGTCCAGCAGAATTGTTCCCCCACATGTACACCACACCACTTTCTGTCACAGCTCCATTATGGAAGCTGCCAGCTGCCACTGTAATGACATTATGTCCAAGCAAAGTATTTTCTAAGATAGGACTGTTAAGACATGACTCCTCTGGTCCTGATCTCCACGGCAGTTTTCCGAAACTGTAGACCTCTCCACCTGGGGGAAAAAAAAAAAAACACAAAACAAAACCACCACCCTAGCATGAATCTAATGTAATTAAACCATTACAAAAATTTGAAGAGAGATTCAGAATAACACATACTGATTTTTAGTTTACTCCAGGCTTAGCAAAACTATGGCTATAGATACATGAAGACTGCTGGTTGCTCTCTGCTACTGCTGCTCTTAAATGCCATACCTCATGCTAATGTTCCCCTGTGCACGCATGCACTGTTGAACTAAGTAATGCTTTCCTACTAAAAATTCTACTACACTTAAATGTATTTGTTGGTCCTTTCTATTTTAAGGACCTACAACCATGTTTAAAGAGCATGACAAAGCACACACTTCATCTTTCCATACAGAGATCTAGCATCAAACTGTTCTGTTTTCCACCCTACAGCAAAATAGCATTGCCCTACTGGGTGGAAAGTGGAAGAGGTGGGTAAATGTATCCTGCCACTGGTTTGATGTTGTACTGCAGCCTCTCCAAAATTTCATTACCTTTACCTGAAAAGACTGCAGCAATGCCAGGTGAAGTTACTTTGCTAATTCTAAAGAAAAGCAGAAATCTATTTTTGAAATGAACAGTTGTTTTCACAGTGATAGGAAAATGGTGAATCGTATCCACAAACAACATGCTTCAGGGGGCAAGAACACACAGGGAAAAAGTCCTTTTAATCATGAAAGAAACATATTCTAAAAACATGTTCCATGGAGTTCCATAACTCCAATAGATGAGAGGTGCTTATATTAGGCTCACCAATAACCTGGAATCTTTCCTTCAACAACATCAGAGGAAAATCAAAAGAGCGACTTCCAGTTTAGTCTTTACAACTGTATGCCAATTGATCAGTACGAGTAAGGACCAATCTACGTAAACATTTAAAGGGACTGGCTTTTAGAAACACTCCGTTTCACAGCGTCAAACTGCTCACAAACCAAGACTCACTCTAATGCATCTGTTAGCTATGCATTTTTCCAGAAGCACGCAGAAACCAAATTCTTACACATCAAGAGAACCTCTTGCTGTACTGTCTTTTTTGAATGAAAACATCACAAGAAATGTCATTTTGAATGAATATTGTTCAGATTACATTACCATCTTTAAACAGCAAATACAGAGCCATTGTTAAAAGAAAAAAGTATGAAAAAATACATCATGCATATAATTTCTATTCCAACACAGTTTTAAGTAACTTACAACTAAGAAGAAAATACTGGCAAAGTTTAAAATCTAACTGTTGAAAAGTTGTGTATGAGACATAGATAGAATGAAAAAAAAAATCTAAAATAAGAAAACTTGACAGTAACTAAAGTTTGTTATTGGCTCAAATTTTTACAATTAAGATGTTTATTACCTTCTGTTAGAAGTAACCCATGATGTATTCCAAGAGCTGCCTGTAATACAGTCTTTCCACTGAGACCTGGAAGCCTTTCTGGAGCTACAGAGCAGGACCCAGCCTTCCAAACATAGACCAGGCCTCTCTCTTTAGCTCCTTCTGCCTCTTCAGCTCCTTCTGCCTCTTCTGAGCTACAAAAAGATTGGAGGAAATCAAGAATCAGCTTGAAGTTTTCTGTGGTTCAGCAATGCACTGTTTGTTTTTCACATATGTAGGAAACACTCTGTAGTTCAGGCATTAGTTTTAATTTCAGGAAGTCAACATATCTCATTTACAATTTGATAATCTTAAATGAAAAACAAGTATCTTCTATTTGAAATCATTAACTTTCTTTTTCATTTATAGTTTACTGCCTGAAAAGCAGCTGATCTTGCCACTATTAAACTTAAAGGCACCTTTATTCACAACTCATATAGCCTTTATATTAGATATTCTATTTGTTGCTTACAGCAGGGATATCAAATTAATACACAGTTCTGCCATTGTATGCTGATGGAGATCGTGGCGTCAGTTCTACCCACACGTAAGCAACTCTGTTCCTATCTGAACAGCGATATGTATGATGTTAATTCTTCCTGTGTTAGAAAGCGAAGGAACATTACTGGTTTATTAGGTTTTATTCATGTTTTGTATTATTCAGCTTTTGGAAATCAAAATGCAGGAAAAACAGCCTTATAAACACGTTTTTATCAGTTACATAGATCAAGTATCCTAGAAATACACAAACATCTCAACATCTGCTTTAAAAGTAATTAAGTGAAGGATGTGTTGTGTGCAGATTTTTCCGTGAACCAATTGCTACCATTCACAGTGTCTTCAGAACATTATACCCATAAGAGCTCATCCTTTGTACTTTCACTTCTACCTTTAGAGAGAAAAATGAGGTTTTGGTTGGGTTATTTTTTCCACTTTTAATTTTTAAAGAGTTTCTTTGATTAAAATAAGCCAGTCATTCAAATCAATTGAACAAAGGAAAAGAAAAAAAAAAATTCCTTAGAACTTTGACAACAAGCACATAGTTTTAACAATTTGTAGAATCACTCAATTGAAACATACACAAAAAGTAATTTTAAACACCAATATAGACTGACAGCATTTCAAGTTAAATTAAGAGATTTCTTTAATTTAAAACTTCATATAGAATAGATTGCTATTCACCCTGCAGGAAAAAATAGGTTTAGCTCATTTCCCACCAATTAAGTAATTTACTCCCCACATAAATCAGTTCTTGCAGCTTTGCATGAACCTGTGAAGTTAAATACATAAGGTAGCAAGAAGAGCTTTGACAAAATTGCAATCTTTGTCTATAAGAAAAGGCATAAAATCCCAAGTGTATTCCAATACTGAAGCAAAACCAGAAAAAGCTAGTCTGATGGGCTGCATACTGGACAACTTATGGAAGTAACACATTCAAAAGCCATAAGGGCCTATTCATGCAGACTGATGATTTTTTTAAACCAAAAATTTTGCTAGTTGACGTACCTAGTGCAAAGGTATTTGTTGTCCTATCTGCCTCCAAAACATTCAAAATGAGAATAACTAAGTGATAGAATTATGTCCCTCTTGGCTCCTGTGCCCATCCCCAATCTCTCTTCTTTTCTCACATAACAGGAAAAAAAATTAACAAAAAGGTGACAACCAAGAACTCTTATAAAATTCACAGAAGTCATTTAATCCAAACAACATATATTGTATTAAAAAGCAGAGTCAATCTTGCATTTTAAATACAAAGAACTGGTATTTAGAATACAAGTAAATTAAAAGGGATCCAATTGAGTAATATATAGGCCAGGAAAAAAAAAAAGTTAGAAAAATACAAGATCATAGGTAGGACATTTAGCTTAAAATCAAAATACAGAGTCTAGTCAGATGGGTAAAGCACACATGATAACATAGAGAGTTTTCATCAACATACCGTGCGCTAAATTAAGTCCAAAGCCTGATAAGACCTCAGAGAACAGTGTCCAGGATTTATTACAGAACACTAATTTTACATCCTCAAAACATCTGACCTCTGTCAGGTATCTTAGTGGAAGAAAAAAGGAGCAAAAGAATAGTCTACTGCAGGGCTATTGGTCCAGAATCAAAATTCACAGATGCAGGTAATAGATATGACTTCCTGTTTACCAGAGAACGTTACTTACAAGTTTCCAGCCTGTGGCTATCCCTCCACAAGTTTCAACAATCAGCTTAAGAATGAAGTTGCTGTTGTAATAAGTTGAGTGTTCCAGACAGAAATGAAACTCAAGTTACTCTTCTTCTTCCCTTTAGTCTAAATTACATAAAGATTACACTGACACTACTTAATAATTTTACAGGATGATCATGAGCTGGCATGTTTCAGGGACCCTCTGTGGCTTCACCTAGCTGCTCATTCTCACCTTCTTTCCTGTGAGTCCATCTGTCAGTGGCAGCACTCCATCACCACCAAATCATTCCTCTTTCAAAAGGAACAATATAATTTCCACAAACTGTAAAACATAAAAACCAGCTACTTAATTGCAGGCAATGCTAAGCCTAAGTAAATGAAAAAAATCACCCAATGAACAAGAAGCAAAGCTTTAGATCTCATGTTAAATAAATAAGCAATTCCACAACACTAGGATGATTGAAATATTTAGTTCACTCACACTGAGTTGGCAGACAAAAGCTAAATGGCCAGACTTGCCCTACCTACTCATCTCACAATAGGTCTATTGTAAGGACAGACTGAACAAAACCTAGTTCAAAGGCAAAAATTAACATCAATCTCTCTCTATAATTCTCAGCATACCACTCAAGAAACATCAAAGCAGGATAAGTGATCCATTGTCAGTCTAATATAAGATAGAATTCTATGCTCAAGCTAAATCTATAAGGTCAACAGATTTGTATGAGCAGAAAATGGATGAGTTGAATTCATAACTGTATTCCTGAACCAAAGAGCATATTACCATTAAAAGGTACAGTTCTATTAAAGCCTGTGCAGAAATGCAAAACGCCAATTAAGGGTTCAAAACATTTCTCCATGCGAACTGGTAGCAAAGCATCTACGAAGATATGATAAGACCACAGAAGCCAAACAGAGAAGAGTGGCTGCTGTATTTATGCTTTTGTCCTTTCAAATTTTGAATTTTGCAAGTTCACCCTCATACAAAGGTATTTTCATGAAGGTGGAAAGGTATTACTTTTCTTGTAATAAAACAAAACTACATTTAATCATTGCTGCTTATAATGTTTAGCTTTTTACTATTGACAGAATTCTAATTTTCCTTGAACTACTGCCTTACTAGATGAAGTATTAAACATTTCAGTTGTATTAATGTATGCATGTAATCATATTTATTCAAATAAAATAAGTTTCATATATAAATTATTTTGACCCTTTTGCTTTATTGTAGTTGCTGTCTGATATCCACTGTAACAAAATCAGAAAGTAAATTACTTAATAATGCTCTTTTAAGACAATATATCTGCAAGAAAGTATCCAGAATGAGTAGTCTGAAGCTCTTACATGCAAAAAGTAGAAATAAAATATGGCCAGTCTTGATTACAAGAGACAATATATGCAAACCTATAAATTGCATAGAGAAGTTTCAATTCAAACAGTGAATGATCAAGTTAATAGATAATCGAAATAATGAACACAAATTCCGACATTTTCACTAGACTGCTCTAAATAATGAAGTATCAAGTAGACCTTTATAGACAAAACAACACCACATCATACCAAATGTTTTCAGTTTTCCAAATACAGGACACTAAAAATAGTCACTTGGCTTCAGGGCTGGCAAAAAACTTATCACAAAAAGATAAGGAGCCACGAAATATGAAATCAAATTAATATGATAGAATAGTATTGTGATAAGTCATATGCACCTTGCTCCAAAAAAAATAACCAGAACATACTTTCTAGGAATACACAGTAAGCTGCCACTTGTCACCAGAAAGATACTGCTTTGAAGACATTCTTGTTTCTCGTTCCTCAACTAAAAAAAGGAAAAAAAAAACAAAACACCACAAAACCCCCATGTACAACTGTAAAAGTTAACTTTTAGAATATTAACAAAGGAAGTCTCACAAATATAAGGAAACTGCCACGCAACGCTTCAGTAACAGAGGTGTTGATTAAACATCAAAGGAAAATAGAAGTGTATTTTTGGAGCTTCTAACTCCATGATGTGCTATTGCTCAGAGTAAGTACATTTTGGGGGTTTCTTTAGTCTACTCAAAGTCACCTAACCCTACAGTTCATTTTCTTGAAAATGAACTGGCTCTTCTCTGTGAAGAACTATAGTTTCAAATATAATTATCTATAGAGTCAAAGTATCAAACAATAATCAATCATTTTCATCGTATATGCTTATTCAAGATCAGGGAAGTGAAGCTAAAAATTCTTGGCTTCTACAATTAAGGGATTTTTTTAAATTATTTTTATTTTTTTAAGGACTTCATTTCTTTCATTTTCATGAGCTTCAAACGCTCAAAAATGTACTGTAATTCTCACAAAAACTTCTGATTATAATAAAACAATGTTAAAGCCAGGCACCTGATAAGCTGATCTACAAGATCTCCCTTGAAGGCCCAATTAAAAAATTATTTGTGCGATTATTAAGAAACCTGCAATACTGGTGGACTAAAAATTAAGCGAGTGGTATGGTGGTGGCAACAAATTTTGTTTTCTTTACGAAAATCACATTTAAGGTTGCATTGCTAAACATTTATGCATATTAGGGAAAATTACAGCCAAACTGGGCTTATTCCAAAAATGAGACACCTTTATGACATTTAAAAATAATTCACAAGTTTTCATTCACTTCTGGGACAGCATAGTATTATTCCCATTTCACAGCTAATACAAAATACAAGTCATTTGGTCAGAGCTACAAACTAAATACTTATAAATAGAAAGTTTCTTCCTCCCAATAGGAATATACACTTTTCCTTGCCAATCTTCATCTAATTTCACATTTATATAATAATACATTGTAGCATTACATGTGTTATTTCTTTTCCACTAAGATTACCTGAATTGGTTTTAGGTTTAACGTTCACAGAAGTGAATAGCTAGTCACAATACATCATTCTCATGGTATGGAAGACTGCTATGACATCAACCCCTGCACTGCACTTACCTTCTTACAGCCATACATCTACTTTCTACATTTTTGCTTCAACGCTGCAAGAGAGAAAAAGCAAAGAGTGCCAAATAGTGCCAAATTATGAAATGGATTTGTGTTACAGACAGATGGTCACTGGCATTACACTGATGTCATGCTTTCCAGTTACAGAGCAGAATGCTAATTCAAATTCTCCAGAAATTAAACATTACCACACCATAGTAACTGCTATGGCAGGGAGTGCTGTGGAGTAAACATTACTCTTACTACTATGGGACTGTGTCGTTCACCGGACATTGACCACTCAGTAATAACCATCTTAGGTATAAAAGTAATCTTAGATGCAATGCTGAACAGAAACAACTGGTATGACCCTGACTTTCAGAAATACAAGAACTCCCATCAGCCTCATGTGCTTATTTACCTGCTACAGTTAATAAATACTACAAATACTTGTACAACTTTCAGACATGTTTACTTACATATTTACAAACACATTTCTAATAAATATGTAGCACCATATTTAGCCACAGCTCGCACTACCAAGACTGCAAGTTTGTTATACAAAATCATCTACTTAGGTTCTAAAGGTTACCTCCAAGATTCCCAATTCAAAACCGAGTTGTCAACATTAGTCTTGTCTACATATATTATCGTAATTTATTACTGCTAACTGTGGTTCACATATAATGTGTTACTAGTTCAAGAAGCCTTTGTGTTTTGGTCAGCACTGACTAGGTATAACTACTGTTTTTCCCATTGTGTAATTAAGATCTGCTCAGAGCAAAACAAAACAACTTGCTACTAAAAGACAGCAGCAATCCCTTCAGATGAGGGTTCAAAGCTTTTAATACCAGTTCCAGTGAAGGAGTGATGGTAGCAAACAAGGTATAACAGTAAACAGTTTGAAAAAAAACCCCACACAACAAAAAGGGTCTAGTATCAGCTAAAAGAACACAGCTGAAAACTATCTGCTAGAGCATGTCATGAATAATTTAAAATTTACCAAACTCACAAGAGATTCAAAAATTTCTGAATATCCCCTTCCTCCTCTTCTTTTTTTTAATTTACACTGTCTCAATGTAGCACATGTTGAGGTGCTTCCCCTTCTGAAAACAGTTAACTCCGCAGAAACTGACAGATGGCAAGTACAGCTTTTGTAAGTTGCTGCATTACAACAGGGGTAGCAAACTTCTGACATCAGAGATTAACTACCAACCATCTACAAGTATTCTAGTTGTTCCCTGGCATCTCACCAAAATATTTTTGTGCTGGAAGAGGAAGCCTGTGACAGTATGCTACGTCACCTGTAAACAATATTAGAACCTGTAAACAATATTAAACAATATCTAGAACCTAGAACGCTAGATTATTGCTCAATAGAGTCCGACATTTAAAACGGCATTTACTCCTGAGCACACAAGTCATGCAAAGACTTTGAAACGAAAGTGGAAGGAGACAAAAGCTATTCTATTTAAAGCTTAGATGGTCTTTCCCCATTAAGAGAGAATAGTCCTTTGGGAATCTACAGAATATTAACATCTCCGCTCTACCAGACTCTCGGAGGGCTAGAAGAGTCGGTGGGCCAGCATCTTTAGTCAGAGCTGTTCTTTATCCTCTCCTCCAGCTTCTCAAGCCCAGCTCCTAGATGAGAAGGGGCCTGTTCACCAGTACAGCACAACAGCACACCCTTCTCCCACCCTAAACGCTCAGGTGTGGGAGGCGCAGGGGCCGCGGCGGGCCGGCCCGGGGCGCTCCGGCCAATCAGGTTCCTGCCACAGCGCTGCACTCCTCGTTTCCCTTCAGGGCAGGGGAACCATTTCCCCCGCTACTCCCCGTAACCCTCTTCTCCCCAAAACTTTCCCCACCTGTTGCCCTGCAGCCAGGGCAGCCCCTACCATGCCAAAGCTGCTCGCAGCGGGACGGCCTGAAGGCAGAGACGCCCCAAGCACGAGCGGGGAGCGGCTGTGAGAGGCCGTTAGCGGGCTAAGGTAGCGCGCGGGTGACTAACGGCTGCACGGAGCCGTTGGGGGACGGCGGGGACGGGTAACGTCCCACACACACGCACGCACCCACCCCCTAAGGGCCCCACGTGACACAGGCTCTGCACTGCCCCCGCGCGCGCCTGCCTGCCGCCTCACCCGACACCGCGCCGAGTCCCGCCGCCGAGTCCCGCCGCCGGGGCGCAGATCAGCTGATTCACGCGGGGACGCGAGGCGGAGCCTCCCTCCTGCAGGGGGCGGAGCCCATCACCGGTCCGCGCGCGTGCGCAAGGGCATCAGGTAAAGAAGCCGCAGCCCCGAGGGGGGCGGGCCCGGCGCTCGCGCCGACGGGTCCCTGCCCGGGACAAAACAGGGCGAGGCCCGCCCGCCGGGAGCGGAGCGGTCCGGTCTCCTCCGGCTGACCGCCAGCGGGGCGAGTGACCCCAGCGCTTCGAGGCCGGTAAAGAGGAGAACATGAAGTGCGATGCCAGTGTGACGGTGCTGGCACCCGGACTGCAGGGAAGGCCCCTGAACATAGATGTTAAAATATTAGAGGCACAAATAAAGGAGGAGTCTGTGACCTACCCAGGAGCCGTGACTGATAACTAGCAGTAATCCTCGGCCGGCCTTCCCCACGCCATAAACCCTCTGAGGCTGGCTGCTGGTTTAAATGGGAGCACCACGCGTTTCTGACAGGGTTAACCTAGAGGTTCCCACAGGAGAAGCTGCCTCTGCATGTAGAGTGTGTGTACATACTAATGGCACACACAGAGGTTTTACATATGTTTTTATACATGCACAAATTTTACAAAATATGTTTAAAATACATAATTCTCTCTATATACACTTCATCTATGCATTTCTCCTTGAACAAGTTTTGCAAAGGGCCCTTTCTATGTTACATCAGCAATGGGTACACTATTTCTTATAGTGCCCTAAGCTTTCCTTTAAAAAATATGGTTCTGAAGGCAGGTATAGGTTCTCCTTTATAAACCCTTACATTTTCTACATTACAATTTCTTACATTAAACTTTTCTATTACAGAATTTCCTCTGCTAACAGGAATGAATACTCCTTTTTTTTTAATATTTTTTTTTTCAATTCCCATGCTTTCTTCATTTACCAGCTCTCACTAACTAGCAAAAGCTGGATGATTTTTCTCCATAACAGAGTAATTCCCTCCTAATCTCTGACACAGAATGTACCTAAGATAATAATCTTCATATGAATTAAAATATGTAATTTTACTTTGTTTACTTCTTATGCATTCATCTTTCCATTCCTTTAAAATGCAAGTATTATTTATGCAACAGGGACAGACAGCTCCCCATGCTGACATCGCCACAGCATCACGGCTAAGAATGTGAGTGCTGAAGCAAGGACAGTCAAGGTACAGCTCCTGCACAAAGCACAACTCAGCCACGCTGCTCAGGTAGCTCAACTTAAAGCCTGATGGCATATAGAACCCTAACTGTTATAGGCATGGAGGGAAGTCAAGGCCTCTCCCTGTACGAAACCTATCACTTCATTACCTAACATATTACACCCAGCATTGCTTAACCAAAAGAAATTTGTACGAGCAGAAAGTCTGGATTTATTGCTTAATTCTCCATCTATAGGGATGAAAAAATGTTGGCTGCTTTTGGAGGGCACGTGCCAAGTAAGCTGAAATCAATGGAGCTGCTCCAGGGGTGCGTGTTGGACTTTCAAAGAAAAACTGCAGAAATCACAAGACTGCTTGAGGCAAAGACCTCATGCAAGTCATATGAACTGTTACTACAGACAGAGGGATGAGGAGGAGCAAAAGAGAAAACAAGAGATAGATTTTAATTGAAACAGGACAACATGGGAGACATGTTGTGTGCAAGTGCTGTCAGACAAGGGTGCTGCAGCTGCTGTTCAGAGAGAAGGAGCTCCCAACATACCCAAGGCCTTCAGCACACGGAAGCAACGTCTACAGCAGAGGTATTTAACATCACAGTGTGATAACTTCTGAACTGAGACAGGTTAAGCCTGGGCTCTTCCACTTCTTGTGGGAGTGCAAAACATTCACATTTGCTTCTAACCAGACTTTGCAGTATCAGGCTTGTGCAGCTACTGAAAGGGGACTCCGTGGCTTAGATGACAATAAATGCCTTTGATGTGATGAACAGGAAGAAGATTGCACTCCAGCAAGCTCTATGCCAATGAGGGATTGTAAAACAGGGAGGGAGCCAACAACCTACAGTTCTGGAGGAGGCAGCATGCCATGGATTGCAAATCCTGTTATATTTGAGTCAAACGATAATGCAGGCACCCATCCAATGTAGCTGCTCAGGAGGAGCTTGCAGGCTGCCTGCCATTCATTACTACTATTTTTACAGTTTATGGCATGGTTATGCTCTATGGGCCAAATTAACAGGCTGTGTAAATTATACAGTGGTGAGGAAGGGGAGGGGAGAGGGGTTAAGGACGAGAAGACAACATAAGTTTAAACTTCCAGAAATTTCACTCCTGCACTCAGTTTTTAGTCCCTGCCCTAATAGATTGCTGTCTAGAGACAGATAAATCAAGGGTAAGAAAGAATAACGTGCATTTAGAATGATACTGGTAGAAGTGTCCTGCAGTTAAGGCATCTTTATCTTCCTGTGTTCTTGGAGTGAGCCCTACCATTTACCAGGAAAGGAACATACATATAGCAAACAGATAACATATATATAACATACATATGTAACAAACAGATAGTTGCTCCCCTTACTGACGGAGCTGCGAAACTGTAGTGGAGATCCATGACTGGTGGGGAGGGAGATGAAAATGATGTTAAATACTCAAAGCCAGTGCAGTCAAGGAGAAAGAATCACATCAGTGAAATGGTGGCTTGCCAGTGATACATTTTGCCTTCTTTTCCTGTACCAGCCGTCAGATGTAACCAGAGCGTCCCTTCCTCTGCCCTCACTGCAGCCCCCATGGCTCCACAAGCTCCAGAGTTGGAGGTGGAGGAGCCAGAGGCCTTGGAGTTATGCTGATCTTTTGCAGGAGCAGGATGCTGTGACGAGTTTCAAATGGGTGAGTGTGCAGCAGCCATAGAGCCAGACAGGACATATTTCATCCTACGATTACTCTAGCCATGAATCAGTATTTAATTACTGAATGACATGCTAGTAGCTTCTTGTTCTACCCAGCAATCTAAAATACATACAAATTTCTTTATGAAGCAAAGACAAGGCATCCTGTTTGGAGCTGCCACATCCTATGTACATCTAGAGAAGCTGTGTGAAGGATCCTGTGCAACTGTGTACAAGGGAATCAGCAGGTGAGCAAGGACCACCAATTCCATTATTGCCTTCCCAGTGCCTGCTGAAGCACCCCTTTAGGGAATCTCTAAGAATGAGCTTGAAGCTGGGCAATTCAGAGTACTTACCAGAAGATTAAGGCAAATCAAAAGCCCAGCCTTGCCTTTAGCCAGCATAGTAGCAAACCTCCATCCCAGTTTTTCAGGAGACTCCTCCACTACAGCTACAGAGGCTCCACAAAGACGCTTGGCTCTGCAGCAGCATCTCAAGTCTGGCTGCATCAGGGAGGGAGCAAGGGTTTTCCTTGGAATAAGGGATTGCTGCATGATGGAAAAATTGAAGGTGAGGCCATGCTGCCATCCCATGGGGGCAGGAAAGATGTGAGGGCAGAGTGCCCTATCACATAGCATGCCCAAAGCCAAGCTATAAGCAATAACTGGTGAGCAGAATGGTGGTACTCTAGCCAGATGGTTTCATTTTGCTGCCAATGAAGACAAGAAGGGGATGGTTTGCAATTCCTTTCTGAGCTTGGACTGGCTGGGGGAGTGAGCCCTAGAAATTTTCTTTGCGTGGTGCACCCCAGGAAACTGTTAATGTTGTTGTGCTAAGCACTGAAATGCTTCATGTGATCTTCCACTCTGACCTGACAGGATCAATGGCCAGTTGGTGGCATTGAAAGTGATCAGGCTGGAGGTAGAGGAGGGAGTGCCCTTTACAGCCATTCGGGAAGGTAAGACATAAAAAGCTGCTTCAAACATTGGTGAAGAGCAAGGGACAACATTCTTGAAAAGTATTTGTTTAATCCTGAAAAAGCTCCATGTGACATCTTCCTAAGTCCTTTCTTGACTACTTAATGTGACAGCTGTCCTTCTCTCAAAACTCCTGGTTTCCTTATCCCTTCATGAAGTCTTTGTGCTGGACTGGGTGAGTATCTGACGGATAGAGGGGGAACCTGCTGGCTGGTGTATTGCCTCAAGACAGATGCATCTGAGCTTGTGATAAGGACAGTGTCAGCTGCAGTCAGAGCGTGTCCTTTCTAGTGGTGTAGGGCCCTCCTACACTTGTGCCTGCTACCTGCTCTGTGATTGCTTTCTCACTCCCATTTCTATACACTACCACTGAACAGCAGGTTTTGCTGCTGTTGCATTGGGCAGTTGTGGACTGGAAGTGCCCTTTGCAAACAAACAATGCTACAATCACAAACAATGCTACGTTCCTGTGTGATGGCAGCTGATACCTGGACTATCACATAACCCAGCCCTAAAAGAAACGCTTTCAATGAAACTGGTGTTTACTAACATATCTCATTGCAGCCCGGTGAGAAATTCTTGCTAACGGTTGACTTTGTAGAGCACTGGGCAAAAATGTCTGCAGCTTTCTCAATTTCTTTGAGAAAGAAATGCTTTTGTTTAAGTGCTTGATTTTGGCTGAATGTATTTACATGTCCCTACAGACTAAGTTCACAAACTGCCTGGTTGATTAAGGCTTCTATTTTTGTCTGCTCTACAATCCCAGGAGGATCATAATCTGGTTTCTTCCTTACACAGAAATAGGCAACCTTTGTGCCAGTCTGTTGTCTGGTGTTAGTGAAAGCTATCAGTGTAAGAGGTCACATACATTTTGTTTTCTACACTTACTGCAGTTTCAAAACTAGGGTTGATTTTCCCACCACAGAGAAGTGTCAGGGACCAGACATGCCAGCTTTCACAGAGAAGCTCTAGCACAGAAGGACTCTTGTATCAGTTAATTCAGAATAACAAGAGAGGTCAGTGGATCCATTCCAGGTTTATAACAGTGTAATTAGATAAGAAAGTTTACAAAGTCCTTAGTCCAATTTTGGGTGAAAGCAGAGAGATACCTTAATATACCTATTTACAGGATGGCTTGTGTTATTTTCCTATACACTGATTTGCTGTGCTGCTTTTGCTCTGCTTTACATTTGTAGCCCACCAGTAAAAGAAGCCTTAAAAGCTTTATCTACGTAGAACTAATGATGCTCTAAAGATCATCACAGATCATCACCCATTTAACATGCTCTACTGGACAGGCTGAGAGCCTTAACTTCATTCATTATGGGAGAAAACAAGAGTGATCCTATGAAGGGTCTACTTTAAATAGATCTTTTGTGTACTGCTGAGCTTTGCAGCGTCTGACACCTCAAATTTACAATGTAAGTCAGTAGTGCAAACAAAGCACGAGATTTATTAACGTGGTGCATTCTCTCCTACCCTAGAGGAATGGAACTCCCCTGACAAAGAGGCACTTCACTCCAGGAAGCCCCACAGAGACAAAATGCTCTTAAAACTCAATTCTGGCTGTAGCACCTGACACCTACAACCCAGCAGGGGGTTGTAGAAGCAACCAAGTGACGAGCAGTTCCCAGAGGCCTGATTCAAGCACAGGGGTTCTGTTATTACTGTGGACCCTCTGTACTGCTCCTCTGGAGCAACAGCTCTGGTCACGGTGGATTTTTGAGGTATCACGGAGCCAGATTAGTAGCCCCTTTCTGTAGCAGATAGGATCTAACCAGAGTATCTTTACTGGATTCATAGGCCATTAAGTGCAATGTGGAGCATGTTTAAAGTTCACACTGCCGTGCACTGGAAACATCCTGCTGGTAGCTAAATGGGCTAGCATCTGTACTAGAGGCAGTTTAGCTCCAGCACCACCAAGCTCTGTGCAAGAACTGATTTATAAGTTGTGCTGTTTCCAATAGTTATGCTGAATCAGGCATCCCTTACTGCTCAGCAGTCTCAGTATTGACATAGGCTTAGGTCTCAGCTGTGTAATACAGTGTATCTGGCTGTAGGGCTTTTAGAACCAGGTGAAATTGTTACGGCCACAAAAGGCGAAGTGCTAATCCAGTATAAATTTGCTTTGCCAGCATGAAACTCTTCAAATATCTTTTGCAGATTGTTTGAAAAACAAAAAGCAGCTTTTATCCAGGACCAAAACTCATTTGGCCATGGCCAGCGCAGGCTCTGTATTGTGTGCTTTGGCTAATTCAGCAGAAACAAGATTGTATGGTATCCGAATGAAATTTGTAGCACTGCGTGGTCTGACAGTAAACTAATTTGGTTTTAATCAGCAGGGAGAGGCAAGTCTGGAGCAGCTCTGGGGTTATTCTGCTATGTCAGAAGCGGAACTAAAATCTGAAGTCAGAGACCCCTGTATTTGTTGAGCTTTGGGCCTTCAATGTGTGCACAGTTGCGGTATAACAGCTGGCTTGGATTTTTCAGTAGTGCCAGGGATGTACAAGCAGAGTAATCCCAGCTCCACCACTTCCCTGTGTCCCTTCTCTGTATGGAGCTATGGCAACTATTGTCTCAAACCTATGGTAGCAAATGATGAAGCTTTGGATGCTCTTCCCCCATAAAGATTATCTTTCAGACTTTTGCTGAGAAGCTGCCTTCATGAATGTATTGGTGGAGCCTGCTCCATCATAAGAAACATAATCCAAGGCTGA
Source organism: Gallinago undulata (assembly GCA_026546715.1). Classification (NCBI taxonomy): domain Eukaryota; kingdom Metazoa; phylum Chordata; class Aves; order Charadriiformes; family Scolopacidae; genus Gallinago; species Gallinago undulata. Next base: position 29,071,912 of record JAOTQQ010000079.1, read on the forward strand.
AAGGCTCAGGAGGAAGTAGCTTTTGTCTTAGGTTCAGACAGTGCTCTGTGGTCTATATGGAGGCAGAGACTCTTTCATGTGCTGCCCCCTCCATCATCACACCTTAGGTGTGCTGAGGCTTTGTGAAGGCATGTCAGCACCTAAGGACCAGGGCCACACAGTTGCTTTTAGATGGCTAGATTGAAAGAAAAAATGTGCCAAAGTTGTATAAATACAAACAAGTTACTGCTCACTCAGTAGCTTCATCCTCTTTGCTCTTTGAGTTTTAAATCAGAGAAAGTAACCAATATGCTTTATCCAAGCCAAAAGCACAGAGCTAAATTCAGAATTCAGCTTAGCATCAACAGGGATTTCTTTTGGCAGATTTTTACACCCTGATATCACGAAGCTAGGAGCTGATAGAAACTCACCTTTCCCCACAAATCTCCTAAGGGCCTTGCTGAGGGCACATGCCAGGAAGCGGATGGGAGAAGGATGGAAAGCTCAGTGACAGGTCAGGGGCTGCTGCATTCTGGCTCTGGGAGCTTTCACCTCTTGGCATTTGCCTTGAAGAAATTATTTCTCCTCAGCTGAAAAGCTGACAGCTGGGAACTGTGGACTGCTATTTCTGACAGAGGCAAGATCCTGCCTCTGAGAGATGGACGGGCTCCTGCCAAGCCTGGAGCACTGATGCTTGCTTCTCTAAGGAGCTGTTCCATTCTCCTCCAAACTCAGTGGCTGCTGCTACTTACAGAACTGTCAAGTTTGGACTATTTCTCCCCAGTTTTTATTTCTGCTGCCTTGCTGTGTGTGCTGTCTCCTTCTATGTCCAGCAGCAGCAACAAAGTTGATCTTCCTTTTGTGTTTCCTCAGCTTCTCTTCTCAAGCGTTTGAAACATGCCAACATTGTACTGCTTCATGACATTATCCAGACCAAGGAGACACTAACATTTGTCTTTGAGTATATGGTGAGTTGATCTTTTCTAACTTCCTGTGGAGCTGGTACTGGGAAGTACTAGAAAGTGGCTGTGTAATGAATTTACTTCATTATGAGACATCTATAAAGAAACAAGTTGTAATCCTTTAGTGCAATGATTGATTTTCCTTCTTGATTTCCTGCTTTCTATCCTTACTCTTTTCTTTCTGTATATGCAACAGCTGGATGCAAAAATGATTCCACATCTTTTCTCCACTAGAGTGGCAGACACTGTTTACCTTCATTTCTGCCTTGACAACACAATAAAAGTACTGTTCATGAGCCACAGCAAGGATAGGAAATAATGATACCAGCTCACATCCCAGTTGGGGTCAGATTTGGCACTGACTCCAGTGTCTCACCATAACCAAGCTATGGGTTGCTCTCATGAGGAGGGCAGAATACCAATAAAAAAGTTCTCAATATGAGTCTTGCTACTTCTGTTGCTTTTGCTGATAGCTATCAACCAAATTATAAGGAAAATACAGGGGCTGTGTCTTCTTACTGCAGATATATGATTAATTCTGGCATAAATATGAAATCTGTTAACTCTCAGCTTCAGGTCATAAACTGCTAGAGTGAGGTAACAAGTCAGCCAGGTCCCTGTTTTGACCTACCACTTAAGCACATCCTTGTGTACTGCATCAGATCAGATGTTCGCCAAGGTGGAAGAGACATCTTTGTAGTGGTTGCATATTTTTTCCATTTACAGAGAAGGAGTTGGTAGGAGCATTTTACAATAGTAGCCTTGCCTCAAATTCTCCTCTTTTGTTTAGCACACAGATTTAGCACAGTACATGGGCCAGCATCCTGGAGGACTTCATTCCTGCAATGTTATGGTGAGTTCCTTAGAAGCCTCATATCCATTAAAGCATGAGGAAGGGTTATTTTCCACTATGTATGGTCACTGTAAATTGCTTACTAATATTTATTTGTCCATGTATAGAAAAACACTTTAGAGAAAAGTTGCCTTTGATAAGATGTAACAACTTCCTTCTCAGTCTGCTAATCTTTTTTCAGTTATTCCCTCTTCCCATTTTCTGAGCCTTCAAGAGGACATTCAGCTTTTGTGAACGATGACATCTTGTGGCAAGCAAACAAATTTGTATTATCATTAGAATACATTATTCATCTCTCTAATTAAAAACTCAAATCTCACTCTCTCCTCATCTGGAGCTAGCTTCATATTTACAGTCACTTAAATCCCTTTTGTTTCTACTGCAGCTTTTTGGGATTGACTGGACCTCAGCAGAGCTGAAGATGTACCCTTACTTGATAGACTGATGTTATAATAGTCTCCTACTCTCCTTTGTATGCATCTTCACATTTAATTAACTTTCAGGATTGTTGCTGCACGCAGACTTAAGGTTTCAGTGCAGATGTCCTCAGTGAATGCCCGCGTCCTTTTCCTGAGCAGCTTCAGTTAATTTATCTTACAGCTGTCAACAATAACTTTGTATCTTACCAAAACGGCCTATTCATCTGACTTTGTCAGATCTCTCTGAAGTTCCTCACTGTCACTTCCTATCACGGCTAATCTAAATACTTCTGTCATTTTCAAATGTTGCCACCTTGTTCACATCTTTTTACAGATAGTTGTTAAGCAACACCAATGAAGTTTCTTGGAGGCCCAGATTTTAAACATCCTTAAAGCTCAGATGCAGTGTTGTAGTTTTGGCACAGATCTCAAGGGCTCTGCTACCAGGCAAGCTTGTAAAGCACATGGAGTACATGGCTGTAACATGTACTCACTGGCATTTCTGTGAGTAAACACTGGCCAGCTGCTCAGCTTTCCCGTCCGAAATCCTCATTGTCAGCAGGAACTGAACTGCAAAATGATTTACAGCTGCTTTAAGAGGGTCATCTAGCTTGCTTCATTTTTGCTGGAAAATGTTGTTTGTTTTTTCTTTGAGTGATTCCTATTGAATGTGATGCAAGTATGCAGAATGTTACGGGGACACTTCTCTGGTACAAAAATGACCTATGGGTGTCACTGTTTTTCCTCCTCTTCAAATTAAGCTTCTGGTGAAAAATGTCTTTTCTCTGGTGAAGTCTAATTATTTTTGCTATGTTGTTTCTACTCATTGTCCGATTTCATACCTTGTTTCAGCCCAATTTATTTCACCCCAGGCCATGGTAGTGGATGTTGGATATTCCTTTCTTGCTTGCTTTCCTGCTTGCTTGCTTCATTCATCATATCTTATTTGCTATATCTGTTCAAAATAGGTTCTTGTTTTTTCTCACAGCTTGAAAGTAACACTTCACATAGTGTCAAATAAGTCAGTTCACTGGTCCAGTTCATACTGGGAAGAGGTGGTGTGTACAGCGGCTGCAGAACTCCCTCTGCTGGTATCAGCTGGCTGAAATGGGCAAAACTTCCCGTTTCTTACACCTTCATTTTGCTTGACTGTAGGTCTTTGTCTTGAACACTGAAATCAGAATATCTGCTGTTCTGAAAGGTGGGTCTGCGTTTTGGCAAGAAGTTGTGCTTGCTCCTGCAATCAGTAGTCCATTTCTAAATAAAAGTTAAATTTCCAAAACGTGCTCGTAGGGACTGTACTGTAGCTGCCCTCACGACCAAATATGCCACCTCAAAAACTTCAGAAAGCTGCAAGGCAGTCATACCCATTGCAGTTTTCCTCAATCTGCTCTACTAATTTTTTCAGTTTTTACTGGTTTCTTACTTGCTTTTCTCTGCTTTGTTCCAGGAGTTCTTCTGAAGGTCAGAGATTAATGTGTCAATGCAAAGTCATACAAAATCATTTCAGTTTTTTTGCTGGCTTTTTCTAGCTCTTCATGTTCCAGCTTTTGCGCGGCCTGGCTTACATCCACCAACAACACATTCTTCACCGTGATCTGAAACCCCAGAACTTGCTCATCAGTTGCCTTGGTGAGCTCAAATTAGCTGACTTTGGTGAGTCACAGTTTGGATACTGCTAATATATCTGCTTAAACCAAACCTATAGATCTGTATCCACTGCCAACTAAGGCATAAAAGCAAAATGTCTAACTGAACTTCAGGAAACTATTTCTGTGGTCAGTACAGCTTTTCTTGCCTTTATACTGATAGGTGCAGGGAGCAACCTCGTTTAAGTCAAAGCAATTACTGCCACATAACTGGTTTAAGAGAATTGAGAATCAATCCCTCTCTTTTCAGAAAATAATGTAACATGTAGAGTCCACAGCAATGTGCTAAACCAAAAGGCTTTCTTGGCATTGCTTTGGGATGGCTGCTTCAGTCACTAATGGTAAAGCCCTGTAAAACATAGCATATTGCTTGATCTCATCTGCCCCAGAGGTATGTTCCAGACTTTCTTCGTCAATTGCTTGTAAACTGCATTGGGATTGCTTGTGTTTAAAGATACAAGGGAAAATACTGTCTTGCTTTTTTTTTTTTTTTTTTTTTGCAGGCCTTGCTCGTGCCAAGTCCATCCCCAGACAGACATACTCCTCTGAAGTGGTGGCACTCTGGTACCGTCCTCCTGATGCACTGCTTGGAGCTACAGATTATTCTTCTGATCTAGATATCTGGTATTGACCAATTTCGAGACATCTGGGGTCCCTTGGGAAAAAAATCACCTTTATCTGAATTAAATTAAGTCAACCAAATCACAGCAGATGCAGTTGTAAGTAGAAGAATTAACATCTATGAGCAGAAAATGCATGAGCAGTGGAGTTTTGTACTGCTGGGTTCATAGAAGTTTTGGGGAAGATGTCACTACATCTCAGCTATGGATTTATATAAGCCTCATCTGATAATATTTATGAGATATATATATCTCTTTGGTAACATTTATGAAGTATTTTCAGATCTTGCAACAGAACACCTTTGCTTAATGTACTTCTTGTTTTGTATCTACGTGGTCAGCTGAGTCAGTGGTAGCTCTCTACAGCAATGGCTTTGTGAAGAAACAATGGATCCAGTCATAACTGCACCAACAATGACTTCAGCCTTCGTAACAAAAGGTGGCACTACAGGGTTTCTGATTGTGTCTGGAGATAGAAAGGTGTCTGAGACTTTGATTATTTCTGTGAAACTTTGTCCTTCTCAAAGAACGTCTCATGCACTCTGCATTTCATACAGGCCATGTTCTGTTAAATCTTGCCTTATGAGCTCTATCCCAAAATCCAAACATGGCTAGGAATCGCAAGAAACAAGCTGCATGTTAGAAGAGCTGAAGGCAGAGGGGTCTCCGAGAGCAGGCAGAAAGAGGAGAAGATAAAGGCTTCACAGGGGTCCCAGTGGACTTTTTGGGCTGTCCAGGATATGTAGCTCAGCCCTAGGGTTCATCCATTTTCTGTCTGACTTCTACATTAGCCTGAGCCCACTTGCAGCAACACAATCCAGACTTACTCATGGACAATAAACAGCTCATGAAGCTGTAGAAAACCACCCTTATTCTGGGCAATTTTGCACATGTAGATAGTATTGCTGCTTCACCATTTCTTCAGACCAGTTAATTTTCTGTCTGTGCCTGTCACACCAGGACTTTACTTAACTGCTCTGCAGAGTGAAAGGCTGGGAAAGGGTGGGATCACAGCAGGCTGAAGAATGTGCAGGAAAAGGGTTGGGTAAGCTTACAAACAGCAAAGCTCCAGGTCTTCTCAGGCTGTATCCCCCTCCAGAGATATGTGGCTTATCAGAGACTCCAATGGTATAAGTCTAGAGGGCAGTTCAGGGAAACAGGAATTTTTACTTTGTTCACTTCCCTAGTGCTAATTTAATTGCAGAAAGATTTCTCCAAGGAGGAAAACCTTGCTGAATTCTAATGTCTTCCAGCTGCTAAGTCAGTCTAAATAGTCCTGTCTTCTCTCCACCACTACCCCTCACCTCTCCTCTCCAGACAGTCTCTCAGGAGCATGTGCTGAGTTTGAAGAAGATGCCTGCCTAGCAGATTGGAGGGTTTGTATTAGGCAGATACTGGTATAAGCCTGTGGATTTTTTTTCCTGAAAGCTGACCCTTGCCCAAAGTCCCAGCTATGCACAGAAAGCTGGCATTTCTGCCTGTGCAAAACCGACATCCCTGCTACGTAACTCTGCTCTGGTGTAATGAATAGCAACATAGGAGAAATATACAAAGATCCCATCCAGCTCTCTGACCGGCTCTAACAGCACAGTACGCTCAGCCCCACTGAAATACATTCACACTATAGGCACCTTTGTTATAATGCCTCCGTATAATAACAACATTCAAAGTGTTTGCCCTAAAGAAAGATGTCACGCTGAGAGAATAGAGAGTACTTCGGTGAGCTCTATTCAGTAACTTCCTCTAACAAGAGTCATTTATTATCTTGATGTACACTGCATTTAAGTTCAATTTTTGTCTATTAGGAAATAATGTGAATTCACACAGATGTTACTTGTCTATTGTGAAGAAAGGCAAAAAAACCCTATGTCTTTTGGATGCTGCAATTTACATGAAGACAGGTCAGAATGCCCTTGGTAATGGCATGAGACAGTGGGTGTTAAAGCCTTGGTTTAAAGAAACCAATTATAACAAAATAAAACATTATGGCAATTCATGCATAGCGTGCTTGAGCAGCAATACTGTCAGTGGGAGGCACATGGGAAGTGAATGAGGTCTTGTATAGATGAAGAAAGAGATACAGAAAGAGACTCACTTGCTCTTGGACTAACTAGAAAAGCTGCTTTAATCTCTCTGTATCTTTTTTCTGTCTCTTTTTCCCTCACTATCTCTTCAGGACTTTAAAAGATTCAATTAAGGGATTTCAGGGAGACTAACGTTTCAGGGAGATTACACTGCATATCAGAAAGACTTTTTTTTTTTTTTAAACACCAAGTGCTTTATGCACGTGCCACATTAGTAGCTGCTGACATCATGAGTGCCTAATTCATGTCTTCTTTTCAGTCAGGATTTCCTTGTATAATCTTCCATTAAAAAAAAATAAATAAAATCACAGGAATCTTGTCAGGTAGATTTAGGAGTTTTGGTGCAGTCATTTCATGTGGACCTGCCAGGCCCACTACAGCCTTCTCCCCAGCCTGGTTTGCATTGCCCCACCATGCCAAATTGGGAGATATAAGCTAAGGGCTTCATTGTACAGCCCACACTTGGTGAGGAACAAGATAAAGGATGTATTTCTGGTTAAATATAAAATGCAGTCTCCCAATGCCAGAAAAACTGTGGGGAGGGAACTCAGAGATACCACAAGAGTTATCTTAGATCTTAATCCTGATGAAGTCGTCTCTCCACTGTGTGATGCAGCACTGCAGGCTGAGGAGCAAGTGCCATGTTCAAACCTGCCCCAGGGATTGAAGGCAGAGGGCAACCTTGCTGCCCCAATCAGCTCTGTTTACGCTCACTGAAACTAAATAACCCTATAACCAGTTACACCTCTCCTATTACTTTAGCAGTTGCTGCCTTGCTTCACGTGCATATCTGGCACATGCTGAAACATTATGGTTAGGCCTCGTGAAATAGCCTTTCCTCTTCCCAAAGCAGCTATATGGTCCTGAGTCCCTCTGAGAAACTTGTAGACTTGAAGGGGCAAGAGGACCTTGGAAATAAATATCAGAGGGGTAGAAAGGAAGAAGAAAAGAAGGAAAAAGAGGAAAAACAAAACGACACTAAGTTTAGATCTTTAGAAATTTTTAAAAGTAAATATTTTTGAATCATCCTCACTAAGAGAAGGATCCTAATAATGCTGTCAGAGTAGTAACTGTAAATCCTGTATCTCGGAAGGAAAACTGAGGCCTCTACTGAAAGGCTGATACAATAACGAGCTCTAGTTTCCAAAGTCCTACTTTAAGAGGTAGACAAAAATACTTAGGAAAAAGAGGGGGGTGCCCATACATCAGTTGTTCTAGCTACCTCTGGCCTTTATTTTTGGCCAAGAAAAGTGCATTTCATCTGGAACTGCAGAGAGATACAAACAGTTGTAATTGCCACTGATGAATCAATACAGTATCAAGCAGGCATTAAAGGCAGCTGGTCAGCTGATTCTCCCTACAGGAAACAAAAAGCCCTTTCTTTCCAGCAGTTGTGGTTGCTCTGATAGTTTTGTCTTTATTAGAGACACTGAGGTTTAAAGGCTTTCACAGATAATAGGAATAAACCAGGAATACAAAAGAGTGCTCTCCCAGAAGGTGCATTTGTAACGACAACCCACAATTGCTCCTCTCCTCAAACTGTCAGCTTGTCCACTAATGAAAAGACCGTTTTATTAAATTTGAATTCTTGAACTCTTTGCTCATGAGGAATTCTTAGCGAATGCTAGCTGAATCTAGGAAAAAAACAGCTTTCTCGTTCTTACTTCCATTTATTGCTCTGTCTGGATTTCAAGCCTTCTCAGTAGTAACAGAAACCATAGCAGATCTGGTTTTCTGTCTGCTATGAAATCTGTTGCCTCAGCCCTCTGCAGCAGAGCAGTTAGGTCACAAGGACCACATTTATAGGGCACTTTCACTGTTACTAGCCCCTTTTCCTTAGTAACTGCTGTGTACCTCCAGCCCCAAATCCTCAGTCTCTTAAATTCAAGTTAGGAAACGGCACAACTAGCACTGTTTCTTAGAAGGAATCTCTGTAGAAGGTCTAGTTGTGTCTGTCTCATTTGGGGGCTGTAGGGAATTCATACAAAGTTTCTGCTGTTGCCATTTCTAGCTGAGATATCAGAACGCAAACTGTGGGTGAACGTCAGGATCATTTGCTCCAAAATCATATAGAGCTGATTCTCTTCTTCTTACAAATCAAGAGGATCCAAATAATTTTGACCATATACAGTTAAACTTGTGCAATGGGATCAGTGGATTACAGCAGCCCCTGTGGTTGCAAAATAGGGTGAGCCATTTGGGCATGTGCATCGGCTGTGAGAACAGAGGGTTGGTATGACAGTGGTCTCAGTAGAATCAATCTGAGAATAATATCTAGTGATGTGGTAGTGCTATGAAACACAAAAAAAATCTAAGTTGCAAAGGCTGTGGTTTCGGTTTCATGGCGCCCAGACCCTGTAAGAGCATATTAAACAAGTAAGGAGCTAAGCCCACAAGACACAAGGTTAGGGGTACAGGAAGCTAAGGGAAAGTGCAGCACAGATGTTTGTGAAAACAGCATTAGATATGGATCTGCAAACAGGCTTGGCATCAGCTGATGCGCGAGGATGACCAAAATGAATACCGCAGATGAGTTGCATGTCAGGCTTACAACTGACCACAGCCAGGTGGGAAAAGCATCTCCAGTATTGCAAAAACAAGGTGCAAGGGGTAACATAGCCGTACAGATGACCAGAAGAGATTATTACTTGTAGCTCAGCAAGTGAAAATAATACTTTCAGAGTCTATTAGATAAAACTGGGTTTTCAACATCTGGGCTTAAAGGATTCAAATTTGCTATAACCAAAGAAGATTGAGACGGAAGCCTGAAAAGTTGGGATGGGGCATACTGAAAAGACAGGAAATGCAGAAAAAAATTGGAGAAAAAAGATTAAAAAGTAAATGAGCAGAATTTTACACCATACAATAAGACATGTAAATACTTGCAAATAGGTAAATCTACTCTGACCATAACTATTTCATCATTATTGCCAGGACTAATCCACCTCAGTAAAATTGAGCATTTTTTAGAGTTTGTTTGTTTTGTTTTTTTTAAAGCTGTCTGGTTTGCTTTGGCACAAGTGCAGAGCAGGGAATGGCATAAAAATAAGAATACTTTAACTTACTGTTGTCACCGAGTTCTTTATGCTATGAAATCTTGCCTTTAGTTTTCCAGTGAAGAGCTAATTTCTTCTGAAGGAAAAATTGCTCCAGTGGTTAGTGCCTGTGTTCTTTCTGCATCTAATGTGTCCTTCAACTGCTATGTAGTAGTTCCCTGTTTGTCTTTCCTACTGTTATCACTCCAATTTTGCATCTTTTTCTCATGGAAAACAACCTAGTATTCCACAGGCTTCTGCCACAACCATCTTTTTTTGGATGGGTTTGTAACAGCATAAATTGAAAGAGACCTGTTTCATGCCAGAAAAAAAGACAGTGCTTAGCAGGTTTCTTTTCCAAGGATATCACCTATCTTGTCTTGCTGGTGAAGGGTGGGGATAGTACTCATGAGAAAAAGGAGATGGGAACAGACTTATGTGGAACTTTGACTGCTTTATTTTTTTCTAAAATCCTGTAGGGATATCAGTGTCATGAATCTCTAGCCTGCTCCCACCCTATTTGACTTGTCAGCTTTTTAATTCAAGTGTTTCAATCTGTAGAACTTGGATGAGGTTAATGATACTACATAAAACTTGCTACAAGTGCCAGTTGCAAGTGCTTAGAACAGTGCTGCAAGACCAGGGATGTATAAGATGGCCCTTCCCAAAGGAAACCTTCCTGATTTTCCACAATCAGTAGGGTTTTTTTTTTATAATGCTACATCCTGCCTACCTCTGTACTGTAGAGGTATCTCAGCCTTCACTGAAGCCTGTCTTTATTTACACATATACAAACACCCTGCATCCTGCACACACTCACTAGATGACATGAGGTGGGTATATACAATACCTACACAACAGACTGGTACTTTTCAGATTTGAATTGCAAAGTGGATTTGCAGCTTCCGTCAGGATTTCTGCATTTACAAATCAGGATTTATAAATCTCTATTCCAACAACTAGCTCTCTTCCTTTCTCCCCTGCCCACCTCAACAATCATATATACGCCATGTACATGAATGAGTTAATACCTTGGGTTTCTTGCAGGAGTGCAGGCTGTATATTTCTTGAAATGATCCAGGGCCAACCAATATTTGCAGGAACTTCTGGTGCCCGTGAACAGCTGGCGAAGATCTGGGAGGTGAGTAAAATACACCATGAAATGGGAAAGAAAAAGAATATGTTGCTTACTTAATTTTGGACTCCTAAGCATAGGTCCTATGAATAGCAGAAACAATTTGGTGCAGTCTGCCAAGTTCATAGGAGATTTTGTAACCCATTTTACATTTGGCAACTTTCTTCCAGAGACAGGAGTAAATCAAATGACTTTCCTTTGATGTTTGTCATCTCATCAAAAATTTAAAGCCAATTAAAGTGACATCAAATTGAAGAAGGCATAAAAGGTGTGCAGGTACTGCAAATTCTATTCCTTCTTGTTAAATCCTTTACTTACTGTAGGATACAGGACACCATATTCTCACAAAGGAGCTCTAATACCGCTCTTAAACTGCCTTGAAAATGGCAAGACCCTGAGGTTTTTCAGAGATCCTTCTTCATTTTAACTTGGAACATTTTGTATCATTCAGTTTATGGTGCAGCTCTAGAGACTGCTTTGGCATAATGGAAAGTGTGAGATTACTTTATAAAAGCAGCAGTGACTGAGTGAGTGAGAGCAGACGTACTCAGGAGCCTCGTAAGCTGTATTTTCTGCTGGGGAAACTGAAACAGAACCACATCCTTCGTGCAGCTTGGTAGAACCGAGGCAGTTACCAGCACTAGCGGATTCTGCATGTTCCTTACTGCTCACTTGTGACTCTCTTACTGATTCTTCAGGAAGATCAGCCTATAGATTCATATTGGGTTTTGCTGTAGGTGTCTGCCTTTCCTATCTCCTCCCAGGGATTTACTCTTCTGCATAGAGTGCTTTCCCAGATGTGTGTTTTCAAAGGGTAAAGTACAGAAAACTGAAATTTGGAAAGTGGTAAGGAAGAACTTTATAGCCTCAAGTCTCTGTAAACCAGAATTTTCTTTCTTAATCCCTTCATCCAGAAACACTCCTGCCTAGTAGGGTTTTCCTCTCTGCTTTTAGCTAAAATGTGATAAAAAGGCAGACAAGGGGGTCCAGTTCTTAGACTTGAGTTTAGCCCATTTAAATAAATGCTGAATTTTTCTTTCATAGAGAGTGAAAAAAAAAAAAAGGAATTATTGTGGGAAAAAAAATAATCCATACTTGGCCAATTAACAGGGTTCAAAGCCAGGGCAGGGCCCAGTTTCCCAGAGTGTGAATGAAGGGTATCCTTCCACTTACAGCTCTGAAATCTCTGGATACATTTCCTGTGGTTTTGCAGTTGGAGGGTGATAGCCCTGTCTTCATTTCTCTGGTATTATAACTAATACCGTGATTAATAGGATTTGTGCTACAGAAGGCAAAAAAAACATATTTAAAAATCATGAGGAAGCTTTAAGAGCCATGAAATAATTAGTGCCTTTCACAGAGGGTTTTATGTTATTATACAGCCTGGAATGAGGCTCTGTGTTAGGCCAAGATTTCAAAGCTCCTTAGAGGCTTTCGATGCCTAACTTGAGATATTTTGCCAAGTGTGAGGTTCTGAACGGGGATTCCTACTGTTTTCTAATAGTCAGTTCCTTTCATGTACTAATAATAGAGGCACCCTGCTCTGGTTTAGAGACCGTCCGCATTCGTGTGCATGAGCCTGTATCACCCAGCAAGCTTATCTCCACGTAGGACTGTTGGTTCAAATGCCCCATAGCTACATAGCTGGAAAATCCCCATTCTGTGAAATGTGTTTGCCCTGTTGAATCATCAGGATGGATTGACGTATTTCACCAACATTTCTTCCAGAGGGAAGCGTCACCCTAAGCAGTCTCCATACCCTATCTCTATCCCTGGCTGCTTCTTCCAGCTCCTGTGTTACCCCTCACACGTGGGGCTACGTGAACTGAGGAACCTATAGCTTGGTTTTCTCTCTGGGTTATTCTAAACAAGAACAGTTTATTTTACACAGTTCATTATCTGGCTGCACAAACAGTAGCATTAACGACCGGTACTCATGAAGGGATGACACAGGAGCAGGATCAAATGGGAAGGGGTTGAAGAGGAAGGAGGTAATAAGGCCAGCAGTGCTGGTTATGGAAGTATGGCCTGAGTGAACACAAACTGCAGTGTCTCCAGTTCTCTCATGGCACGGAGAGTAAGCATTAAGATCTATCATCCAAATTTCAAGAGATCAGGCATAGGTTTTGCATTCAAAAATTTCATCTTATTGATTAACATTGTGCCTGAGAAGGACTTCACGTGGGCTGGATTAGGCTGTGGAATGCCACCAGCATGCTTCTGTGGCTGAGCTGAACATGTGACAAGTGCCAAATGAATAACTACAATGCTTTTCTCTACATAAAACATAAAATATAACTTCCCAACAAAATCAGCTAGGCTGCTTCCTTCAGCTGGTTCATCACAGGACAAGCAGGCAGTTAGAGGGAGAGGACAAGGATTTATACCAACTTAAAGTGTTTGCTGAAATATGGGCATTGTAAATAAGTTTCTGCCTTTTCCGAAGTGGAGACTGAACTGAGCTGCACCAAGACCTTTCACTATAGTAAAAAGTACCTGCTTGGGGAAGCACAGCAGAGTAGCAAGTACAGAGAAGCTGTCTTGCTTTGTCTAATGGCATGGACCAGAGTGTTAACAGCTAGATCTAGGGCAGATACGCAACAGATATAATTAATTTCAATTAAATATATATACTCTCGGGATTGTTCTAACTCATTTTCTGATTTGGCAAGGAATTTCATTAAAGGTCTTGGGGGAGGGGAAGAAAAGAAAAAGAAAGAAGGGAAAAAAAATCACCTGCCCCATTACCTTGGAAATTCAAACCCAGATCCAAATTCATGGTTTGGAATAGCATCTTTTGTAAAGAAAAGGCACATAAAAGATAAATATAAATCCATATTCGTATGGCATTCAGTGATTGGTGTTCTGAATGCTTTCACACCTCAACTCAGCAAAGCATTTGCTGAAAACCTTATGTAGCAAAGTACAAGCATGCCCAAATAACTGTTTTCTTAAACTCTTCACCAATGAAAGGCAGAGTGCTGAGCTGACTCTGGAGGGTATGATTTTACTATGCACTGAACTTCCTCAGCTCCCCCGATGCCTTTAGGACTGATGCCCGATTGTTCATTTGAAGAATGAGGACACATAAATACAGGCATGGCACTTCAGAATACACACACGGATTTTTCAGTGTAGAATATTTTTGGCATTTTGCTGTGGCTTCCTGGAAAACTAAGAAGACAGCAAAAGAGAGCAAATTCTGGATGTGGATTCCAACTCTCTCTTTCCTGTGCACACAGAGCTTGCTTTGGGCAAACCTGCCCTATTTACATGATATACATATAAGTCCAGAATGCATCCTCATCCAGAGCTGTGAAATTACCCTCCCAACATCCTCATACAGCTGAACACTGCAAGACACCTTCTCTTTGGGGAGCTTTCAAGTTTCCAAGACTAATTTTACAGGTGAGCAGAGACAAGGGTCCTACCCCTTGATCTTTGCTGTAGCAAAAAGTCCATCAGCAGTTTGGAAACATAGGCCACATAAGCCACCCTAGCTTGTTTTCCCCACAGACCACCATGCTAATATGTGCCAGCCATGAGATGCAGTTCCTGCTTGTCTTCTCCAGGTAGCTGTAATTGTCCCCACAGTTGTTTCCCAACTGAGAGTGAGAAAAGCAATCAGCTACCAGATGCGTAACAACTGCAACAACAAGGCTTTATATTTTTTCCTTCTTTAATGTATTTATTTACTGATGCCTGTTCTCTTGCAATCATCACAAGTTTCTGAGGCCAAATTCCCCATATCATAGATCTCAGCTTTCATTTTTAGGAAAAGGAATTGTGGAAGTGTAACTAAGGTGAGACAAATCTAATATTGGAGAAGAGAAAGTGAATAAAATCCCCTGGCATCTTTCATGTTAAAATTTCACCTTTTTTAAAGAAATCTGATAATTTTGGGGGATGTGTAGACGACAAGCTTTGAATGCTTGGATTTAGCAGTACTGATTTATAATACCATATCACATGCTGTGAACTCTTCTTAAATATGTAGCTTTACCTCTTTAGCACAACTCATCCATATAAATAGGCATGAGGCACTTTGGATGTGGCAAGTGTAACACTTAACATTCACAGCTGCAGCCAGCACAGAAATCGAGATATGGTTGATCTCACACATTTCAGCAACTAAAATGAGGTTGGAGGAAGCTTTTCTGGCCCAAACTCAGCTCAGTGAGGACCTACTTCTGAAGCCCACAATTCTTAATAAAGGCCAAAGACACTGCTGAAGCTCTGGACCCTCAGGATGCTTTCTAGCACTTGCCAGTAGACCTGTCTGCCAGATTTTCTTTTTCACCTCGCAATGGCAGGGGTTTCTATCACAGCTCTCAGCCTGTGCTGACACTGAGTGTATCAGCTTCTGCTTGCACAAGTGGGGTTACTCTAACTCTTTAGTGCAGCTCTGGCATAGGTGGACACCTTCAGCAACAAAAGGGGCTGAACAGTGTGACTCCTGGGCTGGCAAACATGCAGGAGTGACACCTGGCAATGAAGCTGCATATGCCTGCTCTGATGTTCCCACCAGCAACAACATGCAATCTCAGCAGGACCCTTTTTGCTATAAAATCAAGTGCTAAAATGTCAGTGTCCTTTATGCACAGTGGTAGATCCAGCACCAGCCAAGGCAGTGTGAATCTGCACTGATTTACAGTAAAGGCCACACTTTCTCTCCATTGAGAGCAATTCCTCCAGCTACACACCAAGGCAGGGTATTGGCAGACAAAGGTTATTGCTGTTCTTGCTCTCTTTCTTCTTTTCACAGGTATTGGGAGTCCCAACTGAGGACACCTGGCCAGGACTTTCCAAGCTCCCCAACTATAACCCAGGTAGGATTTAACTCAGAAGATTGCCAGCTTTTTTCCCTGAGCCACCAGCCACTTAATTTTTGGGCCAGTAATTCTCATTATGAAAAATCCTGTGCTCCAATGTTACTAAATCCCTTGAGTGACTTAACAACAGTGTTGTTGTAGGGCCTACAACACTGGGATTGGTGTAGGATACAAGCAAAGGTACATGGGTGGCAAAGTTGCCTCACAGAGCACTGGGTATATGTTAGGCTGATGGAAGATTTCATTGCTGCAAGTGCTGACAATATAGTTAATTTCCACTCCTCTGTGCAAAGGACTGATCTCTCCTAGTTTAGACTGGAAAAGCTGACAGATACCTGGAGACACAGTTTATCTGAACTCCCCTTATTTTTATGGAGATTGGTTTGGGGGCCTTTAAACCTCAGTTTTAAAGGTCACTGTCCCTGATTTTGATGTGGGCAAGGTGGGAAATCTGTGTGATTTATAAAGCTGGTTTCTTTTATTTCCACATGGGCTGGTAGAGAAGTCTGTGTCCTGGACTTCAAAGGGCCAGTTGTCTCTTATTTTGATGTGGGCAGGTTGAGAAGTATGCTTTGAAAAGCTAGCTCAGTCACTCTCCCTCTCCCCCCCTTTCTCTCCCTTTCTCTCTCTTTTTGTTTAATGTTTTCTCTTGGGAAAATATATTCAAGTGTCAGTGAGGGGGAAATGATGAGCACCGATTCTCAGCCTCTCAGCAGGATCATTCTCTAAAAGAAATATAAAAGTGAAATATTAAAAACCCTAGAATGTGAAATCTACCATCTACAATCTAGCCATTCTCTCTCACTTGTACCCTAAGAGAGTAGTGGGGGGAGCCTGTCTATCCAGAAGGGGGGAAAAAAAGCAGGGGGGAGAGGAGGAGGGAGAAGACGTTCTTTAAGCAAGAGGTTTACAGGTTTAGTAGAGCATAGTAACATCTTTTCAAAGAAGTGGGTGTTGCTCTGTGACCCAGTCCAAGATGCCCCTCCTTTGATTCTGGTGCATGAACACTAAACAGCCTCCATTTTCACATGGTAGCCACGATTGGCTGAACAATAACCTGGTCTCACAGCCGAAAGGACTGGAATCCTTCACACAATTAGCTGAGACACATTAATCAAACCAGCGTGAAATGGGAATGTGTCGCTGTCCACAGCAAGTTTAATTTGGATAGGGAGCAAGCACAGAGCAGACAGCTGGAGGAAGCACTTTCTTCTCTGAGTTGTTGAAGGCTTGGCTGGGTAGTCTACAAGTTGGGAAGGGTAGTCTGGGAGAAAGAAATGCTCACATTTGGGATAAGCTGATCACAAAGACTTAGAATTTTTTTAATGCCAGTCATTTGCTCATACAAGGTAAAAAACTCCCAGTGATGATGATTACGTGTCCTGATGCTATACAGAGGGACAATCTAAAAGTGCAAGCAAAGAAACTAGTACAAAGAACAGAGAATGTGCAAGTACCCAGAGCCCTGGATGGCAACTGCTGTCCTCTGCTGCTGTGGAGGGTGCTAGTGGCAGAGCTGGGAGGGAGAGGACCGGCACCTAGGCAGCATGTAAATAGCTCCAGTAAAAACAAGTCTAGTGATTGTAAGCAGTTATCAAGTCTGAGTTGCTTTCAGGGTTGATAGAATGGACTCCAGTGGGGCAGAATTGACCTGGGCCGTGATCCTGTGATGCTGATGCCTTTTGTGGCTGGAGCAGAGAGAAATGCAGGAGTTAGAGGACACCTTCCTGTGGGAGCATCACATCATGCCAGCAAACACATAGGTGAGGGATGCTGATTTTGGGTCAATAGCTGTGCCAGCCAGAGAGGCAGCATCCCTTTCCCCTCCTTGGAGCCTCCCTAAAGGGCTCGGAGTGGCTCCAGCCACGTACTGGGACCAATCACTTAGCTCACATCTGGATTACACAAACCACTCTGGATAGAAGAATGTTAGTCATATAAGGTTGGACTGTTTGCCCTAGTCATGAACTAAATCAAGTCAGTTTTTGATGGAGCTGCTGTTAAGGTGGCAAATTAGTCTCTTTGTTTAAAGCTATTTGCCATTCACATGCTCCTGTGCACTTCCCCTCTCTTCCCTGAAGCACAAGTGCTGTTTCCCGCCCCCCCGGGACATGCTCAGCCCGAGTGGAAGCTGTAGAGTCTGCCTGAGAAAACCATAACCATCTCTCTTGAGGTTCTTTCCAGCCCAGTTGTGCGAATCTGAGTGCCGGGGATGGTTCAGATAAGCAAACAAACTTTGGAGCACTTCCCCAAATCTGATGGCTTGAATGCTTTTAGCTAGTCCTATTGATGTTCGAAGTGAGCGCAGGCAGCAAACAAACAAACAGGTTCCTGCCCGAGGCAAGGAACGAACACGGGTGAAACAAAGCACCGAGGTGTGATCCTATTCTCATTGAAGTTGATGGCAAAACTCCCACTGGAGTCAGCAGTGTAGGCTCAGCCCCAGACTGAGTTGTTACTGGAAGGGTTCCTGGGCCAGGTGGGTTAGTAGGAATCTTTGAAATGAAAGCTGGAAACCTTTAGATGTTTTCCTGTCATTACTGTGGGCTTGAGCACATCCTCCTGTAGAGTCTGAAGAGGAGATACAGCATGGGCTGTAGGGTCTGAGCCAGGCACACATAGGGCAGCTGGGGAAAGAGCAGCTCCCCTGCCCCCTCTATGGGCAATTAGCAAGGGGTGAAATGGGCAAAAGACTATTTGTCCACCCTATGCCCCTGTGCCTTCTCGCACAAAAAAGTTCAGAAATGGGCCTTGTGCCCATTGCCTACAGTTTGCCAAAATCTAAACTTGTGCCTGACCCCAGGTGAACAGGAAGGATGGGTGAGGAACTCTTCCCTGGCCAGCCCTGCAGCGTGTGATCTCCCCTTCTGACTGCAGGAGAGACAGCTAGGGTAGGGAATTACACACAGCCGTGGGGCCTGAAAGCACAGTTTTACCCCAGCCCTGGCTTGAGAACCTGTTCCTGCAGAACATGAAGGGTTGGGAGAGCTCCTGCCCCGCTTCTCAGCACACTCGCTGGCCCTCTCCCTGGCTCCCCAGGCTTAGGAGCCTTGCCCATAGCGACAAGGCTTTGCCCTGTGTTTGTTCATTTGTTCTGTTCCCCTCATTTTGCTTCCCCTGAAAGAGGCAGTTGTAGCTCTGTTAACACTATTTTTGAAAGCTCTCATGCTGTGTGAGCTCAAATCCTTGCATTAATCTACTGCTGTGTTCATTTCACTGCACTGAAAAGCAGGGAGTTTAAATCCCCTCTAAACACCATTGGTGACACCAGAAGGCCAGTGTTTTGATCCAGCCCCATTAATGGTTACAAGTTTGAATCTAGACAGCAGGGGTCAAGGGCAGGAAAGGATTAGGAATCACAGCCCATGACATTAAGCTAGTGCTTTTGCCAAACTGGGAATACTGGAGCGTCCAATGCACCAAGTTGGGTTTTGTTTCTCTTTTCTGACATTTGGGTTCCAAAGAGTGGGGAAGAGTGCTCGTTTGTTTATAACATGATGAACTTGCTAGGAGCAAGCTGTACTCCTTGGTTTATCGCACAGGCCAAGTAATGAATTTTCCTATGGCAGGTAGTATCTCACTTAGCAGACACACGCTTTACACTGGGCGTTTTCAGATGCAGCAATGACTTTTAAATTAACCCTAGTTTTTCACATATCTGCAGGCTTTGCCTCGCCGAATGAGATTTAGAAGCTTTCCAGAGTCAACTTCTGTTCCAGAGTACAGGTTTTTAGTCTCTGTTGCGCTTCTAAAATGTCACCAGCAGATGGAGGCAAGAAGCAGCAGGCGCTGAACCTCAAACTTCAAATGACATTTTTGAGAATGCAGATGAAGTCTGCGCTCCAAGTGCCTTTTTTCTTTTTGCCTTCTTTTTTTCTTTATCTCACTTTTTATGCTGATGCTTCATTAAAAAAATAGGATGGTTTGAAACTGAATTCTAAAACGATGAAAATTTTATTGTCATAATAAACTGCATGTGGCTTTGATCCCAAAGGAAAGAGCAGCACTGTAACTAATGCACAGTATATGCTGGCCAGGCTGCCCGGAAACTTCCTATCTGTCTGGCACTAGGCACAGGCTGCAGTTTCCATCCTGCCACACAGACAAAGCTCTGCTTCTGTCCTGCAGCCACAGAGATTTCACCAATGAGAGAAATTCTCTCTGCAAGCCTGCAACCCCAGCACCTTCGTCCAGCAGCACTTGGCATCCTCTTTCTCTCTCTTCATCAATTAGGAAAGTTTAACTTTTGTCCTCTGGCTTGCTTGCCTCATTATCAGTTCATTAGCCACTTCCACCTGGGTTTTCATATAGGAAGGTATTTCCTCATTAGCACACACTGCCTTGCATACGGACGGAAAATAACAAACCCCAGCACTACCTTTCAGATCTACTCATATTGTTAAAAAAAGCCCATCAGCCCTACACAATCCCATCATTTTATGTCTATATCACCATTATAAGATGATTAAATCAGTAGTTCATCCACTTTTTGGAATGACATCCAAATATTCTTTATCTCTTACCTTTAAAGAGTAGCTGTTTACATTGTTTTACAATTTTAGATAGGTCTTAATTTTTACAGTAGGGAAAATATTTACTGCTCTGTTCTTACCCTGCTCAACACAATGGGGCCTCAGCATTCTCTCCAGGTTTGTCTACATGGGGTCAGTCAGGAGATTAATCTGAACTGATTTAAAGTGGATTAGTTAACTGCATTAAATCCTTGAGCAGAGACACACTGTTTTCTTACCCGTATCTTCCATTTATAATCAAAGCTTTGTATAGTCAAAGTGGCAAGTTTGGCAGCCCTCACTCAAGCAGAATTCTCAACTGAGAGATGTGTTTGGACAGGGACAGCAGTAATTGGCTCACTGGCTCTTGCACTACCTCTTGTAGATAATTATTAATCTCCGTGTTACATAAATGATAAATTTAAGTCAAGAGGCTTGCTTGAGACAGCTACGACCATAATTCAGGTATTCCTCCCAGTTCCCCGTAAGCAAGCTGATATTTCTATCTATAATATAAAGAAAATTCTATTTCTTCTTTGGAATGTTAATCCTGAAAATGCGTTCCACAAAACAAAGTGACATTTCAATCAGATATCATTGAAACCTTTTGTCCTGGTGTTATCAACTGAACATGCATTTTTAACTTTTATGTTAAATACATTAAAGAATATTAATGTTAAAAGATTTCAGTAGAGTTTAAGTACAGTATTTAAGTCATCTTGACATTTTTATTAAATATTAAAGGAAATTGAATGGAATGTTTCCATCTCACAAATCAAAATTTTCTGGCAGAAAGTTACAACATCTGAAGGTTTTTGGCCAGCTCTGTTAAGAGGTAAAAATTTCTACCTCATACAAAAAAAATCTTATGTCTTTCCAAACCATTTTTCTAAATTGTTTTTCTTCTATTCTGCCTGGAAAGTTTACATCTCTACTCAATAAGGACAATTTATTTCTACACTTTTATTGCAGACAAGGGGGCAAAATGAAGGAAAGAGGATCCATAGAGCATAGAGAATGTTATCAGTGATCCAAGAAGAATGTTCTGCCAGAGTTAATCTCAGTGACTGATTTGGGAAGAGGTTATTCAAGATACTAATATATAACCTCTACATATTGACAATAATTCAAGTGCTCTGGCACCTAAACAGTCATGAATCCCATCCCAGATTATATTGCCATTTACTGCTTTAGCAATTACCTTAGTATTTGAGTGTAGGGCAACACTTCAACTGTGAACTGTTACTTACCCTGTGACAGACAGGTTTAACAACCTGCTTGCCTGGCTTAATGGTGAAAGATTGCTGTTGGAAAGGTTAAGTGCTGAAAGTCCAGTCATTTACACTTTTTCAAATTGTCTGTGCATCAAGTCAGACACTGAGTTACTGAGTTACTGGGCCTGGCACTCCAGAAAGGCAGAGGGGACTCCCGCTTTGCCCGCAGCCAGCAGCTTCTGTCCCTGAATGATGTGGCTGGTGCTCCCGGACAGAAAGGGACAGCAGATGCTCTCGGATGGTGTGACATAAGCCCCAGCTGAGTTCTGAGACTACCGGCAACAGACCAGGGCCACTTACCTCCTGGTGGTCTCGCTGCTGTGGGGAACGTTTGTCTGGGCTGGGCTGGAAGAGAGGTCTAAACCACCTTTCCCACTCTCCATGGTGAGAGCACCGTTCCTCTCTGCTGTCAGAAATGGTGCTCAGGAAAATGTAGTTGGATAGAAATTGCAACCTTTCTGATGCAAGAAAATGTCTCTGTTGATCAGGTCTAATGGGAAATCTTCCAATCTTAAGCCATTCATTCATATCTAAGCCTGAGAAAATTCATGCTTCCTAAGAAAACATGTAAGGAATGCATTCCTCTGCATTTTCCACAATGTTTAGAAATGTGTGCTTGACAAATGGCAACAACAACAAAGTCTTCTCAAAACTGCAAACTCCACAAAGTTCCAGTCTGGTAGAGATACTTGAATCAGTAAGTACAAAGGGTGCACGAAAATGCATAAATTGATAAATGACAAACTTAGTGAGGGATTGACAGCAAGAGCAGTGAGCAAGAAGAGAACAGGACTCATGTGCCTTTGCTTCATCCCCAGTCTTTCTTCCAGATCCATGCAGAAAAGCCCCATGTGCCCACAGGGCAATACATGAGGCTCAGCAGCCCCTTGGTAAGCCAAGACAATTGCTGGGGATTCAGGGCTGCAAACCTCTTTCTGCTTCCTTCATGTGAAAACTTTAGGGACTGATGCTGTTTTTATTGAAGTCAAAGCACAGTCTCGCACTGAAACAGAAGGAGGCCCAAGGCCTATATTCACAGATGCATGAAAGGAAAGGGTTACAGAACTGGAACAGCCTTATTAACATCAATGCTGGTAGTCAAGTCCTATAGGAATAATGTATATTTATAAATACTAAGATGACAGATTCTATAGGGCTCTTTGAAATTCTGAGCACGGCTTTTTTTGTAAGGGCTCAAAGAATGGGTTTTGGCTTGATTTTGATTTAATCCTGTGATTTCATATTACACTTTCTAGGACTGGTTGCTTCCAGGAGACCTCAGAGACTCCGAGTCATCTGTGACAGGTAAGCTACCTATAATGGCAACGTCAAAATTGCCTCTGGGTTTATTTGTTTCTTTATGCAATCATTTAACTTGAAATGAGCTCTTTTGGCAAGCTCAGGAAGAGCCGGGTGGCTCTATAGTAACAAGCAGATCTAACATCAGTTAAGCAACTGATTTTGAGAGATCGCAGCAGAGGTAGGCACATAGTGGGTTTATTATTCTCAGAGGAGTAGTGATTATTCTCAGATAAGCAGTGATTCAGTGACATTATGAACAGCTTTTTTCAGGGCAGAGTTCGATTTGGAAGGTCATACTTTCCCAGGCCCTCTTGCCCAGACTGAAGACAGACTTCGCACTGTCCCAATTTTCATTTCTAGAAACAGACTGTAGGAATGTTGCTCAACAGTGGTAAAGAAGACATGCTAAGACAGCATTTTAGAAGACAATGAAATAATCTTGTGATTAGTTCGGAGGGGAAAATTCACATTCTTCAGTGGCCAAAAGCTATGAGACTAGGGCCATGGTTACATACCTCAGCTTGACCAGGCACACTACCACCACCCAATCACTCCCTCGTGTGCTAAAAGAAAGTATTTTTCAAGCATATATACGTACACACACACACATATCATACATATGCGTCAGTGAAAGAAATTTAAGATCAGGTAAAGTGCCCTAACCTAGCTCAGAGAGTCACTGAAATTTAATTGCCCCCCCCAATACTGATTTTGAAGCACACAACAGGCTTTATAGTTATGTAGGAAAAGACTAGACAGAATGTGTTCTCAAGATTGTATTCATGCACAGGTCAAGAATCAAATATTCTTTTGAGAATGTAATCACATTTTTGATTGCTGCTGTTTATTATCTCTTCAGCTCATTGCTTGGGATCCAGCACTGCTCAGAGGGAAGCATGCTGCCCTTCAGAGCTGGGTTTCCCAGATGCTGTTCTGAATGGCTGAACAAACATGCTGAAGTTTTCAGCAAAGCACAGGTTGCTGAAATGCCAGCCGTTGTCATGCACATCTTCAGAAACACACAAAGCTCAGCATGACCCAAACCATGATAACACAGATTCTGGAAGAGAACAAATCCTCTCTCAGCCTGAACAAAGGAAATAACTATATTCCTTGCAACTCTGCTGTATTGCACTTCTGCTTTGTGGCTATAATCCCTTGACAGGCCTCATTACAGCCCCATAGGGATGGGCTGGTCCAGCACCCCTGTGGCAGAGCTCTGGGTTGCGTGTGGCCCAGGTCCAGCTCCATGTTACAGGGTCCTTATGCCAACATGGCTGAACGGGCGCCTTGGCATGCTCAGCTCTTGAGAAGGAAAGAGCTGCTTCAGCTGCTTCATACAGACAGCTCAGCCATGACTCTCCATGGCCAATTAAGAAATCAAAGGGGAGCTCTGTGCAGAACTTGGCCACCACCAGGAAGCCTGAGCCATGGCAGGAAGCACTGAACCATGTTGCTGCTCAGTGTGGAAGCCTGCAGCAGCAGGCACTGAGGGGGCAGAGGGTCTCTAGTAAGACCCTGCCTCGGCAGGGGCAGCCTGTGGTGCAGTTCTAGCAAGCAGCCTCGGGCTGGATGCTTTGGCTCCCTCTCCTGTCCTTACTCCCCAAGGCAGCAGGGGCTCGAACTGTTTTGCTGGAGGTGAGAATTCAGCAGTTACCTACCACAGTGAGGCCAGATACCTTTTATAAATCTGTTTCTCAGGATCTCTCTCCCTGTGTTTTTTCCCCTTCTTGTTTTTTTTTTTTTTTTTTTTTTTAACATTTTATCTCCTAAAAGCAAAAATCTCAGCATGTCAAATGTCCTGTGTAGGGAGGGGGAGAGCAGGGTCAGGGGGATCCCGGCGCCTGATGTCACTTGGAGGGGAAGCACAACAGGCCATGCTCTGATGGGCCTCCTGATGCTGAAACATGATCAGAACAAACAAACAAACTAAAAGCTGTAAAACTAAATGACTATTTTTATTTGTTTCATTGTTGGTTTGTTTTCTCTCTTCCACTTCCTTGTTCCCAGCTGTGTGCCCCTCTAGAAAGCAGCCACTTGGCATTGGTATTTGCTGTGCATGGAGCATGTGTGTATTATATCTATTTTAAGCACTCATCCTGAAAAACAGATTAATCTCTGTGAATCCCTAACACATTTTACAACCAGCTGCACTACTGGTATTAGGGCAGGAAAAAGGAAAATGGTATTTTCTGTATTTTTTTAGTTTTGATCTCTGGTCTGCTCAGTGGGCCAGCCTTCTGTGCACTTGCATTGTCACTGTAAATTGGTAACACCAACCTCTGATGTTCCAGTTATGACATGTAAAATACAGCCTCCCCAGCAGCATTTTCCCATTTACTTACAACCTTCTTTTTACAAAACAACAATTTATTTTTTAAATACCTCTGGAAACATGAGTTTGAACAGGATTATATGTAGGATGTATATATAAATCCTGTACTCCAATGTGATCAAACTCACGTGGAAAAGGAAACGTCCTGGAAAGCTACACAGCTGGGGTGGGTTTATCCAGCTCCCCGTGTCCCTCCACAATCTCTGCCTCAAGCCCTGAGAAGAGCTGGGTCAAGTTTTGGTTCCAGCTTTCTGGCTTGTGCTCATCTCATGTGCTATTTTTTCCTCCTGTTTCCAAGGCTGAGCAGGGTGCCAGCAGCGGAGGATTTGGCCTCCAGGATGCTTACAGCCTTCCCTCGAGGCCGGATCTCTGCGCAAGATGCGCTGCTTCATTGCTTCTTCAGCCCTCTGCCTCCTCAGCTCTATCAGGTTTCTGCTGGTAAGTTAACTCGATTTCAGCTCACCAAGAAAGAGCTACTTCACATTCCATTTATTATGAGTTTCTTCAGTACTTTCAGAGTCCCTGCTATTCACCCGGATGTCTCTCTCTTTTCTGCCTGCCTGCCCTCCTCACTCCCTTATGCTGCAAAGTTTACATCCCACTGCAAATCTGAGATAGTTCTTCTGTGTTCTTCCACTTGACCACAGTGATAATACTAGAAGGGGACCTGGATGGGCTGCCACCATGGTACATTTACAAAGCGGAGGCGTATATGCTTTGACAGGTCGTTTCTCCCCCATTCTGTAACCCCAGGGGCTGGCTCACACTGTGTATTCAGTGTAACTCACACACCAATCCCTCCTGATGTCCTGAATTCCCAGCTGCTCAGCATGATGTGCTAGCCCCAATTCCCTTGCACCGCTCCTCTTGCTCCCTTTTGATGTTCAGAGACAACAGCTGGTCCTCGTACCCTGTCACATCAGTTCTCCCTCAGTTTTACCTGCTTTATTTTCTTCTTCCCTTGCTCCATTCTCTTAAGCAGACAGCTGCACGCTCACCGATCTGCCTCTCCTGCCCTGAGCTGACAATAAATACAGGGTCTCTCAAGCTACAGGTTCTGTTCCTTACTATGAAGAGCTCCCTCCTATTGGGCAACAGGCCAGAGAGCCCTCACATTCCCCATTGCCTCCTCGGCACCCACTACACTAGTTAGTTTGGTGGGGTTTTTTAAGACAGGAGTAATTAAGAAGCAGCCTTCTTGGACTGTGTTGTCAAGCTATTTGAAAACTTAATTTCTGGCTCCTGCGACACATCCCAAGTGAAGGAGCAGCCAGCTCATGTCTCTCCCAATCCACCGCCCTTTAGAAGGTGCTCTCTGTGTGTATGTGCATGAGTGAGAGACATCTGCATTCCTTTTCTGTTCACCCAGCCACAGAGCACAAATCTACTTTGACACTTTTAGAAAAATGAAAAGATGGAATCTCGCAGGAGCCTGCCTGTGCCGGGGTGGGGGGAGGAGGGGAGCACGCACAGCAGGAGGGAAGTTGACTTTTCTTTATACATATAGGGTTTTTTCCATGCAGAGTTTAAATTATGCCTGATAAAAGGAGTTTCGTGGATGTTTCAGTTCTTTCAAACCCTCCTGGCTTCCTCCCAATTAAATGAGGTTTGTCAAAGCCACAGGGCTCTGCTGCTGCCGGAGAGGCGGACAAGCACTTCCCGCAGTGACATCTCCAATCCCCAAGGGAGAAGATGAAAGTGTCAGTGCCAAGAGAGAGAGAGAGAGTGTGGAAAAAAACAGGTACAGAGACAGACAATGTGAGAGAAAGGGAGAGAGTGAGGAGAAACAGAAGGAATGAGAAAACAGATTGGCATAATGTGTCAATCTCTCCAGCACGCTGCCAGAGAGGGGATAGATTCATTTCACCTGGGTTTATGCACCATCCCATATTTATTATCCCCCATATTGTGGCGAGAAGCACCTTGTGGACAGGAAACTGTCTGCCGTTATCATAGCAACCGATATGTTGGGAAGGGAATCAAAGTGCACAGGGCTGAAACAAGTACAGTATGATCATGCAAGACCATATTCATGAGTGACTCAAGCCTGTAAAAATTAGGCAATTCTGAATAATTTCCCGTGTTTCCATCCCTGTTGCCATAATTGTATAAGATATTTGTTCTCTTATGTGATTTTACCATCACACTATTTTGGAATTTAACTGTATAATTTAAAAATTCTGGTTGCTATGATAACATGGTGCAGATTTTAAATACATTCTGTTCCCACTTTCTTCTGGAGAATGCTGGCTATTAGTCCCCATCCTCTAAAGGAGAAAGTTAAAGGAGAAGGGCAAAGAATGAGCTGGAGATGAAAGGTGAAAGGAGGAGGGGGTTGATCCCAAGTTATGTGAGAGTAAGCGGGAAACAGCATTTGAAAAAATAAAAGGTTCTCGTAAGAAATTATTTTCTATTTTTATGAAATAATTATAGCCATAACTGTTTTTTTTATAAGTTGCTATGACAAGCTAGAGGCCAAAGGATGTTTTTCAAAGGTCAATTCCCAGGAAAAAATAATTGGAGAGATCAATGTTTCAAAAATAATAGCATGTTTCTGATTACTAAGGGGAATGCTGATGACCAGAGGTTGGCTGCTGCCCCTGGTAAGGGGGAGAGGGAACAAGGGGCTCTTTGCTTCCTGACAGTCAGCTCCTGCAGAGGAGAACAGGTTGCTGTTGCTTATGCACATCTGGATGCAAAGTGCTAGGAAAAAGAGTAGCCCACACTAAGAGGAAGTCTCTCTGTCGCCAAGTGGGGCCAGTCCACAGATGGGCCTCTGCTATAGCTGCTTGCTCCTGTGCCTCGAGTAATAGAAGGAACTGCTAAGGACCAGGTTCAAACCCCACTCATCATCTTGGTGGCCTTAATTCTGTACATGCCACCAGCACCTCTGCATATGGCAACGAAAGAGAGGAGCATGGGATTCTCCAGTTTCCTTCCACTGTGGCTAGCAGCCTAAGGGGTGGCTGTGATGACCTTTTGTAAAACTGGAGCATTTACTGTCCTTTTTCTGGCCTGTGACAATTATCTTTGTGCAGTGCAGCCCTGCACTACAGCAGCTCTGATAAAACTTCAGTCTAACCCTTTGCCACCTGCTAAAGCAGAATGTTTTCTGTCCAATTAATCACTCCTGGAAGAAAGATGATATCCTTGAATCAAGAAAGCATGAGCTGTGCTCTCAACTTAGTGTCAGTCCTGAAGTGCAAAGGGCCTTCTGAGGAGGTATCTCACTCTGCTGTCAGACAGGTCAGACACACTAACAATTGCAGCTTATTATTCTTAGTTATAGATTGGGTTTATTTTCCCTCTCTTTTGCCCTCGAATGCTTTGGAGCAGGCTTGCAAGCAGGAAGGGTGAGCAGTGGGGTTTGGGATTAGTACCAGCGTGCTCCCAAGAAAACATGTTGCAAGAAAAGCTCTGGCCAAACAACCCAGGCACATAGGCCAGGGAGGCCTGAGCCAGCACCTCAGATCCTGACCTCACCAGACTGATGTCCAAGCTCAGCATAGACCTTTCTCACAGTTCAGGAGATATTCTACCCTGTGCGTATCATCAGCACACCAGTCAGTCATCAAGTCCAATTTGTGCTCTATGAGGAGGATTGCATGTTGAGTGGATATGATCCTGGTTTTGACTAGGAGGCACTTGCTTCTTTTGGGTATGGTTGGTCTCTGGTTGCTACCTCCCCCCAGCAATTCAAAACCAGTGTGCCAGGTGATGATGACACTGTACCGTTTCTCTTAAAACAGTCCACTATTCAGCTTTTCAGAGAAAAGGAGGAGGAGGGAGGCTTGGTGTTGACAGAGCACTGTCATTTTAATGCCCTGTTGCATCTAAACTAATGGAAAGCAAGTGTAGGAAATGAGGAGGTTAAGGCTGCAAGCCATTGCCTACCAAAAATCCCATAAATGTTGGGATTAGTCAGTGCTGGTAGATGTTATCACAGGGCACATATAAAGAAGACCTGGCTTTCATGGACATTTTGTTTGAGTTGGCTGCTTTCCCTAGCTTCTCCTACACAGCTAAAAGGTTTATATAGTCACTTACATATTTTACCTCTGTGCTTTGCCACGTCTGTATAGAGCAAATGGATTTCCTTCACTGCAAATCAGATACAGACACCTAGAAAGTGAAGTTCCCACCAGGTATATCAATCTGGTTTATAGTGTGTCTGAATAAGGGAATAAACCAAAGTTGGTGCTGAACAGCAAATCAGCTATCACTCATAAACCAAACACAGTTTTTTCTGTGAGGTAATAAAGCACATCTTCATGTAACTCTGGAAAAACACCCCTCACTTCAGCTGGCCCGATATCCACAGTGGTGGAAAGTCTGCTTTTATAAATACTGATAGGACACTGAAGTTTTGTATTATGTCATTAAGCCACCACCCTAGGAAAGAGTGATTGCATCATCACAGTGGATGTGTGCCAAGGGCACAGACCTCTGGAGATGCTGCCCTGCTTAAACTCTTCCCCGGTCGCTGGCCTGGAGCAGACATCATGCTGGCAGATGTTGGGCCCTGTTTAGGAGCACAGGGTGAAGATGGGAAAAGAAGGAAGATTTCCTTCGGTCACTCCCCAGCTCATGCTCTTGCAAAAGCACAACTGGTGCAAAGTTTGGACCACATGACTTGCGGAAACAAAGTCCTACAGACATGGATCAAATGCTCTGAATCCCATTGATCTCAGGCCAGAGAATCTCTATAAAGGTCTTATTGTTCAGGGAGATGAACTACTCTTGGGGGGAGTGCTCTTAATACCCTTCATGGAGGCAGACGTTATTGCATCAGAGGTTAGCAGACATTTTTCTGTACTTTGTCTAATTGCAAGTTATATCTGAGGTTTCTTTAATTTCCACTTTCCCTTTAACACTCTTAAATGCAAATCTGAGAAGATTTAGTTGTCTTGTTTGCTGTGAAAGACATCCAGACTGGAACTCCCGTGTAGTCGTTTGCCATCCTCAGGTGTACTTCTGCCTTTACCCAGTTATCAGCAGAAAAGAGCAAATGGGGATGTAGTGATTAGATTTCTAAGGCACAAAAGTTAAAGCTAAGTTTGAGATTGTGACAGCAAGCAACCATGAGCCTAGGAACTCAATTAGCCTGAAAGACAACTATCTCATTATCTTTCCTAAAATGATATAAATACATAAGAATATAAAAATTTAAAATAAACTCTCTCTCTATTGACTGTCTAGATGACTGAATTTCACTGCTCAATTTCTTTAAACACCCACTTTAGTATTTATTTATTCTAAGCGTGAAGCAGCTCCGATAATTAGACTGTCAGATTTGGTAAGTTAATGAGGAGTCACTGGAGTGGAAGGTTTTGCATTTGTGAGATTGCTGAAGGAGAGAAGCTCTGTGCCTTCGCTCTATCTCTTTTTTCTTTTTCTTTTTTTCCCCCTCCACTGGGTGGGAAGGAGAGAGCTTGGCAGTGTGTAGATCCATTTGAATCCTTTTGATTAGCCAGTTGCATTCCCACCACTGTTCTACCAAATAATATTTTGCTGGTTGCTCCAAGAAAAAGAAAAATAAAAAGGAAAAGAAACTGTAGACGAGATTTCTAGAGAAGGGTGCCTAGATTAAAGAAATCATTTTCCAATAAAAATCAGAAGGCACAGAGTGGTGAGTAATAGGATCCTGTATTAGTTTATATTGTGGCTAATGTCACAGGAGAGCATTAGGAAAGTAGCACAGTGAAGGAAAGGACCATTTTGCAGCTTTCTCTTTAACCTGATTTTTCCACAGGACAATCAGTGTTCACAGTTCCAGGAGTGAGACTGCAACGTGAAATCTGTGACCTGTTTGCTTCTTACCGAAAAGGCCATCTCTCAGGAGGTTGGAGCAAGTTTTGGTAGAAATCAGGGATAATTGACTAATTCTTGGGTAAGCATGTAGTTGCCACTGTCAAAGCTGCTGCTGTCGTCCTTAGCACATTAATTCCTTTTTGTATTGAAGGTGGGAAAACAGAACTGATACCTCGGGCTGGATGACCACATCCCAGGCTAAGGACAGAGTGGGAAATCTCACATTCAGAGAGAAGAGATTAGCAAGACAATGGCCCTCACTGCACAATGCTTAGTGGTATCGTGGGAGGTTTTGGTTTGTTTTGTCATATTCCCAAGTCTCAGACCAGTGCCCTTTCCTCTGATGCCTCCCCAGTCAAAATATTGCTTCATTTCCCCATTGCTTAAACTGACCAAATTGCTTTGTTTGCCTTTGTCTTGGTCTATTGAGTTCACATTTTGAAGCTTGCTTGTTTTGGTTTCACATGCAATGGAACCTAAGCAGAGGTAGGCGAAATCTTCTCAGCTCTTAACATCCTTGGTTTTAATTAATCCGTATTTTAATATGGCACACATCAAAATGATGCTTCAGCATCAACATTTTTCATGTCCTTTTTGTTACAGAAGACCAAAAGATCACTTAAAATCACTGTTATTGAAAGAAATTACCAGAAAATACCCTTTCATTATATCCTATCTCTTTGTTTACTTTGTGCATTTGTTAACAGCATGTGTCCAGTCAGTGTCACCAGCTGGGTCTGCGCTTGCAGGGCAGACCTGGTAACTGATCTTGGGGCCAAATTAGTTTGACTGTCTTATTGTCTGCCAAGCTAAGAAGCAACCTAGCCGTGAGAGCAGAGAAAACCTCAGCTTCCCATCTGTGTTTTCAAATGCAGGTAGATGGCATGTACCTGCTATAGGATTAGGACCCACCACACAGCGCCTGGTCTCACAGCCTGTTTCTACCCCATCTGTCCTCATCATATAGACAACAGCAGGCAGACAGGACAGCCTGGAGTCCTTTTGAGAAGGACCTGACATTGCCAGCCCTGTGGCTAGATTGGGTTTTGGAGGCAGCCTGAATAAATTCCCTGCTCACCTGCTCAGCTAAGTGCAGATAGAGTGGCTGTTCCCTCTCTGTGATCAGAGGGGAACTAATCCTGCCAAAAA
Source organism: Gallinago undulata (assembly GCA_026546715.1). Classification (NCBI taxonomy): domain Eukaryota; kingdom Metazoa; phylum Chordata; class Aves; order Charadriiformes; family Scolopacidae; genus Gallinago; species Gallinago undulata. Next base: position 29,103,862 of record JAOTQQ010000079.1, read on the forward strand.
AGTTGGTTGTCAACTCCACTAAGGCTTCTGGGACAACTCAGTCGAGGAGGGCACTCATGCTTCAGTGTTCAATGAACTTTGATTTGGCCAGTTTTAACTGATTTTGAGTGTATTTCACAACTACATAATTTAAAATAGTGAAACCATGGAAGTAGCAGGAGATACTCTTAGGCATTTTCTTTTTCTTTTAAATATTAACCTGGCCTCAAAGTGATTGTGTCCCTTTGTTTAAACTGCTTACAAAACATACTAACCAAGCTTAAATGTCAACTCAACTTCTCTTTTGCACTTAACTGCAGGAAAACATTCTATAAGTGATGGTGTTCATATTATTAATTCTGTTTTTAAAAAAAGGCATCTGGATTCAGACATGCAAGCAAGGTTATAAATGAAACAGTATTTTTTTTGTCATTTTAATAGGCTACCAATGGAAAGCAGGGGACTCTTTATGCTTTTTCAAATCTAATCAGAGGTAGATAGTCATCTAAAGCACAACAGCCTCATGCTGGCACATGAGAGAATGGAATTTCCTGGGAACATAATGAAACTGGGAAGCCTTCGTTCATTGGCCAACCTGAGTTAAATTACAAAAATAGACAAAACCAAAAAACTAAACATACCAGGCTCAATCATGAATCTGTGGGCCCTGAGTAACACAACAAGGGGGAAAACATCATCACAGTCTCCTCCTTGTTCTCCTTCTGGTTTCAGGAAAGGAAGAGATAGTGCCAGGCTCCTGTGCCAACACTCCATCCATTTTCTACCCTACTTCACCTCTTTCCCTCTACTTGCTGAGGAGGAATGTATGGGTCATTGGGATCTGCTTCTGTTCTTGTGCTGCCTCTTAAAATGCAGATAAATTCAGTGCCTCTTATATGTATGTGCTGCTGTACTAGCTAAGTGTAGTTGAATCTACAGGAAAATTAGAGCTTATTTTAAATCAACTGTTAACAAGCAAAATAACTGAAGTTACTAGCCCTTCAGAATACTTGGAATTAGGATTTATTTTTCCCTTTGATTCGGGATTGAAGCCATGGATTTTTATCCTAACAGGATTCCTTTGCAACAGGGGTAGATTCTACCCTCTGTTACACCAAGGACCTTTGAAATAACTCTTGATATTGACAAAAATGAAGTAAAATCTTTGGGAGTGTAAAACAAAGACACTTTTTTTTTTAGGGTGGGGGGTGGTGGTATTTTTAAAAATCGTCTGTCAGTAGAAGAGAATGAAATTGTGCAGATGTCCTGCCTTTTGTTTTTCAGAAAGCAATGTCAGAAAGATTGACTTGGCAACGAAGATGTAACAGCAGCACAGTCTGGACACTGGACTTTCAGAATAAACTCAACCATGTGTCAGTTAATAGAGAGATCCCTGGACCAGAAGATCGATGTACAAACAGGACAGATGGGGAATGACAATTGAAAGAATGTAGAGGCTGATCCAAGGCTTACAGAGACCTGTCATTCCTGGGGTTTGCCTACAGCCTCCTTCAACAAAAGAGCTCCTGAGGGAAGGAGGGGATTAGTCAAAAGTTGAGTGAAGTCTCCAGGGAAGATGGTTTCTTGGATAAAGTTGTCAACAAAAGGAATTGTTTAAGACTATTTGTTATAATTTCCTAGAGGGAGCTTCTGCCATTACTAACAGGATTACCAGCATACTGGTTCCACACCAGCAGAGCATATGACGTGTGCATTGCAGACTGGTTGCTTAGAGCTGAATTCAAGGGTCCTCTTATAGTGGGTCTCAAATATGTGCAGGTGTTGATGAGCAGAGGGGAGATGGCAAAGAATTACGATGCAGACAAACATGGGCCATTTTTAGTCCAGCTGTTGTAGAGAGCCATGGCTCATTAATGAGTTACCAGGGTGTTTTAATCTCCTTGATCTCAGGGCTGCTGACAGACTATGAGAAGGAAAACTAATCTGAGGTGAGTGCTGATCAGGATAGATGGGGAAATCAGAGAACTCTTCCCAACTACAGTTACTGTGAACTTTCTCATTTAATTTTCCTGGAAGAACTGGGAAAGCAAGTAATTTACTGTACTCATGTACTAGTCCACTTAGTTTCAGATATCTGTGACTTTTTCTCAGCTCTGGGACATCAGAAACCAGAAGCCTTGGTGTAACCTTGCAGTAGATCTGGGAAGAAAAGGAAGACAAAGATAAATCATTAAGGAGCAGGCATGCAAACCTTCTTGAATACTTCTTACTCATCTGAGTAGTGTCACTGGCATGACTGGGAGAACTTCTCTGAGCAAGAATTATGCAGAACATTGAGGCACTGGAACAAAACCACTCATAGAGCTATGGGGAAACACCAGAGAAATGGGTGGCAACCATAGAAAGACTGGTGTGGTTTTAGTGTAAAGGAGATACATCTCCAGCCCCACCCCAGTCCATTGTTTGCTAACCAAACACTGCAGATCTGTACAGGAAGCAGCACAACTGTTTGTGTTCCCCTTTGTCTTTGCTATAGACAAAGTTGCAGGAACATATTGATTAGCTACATAAAAGAGCACACAGACTATTTGCAGACACTGCTCAGTTAAGAGGACAGAGGTATTCCTCATATTACCTGGTAGTCCTTAAATTTTTCTGCCTTGATGAAGAGGCATGCTGTGTCCCAAAAGTCTTTCTATCTCTGGATTGTGTGGTCCTAGATCTCCCAAACAACAGCCACTGTCAAAGTGAGTGTGAATGCCTGACGTCCCTTTGCAATCCTGAACAGAAATTTGTCTCAATATTAACACCTTCTGCCTTTCATTTACTCTCCAATGAATCTGGAATAATATTACAGTGACCTCACAGCAGTCTTAGCAAGATCAGAGCAGAGTATCCTGTAGAGTTCTACTTAGGTGTGTATCTCTGTGTCAGCTTCCCATGCACAGGTTTACTCATAAGAGAAGGGCATTTAGAAACTTTTTCAAAGAAAAACAATAGTTCTTAAGCATGCTGGCACTGGCAGTTGCACTGCTTTTCTAGAGTGGATAGCTGTCTGCATAGGTAGAAGGTAGCTCACCATTTCTGAATTATGCTTGTCATATGCATGTTCAGAATAGGACACCCGAGTGAGGATAGGGTGGTTGTGCATTACTTTTGCACTCCTGGAAATGGCTGGACTAAGAGCAGTGAAGAAGCAGGATCTCTAATGTCTGCCATGGGATGGTTATGGCTGGATGTCTGCTCCTAATTGGAGCCACTAAATGCTCGAGATATGTTAAATGAAAGGATTTGTTATGCATGGGCAGTGAGGGATCTAATGATGGGAACTGACTCACTTTCCTCATGTTGTCTATCTAGAACATAAGTTGTAAATTTCTTCTGCCCTGGAGCAGCAGAGAGAATGGCTTTGCTCTTTTACATAACTGCTAACCAATAATGGCCAAAACTCTTACACTAAATTGCCAAAGGGCCAAAGGGCCTTCTAGCTCTGAACCTGGGGGGGGGACACGGACAGAAAGCCAGGAAGACCCTGGCAAAGGGATGTGCTGCAATCCAGCACTCTTTAGTTCGTTTAGTCAACATTGGAGGCCCAATGTCTTAAATATGCCAGATCAGAGAAATTGCCCCAGTACCACTCCTTTCCCAAACTAACAGGGGTACTATTTACATCAGGAGTACTGATCTCAGTAGATTTTCCATCCCCTGGCCTGCACAATCTCAGAGGCAACAGCTCTCAGAGAAAATGGACGTAGTGTTGTTACCTACTCAGGAAGAGTAGGTAACAAGAAACACATCTGAATTCATGCACCAAGTTAGTGCCACCCAAAAAGGCAGTCCTGCTTCTCCATTTGCCTCCTTGCTTCAGGCTTCACAGTCTCTCTTTTGCTCTCTGGCACTTTTCTAAGCCCTTGATGAGCTGATTTAACTCACTAAACAGGTGGAAAATTATTAACTCTTTTGTTGGGTTGTTTTTTCATTGCTTTATTAAGCTGAATCAGATTACAAAGGGGTCAGAGAAGTACCAGACTTCATGCATAGCTGAGTGTGGAGTGGGAAAGGAGGAGCAGGAAAAGGCCATGAAGTTCAGACTGTCTTATCTCCAACCTGCTCCCATGTAGTTCGTATGGGTGGCCGTCCCCCCATCACATCTGGATGACTGATGTTCTGTTTTGAGGTAATAACGGAACAGATTCTTGTGAATAAGTACTCAGTGCTGCTATCGTGTATGTGGGCCCATCTCAAATCTAGGTGTTTGCTGTTGAAGACCTCACAAAAAATCTCAGACATTGGCAGAGAGTTGGCAGAGACTGACCTTTCCTTTTTTCAAGAAATTACTTTCTCTTGGCATGGGTAGGATGCCTTGGTAAAGCAGGTGAGAGTTTATGAAGTGCGCGTAAATGGAGATCATTGTGCTTGAGGGTCATCAAACTATTTCTTCTCACCACCTAATAAAAAATTAAAAACAAATCTGAGATTTTGGAGAAATCCTTTAACATCCCCTTTTATGTAAAGAGAGTTTAACAGCAGACTTAAATATTTGCTTTAGAAACATCTTGAAGTAAATGAAATAACTTCTATCCCAGGCCAAGGTTGTCTGTTTTACTTCAGCCCAGAGCAAGTTTGTTGGCCAAATTACATATCCCCCAGAAAAAATCCTAGGACTTTTAATACTTGCAAACCCCTGTCTGTAATGGCGCAAGTGGGCAATGCTCTTTAAAGGGGGAAAAAGCGCCAGGAAAATCCCTCTCACAAGCCAGAACTGCATTTGGGGAGCCCAGATGAAAGCCCTGGTACGGGTCATGTGACAGGTGTCACTTCAGTAATGATATTGGGGCAGAGATAAAAGTCCTCGCTGGCTGGTCATGTGACACAGCTTCATTACCGGCACAGCAGGTGGTCGGAGAGTCTCAATGCCTTTATTTTTTTATTATTTTTTAATTTTTTTTTATTCTGTGATAATGAGAAAATGTTTAAACTTCCATCCCTGTGTTTAAACACTTCTTCATGCTGACAGCAGCAGGAGATCCCTTGATCAGCTGTCAGATGGGAAAGTGCAATTTTTCTGGAAAGTAAACAGCGTGTTTGCCAGTTGGAAATAATTTTCTGTTTGTTGGGACTGCTAGTCGTGGCGTGATGGAGCCCTGTCACAGCATCTGACAACTCGGGAGTGGGGAGGAGAAAACAGGCTGAGAAATGGGTTTTAGACTCTGCCTCTGATAACAGGAGCTTGAGATTTTTGACACTTCACTATTGTTACTGTGGGGAAAAAAACCCACCACTTATGGATTGCTTATGAAACTTTTAAAGCAGCAGCTCAGTGTCAGTGTGGATACCTTGGACCTTCTTAAAGAATCTCCTGCATTTTAATAGAAACTTTCCTAGGAGAAAAACAAAAGGGACACACAAGGGAACTAAGTGGGTGTGGAGACGCATGGGGGTGAAGGTGGCCAGATCTCATTCCTGGCTATCAATAAAAAACATAAAAAACATCTCATTATAATTATATTGGATAACTTTTCACGGCTCTAATGTGACTGGGGCAGATGGGACTTGGCTGAAATCAAAGCTGTTACCCTCTCCTTCGGAAGTTCCCTGGAACCCAAATAAGTTAACTTTAAATGCTAACCACATTTTTTTTGTTTTCCTATTAGCAAATACCTTCTCAAATTCAATTCCCATAGAAAACGAGAGATACAGATGTAATGCACATAATTTTAATTAAAATTAAGGTTTGAATGTGTTTATGCAGAGGCATACACAGCCGTTTTCCTATGCAGATACAGACAACATCTTACATGCAGAATCAACAAATCAACCTGATTTCAACACTGGTAAAGTTAATTACTCAAAGCACGGCTTGGATTGCGTATTTGATATTTGCGGCAATTATGTTACACGAACTCATTGGTAGTCTCCCAACAAATGCTCTTCACTGCTGGCTGCACTGCAGCCTTCTCCCTTTTCCTAAAGGTCCCCATTAGAAGCTTCCTGCCTATTACACTTCACGAAGTGCTGGCTCATTAAGGCAGAAGTTTCGATGCCCAGTTGGTATCTCACTTGCACCAGGAAAGCCCTAGAGCCGGTGCTTTGGTTTCAGCTCTGCCCTCTGGAGCGAGGCTGGCCTCTGCAGAGGCTGGTGGAGCTGGGGAGGCAGCTGCCTCCCTTCCACCCCTCACGGCTGCGATTAGGGGCAGGGCCCGACCATCAGCAAAAATGATCCCAAGCGAAAAGATCAGATCAGAATCTGGCCCTTTGTTAGCAGTCATTAAAAAACATTGCACTTTTAATAGGAGCTTATTCAATTAGCAGACTAACAGGCTCCATCAGATAAGCTGGGGATTTCCCTGGGAATCTGAGTCACTTACTGCAGAAGCAGCTCTGCACCCTATGTTTAACCCCCTCTGCACAGAATCAGAATGAAGAGGCCAGACTCCAGCAAAAGGTTTATTTTTGGATTCTTAAGGGAGAAGGAAAAGCCCTCCTGAAGCCTCTGGAGGTGCCAGTGTTGAGTGTGAGTCACACAGGCTGGAAGGACCCGGGAGGATCATGGCACCAAACTGCAGCTGCTGGAGACTCGCCTGATCTCTGATAAACACGCTGACATTTGGCAGCCTGACAGCTTCACAGTCCCATAAGAGGCTTCCTAATTAGAGCCTGGGTGAGAAATAATCCACAACTTGAAGTTTGTCTCTAGCTTCCTTGCTGTACTTTTTTTCCCCCTTCCTTTTTGTGCCTTTTCTCCCTTTTCAGTATTTTCTCTCACGTTCTCAACACATCCCCTCCCCGCAGGCGGAAGCTGTTTGAAACACCAAGCTGGAGAAAGGGCCATTTTTGCCTCTCCTCTCCGCTCAGAACAGCTCTCAGCAAAAGCACCCCTCTTGCATTCCAGCATTGCCCTTGAAGGAGACGCAGAGATAAGGCAGGGGACAGGACGGTACATGGTGAAGTCTATAATGAGGAGAAGTACAACCGGTCTGGAAGAAAACCAATCCAGACCCATGTATTCCTAGTCAAACAAGTAGGGCAAACCTACTGCTCCCAGCAGCGCAAGAATGGGGACTCTGCGTCTGGATGCAGCCCTGAATTCTGCTGTCCTGTACAGCAAGCTGGCCCTGAACAGCAAGCACATCACTACGTTCTGAGCCTTTTAGCTTGAGCCAGGATCTGACTTTAGCATTGCCTTCAAGATGTACAATACCATGATGGTGCTGTGTCACAGCAAGACATTCATCCAGCTGATCGTAAGACGAAATATAATTTTTAGAGATATGTATTGTTACAGAGCCAGGTCTTTTAAAGCTCAATCGTATTCCACCCATTTATGCCACCACATGCAGATACTCTGAATGGTTCCAGAAAAGCTCTTAAAATGCAATAACCTCTGAATCTGAGATCATATCAACAAGCGACATCTGCTAAGACAAGGATAACTCTTTTACTGTATTTATTTCTCAGAGTGGGAAATACTGATAGTGGAATTGACTGTTCCATATTTAATAGCTTGGATAAAGATACAAACATCATAATCCACTTTATCTTAGAGGATTGTTCCCCTTTACTGTCCTCCTCCTCAATGAATACCATATTCCCTGGATAGCCACCAGCAAAAGGCAGAAACTTGGGATTCTCCAGTCTTGGCCATATCTTACATTGGACAGCTCTGTATGTTACTACCATTCAGCAGGATCCCAGATGATGACATGGGACCAACACCTGCAGATACCTGACCACTGGCTTTCTCCAAAGCAAACAGATTTCAGTCAAAATATGCAGTTGAAGCTATTTCCAGGACAAATATATTTATTGCTGAGGTATAATAGAAGATCTCCATCTAATACTTCTAGAATTCGATATGAATCTTATCCAGAGGACTAGGGGTTCTTGAGGAGTGTACGTTTTTGGTGTTTCACTTTGGTGACTTCTTTATGATTGCTGACGCCCAAGTGTTTCATGTGCTGCAGATGTCTATGCATTGTGCATGTATGAGAAAAAAACTGTGGACCTACACCTTTGTACCAGGGAGAACAACCCTGCATTAGGACTGCGAAGGCCTGTAACATCATCCTCATCCGTAATGCCTATACCGCTAAGACTCTGAAGCTGAGAAAATTGTTTATTGAACTGATATTTCCAACAAACAGATGTCTATGGACTAAGCAGATCCGCTCCCCGAGGTTCTAATATTAACAAATTCCCTGAATAGATTGTAGTTGTGTGTTTTCTACCAACCCTCTCTATAAATTGGAATATGGATTAGTACACACTATTTATAGAGTCTGGCCCACCCATTTGCCTTAAGCACCCCTGAAGCTCAGGGAGATGTAGCTGCATTCATAGCCAGACACCACCTCCTGGTGTCATATCAAAATTCTGCCTTTCAGCATAGTACAAACCTTGGAAAAAATTAAAGATTGTTCTGGACCCAAAATATCTGGCTCCATCCCTGCTTTGATTTTTTTTGCATGATAAATGAGTACAGATATGAAGAAGGAGGACAGCACAGACATGGGGAAAGCTCTCCTGGAAGACTGGCCAGGGAGGAGATGAGGCAGTGCTGGCTATGGTGATTTGCTCCTCAGGTACCTGCATTCCCTGTCACTGCAAAGTGGGCACAAACGTCAGAAGAGCAGCATTTACACACACACACATATTTGATATGAACCATTTTAAGATGCAGGTGAATCAGATGCCATGAGCAGGTGCAATACCACAGGAGAAAAGAAAAACATTGGTTCTTTTCAATTAAACTCAATTTTTTTCAGGGTTTTTTTATAATTTCAGTCATTTAAATCCATTTTTGACTAAGTCTTAGAAATAGAAGTTGGCAGCCTGGAGGAATTAATTTTTTTATTATTTTATTTTAAGGGATTAACTCAAGTTGATAGATTTAGAGCATTTTTAAAGTTTGTTGGTTTCAGATGTTTAAAAAGAAATTTAAAATAAACAAACAAAATCCAGTTGAAAATTTGGCAAGGGCTGAATCCTTTGGGCAAAATTTTCCCAGGAGAAGCATAGATCTCTGATAAACAACAGAGGAGATGCCGTATTTCACAGCTGCAATGCAGATCTGTGGCGTCTCCAGAGACTCCCACACACTAAACAGGGATTTCTTTAGTTTAAATGCTAGATCTGCTTTGGTCCCAGTGAAACTCCAGAGGGGAATTATCTAGGAAAATGGGGCACATTTAATCCACTTTATCATTAATGCAAAAAATAGTCTCAATATTTGTGAAAATGAAAACCATGTGTTATGAAAGGTCCTTCATATCTTGGGTGGATTAAACTCTACTCACCAACCTCCCTGAGGCAGTTGGGTCAGTTTGTTTGTAACATCTCTATTTATGATATACAGGTCTTTCTGGGTCTGTGATGAAGCAAGCATGAGCTAAACCACTGACCTGACTGGGCACTTCCCTGAAGGATGTGCTGGAAAGTTTAGTTTGGTGACTAAGGCTCCAAGTGCCACAGGTGCCAAAGGAAAATAACAGCTCTGAGCAACACAGTCTGACTTTGGCTTCGACCTTCTCATAAGGAAAGGTTGTTGGATTTTCTCTGCAGAAGTTTCTCTGCTAGTGAAATCTCAGACCATTTGACATTTTGACTGTATTTAAAATAAAGGATGAAAAGATTCTATGCCACTGAAGATGGCTCTTGTGTTTATCACCATGTGACAGTACTACCAAGGCCAGCTGTCCCCATGATGGAGTCTGGGAGAAATTCTTGTGAGCTCAACACGATGCTAATGCACAGATTTCCTCCTAGGTATGTAGTCACCGTGCTGATGCTGGTGAGCTGTGGGCTGAGCTACACAAACCTGCATCCTGCAGTTGGTGAAAAGCATCAATGCACACTGCACCATACAACCATGCTTCGCTGGGTAGTTGCTGAAGGCTTCTCACCTGATTCTCTTTCTGTTTTATACAAAACGCTCTCAGAAGCCAATCTGCTGCACTCAGACCTGAAAGATTTAATTTAGTGGAAAGAAGACTGTCTGCAAGGAACCTGGGAGCAGGGATGCTGACCAACCCACTGTGGATCCTGTGCAGAAAAAAACAAGAGACAAGCTTGGAGACAGCTGTGAGGCCCGAAGCTCAGGACCATCTCGGGGGCCCCTGCTAAATGAGGCTTCCTTTGGGACTGAGTAAGGAGGCAATCTAAGAACCATAAACTCTTTGAAGGTGATAGAGAGAAACCCAGGAAAGCAGCTGCCCAGCCAGCAGAGAAGGGACAGTTATCATGTGGGCATGACAAATGAAGGCAGACAGGTTGCTAGCTGTCCCCATGTTTTCCAGAGTTGCCTATACACACCAGGCTGCACCACAGAGCCCCTGCTGGGGCAGATTCTGCTCCATTTAGTACAAGTGAGTGAAAAATGGCCAGGCCTGGAGGGAAGCAGGCTGTGAGCAGTGAGGGCCAGCCACTCCATGCCAGACAGTGACTGAGGCAACTGTGGAGGAGATGTCCTTGAAGGGGTTCCCCTGGGGCCCTGGCCTGGGAGGAAACAGCCTCTGAATATGATCTCCTCTTGCTCTGACTTTCACAGCAGGCAGGCAGGCAGAGAAGCTCATCCCCAGTCGTGGTTATCTCTGTGCAATGCCCATTTCAGCGAGGAGCACAGTGCTTCCCTGAGCTGCATACCCTTCAGAAGGAACAGCCACATCATCCCCTTCAGTTTTACCTGGGGGTCTCTGTTTGCTTCAGGCGGATCCTCCAGCTGACACTGAGGAGGAAAGGCAAGCCTTGGGCAGATGTTTGAACCCCCCAGCTTGATGGCCACATTTGCCAAGCGTCCAAAGCACTTTCAAGGGTCTGAAGATATCTTCCATTGCTAGCGTGATTACAGCTCTAAAGAGATTTGAAGAAAACCATTTCTTCTAAACAATGGTGCTATCTCATTCTAACCCATTTAGATGATAATCTGCTCTTCCAGATATTAATATTTTCATATTAATGTAGATCCTTTTATTCCTGTAGCTTAGCACTGGGTTCTGATTTATTAATAGCTGGCTCCCTCTGGACTAGGGGAGCAGGATGCTGCGTTGTGATGAGCTTAATAACTCACTGCTCTCCATTAGTAAATCACAGACTAGTGCTTCAAATTTGCAGAGAGAATTGGGTTGACTTTCCCTCGTCCCTTGAAGCATCTTAGTCCTGTTGTGCAAAACTACCTGCTAACAATCTTTCTTACATGAGCCAAGTGCTCTAATATGGGTTCAGCCCACTAGACTGAACTTTTAACAGCATTTCAAGGAGCAAGGGCAAAAGCGGAGTTAACTGATTTGACCGGCTTTTCCCATCAAATGGGGCCAGGGAACTTTTCTGGAGGCACCAGTAATATAACATCCAGCAGAATTAATGTATTTATTATTTTAGAAGAGCTCATGTTTTTTTAATGTCTCCTGGTTTGAAGGAAGGGTTGAAAGTAAGGGCAGCCTATTTGCATTGTGAATAAAGTTATCTGCCTCCTCCGCCCCCCAGAATATGCAGAAATAAATGCCTTCTAATGAACCCTGGGGGGCTGAAGCTTTGATATGGATCTTGCCAGTGGTATAGTGGTTGGGAGAAGTTCTCGCCAGACTGAAACCCAGCATGGTGTGGGGGGGTAGGCAATCTTCCTCAGAGGGCGAGAGAAGGGAAATTGGATTATCTTGCTAGCAGTTGGTGTTTTTCTGTCTGCAAGAACTTACAGATGAGAGGCCCCAGTTGGGAAGTTAAATTCAGCCCTCTGCAAACAGTAATGTCTTTTTTTCTCATCTACATGAAAGAGATGATCCCCTTCAAGTTCTGGAAACATTCTTCTCCTGCACTATCTGGGTGCAGGGCAGGTGGGTAGAGAAGCAAAACTGCAGGATTTGAATTTTAGTTTGGTGGCTGCTGAAAGTGTTGAGTATGTATGTGTGGCCATGTGTTTGTAAACACAGATTACTCTTTGAATGTGACATCTGGCTTTCAAGGAGCTTCCACAGCAGGCAGAATCACAGCAGTACACACTTCAGTTCCCTCAGACAAATCTATTGTAGGACACTGTTTAGCAGTTTCCAGCACACCGAATAAGCTCAAAAAACAACAAATGCAGCTGAAGCTCCTTAATAGAGAAAATCTGGTTAAATGGGTTGCTTTCTGGGAACAAATTGTTGAATAAAAAGAACACCCTGGCAATGGGAAAGTTTTCTGCACTGCCAAGAGATTCCATAAAAAGACCATTTTATAGTCTTAACCCATTCCCTATAGAAGCCAGAGCATACCGCAGAGAATCACATGCTGCCTGGGAAGCAGCAGCACAGAGAGATGAAATACAGCAGTCATTGACAGAAAGGGCGTGCAGCATCCACGGCGGCTGTGCTTGCTCCCTGGGCAGCGGCTGGCACAGGACGGCGTCATGGGGATTCCTCTAACAACGCCAGACTGAGCAGCTCTACCCTCAGCGTGCAGACACAATGCCTTCCTAACAGAGAGGGCAATACCAGGAGCAATAAACAAGCTCCCTGGAACCCAGGATGTGCCAAAGAAAGAGCAAAGGGAATCACCAGATTTTTCTCCCCTCCCCAGAGGGGAACCAAGGTATAAAGCACTGCTGTGTTTTTCAGGATCTACATGCCACACCAGTAAGGTTCACAAGGTTGCAGCATCCTTATGCATCAATTGCAGAGTCCCAGTGGCAGCATTTTGGGATGATTTGCCCTCATTACTTGAGAATTTCTGCAGCATTTTTAAGTGAGGCATTTGTTCCCCACACTTCTGTGCAAAATGCTGGCCAGCCCTGATACCGAGAACACTCTAGGCAGGCTCTGCTATCAAGCTGTGGTTGCACTTTTAACAACAGTGCTGCTTGTGTCAGTTTAAGCAATCCTGCTCCCCTTCCCCTCCCCACTGCGTCCTTGCCCCGCACCATCAGCTATACCAGCATGCTGTCTGTGTAGCACATGGCAAATGAGACCAGAGAACTGATCCAGATAAAAAACAACCCATGGAAAAAAAAATGTTTATTTTTCAGCTGGATTGGTTCCTGCTCTGGGTCACTGCACAGCAGGGCAACTCAGGGATGAGAGCAAGTGCTGAGGATGGGGTCTGTAAGCTGTCAGTCACTAACAGCCACCACCACTCCTTTCTTCCCCTTTACATGTTGGTTTAGACTTCATTTTCTCTAGGGCTTTTACTTTAGATTTCTCCAGAGAGATGTGATCCAACCTACAACAAGAGCTTGAGACCCTTCCTATTTCACAGAATAGCCTTGAAGTGTCAGGCTGCAGTTCAAAGTGCAGCTCGCTGCAAGGGTGCTCATGATCTCCTGCAAATAGACTTGTCTGTGTATGTGGCATCATCCAGCACCACTGAGTGAGAGCAAATCTGGTCGCAGGAACAACAGAGCTGTATTATTAGCACGCTGCACACTGCATACTTAGTTCTTTCCTTCGCCGCATGTTCTCTGGTCACAAGGATGTAGCTACTCTGCTCCTGGCTCTGCAATTACTGACTTTTTGAGCAGGCAGAGCCTCACACTCCACCACAGGCTGAAAACACTCCCGGCAAACCTCATGAGACAGATTCTCTTTGGGTTGCATGAGGCTTGTCTGACATACTGCAAGTGAGCTAGTTTTAGCACCAACCACTTCAGTACCAAAAGGTGTAATGGAATTTTAATGACCACAGATGGCCACAACTTCTGTTTTATGTCTAATCTGAGTCCCCCAGCCCCCAAAGCACCACCACACCAGCAACATACTCCCCTCCTGACAGGCTGGGGAAAGGGTGGACTCAGGTGAGTGAATGCTGCCAGTTCTGTATCTCTGCTACCTGCTACTCAGCCTGGATTTTCCTTACCTATTACAGAATGTGTTAACTATATGTAAATATGATGGAGTCAGGCAACAGAAAACTGTAGGTGAATGTCGAGTAAAATACTTTTGATCCACCTCCTCTAAAACATTACAAATCTATGTCCTCGGGGTTTTTGAGACACGTATTAGCTGGAACACCTTGTTTTTGTACTGGCTGATTAGATTCCCACATTTTTCCACAGGCAAAAGAAGCATGCCCAGATACAGTTCACAGCAACTGTGGAAATTCATTGTAAGTAGTGGCCAGATGTTGGCAAGAAGAGACTGAAGAAAAGCGCATGCTATTTTCTCATTTAAGTATATAGGAAAATGGATCCTCCTATCCAGCTGTGAGCCTTTCCAGAATATATCCTGCAGTATAGCTGATGGATGTGACTCCCACAGCCCATAGGGTTTGATGCCGTTCCAAGCATGCTTCATGGGGAGTATTCCATTCAAAATAATTATCAACTTGAATAGAGTAAGTACCAATCTATGCAAAAGCCACTTTGGCTGCTGCCTGGGAATAGATTACAAAGCACATTTGGCTATTGTGTGTATGTAAATTTTCAAGTGTTGGGTGAGATCTCTGAGTCTGGAGAGCATCAGAGGATCTTGAGAGCAGTAATGAATTGTGGAACCCGAATCTTTCTGTTTCTTCCTCCCAAAGGAGTTCCATAGTGCATTCAGTAAAAGTCACTACAGCTTCAGTAACTCCTAATAAATCTTACACTAGCTTCAGATTTGGGGAACCCACACAGGAAAAACCTGCTCCCAAATTCTCATCTCCCATCTTGCTTACATTAATTTTTCCTTGTAGTCTTTTGCTGACATCCATAATGCTCCATCTCCAGTCCAGACAGACGAGAGTAGTGCCAATCTAACTCATGCAGCACTGCCACCACATTGCTTCCTCCACTGTCGCACTCTTTCCATCACACACACGGAACAAGGTATTCAAGCTCCTCTCTGACCCTGCTCTTTTTCATTCACCCACCAGTTCTTCTGTTACACTGCCAATAGCATGTGGCTACACACTTTGGTCCTCCAGTGCTAGCTGCTTATTTTCCTCACTGGCCTGCATTTCCAGCAACTGCCTTCTCGTTTCCAACTGCAATGTCTCCCTTCAGCACTGGCCTGCCTCTGAAAGCCCCCACAATACCACCTCATTTAGACTCCTCCTGGATACTAGTATCCTTTGCCATGGCCACAATAACCTGCCTAAATCAGTCCCATGCTATACTTCAGTTCTTCATGGCTTTTCCTTAAAGGAACAAGGACATTGGCTTTTGAGGTACAACTTGGTGTTAAAGACCCTGAAGGCAGATGAGACAACCCTATGTGTAACCACAGTCTCACTGAAGAAACATTAGGTTAGAAAAGTCCCCACTGTGCCCTGAACATGCAGCCAGATGAGGATAGATTCCCCACACGTGATGAAGGAATCTGCAGTCTGGGCCACAAAGTTTTGAGACTTAGACTGTGGTTTGATTAAAAATTAAATCTGACTTTGTGGTTCACAGTATTAGATCAAAAATGCCACAGCCATGTGACAAGGAGCAGGGATCTGGCATAAACTCACTCTACCAAGTCAAATGCATTTAGAAAACGTATGCAAGTCAGTTTTTCATGGCAAGACATTGTGGTAGACCAGATATAGTCTGTCTGTGCCACCCTAATTTCCTGCCAAATCAGGTATAAACTGTCCACCACAACCAGCCCAAAGCTGACATAACAGGACAAAGTTACATAAACTGTGTGTTGTGTCCTCGGGCTAGTTTGACAGAAACGCAGTTATGTGTACAGGACCGATCCAGGTTAAATGGGAACTGCTGGGTGATTCGTCTGTGCTCAGATCCACAGTGCTGGTGAAACTTGGGCCTTAAGAGTATTGTGGGGTTCTCTCTTCCAGGACAAGGCAAGATTTTCTGTGTTTACAGCTGTGTGATTCATCCTTCTGCAAAAACTGAAGCAAAGGGGTTTGTGTGGGCTGTAGGCAACTCTGAGATTCCAGTAAGGATATTGGAGAGGGCAGCTGTAAACACTGCCAAACCTCTCTGTGAGATGAAAACTCTTTGCAGGCAAAGGCTGGCTGCTCTAAAGCACATCACATACTGTGAGTGAATCTGTACTGCCTGCAACAGAAGCATACTGGTAACCAGTCACAAACACAGCCAAGAGTGAGAGTAAAAAAGCCCTGCAGCAGGAAACAAGCAAAGACAGCAGGAGGGGATGCATTCTAAGTATGGGAAGGTGGGTGGGGTGGGGTGTCCAGGGCCAGGGGCATTGGGGCAGCTGGAAGAAACAGGGCAGGCAGGGGGAACAGGCACTCAGGTGGGATGGGATGCCTGGGGGGGGATGGAGCTCGAGGGTGGGATGGAGCACCCAGGAGAAATGGGGTGCCCAGGAAGGATGGAGTGCCCCTTCTCCATCCCCTGCAGCCTGGGAGAGGGCTGCAGAGCTGCAGAGAGGCAGCGTTTCCCTGCAGAGCAGGGAAGGGGTTAACTGGATTCGGGTCCCTTTCTCTCTGTTGAACTCATTGATTCATTTTCTCTGTTCCTATTTCTTTCTCTCACTTTCTTCTTCTCTCTCTTGCAGACTGATTAAAAACTCTTTGAGTTTGAAGGTTTTTGTGTCAAAACAGCTCAGCTGCCAGCTGGGTGCCAAGCAGTGAATATTCATGGTATTTAAATGTGACAGTGTGGTGGGGGCTAAAGGACGGGCTAGTTAGCTCTTTTTAGATGGAGATTAGCTGCCTCTTTGCTCCTAATCACCACTGTTGTTGAAATATTACAGCTTCTGTTACAACTATTAATGTCCTAAATGAAGAGCAGGCTCCTCTGAATAACATCAAACACGAAATGGTCATTTCCAATTTCAGCCTGTTTCTCTCCTCTTTGCTAATGCCTGTTTCATTTTTAGCTGGAGACCTGCTTTGGTACCACATGGTTCAGCTTCAAACCCTGCAGGAGGAGAGGAGTGAGCCTGGCTCCAGGGAGCCGAAGCAGCATTCGCCTCTGGGTTCAAGAGAGGTCAGTAGCTGAACAGAGGTTATTATTTACCTCAAGAGGATGGTGGCTGCCTAGAATCAGGAGCAGGTACCCAGCTCCAAGTTGATCCTTGGGTGAACTTTCAGAATCTGCTACTGTAGGTAAAGCCCCTCTTACCACAGGATGGAGGCAAGTAAATTATTTTCTTGCACCTAGCAAGGGTCCGGGCAAGCCTGAGATGAGGACCACCACCAGAGAGATGTGCAGGAAGGCACAGGGTTCTGTTGCTCCCTGGGCAGGTATTCAATAGGGACAAAATGAAAACCACAGCATTGGGTTCCACCAAGAACATTATAAACGATGAGGTAAGCTGACAGGCTCTTATTTGAGCTCTACTCAGATAAAACTCCCACTGAAGTCAGAAGCTGGATAAAATCTGTGACAGGGTGGTGTGAGTTGGTCCTTTCACGGCAATATCTGGAGGGAAGCCTGATGGAAAATACTTTGCAGAAAAAACTGCCCAGATGTCCGATGTGTGTTTGGCCATTTGGAACCTCTCCGCATTCATCCACAAGAGCTGCCTGCCGTTATCCAAGAGCATGCCTGGCAGTGTGATGAAGAGGAGGGAAAACCCATGTGTGGTCCTTAGGCTCTGGCAAGAAATAGCAGAGCAGAACACCAGGCTATTGATTTCATGTTTGCTTTAAAAACAACCTGAGTGCATTCCTGGAGCAAGGCTGGTCTGGAAGCCTAAATAAAATAATATTCTTCAGCCTTGAAAACTGACACTAGACTTCAATGACTGCTTTAAAGTCCTGTCCCCCAGACTAAGACCTGCACATTTCCTAAGCTCTTGTCTACACACAAAAATGGTGCTACTTTAACTAGACCAGTGTAACTAAAGCAACACATCTCTCCCCTCTTCCATCCTTTTATCCTTCCTTATGTGAAAACAGTTAAAAAACTCTTGCATTTTGACAAAACTTTCCTTATTGGAGTAAAATATGTTTTTACCAATATGAGTCTTATTATTATCAGCACATCTAAGTAGGACTAATAACAGCATTACTGTTTTGGTAGCAAAAAGTCATATCCCTAAACAGCATATTTAGACTGTCTCAGAAGGGAAGCACAGAGCAAACCTACGGAAAAGGGCAAGCAGAAGAGGTCTGATGCATCTTCCTGCTGGCAGGACTTACGTACTGCGTTCCACAGAACACGAATGGTCCTATTTGAGACAGTCAGGGACTTCTCCGACCCTCACCAGGCAGCACAGTATCTGCTTCAAGTGTATATGCGTTATTTATAATGTTCAGGCAACACCACATAATTCAGACCTTCCACAGAGAGACTATGTTAGCTAAATTCACTAGAAAACAAACAACACACCCCACCCCCCCCTTCAACAACCAAACAGAAGCCACAATGTATTCACAAATAATAATTTGAGCACTGGTCTGTTAGAAATGCTAGTTTCCACAGATGGTATCAGAAATATGTGGGCCTGGCCCTATAACATTCTTGCCTCTCAAGGAGAACTGCATTGGCTAACACTGGGCTCCTGAAGAAAAAGGAAAAAAAAAAAAAAGCATATACATATAATCCATTCTGGCAGAATATCAGGACTACAGATTTTGACAGATTGCATTTGATATTCAAGATGCTTGTGGGCAACGCAGTTGTACAGGAAAACCAAAACGATTTCTCATTGGTACCTTTGTAAAGGCATCCTGGTTGTGGTAATAACAATAACAATAACAATAATAATATCAAACTCCTAAATTCTGTCTTGATGCTCTCAGGATTTTCTTGCATCAACCCTATTACCACTCAGGCTGAAGAAACTCCCAAGGTTCTAAACGCTGTATTTAAAGCATCACCAATTCTAATATTCTCAGTAATAATATCAAAGTCTTCAGGTGTCTTATCCATTGAAGTTAGGGTGACTTGAATTGCATTAGATTTTCCCTTGAACAGTGGTTGTTTCATTCTTTCTAAGTAAATCAGATGGTACTTAGTACATACTTCTGGAGGAAGAAAAAACAAAAGACAGATGGATGTGGCTCCCAGTAGGCAGCAGTTTGAAAACATGGCACCAAATACATCAATAGTCCCAGTCTGTTCTTTGACATATTGGAGTGCTTCTTGCCTTCCTCAGATAATTTTCTTCAAAAGTGTTCAGCCCCCACAAATTCTGAGCTCCAAAGTGGTATGAAATAGGAACATCTCCAACACAGCCAGAACTGAAGCTGCAAAGTGGCATAGCTGTACAGCCAGAAATGCAAGAATCACCCTAATGCACTAATGCTGGTGAAAGTCAGCGTGCAGGCACTGTTAGTCCACAAAAATGAAGGTAGCAGCAACTTGGAAAAGTTCTTCTGGAATAGCCCCACCTTGCTGTGGGGTTGGGAGCCCCACACAAAGGGGTTGGGCCACATCAGAGAACTGCGGGTATCCAGAACTGTCTGTCCCCAAAAGGAGCACGTATGCCAACAACTGGTTAGATAAACCACAGCAGGACAGGGAAGCAGCTCTCCAGGCCAAAAGGAAACTTGTCAAACGGGCACACATTTCGAGGGTAGACAGCCTGTCACATTCCAGCATTCCCACTCGTTTAGTCAGGAACCAGAAACAAAATGATATCCTACACTGGCAGAGCATGGGCTACGGAATTCCTAACACCTTTCCTTTCTGACACCAGTGATCACAGAGAAAAAACCATCCAACTCTTTGATCAACTGTTCTGCCTGCCAGTAGCCCCACAGGAAGAAAGGACATAGAGCAGTGGGAACTGCTTCTTTTGGTCACAAGTGTTGGAAGGCATCCTCTTTCCTTCATAACTCTGTTGTTCTCTTGATCCAGGGCTGCTTACGCTGTAAGGAATAGTGATTTCTCAGCTACTGATTGAGAGCAGAATGAACTGAATGGTCCTGTTGATCTCTTCCTTTCCCTACTGCCATATAATCTCATCTATTCTCCACTTTGTAGTTCACCCAAACCTCACCAGTAAAGTTGCTTTACTTTGCTTCATTACAAGTGTCACATCTTCCCTCTCCCCCTTCCATATGTCCTTCCTCTTCAAGACTTCAACTGCTGACCCTGTGCCCTGTTCTGTGGTTCAGTGCCTTCCCCTGCGCTCCCTAGCTCCCTTTGTGTCCTTTCAGCTCTTCTGTCTTTATCATGCTGATCTACCCTCCTCAGCACAGTTGCCCACTTTCAAGCCACAAAGCCTTCCCCAGCTCCTCCAGGGGCACCACTTTTTAAAGCAATTCCCTCTCATCACCAATATATCTCTCGTATCATATGCCTCTTGTGTGTTTGTTTCACCTGCCTGAATTGATAGGTGCAGATGAGTTTGCAGTTCAATGTCCAAATCCGATTTATGAAATGATTGATAATGAAGATTTTTGTGCACGGATCTATGCTACAACAGACGTTCAAAATTAAGAAGTTATGTCAGGTCCCCACAGTCTCCTGGTGGTCCAGGTAATCCAACTAACAAAGCCTTTCATGTCCTGTTTGGCTAGGAGGTAGATGTCTTTTATTTCTGCTCTGAAATCTGCTTCAGATGGGTATCTGCCCTGCACACTTCTAGGCCTCCAGGGTGTTGGCTGAAGCAAAAACCCAGCTCAGCTGGGAGAACTCACTCAGAGGTCCCTGAGCTCATGAGAAGCGTAGTATTCCTGCACTGGCCAAGCTGCAACTGGGCTCTGAGGAATACCTCAAGATTCATCTCATTAAATCCTATTTGATTTAGATCTTGCTATCTTTGAGACCATCTCCTTTCCAGCTTTCAGAAGTAAAAATAATTTGGGTGACTTTGTTAGCAACTGCTGGGCTACTTTCACATCTGACTGATGCAAGTTAAAGCAAGGACTGAGAGCACCCAGTAGAGGAAAGTTCTCCATGAGAAAAGCTGGAGGTAACCAATCTCCTCCTAAAAAGGAGAGCAGGCTTAGAATAGGTGATAAATAGACAAGCACCTTTCCCCTTTCCCCACAGCTCAAAGCATCCAATTGCCTACATCCCTGCTGCATCCTTGCTAATCTTGGCATTATGCCTTTACCATGTGCATCCCCAATGTCCCTGCTTCCACGGATATTACTCCAAAGTGACCTACTTTCCATACATGCATTTTTAGAAGTATTTACATCAGAAATCAGTAGATAGAGGCTACACAAATTCATGTTTCCAATCATTTGCTTCCACTGTGTTTTAATTTTCTTGCCTTAATCACCTTGTACATATCTCCTGTCGGCAGCCTGGCACACACCCTTGCACATCACAGCCAGGGGAAGGACAAGGTGAATGCTTCTTCAGTTACAGCTTGTCTGAGATCCAAGAAACGACATTTTTAGACTTACATACATAAAATCTGCACTTCTGTCTTGTCCATTCACCAGGACAAACAAGGGTACACCTCACCCCCAAAAGCCCACCTGGTAGCACCAGAAGGCACAAGAGTGACAGAAGTGACAGATGTCCCTGACCACAAGCTGCCCGTTTGCTGTCTCTGCTAGTGTCTGCTCTTCTGTGTGTATGAAACCCTCAAGCCTGGCCCTTCCCACCAAGCCAGTGTCCAGCTAGAGAATGGCTCTCCATCTTAAATTTCCTCTTGCTCTTTCTTTCTGTTGATCAGATATCTGTTTCTAAACTTACTGCTTTCATTTTTTAGCAGAGATCATTATATCTCATCATAGTTTTGTTTATTAAAAATGATCTGCTTTTGGATGGGGGGAAGGGTAATTTATTAAAGCACTGCCTTACTGTTGATGCAGCATCAAGCACAAGGAAGAAATTGAATACAGGATCTATGTTCTTTTCACAAAAGCAAAGGCCGTCTTTCCTACAGGAAAGCCACGTCTCTGCATATCCCCTCTGCCAGCCGGACCCACAGTTGGGCTTTGCAAGAAGCTCTGAGTGAAGCAGCCCTGCTAGCAGAGGAAGCGCTTCATAACGGCACAGTCCCTTAAAGCAGACCCTGCTTCAGTATCTAAACCCTGGCCAGGATTAATTACCCAGCAAGCGGCTTGTTAGAAGCTATGTTGGCACGCAGATAAGGGGAACTGTAATGGAATCAGCCAATTAACCAGCCGATGGTGCTGAACTAAATGTGACCCCGTCATTAATTGTGGTTGTTTCTCAGCAGTTTTCTCATCACATTGGGTGCCCGGGAGAGGAAAGAGAGAGAGGGTTTATCCAGGTGCTTAATTTATTTCTGCTCACAAACAGGAATCATGGGATATAAACTTCATGACAATTACATGGCAGAGCTTTAAATCTTATTACACCTACTCTTCCTGAAAGAGAGGGGAGATGAAAGTCCTGGAAAAGCAGAAAAGGCAGCCTCCTCACACTCTTCAGCAGAGTAAACAGCTGTCCAATATAATGAAGCCTTCTTAATGTAGTTTACCTGAAGGTAAATTTTGTGTGTGAGTGGTGTGTGAGAGGAATTCCTCTCACTCTATCTGTCCTATGGCCTGTGGCCCAGCTGCACCGTGTGAAACGGAGCCGGTGCTCTCAAAGAAAGCTGACATGAAAAGCTCAGGATGGCCTCAAGCTACAGCTGTGGATCTGGCTCCAGACTTCCGCTCGGTTCAGAGGTGTTTGAATCTCAGTGCCTTGCAGATCTTTTGAGCCAGATGGAAAATCCAGGAATGGGTTTCCTTACAGTTCAAGAGGGTTCAAGAGGTTTTGCTTTAAATCCATCTCTGGGGATGACCTAAAGCAGTCAGTGATGCAGAACAAAGGTCTATCTTCTTGTGGCTGCTCCCCTAAAGGAAATAGTTGGACAATTCTTTGTTAGGAATTAATCTCACATGCTCCTGAACAGCTAACCCTTCCCTGGAGTGGGACTGTGATGAAAGAGCATCAGTCACAAGAATGATTACATTAATTGCTAAGTGTGGTCTTGCTTCCTGGAGGACGTGGAGTCTGTGCTGATCTAGCCGCAGCTCGATCTGTAACACAGCCTTTGCCACACCTGCCTTGGACTTAAAGCCTGTCTTCTTTTGCATCCTATCTGGCAGTAGCCAAAGTGGCGGCTTAGAGTAAAACACTGGAGAGGAATAGGATGGAGATTCTCCAAATTTCCTGCAATTTGGAGCACACAAACTTCTGAGCTGGAGGTTGCATGAGCATCCCTGAGTTTAGCATCCCTTTTCAGACTTTACTTTCATGAACTTCCCAAACCCTTTGAACTCACCCATGATCATGTCACTGACTTGGATTCTGTGGCAGTGAGTTCCAGATTTGGCCATGCATTGATGAAAAAGCAATTCTTTCCACTTTCCTTTAAAACTTTTGCCCAATAGCTTTGTTTCCTGCCCCCTATCTTCCATGCTGTATTAAATAGTGAATGATCATTCTTACTCATGTGTCCACGCACATCATGACTTGATGGATCTCTAGTGTAACCTTTCCAAGCTGAAGACCCTGCCTGGTCTCCCTTCGTAAGGAAGTCAGTCATTTCATACCTCTTGCCTCTGTGCTTGTCACTCCTGACCCACCCCTGTGGCTGCTCCCAGTTCTGTTCCTGCTTCTCACTCCCAGCCAGAGGCCCCTGTCACACTACAGGACTCCTGCCAGCACTGCCACACTTTTTCTCATTCCACTACATCCTCTCTAGGGATCAAGACTGCATGCAGCATTCAAGACACATATGCACCATGGATTTATACAGCAGTATAATGATGTTTTCTGTTTTGCTGCCGGCTCCCTTCCCAACCATTCCCTCCCCCCCACCTCCAGTTTGACTGATGTTGCACAGTTTTCCTCCCCAGGATGGCTCCAGATCTCCCTTCTGGGTGGTAATAGCTAACGTACGTACACATCCACTTATCATTGTTTTTCCCCACATTACCTATACGTTTATCTACATGGAATTTCATCTGCCATTCTATTACCCGCTTACTCTGTATCCTGCAGCTCTTTGTTCATTACAGCTTATTACAGCAATCTCATGGAAAAACAAGCTCATTACAGTCAAGAAACTCACGCCTTATTCCACTGACTGAGGGGCTGCCTGTGTTGGAGGTGGTGCTGACTGCTTGAATTTCTTCCCAGCTACTAACAGAGGGCCCAGTGTGCACTCCCATCCCCTACCCAGAGGGGCAGGACTGATTGAGGCTCCTTCATCAGCCAAAAGGGCAAAGGATCACATGCACAACACACCGTTATTTCCTTACTCCTGGCAACTTTCTCCCAACAGACTGCTAACAGCAGTCACCTATCCACATTCCCCTTTCCCAGCACCACTGCTTCTTAATAGAGGGGGGGGGGGAGGTGGGGGGAGGTGAGCTGAAGCAAGACCCTTCCCAAACTTGTATGCTAAGGATCCAAGAGGACCAAGGGGAAGGGAAGTGCTCTCAGCAAGGCTATCAATATCTATCATAACAGAGAAGTAAAAAACAGAGCAGGGAAACCCAAAACCTTACTGCAGCAGTTACTTGGACCCATTACCATGGAAGGGATCAGGGCCAGGGATGTTTTCTCCAGCTGGGTATGCCATGCAAAAGCACTTCCCTCCCCCTTTCCCCAGAGGAGACTTGTCTATGTGGTAGTCTGGGGAGGAATGACCCAATATTAGCATCAATCCTGTTTTATAATTTTGTCTCATTATTCCTGGTAATAGCTTGTTATAGCCACTTAAATTACTCCACTCCCTTGTGGAACTCACACCTGGCAAGCACATGGACACATGTAATCTCATTTTCACAGGCTCCTTGTTATCTGTGTTGCATTTGTTTACTTTTTTGCATTCCTTGCCAATCAGCCTCTCCAGCCTAACACTACAATCTTGGTGCCTCTCCCGGAATTCTCACAGATTTACCTATACCTTTCTGCTGTGACACAGCCCAGACTTGACTGCAGTATATTTTGCTTGGGATCTCATCAGAGGCACTGAGAGGAACTGGTGCCTCCCTCAGCCATGATGTGATGTGTTTCCATACATAGATAAGAATCTCATTAGCTACTTTCTCTTGCTACCGTAACACACTGTAGTCACACTAGATGTTCAGTTTGTTCTCTACTATCACACACCCGTCTCCTTTGGCATAACAGCTTTTCAAGTCCCTTTTCCTCTAAATCACAATGGGCCAGCTGACCTAAATGAAGTACACTGATTTGCACCAGTAAAAGATTTGCCCCTTTTATTTGGCGTAAATCCTCTTTAGGCTAAGCAGCCTTCTTTAATCCAGGTCAGATCACACATCATTTCTTGCTCGTATTGCTAATCTTTGCAGTTTCTGGTGGATTTTTCTCCATGAGAACAGTTATAACTCTTTCTTCTCTGGTATCAGTTGTGCATTTCCACCCACACAGCTCATGGGATGACTGAGTACTGTATACCTTTAGATACTTTGCCCTTTAGAATACTGTGTTTCATTTCCAACTGTGTATACATGGTCTATACACGGTACACTGCCAGCCAGTGGTCCAGGTATGAGAATTAATTTCCAGAATGACTGGAAATGTGTAGTTCAAACAAAGCTGTGCCTGATTTTCCACTTCTCTACTTCTGGTTTCAGTGGCGGCCCGGCCAGCGTGGAGGCAGAGCCCAGGAGTGCCATAGGAAGGTCTGTGAGAGCTGCTCGTCTGCCTACCCCACAGGCTTTCTGGGTTTCAGGTTTCTCCCAGTCCCACACAGCAGGGCTAGCTCCTACAGAGCCCTTCCAGAACTAGTTCCTTCAGTCCACATGCCTTTTTGCCAGCTGCCCACAATGTTGCTCGAGAGTTGTCAGGTTTTAGACCAAGATAGCAAGACTGATTTTGGCTTGCTTGTCCTTGCCAGGAATGGGAGGCTTCAGGGAAGCGGAGAGTCGTCTCATTGTGCTGGTGACTGCCTCTTTGTTACTATTCATCCCACGAAGGATGAGATGTTGTGAGGGTCTTTTGATTGCTCTTTGGAGAACTAGCATTCACAGCTGTGTGGAAATGTTTGGGAGAGCCTCCTAGCCACACAATATCATAACCAGATGGAGATCTGGCTGCAGTATGAGAGAATAAGGGAGGAAGAGAGAGGGGGCAAGTACCTAGCCAGCTTCTTACTGTGCTGGCCCTGAGAAGCAAAAAGAGTGTCCTTCCCAGGCTGCAACAGTGGCTGAAGATGTGCTTCCTCCTCTATATTAAAGAAACACCCCATCCTGTTCCCAGGAGCTCCAAAACTTTGGGTCCATATTGCAAAACAGCCTGTGTGGATTTAACAAAGCACATGGGTCCTGGGAGAGCTGGACAGGCAGAGGAGTGAAGACAACCAGCAACCTGCAGGGACGGCACGGCAGGGCTTATAACCCTGGCAGGGTGCCTGCAGGCTCTTCCCCCTGAAAATGAAGGCTGAACATACTGCAATCACCACTTGCACAGTTCCTGGGGAGAA
Source organism: Gallinago undulata (assembly GCA_026546715.1). Classification (NCBI taxonomy): domain Eukaryota; kingdom Metazoa; phylum Chordata; class Aves; order Charadriiformes; family Scolopacidae; genus Gallinago; species Gallinago undulata. Next base: position 29,129,991 of record JAOTQQ010000079.1, read on the forward strand.
TGTCAGTTCTTTGCAATGAAAGACCTAAAGAAGGCAAAATTTCCTTCTCTAGATCTACTCCCTTTATTTTCAGAGTGGCAATGCGTACAAGCAAGTAAAGTCATCCATACAGATAGGTTTGCAATGCTAAACCTGGCTCTTCATGAACAGTTTAAGCCAGAATAAGAGAGCACAAGTGGGGATAAAGATGCCTTTACACAGTCATACACTCCCTGATCAGTTCTTAAGCTGTCAGGAGCTTTCTTGGTCTCTGCTGAGACTTAGGGCCAGCAGGAATTGATCTCTTTCATTCCTGACCTGGCAAAGTCTCCACGAGGTCTTGTAAATTAAGCAGCACCTCAGCTATACTTGCTATACTGGCAATCTCCAGAGCAAGTCAGCTGTATGTGCTTACCAGGGAATTCCAGAGATTCCTGACTATAGCAACATTAAAATCCCCTTAAAAACAATTAGCACAGATAAGGCAGGTAATGTGGCACAATAGATTTCCTCCATAGATCTCTTTTATCCTCTGTAAAAAGTCTGGTAGACTTTAACACCTCAACCTCTTTGGTCTCTCCTCAATATCCATACAAAGATGGCACAGTGTTACCGCTGTTTGCAGCAGCTGCAGGAAGGCCCCACAGTCTGTGCCATGAAGCTGTTTCAGGATCCAGACATCACACACAACCCACTCGGACTGTGGTTTTACAGGAAGGCTGGCCCAGCTGGAGAGAGCCCAATGCCAGTTCAGTATGAAGAAACACTATATATATATATGTATGTATACATACATATATATCTTAAACATCTGAGATGTCACTTACCAGCTCAAATTTACTCAAAAAATAGTAAGAAGGGAACTTTGTCCTTGCAGAGTTGATGCTGGATGAGATATCACATTATTTTCCAAACCTCCTCCTCCCCCCTGCAGCTGACAGAGGCCAGCACAGAGGCCAGCATCATACACTATGCAACTCAACTATCTAGTCAGAAAATTATTTGGGCTCCCTCCTGATGTACACAAAAGTCATGCAGCCTTGGGAGCTGGGGCTGCTTCCTCCCCACGCTCCCTAATGTCCCAAATGTGTGTGATTGCTTGGTAGCAAAGGGGGGCTTCATCCCCTCCACGATCTGTCTCCTGCCCCCTGGGGCTTTAGGAGAACATATTTTAAAGACCCTCCCGGGAGCTCTCTCAAGCTCTCTGTTTACACAGCAGATTGGTGGCTTCTTGTTTGAAGTCAGGATTTAAGCTGTTCTTTCTAATTACAGAGAGACTCCGAAACCTGAGAGATTCTGCTGTTGAAGACTAAGTACAGAGGAAAAAAAAACACAGTTGTATAGGTAGAACAATACTACATCCAAACCCTAGAGTTTGCTTTAAACAGAAGGGCCCTGCAGCAAAGTAGGACATATGCTGTTATTCGTCCCCTATAGTCTCTTTTCATCACGCTATTTTCTGCTCATCACCTCTGTTCCTTGCAAGTTATCACCAGCACTCAAGGACATTTGTTCCACTTTGTCTACTACAGAGGATGGAGGATAGTAGAAAATATCTGAATCCCAGCAAACTTCCCTAGACAGACGAATGAAAGTCAGGGTATTTCCATCCTCTCCAAACCGACAGCTGCCATGGGATATAACTACATTAACAGATTACACATTGAAATTCATTTGAACTGATCAGTCACTAATGTTTCCACTAGGAGAATAAAGGAGAATATAATACCACCCCATTTCAGAAAGGCAGTTACAGTTTTTAAATTATTCCTTAGTGGCTCTTTTGTTCCTAAGAGCCAGAAAGTGCTGCCCCAGTGCACCAGTTCCTGTGTGGGTGTCAAAGCTTTTTATGCACTCATCCCTGCAAGGAGGACACGATGGACGAGGAGATCTGGTGCAAGGTGGCGCAGCAATGTCTGCTGCTTCCAAGGGTGCCTTGTCTCTGAACAGCGTATGGCTTCCCATGAGTAGGGCTGGTTCTTTCACTTGACAAGACCCTGTCTGGAGCTTCCAGATATCGCTATCACCTGCGTAAGATGGGACACTACCTCAACTCCTTGTTTTGACAGTTGACAGAGGAGGCAGGAGGTGGAGGAAGCAAGGTGAGAAAAGACTTTGGGAACTTTCCCAGCACATCAGAAATAGTCCTCCAGCAGCACAAAACCACAGTTGACTGGCTCCCAGTTCACTTTGGGTATGTGAGCCAAGCAGGGAATACATTAAATAGAAGGTGAAAAGTAGTATGTTTGAAAGAAGCTGAAGCCCATCTGATCACAACCTGGAAGCAAGTTCAGTTCTTTCCTCACCTGAGTTTCCTTTGCAAAAGAGAACTGCTCTCAGTTGGCTCAGGGTAGTGCCTGTCCCCTTGGTTCACTCTGGCCTGTAAAGCTAGCACTTCAGTAATCAGATTAAGAGCCTCAAACAACAGCTGTGTTTGTTCTCTGAATTAAAAACAAATTAATTATAAATTATTGTTTTCCTGCAAATTAAAAACCTAACTGCCTCTTCCTGATTTCCAATCTTTTCCCTGAATAAATGCATTGCAACATTAAAAGCAATCAATTATTGCTGCTCTGATCACACTGTTCTGTGCAGACTTCATAACACTTAGAATCTCTTATCTGAAAATGACTTAAGGGAAGGGGGGCATAAATCCCATTGAAAGTGAATTCCTTCCAGTATTATCCACTATTCAAATGGATATAGGTTGAATAATTGGACCTGATTAATTAAAAGCTGCAAGGCACCAGTGGGAAAGACTAATGTAGGTCTCTGCTGAACAATCCCCCCAGGTTTTCTGCATTATTTTAAAAGATACAACCCCCACTGCCCCAGCTTCATTTGCTCTAAACCAGGTGACACGAGACTAGGATACCTGTGAGCTGTGTTGTGGTTACCATGTTCTTTTTGCCGTGCAGAACAAACACAGCTATCCTCACACCACTATGCTAGCACAACATCCTAGCATAGGCTCCTCTAGGCAATTTAAGGGACTCCTTGAACATCTAGCAATGTGCTACAGCTTAAACACTTCTCCTCCTTGGAGTTTCTAACCAAAACTCATTACATTAGCACCAAAAAAAATTATTACAGGAGCTTATGTTCAATGCCCCGTGACACAGAGGAATGTAATCCCTGTTTGAAGGTAACTAAGCTGTGGCTGACCTAGGGATCCAATCCAGATCTCATGGTGGACACAGCTGCAACACCATCTTCCTGCACACCGATGAAGCTTGGGATGCGTGTGTGCTGCAGAGAAAACTCCACATAAATGTAATGGTATCTGTGTGGCTGAACCAAGGTGTGATGTTGAGATTTAGATGCAAATTTTCTGCCCTGTGTTCCCAGCTTCAATGGTATTTGGGCACCAAAAACCTCAGTGAAACAAGACAGTGCCAGAGACAGCCTCCACAGGCAAGATAAGTATGATTTGATGGGAAACAACTGAAAATTACCCCGGTTCTCACGCTCAGGATCTTATTTACTTCCATAATTGCTCTCCCCTCTTCCCCATTCACCCACTGGACCAAATCTCAGCCAAATCTCCCATGGGTGTTTGATGATTTGGCAACAGCTGAACCCTTCAGATTTTGATATTAGGAGCAGAAATTACCACTGTGAAATCTGAGAGAGAGGAGCACAGGCAGAAAGAAGCTTTACCAAATCTGCAGTGTAAGTCATTCTTCTCCTGTTTCTAAGTTAAAATCACCAGCTTTCCAGCTTGAATATTAAGCATGGAGCAGCAGAGCAGCAGTGAGACAGCTGCAGTGATGAATTTTTATTCCTTTGTTAGCACAGCGATACAGATTCTGAAGGAAAAATAGTGAATACGGGAGGCAGGGAAGAGAGAGGGAGAAAAAGCTAGTGGATTTTTCTGGTGCTGGGAAAACTGCTCTTCCCTACATTGAATCTGCCCACACAGAGGGAGACCCAAGGACTGTGCCTGAGATGGGGGATCGTGCTGCAGAGACCAAATAGCAGAGACAGCACTGATGCTGGGCAGCTTCTCCATGGGCTCCTAATTCACACACCATAGTTAACTTCTGCTGGGGTAAAAGAGGCTTGTTCCCTTGCTAGGGGCTTCTCTGCTCCCCCTTATACATATATGTATATATACATATAGTCTTCGTTCTTCAGTCTCCAGAGAGCCTTTCTCTAAAATGCCAGGCAGAAGCAACAGCTGGTTATTCGGCTGCACTTGAGCAGACAACAGCCCTCAAATGACCCTCAGCTCTTTGGGTTTCCTGAGGTTTTTCTCTTTAACTATCTGTCACTGAAAAGGATCCCTTTTAATACAATTAAAACAAGGCCAGTGTCAACACTTCTGTGGTACCACCTGTGTCCCATCCCTGGCTAGCTTGCCTTTAGCTCACTGAGAGTTCCTGAGGGTGAGAACTGTTTTCTCCACCTGCATGTATTTCTGGTGGTCAACAGAATAAATCCTCTGCAGTGACACCATGGTGAAATCCCCAAAGCTAATGATCTTCATGTTCCTGGGGATTTCTGATTGAAATCTACAGTTTAGTAACACCCTCTGCAACTCTTGCCTATTTAAAATCTCCTAAAACCAGTTTCTGCCTCTATCTGCTGCCACACAGAGTGATCAGACACATCTGAAGAGGCCACCAAATCTGAGAACTTAGGATGTACTCACATAATATACTGGCTTGGTAGTTACACGGATTAAGTTCCTGTCCCTCTACCTCTTGCTGTTTCTTCCCAGGCCGTGTTGCAGCTCCCTGCCTCTTCAGTTGTGCCAGAAGAGAAGAGTTCATAGGCAGTGAAGCAAATTGGGCACAGAATGATCTGGGCAAAAAATAAACCTTTTTTTCTTCAGTTGTTTTTCCACAATGGAAGTGTGTACTAGAAGATGAAAGTGACTTTTTCCTTTGGGATAATACAGTTTCCCTACACTATTCTGAGCTTGAATACACAATACCAAACTGAAAAAAAATATCCACTGATTTATATGAAACTGTTCTTAAGCCTAGAGAGTAGGAGGGACAGGTAGCCCATCAGAAAATGCCAGTTATACAGTAGACTCAGTGAGAGTCTTCTTTGGGTAAGAACTCCATAGCTAGATTCCCAGTCTTGGATAACTGATCCCAACACCTGTTTTCACCCAAACCTGCTACAGATTGAATAGTAGCCCCTTAAAATGACAAAACAAATGCAAAGCTTCAAGCTTAAGCTCCTTGGAATCCTAACGGGGATATTTTTTCATTGTACAAACTAAAACCCAGAGAAAGATTGGTCTCACTCTGGTGTCAGGCAGGTATCCTGAAGTTTTGTACCTGGTGAGTGTTTATAATCAGGTGTGGTCTCACACAGATGGACCCCGCAATAGCAGCCCCTGTGCCATGACCAGAGCCAGCTTCCCCCCTCCCCCCCCCAGCACTTAAGAAAGGAGCCTGGAGTGAAGGGCAAGCACAGGACAGACAGAGCTGCTCTTCCTCAGACAGTCTCAGACCGTGTATGAGGAACAGCATGGACTTCAGATGCCATGAAGAAATCCCAGTTCCCCAGAGCATGAATGGCTTGCGGCAGGGGGGCTCTATATAAACAAAGTCACCTGCACTTTAGAGAAAGGTAAAGCCACCTTAGAGCTGAAGGACAGTGAACTGTTAGTCAGAAGAGGATCACACAGAAGCAGAGGAGTACTCCCCTCCTCCTTGAGAAAGTCTGAGGCAAGAGTTCTCAGTATGTTGAGAACGGGGCTGATTTGCAGAAGGGTTCAGAATAGCACTCCTTGCTTGTTAGAACAAGCACTCCTTGTCTTTCTAACAGTCGTCAGAACACAAAAAGTTGATATAGTAAAATATATTCATTGTACCTGCTGTTAAAGTTCATGAACTGCACAGACTGAGCAATCTGGAGATGCTGACCATCCCTTATGTCCTTATAACATGTCCTAGGAAAGAAAGCAGAAAAGTCTAAAGCCACCGACAGGAAAATAAAGAGGTGTGCCATTTTCTGAAGGTGATAATAAAAAGTCAAGAGTTTTACAGACATGGAATTTTGTCACAGTTAAAACCAAGAAGCCTTGTAAAATGAAAATGAGTCACGTAGCTGTGTGCTGTGTGGCACTTGCTGAAATAAGGACTCAAGTTATTTGTGTGGGGGAAGGGAAGGCACAGTTACTCTATTATCCTGCTGTGTTTGCTTAAAAAGTCCAGGGCACGTGATGAGTTGATCCTTCCCTATTTAATGACTCTGAATTTCCCTCTCCTCTAACACTGTAACCAGCCTTCTTGCAGGGGGAGTCCAATTCCAGCTCAGGTATTTGTTCTTCCGAGGCTTGCAGTGAAGGGCCTCCTGGTCTATTGGAGGAATATAGAGTTGTATAGATGGTTTTGCAACTGTTTACAGGGACAACAGGGCCCTGCCACCCGGCTTTCTGGCTTGTCAGCTTTGCCTAGGTCTGTCACTCTCTACTGACCAAAGACAGAGTTTTGGGAGGGGAGAGCATGGAGGCTATACTGAGCCTTTTCTTGTGGAATAAGAGAGCATATGGAACACAGACAAAGGGAAGCAGAAGGGTATAAGTAACCCTGATGTGGGGGGAAATAGAACGATATGGGAAAATAGTGTACAGAACCTCATGGAAGGATACAAAGAGATGGAAAGTATTAAAAATCTGAGCAAGGAGAAGTTCTGAAGCAGATATTGCCCCATTTTACTCCAGAGGGACCTGAAGATAAGCCAGGCTGACACCAGGATACAGACACCTGTGTGTGGACCCAGACAGGTCAGGTGAGCCCTTTCTAGCAGGTGTGTGATGCAGAGGATAAGGATGATGTGCTGCCATATAGATGGATAGGTGTCACAGGCTCCAAGGCACATGGTGCTTCATCCCCAAGTACACCTCTTCAACTTTGTTGTAGAGCTATACATACACCTTAAATGTAGCCAAGAAAGCTGCTCCCATTTAGGTAGATCTCTGATTCTCCTCTCTGAGAAATACATATCGCTAAGGTCTCAGTAACCTGGCTTTAGCCTGGAAACACTAGGTTCATCTCTTTCACAAATGCCAGAGGGGCTTTTTCAGCATAGTGCAGGAAACCTATACCCTTAAATTGCCAAATGGAAAAATGGGAGGACCTTTGTAATGAGTTCCCATGCAACAGCAGAAAAAAACACCCTGATGATATTCTTGTGAATCATCTGCAGTCATCTGCAATCCCTGTGCAGGTACAACCAACCCATGTAAGAAGCAAGCAGTGCCCAAGTGTAAAGCTGTGCCAGGACAAAGCCCCCAACCCCAGAACTGATCCTCCAGGGCCCCTTGTGCTGAGGGCCAGGCAGAGAGGTGCTGAGGAACAGGTACCGCACTGCAACTGGACAAGGCTGGACCACAACAGAGAACAGGGAGGCTTTCAGTGCATGCAGGAGAGAGAGATTGAGGGGGGGCAAGGCAAACCATGAATTAAGGCAGTGCGTCTTGAAGTGCTTTCCAGAAGCAGTTACCAACAATAAAGCTACTAAGGATAAGGGGGATTTGAGTGTAATTTGCAATGCTGAGGTAGGGCTGACCTAGCATCCTGGACCTGCACACCTGGGGCATGTGGAGAGTGATGGGATCAGCTCATGCAGAAACAATTGCTTTCTAACTCTCCTCTTTTTAGGAGTGAGATTTTCTGCCTCTCTGAAACTGTAGATAAATTCTCATCAGCAACAACGATATCAGGAATTAACACTGCAACATACTCAAGTCCCTGGATCTCATTGTGCTAAACATGACTCTGCCTCTTCAGCATGTTGGTTGCTTAGCAGACTTGGCATAAACATTTGACATTGGTGGGGTGTCACAGTAGGGCAGCTTGTTACTGTTCATCAAATATCAGCAGTTTCCACTGTGCGCTGCAGAAGCGGGGAGAAAAGTGTCTCATCTCATCCAGTTCTTGTGTGCGATTGTATCAGCATTTTTCTGAGATGCAGTTAGTTGGCTTCTAGTACAAAACTGTCACTCCACCTTTGAACAGATGATAGTAACATTTCACCTACACACCCCCCCCCAATGAAAGAGACACTTGCTAGAGTTTAAATTATAAACCCTGTCACCCTCTGCCAGTTTTAAAGTGCATGAAGTAATAAACCCAGCATCTCTCTGGCAGTAAACAGCACGGCAATTAGTGCAGAAAATTCTCCCTGAAACAATTCTTGTAAATGAAATACCTGGGACCTCCCCTCAGACTAAAAAATGTAACAGCAATAGACAAGAAGGACCAAGAACTTTCCAATGACACTTTCCCATCCTCTTCACACAGCCCTTTCCCAACAGACATGGGAGCTGGAAGAAGAGCGCTGGGGCCCTGCCACAGAAACCCTTTGCAGTGCTCTCCCCAGGCAGAGAAAAACAAACCTCCTGTGAGCTACCAAGGGACCAAGATCTCTTTGATTTTGCTGGGGAAAATGCATTACCTTGCCAGCTCCCATGCATGCTACAAGTGCTGTCCTGATTTTCTGTCAATCAGATAAATGAACACCCAAACCAGGCATAGCCCATTGCTTCCCACTGCCCCGTGCTCTCACAACCCAGCACAGACACAAGCTCGCTTTGTTTCCCCTCACAGTGCACATGGGGCTCTGCATGCTACCTTGTTCATATTTCCTCTGGTTTTGTTCTTTTCAGTAAATGATTTTTTCCCTTTTCTTTTTTTTTTTTTAAAGCAGCCTGAACCCACACTAGACTTCATGCCTAACACTGAATGACCATTGGGTGTTTCTCCATGTTACCTTGACATGAGCTACATCATCTTGGTGGACTATTTCTTCTACCCTTATTGTTTCCAAATCTCAGTTTAATTGTCAGCTGCTAACTATGGCTTAATGGCTTCAGACTGAGACAGGAAAGAAGCTTCTGAGTTTAGAAGCCACCTGGAAAACTGAGTAGCTATTTTGCAAACCAGTCTGAGCTTCTGTAAGTCCATAGACTTTAGTCTTCACACTAAAAATATGCAAAGAAATAAAAAGAATTAGCAATAGTGACTGGGCTTATGAAGCAAATTCCAGAAGCTGGAAGCAGGCAATTTGCTGTGCTGGAGTATTCACCCTTTGAGGACACTATTTCTGACTTACAACATTTACTTTTGACACTGCAACAAATTTTAGCTCCTAAATATTATGGCTTGTATTTGAGAAACCAAAGTCTGGCAGCAAACAGCTGGGCAGAAAGAGCAGAAAAGCATTCCTACACTGAGTCATGCAAATGAAACAACTGGGAGCTCCCCAAACCAGAAAATACATCAGCAACATGGATGAAGCATAAGCGTCCTACCAATGCCACTGTCACATGGCATCTAAACCCCTTTGCCTTCAGACACAGAAACAGTGGTTCAGCCCTGGGGTGTTGAGGGAGCTGAGAAAATAATCAGCAAAGGCAAGGCTGGGTCCCAAACATCCCTCTGAGCAACTTCCAAGAAGGCAAGAATCAATTAGATGAATGACGGATGCTGTAGGGATCTGCTGCAGACAAAAAGAGAGAGAGCTACACCACACACAGATGTAGTCTCAGTAGTAAAGCACTAGTCAATGAGAATGGTTTCCCTTCTTCTCATCTGCTACTCTCTACTTTTATTCGTGCTCCTGTTTCCCAGCTCATCCTTTCACAGCTAGCCGTAGCTAGCCCTCAGGCTACCTGCCAGCAGGCCATTCTCATTCACAAGGAGCTAAAGAGAAGGCACAAAGCCAGCCAGTCAGAAGCATAATAACCAGGCCTCACAGGCAGCAAGTCCTTTTCTGCTCTCCCTGAGTCCATTCAGGGCATGGATTCTTGCTATGCAGAGAAAGACCTTGGATATTTCAAAGCAGGAAAGGCATCTGTGCTTGCTTTTGTCTGGGGATTTAAGCACCAGTTATGTGTTTGTCCCAGAAGATTTCGTCAACAAGAGCTTTAGTGAACAAAGAAACACAAGTCAACCTGGACTGGAATGGGGCTGGAAGGAAAGCAGATCATGTTTCCAAAGCGGTTATGTAGGAAGCCATCATTAGATGCTGAAAACTTCTCTCAGAGTTTCGTGTTGGAGCTGAACTCAATATAATCAATAACAGCTGTTCCATCAGTTTCAATAAGATGCTTGTCAGGCCCATTGAGAGCAAGCCATAAATTTGCACCAGTTCTCCCTTCCTGAAAGCAGCTGATGCTCTTTTTCCCTTCTAACGACACAAATTCTCACTTTCTGATGGACGTTGGGCTGATTGCAGTATTCTGATGGCAACTGGTCTGTAGGAAAACCTAGCAAGAAACAAAATAGGAAAACCTTTTTTTCCACACTGATTACTCACAAGTGAGTTGCTGAGACTCAGGACTTTCAGGAATTCACCTGGGGCTCAGCTTTCAAGAAGCTACAGTGGGTGCAATTCCATCTGCCATGCAACAGCACTTATTGTAGCATTGAGGGTACTGAAGATGTGAAGGGTTGGTTTTGAGCATCCTTTCCATGACACTTAGGCTATACTGTCTTTGTTATACATGTCATGGAGCAGTCCTGGTC
>JAOTQQ010000079.1:29140562-29258684 GCA_026546715.1 Gallinago undulata
GGTTGGTTTTGAGCATCCTTTCCATGACACTTAGGCTATACTGTCTTTGTTATACATGTCATGGAGCAGTCCTGGTCCTTGCTAAGCAAGGCAGGCTGCCTCGATGGTGCAGAGCTTATATGCCCTACACTCTAATTTCCCTGCTGAGAGACATACCTGGTACCAGAGTCTGGGTTCAAACTAATGTGTATGCCATGCAACTGTTTGGGGCTGAGAGGCCAGAAGGGAATATTATGGATGCACCAAGTCATCCAGGCTACAGAGCATTGCTCAAGCTGCAGAAGCACAGGGACAGGTGCTCAGCCACACTTCAGCTCCCCTAAGGCACAGAGAGTTGGAAATACAGTCAGATCTCCATTCTTGGGGAGAAATCTTTAAGATGGTGCACTACAGCAGTGGCTCTAATACAGTGTTTGATGCTGGCAAGAGGTGCTGTGTTGCTGAGGAGAAAGAAGAATACATGGGGTAGAAAGAATCAGTCTAAATCATCTCTATTAAAACCCAACCCATTTCTGGCTTCCCAGAACAGCTTTTTGGATCTGTGATAAAGAGTGGTTTATAGAGTCATCCTGAGACTATTAAATGACACTAGGATTCAGGAAAATGCTGCAAACAGAAGCCCTGCCTGTGAAATCTCTCAGCTTCCAATTAAGATGATGCTGAGCTCTTACCCCAAGGCATTCTCACTGCAGTCCTCAAACAGCTTTTGTGATTGCCTTTCCACACAGTCTCGGGGATTTAGGCACCAGCTCTATTATGGGTGTCTTAATTCCTAGGACTTTTGAAAATCTCAATCACCATGCACATTTGCAATGTTCACAGAGGACTGAAAAGCACAAATTATACAGACAACTTAGTTACTTATACAAATGATATTTAATGTTTCAGCCAGGAGGACTGGGCAGTCTGGGTTAGAAAGGCCTCTGAAGAAGACCCTCACACCTATTTACATCCATTCTGCACAGTTACAGAGGCCTTTGAATTTCATGAGGGAACCATTTCCTCTCAAAAGGCTCTGAATTTCACAGTTCAGGATGGGTGTTCATCTGATGCTTACTGGTTTGGGAAGGGTGTACGAAATGGATCAGCCCTCAATCCAAGGCATTCAATAAGGACAGAGTAGTTAATAGGGATTTAATCATATAATTTAAGGCTAGTTTGCTTTTCAAAGGAGTTTTGCCACTGTAATTTAGAAGCCACTAACTCTTGTTTGTTAATCTCTTAATATGAATAAACCTTAAAATCTTTTGCATAAAAAACTTTGTGCTGGTCCTGGGCTCTTTGCTTTCTCAGGGCGCATGTTTGCTGCTGAGCCTTGCACCAGGGAAAGAGAACTAAGAAAAGTAGACTTTGCAGAGTGCCAAGTGTCACAGCCAGAGAAATTGGTCACCAACAGGCACGAAGCAACTTGTATGCAAGCTGGCAGGGCCCAGCTGCTATGCCAGCTGCTGAACAAATCCTCTTCACTTCCCTCCCCTCTGCTGGGCTGCCTCCCACACGCTGGGCTGACAAGGGCTGCATTGCCGCATCTGACACTTCATTCCATGCTTTGAAAGTCCAGTCTAATTGAGTGACAAAGTCATTCTGCCTTCCATCTCAGCAAAGGATTTTACTCTAACGACTCTTTCATCTTCTGACCTTCTCCTCTTTGCCCTTCCTGAAGCCTGGCTAGTCTGAGACCCAAAAGGGTACATGAAGGGGCAGCTGAACCTTTCCAAAGGCACATCGTGTGCTCTCCCAGCCTCAACCCTGCCAGTGTGGTTGGTGCTTAGGGGAAACATCTGGTTGGGAATCAGGAGAGGTTACTGCCAGCATAGCCAGGCACCCTGGGAAGAGCCCAGCCCCTCCACAAACGCAATGCCATGCAAAAGCCATCACTATCCTGCTCATGGCACTCTCCATCAAAGGACAAACTCTTCTCATGTTCCACAAGCAGGCTTCGGGTTACAACTACTTTGACCAGTGCTGTTCCCCAAAGGCTAAAAAATTAGGAACAGGGCCCTCTTGCACAAACGCTGCAAAAACATGACCTGACAAGGTCTGTATCCTTGCCTGCTTCCAGACTGAACACAATGTAAGACAAGGGTGGAACAAAAAGTGGAGATGGGAAGGATAAGGCTTCCAGGAATCAGATAATGTTACTCAGGTTGGACATACTGATGAGTGTTACATCAATCACCTGTTCAACTGCTTAGTTCTGATGAGGCAATTTCTTAGAAACAAAAAGAGTAGTAGAAGTTAAAAAATAATTCTAAAATACAGAACCATCATGAAGAATTTAAATAAGGGGAATCTGGTATGGTCTTTAGGTATATCACTCCCTGAATTTAGTATTAGTGCCAATCTTGCCAGAAGAACAGTAGATCAATCTGTCTTGCACTGCTTTGCTTTCACAAACTTTGTCTTTAAGTTTTATCATTCCTATCACTTCTGCAGAACTCTCCCTGCAGTCCCTTTTGCCATCCGTTCACATGCAAGAGAGACAAAAAGCAGAATTGTATAGCCATCATGATTCCCACAGATGGATGCACAATTGTGTTTTCCTTTCTATTCTGCCTAAATGTCCTCTTCTTCCTCTCACAATCCCCTATTCTCATCAGTTTAGGAGAGTACAGTCCTGTCATTGCCCACACCAAAGCGCAAACAAGCAATTTCTGAGACACTTCCCGGTTGGGATGCCACTGATTCAGTATGTGGTGTTTTCCTTCCACAATGCACAGATAACCTCAGGAAATGTCTATTTTTAAAAGAACTGTCAAAATACCCTGTTAAAATTCTCATGCCAATGTGGGTGATTCCTCTTCACCTCCCTGAAATCCCCCTGCTATCTGAAACTGATGTTTTCTTTCTCTACCTCTGCCCTAACTGGCACAATCCACCCTGTAGACCATGCAACCTCCAAGATGGTCCCATCTGTTCTGTTACCTTTCCAGAGCAGGAGGGGGGAACTGCTCCTTGGGCAGCATGTAGTACATATCACAGCAGTAAAGGACCAGTGTTCCCTGCGCCTGTGGACAGCTCAGCACTTAAACCTTCTCCGTAAGGGAGGAAGAAGAGGTTCATGCCATCTTTTTCCTATACTCATCACAGAAATCAAGTACTATTATACTATAACAACCTGCATGATGGTCCCAAAAGGGAAAGCTGCATTTGCCCAGCCTCAGCAATTAGATATGATTATGGAGTACTGAAAACACCATGTTAATTCCACACCACAAGTGGCTTCGTTTCCATGGAAGACATTCTAGATTTTACCCTTTGCAAATCTCTATGAAGAAAAGCATGGGATAAATGTAAGTATAAATTGCAATGTATCTTTATATTTATGTCTTATGCAGCACTATATTCACTGCTTAGTAGGTATGTACACATATACATATTTAATGTATATATAAACATATAATATTTATATATTCTATGTTACATATAATATACATAATATTTATATATATATGAAAATATAATAAGTATCAGAGAAAGAACCAACCAATGTATAAAAATTACTTTTCTCTTGCAATGAAGCTAATTATCATCAGGTGACATGCAAGGATTCTTTTTATTAGCTTATACCCTTCTGGAGTAGGGATTTTAGTCTAAGAAGCAATGGCAGGCTCTGTTCTGAGGGTATAAGGGCTACTTTGCTCCTCATACTTTATTCTGTGTAAGCATCCGAAAGAAAACCATCTGGTCTGAAAGATGGCTATGCTATCAATTATCTGTGAGGACGCACTTTCAAGGGAAATGATATCCTTTCAAGGTTTGGCTAGTTTGTTTATACAACTTTACCAGTGGAGAGTTTTCTTTTAGTTGCCGTGTAAAATTTCAAGACTGAATATTTTTGAAATAAAAAAGTTAAAAAAGTCGAACATTAATGCAAAAGGCAAGCTGGCTATAGGCTCTGCTATCAATGGCATACATTGTTCTGCCAGAAATCACTAACGGGGAGGTATTCAAATCCCTTGATAAGTATAGAGAGAATGCCACAGAGGAAGAGATGTCACCTGATAAGTTTATGGAGTGCAGAAGCCAACAGGGCAGATGGGGTGACTAACTGAGAAAAAGTAGAAAAAAGGATTGTGCTCCTACATACACCACAGAAAACTACTCATCCACAAAGAATACAAGTGTCAGTACAGCCTGTGGGTGTAGCAGCCCAGAGACAGACCCTCTCTCCAAAACATGTCCAGCCTTGGCTCTGGCATCTACAACCATAGCTGAATGATGTCAGTGAAAAGAGTATTGCATCTATAGTATTGACTGCCGATGTCTCAGCATCTCTCCTATCCTCTTCTGAAGGACTGGGAGACTTAAGCATGATGGGCAGGAAGAGCTGGCTTAGCCAGGCTAGGTACAACTTTCAGAAAAACTAAAGATTTAAGATCAGGAGTCAAATTTGCATGATCTCGAGGGTGCCAGACCTGCCTGTTGGGAATTCACCATTATTGTCAGTATATCACAGGCAATGTAATGGTGAATATCTGCACTGTTAGAATAAATAAGGCCTCTCACTTCCCAAAAAGTGTTCAGCTGGGAGGAAATAACCAGTTCTCAAGATGTACTTCTGATCTCTCGCAGCTTCTGCCATGGTCACGTCCATTTCAAAATACATTTCTTATATTTCTCAGTTTGCACTTGGGTCTCCCATTTAATGTTTAACTGCTTGATTTTATATCTTTATAAAATACTGTTGTAACAGTAGTTTCCTACCCGAACAGATAGTTTGCAACTGAACAGACAGTTGTTGCGTTCTTTCCATACAGTTAGAATAAACTGTTTCAAACTTAAAGTAATTCTGATCTCTTTTTTGCGTGTTATTTTTTTTTTGTCATCATGCAGCACAGTCTTCAAAATATATCCATAGCCAAACACTTCCATTCAAAATAAGTAACCTGATTTTTAGCAAATACATGCATTGTCACATTCCACACATCTAAGGAACTCCGTTAAAACTGACTGACACTACCACCATCTTGATCACCACCAACTGGATTAGTGAGCTATAGCTCAGTTCCTCCAAAGAAGGGTGAAAAACAAGAGTAAATATCAGCTGCAAACACTCAATTGAGCCAGGAAACTATTAAGTACCTCTAATTACTGATATGTGTTTTTACCTGCAGCTATTAGTTACAGCTGCTTCTCATTCTTGTGTCCTGAAACTGTGCTGCTGCCATCATCTTGGAAAAGTCCTGAAGAGGACAACTGCAGCTTGATAAACATTCTTAAACCTTCTGTGATCTACCAAGAGTTTTTCTTGAGACCTTGCTGCAGAACATACGTATCTCTTTGTACTAGCATTAACCATTCACTCCATCCAGATCTTGCAAATACAAGATCTCTTCTTCTGAGTGCAGTCAGATACATACCTCAGCGTTATTCCCAGAATATGAAAATACATGTAGTTTTAGGGCCCTGGATCAAAACCACTGCAGCCATCTAACCTAGGATGCTAATCTCATGTGAGTTCACTCTTCAAGCTCTAAATTGTTCCAGGAATTGTGAAGGCTAATCTTTATGTTAATAAACTTTATGCTAGATCAGATACTTTGGATTCACAC
Organism: Gallinago undulata; assembly: GCA_026546715.1. Lineage (NCBI taxonomy): Eukaryota > Metazoa > Chordata > Aves > Charadriiformes > Scolopacidae > Gallinago > Gallinago undulata. The sequence goes on from JAOTQQ010000079.1 coordinate 29,146,118, forward strand.
CACAGGAATAAGGTATCATCTCTCCAGAGTATATCAGGGAAAAAAATATCACCAGTTAGTTGGGTGGCATGTGTGATTTGGATGAAAAGTGCACTTTTACGTACAGAGGGAGCAAACCAGCAGAAACAAGCCCCATCATATTCCCACCCTCTGCCCTAGCAATGTCCTCAGACATCGTTCCCAAAGACTGAGATGCGGCTATTGTCCATGCTCACCCAGTTCTGTGAGCTTTACTGCCATTGTCGCACGGGCTTTGTGCCATTAGCTATTGCTAACCAGCAGCCACCAAACACAGGTCTGTTTGGGCTGATCAGCTTGAATGAGTCCCATCCCCTGCCTCAAATCCCCCATTCATTAACAGTATGCAGCATCTCTCACTTGAAGTCTTCAACCAGGACATCAGATCTGGTCCGTACAGCACCAGGCACTGACCTTAGCAGCATTATGAGATATGGAATCCACAGGAGGCAGGAACTGCAGTATCTTACTCCTGGTCTGACACCAACTCATCAGATCACCTTGGGGATCCCATGTCATGTCTCCTCTCCTGAGTTTTCCCAGCTGTAAGATATGGATAATAACATCCTTTGAAGTCTATCCAGATCCTTTGATGAAGGATAAAGATTTTAAAACATTATTCTTGACTGCACACTCTCCAGGACATGGATTGCATCTTTGGCATGGGAAATCCTCTAGCACACCACAAGTGCTAACAGTGCCCCAAAGAGAAAACAACAAAACTCTGCATCAGCTTATCATTACAGGCACTGGAAAAACACGAGTTGGTTGCTGATACACTCTTGGATTTTGGCAAGCCTGCGTGTTATTTCTGAACACACTCACAAATTGCTTTGAGTTCAGAGAATTATTCAGCACTGCTCAGGGTTATCTAGGAGGCAAGCCAACCTCCGGCTGTATCACCCTGTGTCCTTGGGAATATTCCTCCAGTTTGATCTAAAGCTGAGTGGATCGTGAAGACACACAGCTGGGTTTCTGGACATCATCCATCTAGTACTATACATGCTCCAATCAATGTATTTTACTTGCCAAGGAGAATTTTAATTTTATTATTTAGGAGAATGAATGGATATAACGGGTATTTACATTGGCTCTGTGCAATCATTTTTTTATTTTCTTCCCTTCAATTAAAGATCACATAATATTTTTACTAAAGCAGCAATGACCGAAGGGGCATACGCAGCTCCAACTCAGAAGGAGGAGGGTCGTTCTTATGTCACTGCTGTCAACTTGGGACAAAAACTGCGATGAATAGGAAAAAATAAATAAATCTTTTGTTTTCAAAGCTAAATAGCCAAAAATGCAGCTAGAAAAGTTCCATAAAGGTTTAGCTTTCAGCAACACATAGTGCAAACAAAGCTGATTCCTCCTCTTGCTGTGCCCCCTGACCTCAGAGTTTTATATGTCACTGCCTAGAAGGCCTCTAGTCACGGCAGCCTCTGTGCATGGCTTTCCCAGGACTTTCAGGGTTTTCCTCGGGGGATGCTTGAGTGGGGGAGAAAAGGGCTTTAGCGCTAGCCTTCGATTTAAAATAGCAGGGGGAGTTTACTGATTAATATTCATGAGGAGGGAACAGTCTGCTTTTTGTTACCGCAGCCGTTTCCCATGCAAGGTGGGTTGAGAGGGAGGAATACATTAAGGAACATATCCTACTGTCACAAGTACCACCACCTTTAGAGATACAGAGAATCAGGAGCCTAAGCAGAGCTCGGATGGTAAATATTTAACAGGGAAAGGACTTGTCTCCTCTTTCTGCCTGTATATATTAAACTCATTCTTTCAATTTTAACAAGGGAACTGTGTTTCCCTGCACTCTCTACCCCCGCTCCCGCCCCCCGCTTAAATTCTGGACCTAAATGGATAGATCACAACATGCTATAAATCCCCGCCACCACTAACACAATTGAATGTATTTCCCTGTTTGGTTAGTTTTGAAAGTCACAGCTAGTCCTTCTCTAGTGGGAAATGTTACTTCTGTTCACTGGGGCACAAGGAAGAGCAGGACTGGTTCCCTTGCACTTATACCAGAAAATTTCTGGTATATATAACCCAGGTGAAATCCATGATTCTCATACCCATCTAAAGCTGGCATATGAAAAAAGCATAAATGAGGCAATGGTTTTCAAATGCAGGGGCTGATTTGGGGTGCCTCTGAGTTGTGGGCATTCAGCTCAAAATACACAGCTTCTCATGCAAAAGCACAGAGCATGGTTCTCCCTTTGACTTCCTCGGTCCTTCTGGCATCTCCATCAGCATCTGAGTTCAGGGATAGCAGAACCAGGAGCACTTTCTGAAAATTATAGTGAAGGGTCCAAAGCCTCTCCTGGGAGGATAAGCAAGGACTCCTTCATTTCTGTGCAATCACTGGGAAAATACACCAGCTCATTCAGCAAAGTCATCTATTATTCAGTGACTCCTTAAGAGATACGAGATTGTAAGAGTTGCAGTACACCTCCACTTCCGACACCAGAAGTGGATTTGGGGAAGAGCTGATAGACTTCTTTTACAACAAATTTATGTCTATGCTCATGACCCTATAATAACAAGATAGGAGCAAAGTAGCTGAGGGTGCATCTGAAAGAATTAGCATTTGTCATCTCCTGCGCTGAGTGAAACAAACTGTGCTGGCACAACCACACTTCAACTGACACAACCATGTTGACTGACTGAGCACCAGAGCAGTACATGGGGACTCCCAGGACCTTGCAGATAAAATGAGCCCTCTGAGCTCATACACTTGAAAATGTTGACCCAAGCTGATCAGGAACAGACTATAGCAGCACACAACTAAGACCACATCTGTATGCCAAGAGAGCATCACCCTGGCTGTCACCTTTTCTTCTTACCTCCACAGAACAAAAGAGCATTAGTGGATCAAAAATGGCAAACCATACGGTCTGTGTAGGGGGCAACAAGGGTTATATTCTGAGAAACAGGTTAGCTCTGCCACCAGCTGCTGGCAGAGCCTGGGGTCAGGCTGGGGCTGGATGAACTGTGATCCCAGATCAGCCTCACTGTTTTGACAGATGTCCTTGGACTAAGTGCAGTTAAATGCATCAATACAGCTAATTCACCTGGGTAGGCGGAGGGATAGGGGAAGGAAGGAGAGAAGAGAGAAATGATCCGTTTCACCTACAGCAGCTGTCCCTGCCCCAAAGGCCCTGCACCGGTGCAATACCGCTCCATTCTTTCAAGCTCCAGTTAGAACCTTTTGCCAGTGGAAGCATCCTGGGTTTGCACTTTTACAAAGATAAAACCATGAGGTAGCTGTACCAACAGAAGTAGTTTTCTTTGTGTAGCATCTGTTCCCTGAGAACTGAAACGTGTCTCGTTGGTAAAGGGCATCTACTACCATGAGAAGCTTCATTTCCACTGCTCAGGCAGCAAAGCTGCTCTAGCACTGGAGATAAATCTTGCTGAAACCAGAGAAGAGAGGTTAGAATTTGGTTTAAGGATGACATGAAGCATGAGTAGACATTGAATGGAGATAAGAGTAGGTTTTATCACATGCCAGCCAAGGCTAAGAAGAAAGGAACTTTCCAAACATGGCTGGGGAAAGGAGGGTATGGTGCCCCCCGCACCATCTCCCTGACCTTGACTGCAGTGCGCTCCCAGGCGGAGCAGACCACGCTTTGCTGGAGCTGTTGCTTTGAAGAACTGCGCCTGACTCCGAGCTGATTGTGAATGCAGAGCATGACTCATTTTAAACAGGTAGGCCAAGAAAACCTCCATCTCTCTGCCTTTAGGGACCTGTTTCAGAATACAGAGGACTTACCTTGAAAATGTTTTCCATACTGTTTGATGTTGTGGAACCGTCAGTGGGAATACTGAGAGCATTAGATGCCTGGGTGGCTTATTGATTTGTTCTACTGTTATTAAATTGGCTAAAGTTCATTCAGAAGTTTCATTTCCCCACACTCAAATACTTATTCTGAATGCTGCCTTGAGAGGGGCAAATGGGAAAAAAAGAAGGGAACTTGAAAGTTGAAAAATTTATCTAAATAAACCTGTGATATGAAAATGGACTTCATAAAAAATATATATTATTTATATCACTAACATAGTCTTCTGGGTTCAATATTTCTTGCTACTTAAATTCTGGGAAAAGGTGGGTTTGTGTATGCATGATGTTTCTAATGACGACACGCACACATATATGTGTGTATCTGTGTACAAGGAAGAGAGACCTGAAGAGAATAAGAATGAGTCTACTGCAGACAAGAATTTTTCTTTTGTCAACCCAAGAAATAAAAGAAAACTTAGACCATTGACCTTTTTTGTGACTAAGAAAGTTGAAAATTACATTCTTGGTAACCTATACCCATGAAGTAATGACAGACAAATTAAATAGCTGAGGTCACACAAGACCAGTCCAGACTTTTCCCCTTCCCCCAACAGTAAGATTAGACACCCTGGGAGATTTCCGAGAAACTTTACAAATTGAAGTAGAAGCTGTGAAAACCTCCAGTGCTCAGCAGCTCAGAGAAGGACCCCAGGGTATCACAAGGGCAGGGTATGTATGACTCAGGCCTGGCTGAAGGAGCATGGAGAAAGAAGAGGGGCAGCACTGGTGTTGTCATGTCCTGGGCATTCCCCCAGTACAGGTGGGACCTGCTGCCAAACGGGCTTGGGACAGGTTGGGGAAAACTGAAGATCAGGGGATAAGGCCTAAGTATCTCCTTGGATCTAATTCCAGATTTATCCATTCTGATATGACCCAGAGATAACCGTCAAAAGAATTACATCTATCAGAACAGGTGGGAGACCTGAATTTGAACCTTCTCTTTGCTTCTTCTGTTGCTGAAACAGAAATTCATTTCCATGTTACTAACCCTAATGATACTTAACTTTTGTTATGGTCTTGTTGAGACAGCAAGAGAGATTTGGAAATTTATTTTTTTTCAAAAAAAACTTTTCTCCACCACCTCTTGTTCTTAAGAAAAATACCACAGATGTCATCTTTTACAACTATAAAATTTTTCTCTGAAAAGTCGTGATAAAACAGCTTATTACATCTCAGTCCATCATTTAAAGGTACAAGTAGGTTAAAATTGATAATTCTTCCTGTTGTCTAATTTTGGATATATTTTAAGATGCATTTGTGTTTGAATGAGATCTTTTTAAAAAAATCATTAATCGAAGCTGTCTGGTTCTGTCATCCTGCCCTCCCATTCTCCACCCAATGAATCAGTAAATTGTAACAAGAGAATCTGGCTAAACAAGTTCCTAATTCAAACGCCATCTTATGGACAAAGAAGTCTTTGAAAATAGTATCCGTCATCTGGCTCCTTCTGATGGAGTGGAAAGTTGTGTTTTTACTGTTCACGGAATTCATCTCTCCCTTCAGCGCCGTCAAATGTCGAGTGCGGTGCAGCATGAGAAAGCGGGGTTCAGGGAGAGGAGAGGGAAGGGGGAGGCCTCTGTCTGAGGATCCCAGGGCAAACAATTTCCTGCCCATTAACACAGAACTACTGATAATATTTCTCCCAAGAATAGAGTTCCAGATAAGGAGAAATTTTATACTGGTTGATTTCAGGTTGCTGACAGAGCGTCCTTTTCTAAGATCCAGTCGTCTTCTTGCTGAAGTGATCAGCTTCAGCGTGAGCAGCTCCGGGTCTCAGAGCGTGCGCAGGCCAGGCTTGCTTTGATCACAGAAATTAAATGATTGACAGAAGAGTCTCACTTCCTAAGAGGAGCAGATTTCAACAGCAGCCTCTAAAGTTGAGCGCACAACTTATCACGGCTGTATTTGTCCGGGTGTCGCTAAGCTGCAGCTCTCCCCGCGAGCCCCATTTGCACTCACAGGCAGCGTTGCAAAGTTCACTGTACAGTGCTACAAAACTAAATTACTCTGTGTATTCAGACCCAAGTACCATGCTATCCATGGCAATAAATTAACAAAACAAAATAATTCTAACTGTTAGTAATTTATAAAACTGATTTCAAATGTGTCCATTAATGACCTTATAAAACAACCTTCTCTTGGCATGTGTGGCATTTTCAGGGTTTTTTTGCTTTTCTTTTTTAGCTGTTGGAATACCTGAGAGCAACAGAGCACAAGGGAATCAGCATAAAAGCCATTTGTTCCAAGTATAAATGCACAGGGCATTTTGTGTGAGGAGACCGAACCCTTTTCCTTTACTCTTCTGCATCTTGTAGCTTCTTTGAGGAGGCTGGTGGGAAGAGGTTAAAGGTTACCTAGAGCTGCCAGTAAGAGTGAAAAATGGTGGATAGTGCCCCTGTTCTTGACTGCGAGTTCCTTTATTTCCTTTCGTCATGGCAATACCTTCCCAGGGAAGGCCTGAATGTTGCAAATTAGTGTTCCAACTTATCTTTCTAATTACCTCTTCAGGTGTAACAGCGAGCCAGCTGCTTGCATGAACAAAAGAAACTGCTCAGTAGTGTCTGTGTATTGGCATCAGCCGCAAACTTTTTTAAGGCTTATCAAGTATCTGGCTTGTTATTAAACAAAAACAGTAACAGGGTTTTTCCCCTTTTCCTGGGGAAGTAAAGATCTTTCCCTGACAACTTCAGCCCGATCAAAAAAATTCTGGGAAGAAATCTCACCTTATACCAGTGTTTCTGCAAACAACACAATTAGGAGAACGTCTGATAAAATCAAATATGTGAGCTAAGCTTGAAGAAGCAGGAGTTGTGCACTCCTAAAAATGAGAGAGACAGAATTAAATCCCTGAATGCAGAGTTGGGGAGGCAGACTTCTGCTAGAGTTGTGTGAACAAGAGCTGCAGCTTTTATTTTCTGCCACATGCTTCTTGGGCACAATGGAAAATTCCCTCTGATGGGAAAGAACGATGATTTTGGTGACCACGCATGAAAGAAGTCTCAGGAGAAACATTCAATCCTTGTGCTTGTTCAGAACAGAAACCTTGGAAACTTGAAACAAATTCCCAGGAATGCTGTTGTCTGTCAAGTGCTCAGGCTGCCTCCAAGTACACAACTCTTCCTGGGAAAGAGGGTGCTGCCACAGAAGATTCCTTCCAGGTGAAAAAAGCTGTGGTGTTCTGCAAGAATTGTCACCAACAAAGAATTGCAGAGACTCAAAAGACAAGACAAAGAGATAATAGACCATTGTTCAGGACTTTATATGTAATCATAGACAATACAGACTGAGCAGGATACTGAACCAATCCTGACAGATGATGCTCCAGCCTCTAGCCAGGGAAGAGAGATTAGGTTAACCCAACCAAAGCTGACCTAAGCAAGCCTGTAAATCAGGCAGGCACAAGAACTAAAGCTTGAGAATCCAATTCAAAGTCTATTGTGGTGGAAAAAATATCTTACTGACCACCACCAAAACAGACTGAATTCTTACTAACAGTATAAACACACACACAAAAATATATATTCACATGCGATTTGTGGCAAGACAAGGTCCTTTCCTTGTCAAGCTATATGCAAGTATGGAGTCTGAACTGCAGCAAGGTGCAAGAACCCAGTGCAATGGACACTGGATTTGGCTACAAATGTTGATTTATTATGCTTCAAGCTTTTTTTGTGAATATGGCCATGAGAGTGTATGAATTTTTATTTTTGACAGTGACTGGAAAATCCTGTCACTACAGAACTGTTTTCAGACATAAAAACCCTGCAATGGTATGTCAAAAAAACCCCAACCAGCTGCTGGGTAACCGACAAATGGAAAATTCTTTTTCTCTATTTTATTTATGTTCCAGTGGGTGTGTCTATGTTAGTATTGTGGTCCACAGCAGCAGTAAAATCTTGAAGTAAATGCAAACCCCCTGAGCATTCCCACTTAGTAGGAATTGGTTTGCTTTGCAAAGTGACTTTGGTGTCCATCAGCTCAATTCTTCCCAGAGGATGCTAAGCCAGAACTAGAACTGGTTTGGATGCAACCTAATGAGCTCCAGTCCATAATGGAGACCTGAGAGTCAGAGCCAATTTGTTGACCTTTGGAGAGCTTCAGAACACATCTTTGGTGGCCACATTTGGTTCAAGCAACCAAACCACCTAGTCCAAAGTAAAACTCCCACACCACCAACAGGTTAGATGTAGGGGTGTCAACACCAAGTACTGGTACTTGGTTCAATGTAGCAATCCACCCATGTTGTAGTAAATTGCTTTAGACACAGTCTAACTGACTCAACAGATGCCTAGTGTTTACTATTCCTTAATGAAGAGCTGCAGAGCTGTGATTCTAGTTCACAGCAGATTATTACAGCCAATCTATAATAAATAAACCAGTGTTTATGCCGTCACAGGGAAAAGTGTGGCAGATTAGGCATTCATTAGAGATTAATTTTCAAGCTATAGACTGAACAAAGGACATACGTGATACAAAAGTTTTCTCTTAAACAAACTCAGAAAGTTCTGGTCATATTATGACAACAGCTAATGCATTCTTAGTGGCTTTCCATGTTTAGCTAATCCTGAATAACGTTATTAAAATTACAGTTTCCCTATGTATTTTCTGTTTGATTGATAGTTGAACGTTATCATCTCACCACAGAATAAGAACGAAAAGGTGAAATTCAAAGTGTTTTGAAAAGTTGATTTCAATATCACCCATGGAGAGCTCTTTGATGGGTGCTGGTGTTGTGGCATCAGAAGTAATTCAGACACCTGATTAGTTCAAGTCCACACTGAGACAAAGTGGTTGTTTTTCCACTCTCTCACACCTTAGACTTAAAAAAAATCACTTGTCAATGTCAGGCTTTATAGATAAAAGGTAAAACTTTCTGCAACAGAGACAGAACTGTTCTTCTAGAAGGTAGAGAACTTTTTTCCAACTATTATTACATATATGGGATAATAAAGACATCCTGGAAAATTCAGATAGCTTCAGGTATCAGGATACTGCACTGTTTTGTGTGTTCATACAGTTCAAGAATATACGTTCACATCACATGAACAGAGCTGATGCCCAGAGGGGGAATTTTCTTTCCTTTTTTGCATGTAGGATTGTTCCATTTGCTAAAAGCTGAATTCTACTGAAGATGACCTATATTTACTGCATTATTAGACAGTATCTTCCCTAGCACTTTGCTCTTAGAAAGCTGGGACATTGCATACTATAGGCAGAGGTATGTACAGGTTTACATTATAAATTTCAGCAGCTTAATTTCAGTGACAGGTGGCAACAGAAGGCAACCAGGTAAGAGTCCTGGTAAAAGCATGCTACTTGCAGAATAAAAAAATAATCCTCCTTTTTCTTTCAATTTCAGAGAGCTGGGGACACAATCCTATTAAGCTACATACAGTTACTTAATTTACGTGAGACTGTATGTCTTGACACTAAAGAGCCTCGCTCTCTTTGGTGCAGAACAGCTGTACGTCCAGCTGATTTCAACAAGCACAGCAGGGGCTTTGCATGCAGTGGGCTCAACCAATGACCAGCAAGACTATGTGAAAACGAACTTCTGGAGACCATAATGTAACTTTTAAACCAGAGACTGCCCTCCCCACAAAATGTAGTTAAGGCAGGTGAATTTTTAATACCAATTTTACACAAAGATGAGAGAGGAATTCAGATCTTGCCTTGTTCCAGTTCCATATGCTTCTATAAGAGGGCAGGGATCTGGCTAAGCACTTCAATTTTCTGATTGGAAGGCAATCTCCAGTGAACTGCTCTTCCATCTCTTCCTGCGTACAGTTACCTCCGCCCTGCTTTCAGAGAGGAAAACCTCAGAAACAAAAGGCCCTCTTTCGATTGCCTTAATGTAATTCCTAAGCAGCAGGTTCATGATCCAAGATGAGCCATCGGCCAGGGAAGAAAGACAGAAAGTGAGCAAACAAAGCAGGTACAGAATAAGGCCAGCCAAAACTCCAACAGAAAGTCATGTTTACACCTGAACAGAGCTGTACAGAGAGAGGAAGCAGGAAAAGCAGGGAATCCTCTTCCAGCCCTGTCATTAATTAAGTCTTGAAATATGATTTTTGCCTGTCTTTGGGAGATAAAGTCTCTGTGTGCCATTGTGCCACGTTAGCCACAGCCGTGGGAGGGGTCCAAGTCAGAAGCCCCTTTTGCAGCACCCTGGTGGGGGGAGCCAGGGCACCCCAGCTCTCCCACAAAGCCAGGCCCTCCCCTTCAGGATGGCGGACCCATAGGTGTTCACTGAAGTTACTGTGTTCATTCAAGGCCCCAGCTGCGATCTGTATTTCTAATGTGGGAGAGCAGTGACTTCCACAGCCATTTAAAACAGGAAATTCTTCTTTGGCATATTTCCTGGTCATTTTTTTTAATTTTGGTGGATTTATATGTCTCCACTTATCTAAAGGGGACACAAACAGGCATTCCAGCCCTGGGAAGGTATTATCCTCCTCTAGCCCTAACAGCTAGGGCTTTGGGGAGCCTGTAGCAATGCCCTGTTTCCAGGCAGTCAAGTTCCTGTGCAGGGCTGCAGGCTGCCTACAGAGACCGAGTGAACTGGAAACATCGATTTTTTATTTTTTTTTCTTTTGTTCAATTTTCGCAGCCACTCCATAGCTCAATCAGATCTCCTTCAGTGCCTTCAGAGTGGCCACAAGCCCTACCCTGGAGCCCAGGACAAGCAACTGTTTTTTTTTTCATATGCTTCTCATTTGGAGAAGTTTGAGAGCAGGACAGTTGGTCTGACCCAGTCTCCTGACTACTTGCGACAGATGATATTCAGTACTATTCTGTAATATTCAGTAAGAGAATTCAGATAGTCCCAGATATCATGAAGCTAGTCCCAGATATCATGAATGCAAATAAATGAAACTGCTACATATAGATTTGCCGCTAAGCAAACACAGTGACTTAAGAGGAAATTATAAACCGGGAAAGAAGAGAATATGGAGTGTAAAAAGTACTTCAAACGTTGATCCTGCAGAGAACTTTACACTAATTACTTTTGAGAAATGCTGAGAATGAAAGTCTGCATCAATATGCTAATATTACTCACAGCAAAGTGTGGTTTTAGACTGCCACACCATTCATCTTCTGCCTGATCTCTCTGCATCTTGCAGACATCCAGCAGACAGATTAGAGCAAGGCTAACACGTCTGGGTTTAATTGGACATGCCCTCTTCTGCCCACAGATTTTGTCTGGAAGACACAGAGAATCTGAGGACTTTCTTTACCTTTATGCAGGATTTCTGGGAGTCCAATGGCCCATCTGGAAGTACTATGCGGTAGCAACCCCAGGTTACTCAGTGTCCAGAAACCCCAGACATTTCTACAGCATCTGCACAGATCAGCTGCAGAGAGTCTGCAAGTGAGTCCAACACTTCCCAGAAGTGTCAGAGGGGCTTGTGGTGCATGTTGGAATCAGCTGTGAAGCCAGGGCAGAGTAAATTCAACATTTCCCAAAGTACTGGATTTGTGGTGCATGTGCAGACCATCTGTGCAACGCACAGACGATCTTCTGGCACCACCTTGTTATGTTTTTTCTTGAAAAATGTCTTTGCCAGTGTTCTGTGTAAAGAAGTATAGCAGCTCTAGACTAGAAAAGAAGCCCAATGAAAAAGGTCTGATATGAAACCTGACAACCATTTCTGCTGTAATTAAGAATAAATTTCTGAACTTGCCTCCTAACAGCTACAATGCTAACGTACATGGACCCAGAAGTGCTAGGGATTCCCACGCTGGCACCATCCAAGTGAACTTTTAGTATGAAGGCTGCAAAAAATATCCTTCTGGGAATCTGTTTGGGAGGGGTAGGCAATGTTCAGCTGCTGGATATGAGCAGAAAGAAAACATTACTAAGTTTTACTTTAGTTCGAAAGTAAAATGCAGCAGAAACTGATTTTTGGTGGACATCGGGGTGAAAAGGAAGATGCAACTAAACCTTTATAGCCTCTTTCTTGCTTCTGAAATAACTCAAAAAAAAAAAACAAAACCAAAAAAAACTAGAGCAAGAAGAAACTGCAGTACTTTTAATCATCACCAGCAGGTCTTTAACCTCACAGGAAACAGAAAAGGAAGGGCAGATTGTAAAATATCCAGACAGACTAAGGGTCATTCTTCTTTCCCTTGGGATGAAACATTGCATCTCACCTTAAGGACAAATATGCATCTACTATATACATGCTGTCACACAGAACATCCACATCTCTTCATTGTCACTTGATAGTGGCACACGAAGTTTACATTTGGAAACGGAGATAGGCATGGCAGCAGTGAGCAAGCAAGCAACACAATAGACAATGAAAAAACCCAAGGTACTTCCCTACAGTGACAGAACGATTGACCCAAGCCAGACATACTTGGTGGCTGTGCAGTTAAAATCATGTACGTTACATCAAAAGGTTATTCTTGTGGAGCCTGAGTCGGGAGGTAGGAATTTGGTCTGATGAAGCAGCCCAGAGCAGAATTTGCTTCCTAGAGCTCACTCACTCTTCCCTTCACAGATTTTGGGCAGCTCATAAAGCCTGCGGGACACATAACAACAGCAGAGAGCTCATCAGACTGGCTGGGATGGTCACAGAAGGCTGAGGGGCAACCAAACATGTGCCACCCCTGCCACACCTTTTCACCAGGGTGAAACACCTTGGCTGAAGGACAGCTAGACACTTTCCTGCCTGAACACATTCCTTCATGCACAGACAATTTCTTTAGGTTCTTGCAGTCAGTTGCTCTGTTTTCCAGGACCTATCCTAAGCCCTGCCAGGGGACACTGGCTGACATTATGGCTGCACAGCTACCAATGCTGATAATTTCCACATCAAGATAGGACTTTTTTTCTCTTGAAAGTCTGGGGGCCAACAAGGGGTGAGGGGTATTCAGAACTGAGTGCTTGTTCCCTCAGGGCTCCATTGAAGAAGGGACCACTTCACTGACCACTCTATACAGGGATGTTGGGATCTGCTTGCCCTTCCCAGACCACTGTGTCATCCAGGGAAGCAGAAGGGCTCCCAGTTTTCATAGCTAGGAGCACAGAAGAGGGAGATTTTAATCTCCAGCTCTTTGTGCCTCCAGAAGGCAGGTGGAAATGGGCCTTCCAGCAACACACCACTACTGCTAATGAGAAGGCAGAGGGGGAACTGTGGGCAGAAAGGAGGAGGTTGAACACGTGGACGGTTCTTGCTGCAGTGCTTCAGGACCTGCTGCTTACTCTTACATGCTGGTAATCTCCTTAAGCAGCAGGAAAAGAGAATACTCCGTAAAGCTTCTCTTAAATGGGACATTATCAACAAACACTCTTTGATAATAACATTTAAATGCAAATGATAAGAAATGATGATTTGAAACCATTAAGTGATCAAAACCAGTCAAGGGTGTTGTGCTCCCTGTTGCAGGGCCAACTTTCACACCCTCCATAGCAAGAGCTGCGCAGAGGTGTGAGGGTAAGTGGGCAGAGGCAAGTCACACCACACTTACACATGGAGATATGACGAAACTCTGGGTTCCCAAGTCTGCCTGAAAAAATACTTGAAATCCTTGACCCTAACCTGACATATCAACATTTCAAAATACAAATTGTCAGTAACACCCTTCTCCAAGGCTGGAATCTGCATGGTATTTGCTGCTTCCAGGGACAAAGTGCCAGGACTCACCTTTACGCTCCAAGAGAAGGCAACCACCTAGGAAAGATGCTGACAAAGGCTAACCTGAGCAGCCCATAGAGAGATGCTGCTCTCTCCACCAGTGCATACCCCACTGTGCAGCTGCAGTCCTTTCTGCAAAAGGTACCCACCATCACAGCAGCTTTGTCAGGGAGTTTGGAGACAGCTGTTCAGGTGAGCCATAATATCTGGGGCAAAATCCATACAATGCCTCACTGTCACAGAGAGTGGAGAAGGCAGCTCCCTCCTCTTGTAGTTCCTCTCCTGCAGCTTATGTAGATTCATTTTCTACTGGCTAAGAGTGCTGAATTGCTCTCTGAGGACTTTCAGGGAGGCAGAGCCTGTTTGGCTGGGCTGGGAGGACAGGGCCAGGAGAGGTGATGGAGGCAGCAGGGCTGCCATTCTAGCAGGACTGAGGTGCTGGGGTAGTTCAAAGTACTCTGCCCTGCTTCACCCTCCCTGGGAGCCATAGGCTCAGGGGCTATGGGGACAGTGGTGCCACCAGCAGCAGCCATTGCCTGTTGCTTTTGCAAGCTGGTGTCATTGTCTCCGAGGAGGCCTTTGGTAAAGACTGGCACCGAAGTTGTTAACTCTCCCTCAGGGAAACAAGCTAGGGATTTCACATCTTGAGGAGGGCAGGCTTTCAGCAGCTACACTGTAAAGGGTGGGGGACACAAATCCCTTTAGAGAGAGCCTGAATTGCAGCAGCACTGAACAGCTTGAGCTGCAGAGGGGCTAGAGGAATCTCTCACTGCTCCACACCCTGTAAATCCTTTGCTAATTGCTTTATTGCCGTTATTTGTGAAGATAAATGAAAAGGATTAATTAACTAAGAGAAAAGAGCACACATCTCCCTAGATGGGCTTCATTAATTGATATGAGAGGGAGAAAAATCAATTAACAAATTCCTTTGCCTTCCTGATCAGTCTGGAAACAGAGCTGTGGCGCTTTTTGGAGAGGATTGTGAATGGTAAAAACGAGCCCACTCCCCCAGCCAGCTGCAATTCATTCATTCAGCAGTTTACAGTTTACATCACTTAACGTTGGTGGTGTTACGGCTATGCTTTGCAGATATTTTGCAATTCTATGAAAACAGGCAGAAACATAACAACATCAGTGAGGTGAAGCTTCTGGGCACCAACTCTCTTTAATTTTGATGTTTCATTCTTAGCAGAGAGCTACTTGATTATGACAAAAAAATATAGCTCTAAAGATAATTATAGCATGGACACTGGCGTCCCCTGACATTGTAAGTCGGCACAGGGTTTTCTGCAATGTATGAGAAGGAGCAAAAAAAGCAGAATGGACGATAATACCACATATTGAATGTATTCATATAATTCCTCTGTATTCTTGAACCTTTATACAAATTCGGAGCTAGACCCAGACACAGGAATCTACCCAAGATTCCTTTCGTGTGGCATATTAGTTGAAGGAAATGAATGGTCCCCCGGGATAAGGCCTCCGAGGAAAGGAAGTATTTGATGAATGAGGTTAGAAAGGTCTCGGTGTAGCTGTGTCATGCCTCGGTAAGGGCTTCTCCAGACAAGAATGATAGTGGTTTCCATTGCCTACACAAACAGGGGAGGATATTCAGCATTTGTGTTGCAATGTATAAAAAACAAACAACAACAACCATCAAAAACCCAACTCACCCTATTTCTGCAGTTTCATCTAAAGCATTTGGAGTAAACCAGATTAAATATATTCAATTGGTTAAGCACCATAAATCATTACTTTGTGTTAAAAAACACAGATGGGGAGAGTTGTAGTTATCAAGTGGGAATTACACAATTTGAATCTGATGTCTTGGGCAGTGATTCTTAAGTTTCACTGTCACTGTCTCCCAGGGATGAAATTAGCAAACAAAGGAGAAAAAGAGAGCACAGGCACTGAAATAGAGAGAAAAAAACTGCAAAAGAGGGACAGAGCAAGCTAATAAATAAAACAAGAGCCTGAAGGGAAGAGCTGCTTTGTCAGAATATAAATATTTCCCTTCCACTTTTATCTTTAATGTGGTGCGAGGAGCTTATTAAGGGGAAGTGCAGTTCTGTCCCTGGAGTCCATCCACATAACCATGTAGGGAGCTCGGTCCAACACAACCGGCGGAGCCACTCACACATAAACTCTTCTCTGCTGGAAACAAATGTAATGTACCAAGTAATAAAAGGGAAAGTGGGAACCCACGGTGGTCATTACAACTCTTATCTTGCTGGCCCTGGTGCTGCTTTATATTAATGGACGGCAGCACTGCCAGGGGCCCGTCCGGGGAGCTCTGTTTTCCTCGGGTCTCAGCTGCAGCCCGGCCTGAACAAACCCTGTCCTCCTGGTGCTGCAACAGCTCTTTTGCAGAGAGAACCAATGTGGCAGTTTATAACGACGCCAAATTTGGGGTTTGGGTGAATAAAAAGAGAGTGTGTGAAAGCACGTGTGAAGAGGGAAATGCAGCCCTGGAAAGAGACCACACTGTGCACTAAGCACTGAGGAAGAAGCCCTTCCTTTTAACAACGGCTCGGCACAGCTATCCCTGACTGCCAGGCTAGGCTTTGCCTTCCCCCGCTGCCACGCTGAGCCCCGTGTGCAGAAAGGACACTGAAGCATGAAGCAAAATTTTGTATTAATGGCTCCTCTCTCTCAGAGATCTGGTTTCCAGTAATGACTTGGTTTCCCTTCCAGTGCTGGCACCAGCACCTCTTTGCCGGCCCTTCAAGATGTTCCACCATATGGCTGCACAAAGCTGCACCATCAGTCAAAGCCTCCAAGTCAGGAAGGGGGACAGTTTCAAATTGCTGCCAGCAGATCCTTTCTCACTCTTTCCCTTGCCTGAGCTGTCACAGATACAGGTGTCAACCTGGCTCCTTTACTGCCTCGATCTTTTCATCTACCCTGAAGATAAAAAAAAAAAAAAAAGAAAAAAAGAAAAAAAGAAGAGAGAGAGAGCAAAAAAGAAGAGCTTTGCATTTCCTCTACTCAGGCCTTAAATTGGAAAAATGAAGGGAATTCATTGTTGGTGCTTGCTGATCCCTCCACCCCTACTGTTGCACCACTGTGGCCCTTTGAGCATGACAAAATGAGCTCCCCGGGCTTGATTATGCAAGCCACTAATTCCTCCTCCAGTCAAGGGGGTGCCTGGGCTCAGCAGCTATACAATTTGGGTTTACCCGGCTTTTGGTTTTGCTTCTGTTTATAGAGATAAACACTTGGCATTTTTGCATTAAAAATGGACCTGATTTTTCTTTTAACCATATGCTTGTGAATAGGAAGAGACAGTCACATGGAGTTTTTTTTCAAGTATTTTTCAGAAAAAAAGTGCTGGGCTAGTGTACCTCTTGAGTTTTCCCCCATGATGCTTCCACATGAGCTCCTATCCCAGTTGTCATGTTTTCATCATGTTTGAGAAAGAGATAACTTCAAATACCACCAGTAAATTACATTTTCTTGGAAAAGCCTTCAACAAACAATTCTTTTTCAAAAGTGATTTTGATAAAAACGTAGGGGAAAATATGTAACTTCAATTCAATACTTTTAAAGATGGACAAAAGCAATAACAAAGTTTTATACAACCCCCATGCCAGTTCTGGGATTTTTTTAGCTGGCCCTCTTAGCAAACAAGTCCTCAGACCCTAGGGAATTCATCTAACAAAATACTGCTTGTGCTGCTGCTTGGCTGCCTGGCTTTGCAGATTGCAAGCAGCTCCCTGGGGTGGATTAGCACCTCTGAAGAAGTTCAGAAGCATCCTGGGTCTCCTCCCCACCCATGGCCCTGGTGGTGGGCATCCAGAATCTGAGAGCATCTTAAAGAGAGACTCAGTCTTACTTTAAAAATACAAACAAACAAACAAAAAAAGCCCCAAGCAGCTTTAAGATATGCTTTTCAAAAAAATCTAAATTTTAGATGTTCAATGTTATATGCACAGCTGTCTTAGAAATACTTGGAAAACAGAGCCTTTCTCTGTAAAACTGTTGAGCGAATTTGGAAGCTGGTGAGTAGCCATTACTCAGCTGCTCAGGTTGCTTCAGAGAGCCCAAACTCACCATATCTGTGTAATATCTAGGGACCAACGCCTATAGACTTTACTCACAAAGAGCTGACCCTTGTGGTCAGGGAGTGCGTTGAGTCACAGACACAGACAAAAATCAAATGGCTGCAGCAGCTTCCACCCCCTCGCCCTGCCCTGCTGCTCTCCCGCAAGCAGCTGCCCCTCACGCTGTCTGGGCTGAAAGTAACGCTGCTTCAGGAATCGCCTCAGTTGGCAGCCCAGAAGGGGTAAGCGAGACAGTGACAAACTTGAGCTGCTCTAACACAGTGGGCCACCAGTTGTGGCAGTCCTAGAATGGCTTTGAGCCAAGCGCAGATGTCCTTGCCCTGGAGGAAGTGATCCCAGGCACAGGGCAGGGGGATTGGCTGGGGACAGTCACCACTTCAGCTGCCCCACTCTCTTTCATGACTCAACACTCCGTTCTACCACAATGAGAATTTGCATGAATAAGACCTCACTGGGCAGAAAATGCTTCTGCTGTTATGTCTACTGTTATGTCTAGGAAGCACCAAGGATCACACTACACTTAGATAATAATAATCATAACAACACATCTCAGAGGCCTATTGCCTCCCTATCCAGGGGCCACTGGCACGATGCCGATTTCACCCAGAGATGGGGCTCTCATTCAAATTCAGGTAAAACTAACTTAAAGCGCCTTAACAAAATGCTACCAACATCCATACACAGTTTCTAGGATTAGCGCTCCTCCACCATCGCCAGTGCACCATGTGGGGCACCTTCTAAGATGCTACTGGAGGCCTCATTTACTTTGCCCAGAAAGTAATTGTTTTAATATTAGATCTCATTTTCCTACGTTATCCCCCACCACCCACAACAGCCTTTACGAACATTAACTAGGAGGAGTTTGGCAAGGACAGCAGCATTAATGTCTTTACCTCTGCAGTTGCACTTTAATAGCTTCAGCAGCTGCAATTTCAGCTTTCACACCCCAGGCAAAACCCTGCACCTACAGCAGCACGGGGCTGGGAAGCGGGGTCAAACAGAGGAATGCCACCTATTGCGTTCCCAGCATCACTTCCTACACCACAGGTCTCACCGTGACGCTCGCTTCTTGCCACACCGGCGAGACCAGCCCCTGCCTGACTTGCCCATCTTCCCCCCAGCAGGGTCGGGAGCAGCACTGCAGGGCAGGCACACGCCGCCACCTCGCCGAGCCCAGTGCACGCCTGCTCCCTCGCATCAGAAACAACACAGAAACCTGCCAACATTTATGATTTCCCTCAAAATCAGGTTGTTGGGTTTGTTTTTTTTCCCTAGGAGTAACCGCTGCTCCAGGCAAAACCCTCAAACATGTTCATAAACAATCTTGAGTAGCACAAGCTTTGAACACTTTAGAGTCCTACAGTATTTATGGTTTCAGAGATATTTTTTTTTAAACTTTGTAATTGCAAAACACTGTTGCTTTTTAAAATGGCTAGTGGATACTCCATTACATTGTAGTATGGATCTCTGCCTGCTAAAAAATGCAGCATAAACATGAGCAAGCTCATCATTAAACCCACAGCTTCACTGTACTTATGTAGCAGCTGAACAAAACATGGCTTTATGGCTAGCTCTCAGGTTAATAAGTTATAGTCATCAAAAGAAAATAATCTCAACCCAACAACATGGTTCAGCAAAAGCCCTACAGTAAATCACGTCCAGTTGCACTTGTGTGAGCAAAGCAAACGAGAAACAGAGAGCTAAAATTTGAGATGGGTGCTCTACGTTTCTCCTTAAGGTGCTGAGAGTTTTCAGTTCTCTCTAAACCCAAGGGGATGATCTGTGGGAGCAACCAGAGCAGGACATGCTATTTTTAGAAGTCAGGAGTGAAACAATCGACCATATGAAGCACACAAGAATTTGGCAGCAAATTAGGATTTGAGAGCCTTGAGTACCTTCCTTAGACTGAGCCTGTGCATTACAAAAGATCGTAACCGTGTCTTAAGTAACAAACTTTTCCTTCAGCATTTTACATCCTTTAAAAAACCAAACAAACAAACAAACAAAAAAAAACAGATTGAGAAAAAATATCAAATACAAATAGACACACATTCACAAAAATAAGCTGAATTTCCATTGTTCTGAGGTCTAGCAAAGAAAAGAAATTGTAATTGTGGTCCAGGCAAGCACAGAGGCTGCAAACACCATGCGGCATTAGACTGAATTCAGAGCAGAATTACAGACGTTACTTTGAATTTCCCAGCTTTGGTAGGTGCAAACCAGACATATGATGTTATTTCTTTTTAGCCCATATGAGAAAATGTTACATGCAGCGGAAATCTATTTCAGACAGCAGTGTTTCTTTAGCAGAATGGGAATTCTCTGATGCTTTGCTTTGCTCCATATGCTTCTAATTATTGCTCAATTCAAACAGCTATTTCTGCATTGACTTGCAGGAATCTCAGAAGGCACCTTCTACGTAGGCAAGAAGCATAGCCCATAAATAATTTCAAAAAGTATTAAAGAGGGGAAGCTTCATAGCTTTTCATTCCAATCTGACTATGTGGTATTTAAATAAACCTCTGTGGCTTTCCAGTAACATAGTAGGAACTCCCAGGTGGCAGGGCTGGGGGAAGAGAGGGAGGAGAGCACTAAACATACTAATGAACATGTAATTAAGAAAATGGGCCTTCATTCCCTTCAGAGACTCCATGAGGAGGGAGCTTATTTGAAGTGCTGCTTTCTGGTTCCCCTCCCTCCACGGAAGGAAATCAGCTTAATATCTCCAGCGCCATTCAGAGCACCATTGGTCCCAGCTCCAAGAGACTCCACTCAATTTGGACTGACACTGAGGCAGAAATCACAGTTTAGAAATGACTGGTTAGAAAAAGGTAAAGGAGAGCACGTGATGCTGTTTCACAAACCTCAAGGCCCCAGTTTTTGAGGAGAGTTGGCTGTAGGCATTAGCATTAGCCCTCTGCCCCTTAACAGCACTGCTTCATTGAAATGCACTTTAGTCACCGCTGCCTGGGGGCTCTCCTGGAAAGAGAAATTCTCTGTACAGCAGCATCACCTATCCCCACGGCTTGCAGGGACACAGCAGGCAGTAGCCCTGAACAGCAAACTTTCATGTGGCCTCCAAGCAAGGAACCACCTTGGCAAGTGGATCTCCAGGGCATGATTGGGACCAAAGGAAGAAACAATTCTGTTCAAGAGTTTAATTGTAATTGTGGAGGACAAGGGTTAATTTGTGTAAGCCCATCAGGAAGAGAGAAAATAAAAGTAATTAAAATGTTTGTTTCTCTTTCCAATCCAATTTTGGAAGTGGAGTCGGTTAAGGAAATTTCACCCTAAACATAGGATGGTGGCAGTGATTGGTAATTTAAGCATTCATGGGAGGAGGAGAGAGGATTTTGTAAACAGAGGCTTAGGAATTCTTTAGCCTCTTTAGACATCTGGCAAATTCTGTATTGAATAACAGCTCTTCTTCCCTTGTTTTCTAAGCTTTGGAAACAACATATTTCTGGAGGCTGCACTCATCTTTAGTGAATCTTAATCAAGCAAAGATAAACCATTTGTTTGAACATCAGGCAGTGGCTTCCTGCCAATATGATTGTTAGATGGCAGAATCATGTCCCAAGAGAGATGGCAATAGTCCCGTTATTCAAGACATTTAAAATTAGACTAATTATACCACTAGGATATATAATAGCAGGGGCTAAACAATATAATGGGTCTTTCCCATCTCTTATTTTGGGCTAAATCTTGTTCTTCTTCCTACATAAACAGAATTTGAGGCTTTGATGAGTAAGCTGCTCTGTTTCCATTGAAACAAGTGAAACCTTACCTATTAACTCAAACAGGACAAGTGCAAGCCTTCAGTCTGTGCATTAAAGAGGATTTAAGATACAATCTCAAATAGATGAGTCCATATAAAGACAAAATTAAAATAAGGTTGAGCATAAATGACAAAAGAGAGCACAATGCATTTAACCATTGCATGTCTCACAATCAAAGGGTATCAACAGGAGAATGATCAGAGCAACCAATCGCTAGACCAGAGCAATGAACCCTGATGCTGGAAGCAAAACATAATTCAGTGGTCACAAATATTGTGGCACTATCTGCAATGAAATGGGAAATTTATGCACAAACTTGAGAAACTTGCCTGTTTTTCATTATATTGTTACATACCTCAGTCAGCCTTATGTTGCTAGAGCTGCATCTTCCAGATAAGGGATGGAAGTCACCTTAATGGCAGCTATTCAAATGGAAGAGCTTTATAGAATTGGCTGGCTGAAGGAAGAAGAAATAGTTTTCTCTAGCTTTTCTGCAAACAGTTGAGCTTTTAATTGTGCAGTTCCCTCAGGAAGGAGCTAGAGATCAGGTGTTAGCATTTGTCTTTGGCCTCAGAAACTGAAGGGGGATTTACAAAAGAAGGAATCACACGGAAGAAAGAAAATCACTGGGTTTTGGAGGAAAAGGGATGTCTAACAGACAGTCCAGACTAGGTCAAGGTGTGGAAGAGAGGTCTGGAGGAACATGATTCTGGGAAAGGGAACTTGAACGACAAAGACACTAACCAAAATTCTGAAAACATTCCACGCTGGTGAGAGCAAGCAGGGAAGGGTATATTTTTTTTTGTTTGGATCTGTAAAACTTTTAAGCTTATAAGCAGGGAGTACCTCTGGTAGAGACCTGTGATTCATTTTCACAGGTCCTGGGAGAAGCTCAGGATAAGCTGGAGCACCCATTAGGCCGGGACTCCTGCAGCGTCCTAAAGAAGGTGGCTGGCCCAGGGAGCCTGGAGCAGCTCCATCTCAAGTGGTTTTGCTTTAAGTGCTACCCAGGCTGATATGCCACATATTCCAGTGCATATGGAATTGGCCCAAATCAGGTACAGCAGTCAGTCTGGGAAGGTTCCAAGCACTGTGCCAGGACAGAAGCACCTTTTAAGATTTAAAGGACCAGAAAGTAAGTTTGCATGTGCCTATGCTATATCCAGATTGTCAGATCTTCCCTGCTGATGGAAAGAGGACAGCAGACATAAATGTCACCTTTTTCTGCTGTCTCTGGAGGCTTCCCTTCTTCATACTGCGATATTACTGCACCCAGACAGAATGATGACAAGACCTGGCTGATAATACTACTGCCAGCAGAGGATTTGTCTTGTTAAAAAAGCATCTAGCTTAAGAGAGTGAAACAGAGAGGAATTGCCTGCATCTTATACCCAAGGGCCTCTACAACCCTAAAATTGTGAGAAAGCAGACTCAAAACACTTTAAAGAAACAGGGGAATTCAAAGTGTCATGTAAGGGTTAAAATGTAACTGATGTCCTCACTGAACTGCTGAGTGGGGATGAGCAGATCAGCTTCAGGTTTTGTTTTCTTATTCATGGATCTGGGAGATGAAAGCAATCATCAGCCTGATAGCCCATCTTTGTGAATGTTTCCTAATGTTTTCTCCAATTTGATCGTAAATGTGGAAGGCAGTGGAGCTTCCCTGTATCCTTTGGGATACTACTTCATAAGCTAATAATTATCTTACAAATCCACGATGCAACCAGCTTTTTACCTCTCTCACTGTGGGAAACCACATCCCCTCCAGCAGTATCCCCTTCCTTTTGTCACCTGTGCCCTCCCCATATGCTCTTTTCAATCAGTTTCTTATGTCTTCAATCTAATTTCAAATTAAGGCTCCATGGTGGGGGGCAGAGTCTTGCCTTTCCCACTCCCTGCCTGTGAAATACCAGGCTCTCCTGCCTCATTACAGAAAGGCTATAGTTCTTTAGTGAGCTCAGACAAGACGCAATTTAGAGTAATCTATCAGACTGATAGAAATGCAAACAGATATAATCCTGCAAATTTATTTTATTTCTAATTATGCAAATCATTATGTAGAATAGGCAAATGCATAATTTCCCCCCAGGCTCCTGGCATTTCCCCACTAAGCTTTAGGGAGTGCAAATTTTGACATTCTTAGCTCAATAGCCTGCCTGATCATGTAGGACTATATGTAAGTATGCTTCAAAATGTTGAGGTTCAAAGCATCGTGGAAGTTATTTACTAAAGGTAACTAGGACATATCTCACAGTTCAGGTGGTTGCAGGGCGGGTGCTGGCAGTGCCAGTTATCAGGACAGCCGGAGAGGCCCAGCAAGTTTCCGTGAGCTGCTAGAAGGAGAAGGAGGAAACGATGGCCTTTGTTCTTCTGGGGGCAATGAGGACTGGAAACCTCACAACAGGTAATCTGAAAAAGTTCACCCTCCGGCACCTAAAATAAGTGGTGGGGTGGGGAGGGGGTGTTTTGTT
This sequence comes from Gallinago undulata, assembly GCA_026546715.1. Classification (NCBI taxonomy): domain Eukaryota; kingdom Metazoa; phylum Chordata; class Aves; order Charadriiformes; family Scolopacidae; genus Gallinago; species Gallinago undulata. The sequence goes on from JAOTQQ010000079.1 coordinate 29,169,938, forward strand.
TTGATTTCCCTCCCCTCATGGGAAGAGTTCTCTATCAGATGGGATAGGAAACAAGGAAAATTACATTGGCACGGTTTAAGGAGGCTTTAAAACAGCAGGAAAAGACATTATGTAGGGATGCTGCTTCTCACTCTGACTTTGTTTGGAAGTTGAACTGGATTTATTTTTAAATGTGTAAAAAGACAGATAATTGTTTGCTCCTAACAATTCCTCCCTATGCATGGTAGTCTAGTCAGACAGCTCCAAAGTTGGTACCAATATCTGAAACTGTAAATTTATTTTGGTATCTTGGACTTGCCAGGACTTTGCTTGTGAACATTTATTGCTGACAGACCATGTGGCATACTCAGAACACTGGCTGCTGGGAGAGTTTTTGAGAAAACCTTTGAACTGCTATGTGGTAGCAACAGACAATTTCTCAGTGGCTGCAAAGTCTTGTGCAGCACATTTGTTCTGGGTGGCTGATATAACCTGGCTAACGGTAGCTGCCTGTGCTTATGTGCTGATGAGAGTCCCTCCTGTTGTGAGGAAATTTAAGTAATTTCGCAGGCTAACACTTGTGAATTTAGATTGAGGTAGCAACAGAAGACATGCTTAAGTTTTTTGCCTTTGGAAACATGGCTGATGCTACTTACAGAAGCTCTGGATACTTTGGGGTAACCTGAGTTCCAGAATCCTGGATTTTGCTGTTGCTTTTCTCTTTCTTTCTGTCTTTCGTTTTTTATTGTCTGCTGAAAGCTGTAATGATGTTCTAGGGTGATTTAGCAGCCCAGGATTTTCTTAGGCCACAATATGCCATGTTGAGACTGCCATTGCCTTTCTCAGTGACTGTGTCCTATCTCCCAGTGGGTCTAAATAGGAAAAAAACCCACAACCCTGGAATTTGGTACACACCCAAGAGACTTTCTTCCTTCATCTTAGTAAATCCTGTTGCACTTTCCTGCCACCTGGGATGGCCTAGCAGCATCATTCCATGTGATAAATTTGCTCTCTTCTTACCTCCCTAAGAAATAATCCAGGATACAGCTTTCCTTCTTTATTCTTTTTGCCTACTCTACAATTCCTTTTTTTTTTTTTTTTGCTTTGTTCTGATTCTGCATTTTGTTCAACATGAGTGTAATGGAGTCACACAGCTTTTATAGCACGTACCAGAGCCCCAAGTCATCTGTTCATTCATACCATGGTTAGGAGGAATGACTGCAACAAATGGGACCGGTAGGAAACAGGAGGAATCACTGATGCCATCTGCCCTGCCTTGTAAATAAATATCCAGTTAAAGTTTTGCCACTTGATTTGTCATTCCTTACTCTGAATAGTTTCTGTTACTGTCTCCCTATTGCTGAAAGACAGTTTCTTGCAATACCATTTTACTAGCTCTGAACTTGTCTCTTGACGTACAGAAATCAGAACAAGTGATGCATGAGGCAAACAGTTTCCAGTTGCTTTACTTTCTCCGCATTGTCATTGCCTACCAGTGAAATATCTCCTTTCATCCAACATTTTTGATAGTGAATATCATAAAATGCTTTGCAGATGAAGTCAGTCATAAGCCAAAGTAAAAAATTGATGCTTTAAGGTGGTTATTACAGATAGGTGACTCAACAGCTCCTACAGTGTTACAGAAAGATGGGATGGGAAAAAAAAAAAGAAACAACTGGAAAGAATAACCTCTTTGAAGGTTACTAACAGTTGAAGAACAATAATAATAGAGTAGACAAGTTCATGTAAGTTTGTACCATGGGAGGTTATTTAGATGAAGAGTATCACAAAAAATGCTTAGTCACTGGGTATAGAAAAGTAAGGAATTCAGATAACAAGCCTTAACAAACTGAAAAACTGAAGTTCCTGTAAGGCACCCTCAAACAGCTAGAACTGCAAATGAAGATAAAGACTTACTTCTTTTCCAGAAGTAACTGTTGCAGTCTTGCCTGTACATATTTTGGAGGCCACAGTATTATTTTTAAAAGCACGTCCACTTTTAGAGGAGTAAATTTTTTTTAGTAAGTCTGTTTATAACTGTCAGCTTTTCTTAACAAATGTAACAAAAGCTGCAGCACCATGGTCTTACTGGCATGAGGACACATTGTTCATGAGGAGAGGATATGGGAAACATTTGTCCAACAATGGCTGTTGGAGTTCCCTGAGCCAAACCCCACTCTCTTGAACTGCCCTGGAGGACGGTACACATTGGTGTATTGCATTAGTCACTAACAAGAGCACAATCCTGAGTAAAGGAGGAAAAAGAGAAAACTTAAGAATTCAAATAGTACAGTTCAGGGAACCTCTGTCCTCAAAAGGAAGGATGGGGTGGGTTGAATAATACTTGGCCCTCCCCTGGTTTTGACCACAGGCTCTCAGGCTCTTAGTGTGAAGGAAAAGCGGGCACTGTTGCAGGGCTTTTGTTGAGCACACCCTTTCTGCGCTGCAGAGGACAAGCTCTGCCTGCACATTCCAGAGGCTGGATGGTTCCAACAACCCATGTTTCAGTGGTGCACCTCAAAACACAGCTACGCTGCAAACCCCACGCTTCTGTCCTTAGTAAATGTACGTTGTTGTAGCTCTAGATCTGCTCAGCATCATCTGGCAGGCCAGACCTATGCCATTTTCTCTCTTGCAGGCAGGCTGGGCGCTTCCACAGAGGAACTGCTGCATTTTTACAGCCTTTTCGGGTCTCTTAAGGGGTTGCAGCAGTGCAGATGGGGATTTAAATCCCCTCCTCTTTCCTCAGGTAAGACTGGACGTTTCAAAAAAAGCTGCCTTCCCCCAGCTAAAGCTTAGATTTGCATGAATAAAGCATTTATTCTGCCAGCAAAAAGCAACGGTCATGCTGTGATAACAAATCAAACCCCCCCACGCTGGGGGAGACGATGGCGCACGGACACGGACATCCCGACCACGCAATCAGCTCATTCTGCAAATGTACCCGGGCCCTGCTTCCCTCCGCCCCCCGCCCCCCTTTCTTTTTCTTCTTTCTTTTTTAATAACTCTGGGCACAGGCAGCTGTTTGCATTTTCAAAGCTTGCTCAGAAAGCAGCCAGTTAATTTTAGTTTGCTCGGGCCACCCTGAGAGAGCTGGCGCGGCCCCCCTCACCCACCCCTACCTAGCTCTGCCCTGCAGCGGCAAGGGGGGGAGTGGGGCCCCGAGGCGGCTCCTCCCGGCTCCTCCCGCCCCCGCCCGGCCGCCCCCGGCCCGGCCCGCCCCGGCGGGGATGGGAAAAAGTTGTTCGCAACTTTTTTTTTAACCTCCCCCGGTGCGGGCTCCTCCCCCTCCCGCTTCCCACAGCCCCCCCGCACACGCCCCGCCCCCTGCGCGGTGATTGGCGGGCGGTTGCCGAGAGGCCCCGCCTCCGGCCCGTTTGTGAATGGGGCCGGCGGCGGGGGCGGGGCCCCGCGGCGCGCCCGCGCCTATATGTGTCTTTTTTTTTTTGTGTGTGTGTGCCGGCGCGGCGGCGGGCCGAGAGACTCGGTGCGGGAACTGGTGGCGGCGGAGGAGCTGCGGGCGGAGCAGGAGCCGAGCCGAGCTGCTGCACGGCTGCCCCGGACGCACAGCCTGCGGCGGCGCCCGTCGGGAGCGGAGCCCAGCCGAGCCTCCGGGAGGATCGCGCAGTAATTGGATTTTAAAAGTTATTTAAGCCCCGGAGTAACATACACGTCTCAGCCGGGTGCGGTAATAATCCCTTTATAGCTGTAACCTAAACCCCCGGCGCCGGGGCCGCGCAGCCGGGCGGGGAGCAGCGCGACCGCTTCGCCGCTGTGGGACCCTCCGCGGAGCTGGCCGGAGCCGTCCCCAGCCTTCGTGCGCTTCTCCTGCCTCGCCGCCGCCTTCTCCAGCGGGACCAGCTCCGGAAACTTTCGCCGAGGGAAGCGCCGCCGCCGCACTGCGAGCGCCGACCCGCCAGAGCCGAGGAAGAAAGTCGCGGAGGTCCGGCGCGGAGCCGCCGCCGCGCCCCTGCCCCGCGGAAGGGGCCCCGCCGCCGTCCGCCGGGAGCTGATGCCCCTGGGGCGCTGCGCCCCCTGGTTCTGAAGGACTCCCCGCGGCTTCCCGGGCCTCTGGTCGCCCTGGCGATGCGGGCTGGAGGTGGAGGCGGCGGAGCGGCCGCCGCCAGCTGCCCCTTGCTGGGGCTGGCCGCGCTGCTGGCCGCCCTGCTGGGGACCCCCGCGGGCGCGGCGGCGCAACAGTACCACGGCGAGAAGGGCATCTCGGTGCCGGACCACGGCTTCTGCCAGCCCATCTCCATCCCGCTCTGCACGGATATCGCCTACAACCAGACTATCCTGCCCAACCTGCTGGGCCACACCAACCAGGAGGACGCGGGGCTGGAGGTGCACCAGTTCTACCCGCTGGTCAAGGTGCAGTGCTCGGCCGAGCTCAAGTTCTTCCTCTGCTCCATGTACGCACCGGTGTGCACCGTGCTGGAGCAGGCCATTCCACCTTGCCGCTCCCTCTGCGAGCGGGCCCGCCAGGGCTGCGAGGCCCTCATGAACAAGTTCGGCTTCCAGTGGCCAGAGCGGCTCCGCTGCGAGAACTTCCCAGTCCACGGCGCGGGTGAGATCTGCGTGGGGCAGAACACGTCAGACGCCCCACCGGGTCCTGGCGGCGCGGCAGGGCGGGGGGCCACTGCCCACCCCACGGCTGGCTACCTCCCTGACTTCCTTACCCCGCCGCAGCCCCCCTCCGGCTTCTCCTTCTCCTGCCCCCGGCAGCTCAAAGTGCCCCCTTACTTGGGCTACCGGTTCCTGGGGGAGCGGGACTGCGGGGCCCCCTGCGAGCCGGGCCGGCCCAACGGGCTCATGTACTTCAAGGAGGCGGAGGTGCGGTTTGCCAGGCTGTGGGTGGGTGTGTGGTCTGTGCTCTGCTGCGCCTCCACCCTCTTCACGGTGCTCACCTATCTGGTGGACATGCGCCGCTTCAGCTACCCGGAGCGGCCCATCATCTTCCTCTCAGGCTGCTACTTCATGGTGGCAGTGGCCTACGCAGCAGGGTTCCTGCTGGAGGAGCGGGTGGTATGTCTGGAGCGTTTCTCTGAGGACGGCTACCGCACTGTGGCCCAAGGCACCAAGAAAGAAGGCTGCACCATCCTCTTTATGATCCTCTACTTCTTTGGCATGGCCAGCTCCATCTGGTGGGTCATCCTCTCCCTCACCTGGTTCCTGGCTGCTGGCATGAAGTGGGGCCATGAAGCCATTGAGGCCAACTCCCAGTATTTCCACCTGGCTGCCTGGGCTGTGCCCGCTGTCAAAACCATCACCATCTTGGCCATGGGGCAGGTGGATGGGGATGTACTCAGTGGGGTGTGTTATGTAGGTATCTACAGTGTGGACTCGCTGCGGGGCTTTGTGCTGGCTCCCTTGTTTGTTTACCTCTTCATTGGCACTTCCTTCTTGCTTGCTGGCTTTGTGTCCTTGTTTCGCATCCGTACCATCATGAAGCATGACGGCACCAAGACAGAGAAACTGGAGAAGCTGATGGTGCGCATTGGTGTCTTCAGTGTCCTCTACACGGTGCCTGCTACCATTGTCCTGGCATGCTACTTCTATGAGCAGGCTTTCCGTGGCACCTGGGAGAAGACGTGGCTCCTCCAGACTTGCAAAACCTATGCCGTGCCCTGTCCCAGCCACTTTGCCCCTATGAGCCCGGACTTCACAGTCTTCATGATCAAGTATCTCATGACCATGATTGTTGGTATCACAACCGGCTTCTGGATCTGGTCTGGCAAAACCCTTCAGTCCTGGCGACGCTTCTACCATAGACTCAGCACCGGCAGCAAAGGCGAGACGGCAGTATGAGACACCCCTGTCCCCTCTGGCACGCACACACACACACACACACACATGCACACACGCAGAAGAGAGGGATACTCAGCAAAAGAGGAAGGCAGCGGCTCCCTGAAGAGGGAGGAAGGGAGGCTTTTCCAAACTTTGTCTTCCTCCCAGAGAGTTTGAAAAAATAAATTAGTCTTTGCGTAAAGGATCAGATGGACTGTGTTCAGTGGTGCCTATGCCCGGCTAAGTGGAAGAGCACAGAAAAAGAGGCCACTGGTGGGATGGGAGAGTCTTTCACCTGCAAGAAGTCCCCTTACTTCTCTTTCCCGCTACCCCTGTGCGGGATAAACCCCAACCCAATGAAAACCATCCTACCTTGCTATATGAGAGAGAGAGGGGAAGCCAGATCTGTTGAGCTGCCCCTGCCGAGAAGTAGCCAAACCCTCTCTGAATTGCTGGGTTCAAACTGCGGCGCAGGCAGGGTAACTCCTGAGCCTGGCCTTACTGCTGGCTCCTTCCAGCTCGGGGGAGCAACCACGTGAGTACTGCAGGGCCAGCTACAGCCCTCATCACAGTTCTGGTGAGATGCCTCTTCTGTCAACTCACAAGTTCCTTTTTACCTCACTGATACCTGTTTTAATTGTTTTAAAGTGAAAATTCGGCCCTCGGTCTGTTGTTCTGGCTGCTGTGGGGAAGGAGGGGGTTGCTATTCCACACCCTGAAAAGAAATGACTTGTTGCTTTTCAGCAGAAGGCTTTTCCCCCTTGCCTTTGTTCTAGGAGACAAAGGGGGAAACAAAAGTGTTTTCTATGTAGAAAAGCATAAGCATGGGATCGGTTTTTATGGGCAAACTAACAAAAAGAAGTCGTTGAGGTTCACCCTTGGATGTGGGGAGCTCGCAGGAATAAACATTCCTTTTATGAAAAAAGGAGGAGGCAGGATGTTTTCCTACTGTTCAATATGGGTCGCTTTTCTAAGCTGAAGGAAATGCAAGACTTAGAGGGCAAGAAGAGCTTAACCAAGAGCACCTGCCAAAACAAGAGCCATTAAAATATGTAACGTAAAGATAGGATTTTTTTTTTCCTCTTTTTTTTCCCCTAAACCTGCTTTCTCTCCTGCTTTGCAGTGAGCTCGCTGCGGGTAAAGTCAATACCCAGTGGGCTTCTGGGGACAGGAGGAATCCTTGTGACTCCTGGTGGACCCTTTGCCTGCTCCTCAGGTTCCCTGACCTGCATGGCAATGACTTCTGGTGCAGGAGGGGGCTGGGGCTGGGGTGTAAAAGCAGGTACCGCAAGTGAGGAGCCTTCTCATTTCAGCTAAAATACAGCTGGTTAAGTTTCCAGAAATCACATCTTGGAAGGAAAGACATTCAAAAATTAATCATCAAATGCATCGTTTTCTTTTTGAAATGTGACAGATTTTTCTATTCTGAAATTTTTATGTTGACTTGTTCATATTTTATTTTTTGCATACTACTTTACCTTTATATTCACTGAAGGGTTGTTTTTATAAGTATATGTGTGTGTGTATATTCTTGCCTAAGGACAAAGTAGAAAATTGTGGATTTTTAGCAAGTCTCCACGCTATAGCTGCTCTTCGTTTTTTCGGGGGGAAAAGTGTCTGGAATGAAATTAAAAAAGAAAAACCTGTTCAGGGTGAGGGGGCAGACTGCTGCTGTCTGAGAGCATACCAGTAGTCTGGGCATGAGGAATGAGCCCATCAGCCAAATCCTTCAGTAGATCTGATTTCAGACTTGCAGGGCTTGGGTTTTTGTCTTTTATAATGTGCACGTGGAAGAAAAAAATATAAACGTGTAAGACAAGTGCAGTATGTATATTTTGTAAATCTCAGTTTTGTAAGAAAATATGTATTTATGTTTTTACTTGATTTTTTTTGGAAGTCTGTATGAGGCCCTGCTTCATCCCATGTACAGATCACTAAATAAATAATTTTTAATACAAAGGCTCCAGTGAAGTTCCTCCAGTCTTTGAACACTCAGCAGGTTACAGAAAAGGGGGCAAGCTCTGTGAATGGCATATTTCTTCCGGTTTTGTTGTGGGAGATGCAAGAGACTTTTAGGTGAATACACTGATGGAAAACTCAGCCATGATGTGAAACTGACCTTCCGGACTACTGGCCACTCACAACAGCAGATCCCATTTTGAGACTGCAAATGTTTGCCTTCACTTGAGGTACTTGCATCCTAGCCAAGTTTTCTTCCAGTCTCTGCCTCTTGCTGAGGGTAAGCTGATAAACCAGTTTCTTGATCTAGAAAATAAGGATAATGCTCTCTTCCCATTCCAAAGGGACTTTAAGACTCAGAACTAGAGGGTGCTACAAGTGCTGTAAATTAAATTGTGGCTTTGATGGGTGGAGTGTTTTAGGGAAACACTGAGGACTGGGTCCTTTTCAGGCTTTTAAGGGGCAGTGTTTTGAACTAGCTTTTTTTTTCCCCCAGCACCTTTGCTATCTACAGTTTTGTTCAGGTAAATTTTAATTTAATCTTAATAGCTAGCTTGAAGCCTACATTCTTTCTTATCACAGTCACCTGAAAGCTGATAGCTTCAATGGAATGGTCTATTTTACTTCATTTCTGAAACTGAAATAAATGTTTAGATCTCAAGCTGTGTTGCTACAATCACGGAAAGTGCCCCAGCAAACAGAATTTTACAGCTGTGAAATTATGATAGTTTCCAGCTCTTCTCTTGCACTGATTTCAGCCTACTTACTGGGTTCGTCACCCTTCCTTTGCCTTAAACTATGGCTATACTAAAATTTAAGTTAAAGAACAGATCTAAGATGCCTTCATTGGATGCTGTCATTGTTGCACTGCAGTATTGCTTCCATTTACTGAGCACAGTGTGCAATAGTTGCACACTGTCTCAGGGCACTATTTTATTTGGACACTGTGCTTTCAAACAACCTTTTAGATTTACAGAGTATGAAGTACTGATCTAAAATTCTTTTAAGAGCTAGCCCCATTCATACTGCTTCTCTAGAAAAGCCACATCTTGTATTTGAAAACACTTCTAGCTGCTCCCCAGAATTGCTCACTTGTCAAGTTTCCTTTTTGAAAAGGCCTTTGCTTTTTTGCAAGTCAGGCTGCTTCAAACTGCTCCATGACATGAGCTCGCTGATCATTGCTGAGGGGGGTTTCATTCCACTCACTTAGGAAACCTGAACCTTTCTATAAACATTTCCTCCCATTAATCTGTCAGTGCTGGCCGGAGCGATGGAACGGCTGAAACAGCTCGTGCTCTGAAGGACTGGGAACCGGCAGGAGCAGTGCTGTGACTGACGCCCCTGTGCTGTGCAGCCACAGCTGTGTCGCTAAACATGTAATTAATTCTTAATACATCACGGATAGCTAAGCCTACAATTCATGCAGGCAGCCTGTCCCCCTGCTCTTCTCTCGGGTTGCCACCCATCCTCACTAGCTGGATGAGAAACTGCATTTAGGTGTGACCGCTACTTCTTTGTCCATATGTGGAAAAAATTAAATAGGCTTTTTTTTTTAGTTCACAAGACATTCATATCTGAAAGGAAATGTCTCTGTTTCCACCAGAAACCACTAAAGCTGAATACTTTTATTTCAGTATTTCCTATTAGGTACTTCTGGATTTAAAGTCGCTTAGGCAAAACTATCCGAATCCTGGGATTTAAGTTGATTTTTAACATTTGAGATTGTAGGTGAAATTTGATGCCAGTGTAAAGTAGAAGCAACTGCTATTCACTTTTAAGCAGATGTGACTTGCATCAAGACTGAATTTCCTCACAGTGGAAACAATTTGGAGCATTTCAAGTAGTGATAGCATCTGGCCTTCTGGAATAAAAATCTCTATCACCATTCTGATAACAAAGTAGCAGTTACTTTCATAACGGAGTACAATTTTAAAAATCTCTTTGTGAAGCTGTCTGGTAAAAAGGATAAAAAATAAGCCTTTACTAACCTTTGCTAACTGCCACAAAATGATTTTTCTTTGACTAAAGTTTAAGTCCACTTTCAGTTAATGCTTTTTAGGTTTAAGAAAAGTTTCATACCCTTCACCTTTGGCTCTTCTCTATGCAGCATTTTTGGTTCACAAGACCTTGACAAGTAATAGTTATAATTGATCAACGTCTCTGTAAGTTTGCACAATATACTACATTTTCAGAGAAATGTATTAACACTGGGTTGTAAGTTACAGATATTTGTGTTACCTTCTAGAATAAAGTATTATTATTTCAGGCAAGCTAAACAGTTCTAAAGTTCACGTATAGGAGCAGCAAATGAACGTTTGCCTCTGCAGAAAAAAAAACTGCTTTTATAATATGTCAGTGTTTGTTTGGGGTTATTTTTGGTGGAATACCCACACCAGCGATTGAATGTTTTTGTCTAAGTACTTCACCCCCAACCAATAGCTTTGCATGCAAGTAAAAAACCACACATCTCTCTGTTCACCAACTGGCAACAGTAAACATTATTTATAATTTCACATGGGTTTAGAAACCAAATTACTAGCTTGTGTCTTAGTCTTTTTTTTTTTCCTGCATCTCATTGCCTCTTCCTTCTAGACCTTACAGGTTCTTTGTATACACCCTGCTCTCTATACTTGCATTCTACTTCTGTTATTTTTTAAAACCATGAATACAGCTGAAATAAATTTATTCCGTTGCTTGAATAGGAAAAGACGACTCTGAATCTTTCAGCACTATGACTCTTCATTGAGATAACTATTGCCAAGCCTGTTCTATATAAACCAGGATAATTGCTTCATGCCAACATGAGTGTGTGGTTTTGGCAGCTACAACACTGTACAGGATGATATAGGATTGGGAGAATAAATACAGTGCATGGCAACTTCCCAAATGCTCCACTTAGAACCAACACATTTTGACTAAAGTGATGCCCAAACTGTAAAACTAAAACACATACATCAGAATTTAACACTGCTCAGACAACCAGTTTGTGACGCAGGGGGACAGGAAGGGTTTTCACGCTGCTTAAACCCGAAGTCCAAGGTTGCCTGGTTGGGGTGGCTGGGCATTGCTTGTCTCTAAACCAAATCAGTGGAAGTAAGGCACAGCACTTTTTCCTGATCCAGGTAAAGACTGGGCTCAAGCACAGCGTTACCACAGTTGCAGCCAAATAGGACTCCACTGAATGATGCACAGTGAGAATAGACTGGCCCAAACAGGGTCATGAGTACACACTCCTCTACATCTCTTGGTCCTCTCTGTACAGCCAGCCTAACCATGCCAGGAAACTATGTGACTGGGACAAACGAGAATATGGATAAAAGCAGGAATAAGCATGGCCTAGAGGACATTTTTAAATAACAATTGTAAAATGTGGGGGGATCACCCATATTAGTCAGGAAATCCTGCTAGCAACAGCTTGTTCGTTTTGGCTGCCCCAGCTGTCTCACAACTTGGGTTGGTTATATACAACCCTTTGCTTAAACACGTTACTCTTACAAATACAGGTGGAAAATCAGTGTGTACTGCCCAGACGAGTTGTCTATATGAGTAGTCTTTGGCTGCACAGGTCTGAGATTAACCCCATCATGTGGCCACCAAGATAGCCATGAACCATGAACCAAGTTCCCAAAGGCCAGGATGACAACTAGAAAAAAAAAAAAAAAAAAAAAAAGAAGATAAAAAAGCCCAGAGACCCAACTCCTCCTCCCAACTTTACTGGAGGCACCGGTAATTCTAGCATTGTTCTCAAATCAACCTGCAGGAAAGCAATGCTGTTTTCAAGGTAAGCACAGAGTAAGATTATTCCCACCATGCTGTCCTTTTCTCAGGCTAACATACAGAAGGGCTTAAGAAAAAGCTTGTGGTTAGAGGGGAACTCTGACATGAGCTTTAGCAGAAGAAAAATATGTTATCTGGTTCAGATGGACACAAAAGGTTGTTCCAGCAAGTAGGCACTAATCTAGGATTTGGAAGACAAGTGCTTGATTACCTGCACTGTCACAGATGGTGGACAGATCACTTACAGCCAGACTTTCAGCAGTATTCAGGCAGCTAAAGATGCAGGCAGGTACATGGAAAGCACTTTTCAGAAGTGCTTAAATTCCCAGGTGCATGTCTTGGTAATTAGCTGGAAAATCTTATCTCTGTCTCTAATTTCTTGTTTATAAAATTGGAACAGTGGCATTTCCCTGTATTACAGGAATGTTGTGAGAATAAATACTCTCAAAACCAGCAAAAAATAAATACAATGATAATAGGGTTGATATAATTACCTTTGTCAGATATTTGTCCTATAGTCCAACATTTTGCAAGTAGGTCCCATTCTAGAGAACACCAGATTAAGACTACTAGGTAGAATAAATTACTTGTATGTTTTCCAATATCTTATCTAAAGCTATGCTTTCACAGGAGAATCACTCTAGTCCAGGCTCAAAGATAAGATGTGAGAGGATATAAAGACACAAGCTAGGTAATTAGAAAATGACACCAAACTGGGCGTGTATGAAAATCAACAGCTGTTGGCTGGCTACAGTCAAACACAATGGACTTAGATTATCCTGGTGCTTACACATAGCAGAGGTAAGGATTTGGGCCCATCTGTGCTGGTGCTATAGCTCTTCCAGTATTCCTCAGTCTCTCATTTCCTATATGCTATAAACACAGTTATTATCAACAGACTCTGTGACACCTCTGCTATTCCTCTTTAAATCATTATGGTTCAGCTGGCTGCAAACAGGATCTAAATCATACTAAGTAGTAGGCCTAAAGCAGAGTTGTCTGAGGCTTTGTCCAAGCCCTTAGCAGTGGGAACCCACCTTCCCTGCCATGTTTGCACTTTGTCACTTAGCTCCTCAACAGTTTTTTCTGTTACCATGACCTCCAACATTTTTCTCTTTACTAAAGATGGCCAAGTAGAAGGATTAGTTGGCTGTTTGGACATTTTCCTGCCTCAACAACAGGGAACAGCATGAGACTACTATATTTCTTTCACCGATGAAATAGGGAGGCATTTAAGCTGACTGGGGTAAACGTTTGTGTGTTGCCCTGGTGCCAGCCTTTCCTGTGGGAGACTTCTGCACCCATTCACCTTCATCACACATCAGGTTTTTGTTGCTAAATAAAGTAAACCAACAAACCAAAAAGGATTCCTGAATGCATCAAAGCATGCTGTAAGTTATAAATCCCCCTCTCAAACAAACAAAAACATAACTTAAGAGTTTTTATGGAAGACAGTCAAAGGGAGCTACTTCCAAAAATATTTACTTAAAGCACAAATCAGAGCAGTTGCCTGACATGGCTTCCTTCCACAAATTTTCCATGCAGGGGGTATGTGTATATAAGTGCATGCATGTGTGTGCACATGTAGCATGAATGCATACTAGTGTAACAACTACGAGTTACAAGTATAGGTAAATCTCTCATCAAAAACCTAGTGAAGAGAGAAAATCAAAAGGCTCTTGCCCAATGCAGCTGTCTTCTAATTAAACACTGGTGTTAATTGCAGTAGTGTGTTTGGACCCCATTTCCCATGTTTGTTGTGGTGCCTGCGTGAGCTCTGGATTGCTCAGAACTTTAACATTCTCACAGAAAATGAAACCGCCTATAAAAGGAATGAAAGGCTGTGATATGTATATATATCTATAGGGCTATTTTTAAAGAAAAAAAGATTTTTTGTGCGAGCTAGTTCAAAGCCAGCTTTGATTATCTAAAGCAAAAGTCAGTCTTTAGAAAGAGTAAAAAAACGAAATGTAAAGATAGAATCTTTTTTATTTAATCCATGATGAAAAGAGCGTTTCTTATTTGTAATGCTTTGCCTCTCGATTTTTTATTTATTTTTTTTTTTTAATTAACGGCAAAATGTAAAAGATTCAGGCAGCAATTCCCGTCCTTACTTTACGAGATGTGCAAAGCAGCATTCCATTAGGGCCAACAGCCAGTAAAAAGGATGTCATTTGACACCCTTACACAACTATGCATACCAGGCCGGAACCCAGCAAGCGGGATTATGTGAGTGGATAGAAAGCCCTTCTAGAGGCAGGATTTACTCATACTGTTTTTCTTTACACATTCTGCTCTCTGAAGATAGTAAATCAGCTATTGGATTTGCAGAAACAACTCTCATGATGGCTAAAGAATTCAGGCACAAAGTAGATGAAGGCAAAGATCTGTCCTCTCTAAAGCAGCTTGTAGGGGCCATAGGAAGAAACTGAACTGCACCCCTCCCCAAAGGGGCTAAACAGCGCCTGTGCCTGCACCATACTCCTCTTCTGAGCCAGGGGCAGGAGGTGGGCTGGGTTTCCAGAGCCCATGCCAAATCCCACAGCAACTTTCTGCTTTTATGGTAGGCTAAACCAAAGTCCTGGATCTGAATGTTGCAAGATTTAAAAGACCGTACTTTAAAGTTACTGCGAGCCAGAAACTGTCTTTTCTGGTAAGAAATCCCTTTGCTTTGTTATGAAGGCACAGACCTTTGTCTCACTGCCCACAGACAGGGATCTCATTTTCCGTCTTTGGGATTCCTTAAGGTTTTTGCTGTTTGACTAATAGAGTCAACATTAACTAACGGAGCTAACACTTCAACTCCACATCTCTCCTTTTCCTCAAGATCTTACAGCAGTGAATTCTGAATCAAATCTTAATCAAAACTTCTCAACACAAGAACTGAAAATAAACATTTCTCAGAAAACAATAAGAGTCAGCAACATCACTTAAATGACTCTTCCATTTTGCTATCGATTTTCATTAAAACTAGCTTTGTTATTAAAGTGTCCTTTGGTCAGCATTTCACCACTGCTCTCAGACTCAATACATATATTAAGTTATAGTAACAACTTATATACTTAAAAATAAGCCTGTGAAGGACTGTGTCATGATAACTGTTATTCTCACAAGCTCCACCTCTCAGCGTCATTCCTGACTGCATCTTATTTAGCTGGTAAAGTTCATTGTACCAATACCAGTCTATTTTATTTGTTCTTAAATGTAATTCTGCACAGGCAATGACATTTTTATTAGTAAACGAGAAGCAGTGTGTGCCAGCAGACAGGGCACCAGTCTAAGGGTCAGGGGACTGTCATGGTTTTCCCAAACTTGCCCACGGTCTGCAAATTCTTCCAATCATCCTTACCTCTATTTCTTTTTCGTCCGTTCTCTAAATTGGATCATGCTCTTTGGGACAAAAAAATGTCTCTATTGTCCCCATGTATGTGTTGGTACTGTTCCCATCTTGCTGGAGCCCTGATCTTGATGGGGGCCTCTCAAGATTCAGCACAATGCAAGGGGTTCCAATTAAAAATAATTGATCATTAAGAGGCAGAGAATGGTAAAGAGAGAGCTGGTGCTTTACTTTCCATGGGGAAATAGTCAAACACTAGCGGCAAAGTAGAGACATATGTGATGACACCGAGTCTTCCCGAAGAAATGAAAGTGGGAAGTGTCACTCATCACCTTTTGGGCTTTTGTGTAACATGCGTAAGGAATGTTCCCTTCTCTGAAGAGTCTCTGTGGACTCTTCAGATGATGGGATTTACTGTCACATGCCCTCTTCTGCCTGTCTTTTTCTGGTTGTCGTACAAAGTGTTGCCATGTGGGGTCTGTGTGATAGCACATACTGCAAAATAACTCCAGCTGAGTGGAATTGGTGCTGGCCAGTCACATTGTTTGTTGGCTGACTATTCCCTAAAAATGAAAACCAGACACTGAGGAAACTATCTTGTTCATAAAAGGAAAATATTTATCTGCAATGAAAAAACAGAACAAAACAAAACAAACCCAAACCAAAATAACTGGCTGGATATTTCGCTAAATGATCACTAGTGAAGTGATTAAATAATTGAGCAGCAGAGCAAGGAAGAAGCACACTACTTGCCCAAACACCTCCAAAATATGGATTTGAATTAAGCACAACAATTTTCCCCTTCATTCTGAACTGCTTTAATTGAAGAAGAAAACAAAGGGGAAACATTTGAATGTCTTGTTTAAATGCTTTCTAAATGAAGCAACACTAAGTTTGAATTTGAAATGCACCCAAAATGAGTGAAAAACTTTAGTCAATCTTATAAGGTTCAGTTGGAGTTAAGGGGCAGACTGGATGGACCAAGGCTAAGACAGACAGGTGAAGGCAGGTAGCTCAGCTTTGGAACCACAGGGAATTTAAGGGAGACATGGGAGTTGGTTTAGCCTACAGCTTGCCCCATATCACTGAGAATCTTCACTAATCCACTTTACCTGCACCACATAGACCTGGTAATAAGGGATGTAAGGGAGAAAATGGAACACTTTGCTTAATGATATTAGAAATAGCATATAGGGAAAAGCGTTTGTGGAGAGCACAGAAAGAGGAGAGCAATGAAAACAATTGAGGCTGAGACTCAAGAGGCGTATGGGCACAACTACAGGTACATTTGCTTTTCTTGGGTTTCAGAGTGGCCAGAAAAAAAACAACTCTAGTGCAAAGCCATGCTTCTGTGCCTGCTCAGCCACACACTCATGCTAACTGCCTGCCGGCTAATGCTATGGGCTGGCTTTGTAGCCCCCTATCCCAGAACCCCATGCAAGGCAAACACATGACTGCGCCCATCTAGATGGGTGTTATCCTGGGATTCCTCATGCTGCCTTTTTAACAGGACTGGCCTCCAAACATAGCAAAGTACTGCCTCTGTCACCCCTTAAGTGTGGTGAAGTGCCCAGGCTGAGAAGGAGCACTTAGTCATACATTGCTGCAGTAGCATCTCCAGGGCAAACTAATTGCTGACTGCAAACTGCTGTGATCAATGTGAATGCTCACCAAATGATATTCCACCTATAAATTTTCAAAAGTAAGAAATTTACTGACAAAGAATTTCATGAAGGTTGCCAGGAGCATAAAGTGCCTTTCTAGAACATCAGTCCTAGCTATTCCCTTGGAAACCAGTAAATAAAGAGTTAAGGTATGAGCAAACACAACCTTAACTGTGCTGTTTGAGCGATGCCCCAATATGGCCATAACACACAGAGCCTGTGCTATCTCAAAGGCAGAGTGCAAACATTTGGGGAACAGGGCACATGACCACAGGACAGAGTTTAAAGCCTTCTTTCTGCAAGGAAAAACTGGTCTGTACTGAAGCCGCAGGGACTGGGGGCAGGGGGAGTGCTGACACCAACCTTACTTGAGACAGCTCTCTCTCCCTCAGAACTAACACCTACCCACTTTACAACCCCTGCCCTTGCCGACCGCCACAGGACTCCTCACTCCCACCCTCCAGCACTGAGCCCACAGACCATCCTGCCGGCACCCTTGTGCACTTCTGGTGATTCCCCTGGGGAGGAAGAGCTCTAGGCACTGTTATTACCACAATTTACAAAGTCAACACCAAAAGGAGACACACTACTGAACCACCCACGTGAACAGAGGAGGCAGGGAAACAGGCAAGCCACCTTCCAGAAGGACAAGGCCTTTCTCATGGCCCAGCAGTTTTCTTGTGTCACAGCCACAAAGCAGCCAAGTGCTCCAGCTCTGCCAACTGGAGCAGGGAAGCTCCCACAGCTGACCTGCACCATCCCTAGCAGTACGGCCAACTCCAGCAAGGGCATGGGGAAGGTTATTCAGGCCCTGCTTTTCAAAAGGCTCATGGCTTACCACATTTGCTAAGACAGAAATGTGTAAGATGCTATCAGACAACTATGCTGCTGTGTCAATGAAGACTTTTTTTTTTTTTGCAGGGGTAGGATGGCAGAGAAAACTGCCATCTCTGCTACGGCACAAACAGTGCTCCGAAGTGCATAGCCATAGAGAACCCTGTTCAAATGCTCTTTACCATGGCAGGGGTACACTCAGAAGTATTGCACTGCCCCTCTTCTCTATTTATTTCTCATTCTCTGCTCCCTAGGAAACTGAGAATCACATTATCGTCTCCCTCTTTTTTGTCCTACTTTGAACACCAAGTAGCTAGCACCCATTATTCTGTGACAATGTCCCATCTTACTGACATGTCTTGAATATGTACATTTTTATACTGCTTTAATAGTGCTATTTTAAACTTTAAAGCCTGTCACTTGTCCTCATGAAAGTCAGATGGAAAATAATGCTATTCTCATATTTTTCTGGTCTTTACATCCAAAGCAGCAGTCCCCAGAGCAAGCCTCTGTCCTCCTGTTGGCAAGAATTTCTGTAACCAGTTTGCACAGTACTGTCCTGCAACTACAATGGAAGGGCAAATCCTGGTACTACAATTACAGCACATCTGCAACATGTGAGGGCTTGTTCTGTGATCACTTACAAACCCTTGATTTGGAGTTGTGGCTGAGCAATGAACGCAGTATCGAATAAGAAATAAATATAGAAATCAAAGACTACAAAGCTAAACACTGTAATTATGGCTGTTCCCGCCTGTTCCTGTATGGACACAGGTATGTACTACTAGTGGCACACTAGTATGAGGCCAAGAGATGGACCACAAATCTGAGTCTTGAATCCAAACCTCCTTCAGTCCCAGAGGCCCAGACTCCAATCTCTGAATACAGGCACGCTCCTGCAGTTTGGGTTTTCCCAAAATGTCTCATAAGGAAGAGACTTTCCATTACCATCTACGAAGAGCCAAAATGCAGAAGCTGTTCTACAGCAAGCTGACAACAGCATCCTCATATTCTTCAGAAATAGTCTCCCAACTCAGGGTGAGAGGTGACTCAGAGCTGTAGACCCCATACTTAGCCCTGAACACTCCCAAGCCTCGATCCCAAGCCCTAGTTGCAAAGATCAGCCAGTTGGCTCAGGGTATCAGGCTAAGGCCTGTTCTGTTTGACACAGAAATGCCCTATGGCAGTCCTGGCTAGCAACAGCCAACAGAAGCTGGCCACATTCCATGTGCAGGGGAAAAAAGGCTAGTGAAGGCCTTTTGTTGAGTCCTAGAGCTGTTTTGTCCTCTTCCTAGTGATAACCTCTGTATTTTCATCAGAGCGTTTGTCACCAGCAAAATAAGAGTTAACTGGGAGGGTGGACTGAAGAGCATATATCTTATTTGTATCATCCTGTAGATAAAAAAATTCTCTTAGACTCAGGTGTAAATGTCCCTTTTCTTGACCTACAATGCTGTCTGTCTGTAGGGTTAAAAATCTCCCTGGCAGTAAGCTCTTCTGTAAACATTCCCACTTTATCTGCAGAGAGTGAGAATCCCAGCAGTACTGGAAAGAGATATAAATGGAAACTGTTAAAAAAATTAATAAAAAAAATAATCATTCTGCATATGCTAAGAGTAGCAGTGATTTCTGGCAAGAATTAATTAAACCAGATGAAACACTTCTGATACGATTTGTGCTATCAGATCACTTAATTAGTTCTGGCTTTTAGTTCATTGTAACAAGCTTCTGTGAGGGTGAAAAAGAAATAATTGTTTATTCAAATGGCAATAATTTGGGTTTCTTTAATTGACTCCTAGTGTGAAAGCATTGATTCCTGCTGTTTTCTAAAATGCTGGGTGGAAAACTTCCAGCACAATCTCCAGTTCTGGAAGCCACTGAGTCCCCACTGCAGCCTCCCATCTGCGGTCTAGCCCGCTTCAGCCCTATCGCTTCTCCTGGCTTGTCTGTACACTGCCAAGCGTCGAGGCAGGGCTTAGCTGTTTTCAAGTGCTAGTGGGCTTATTAAGTATTGCTACGTGAAGCTGATGATGTGCTTATAAATAATATCGGTGGGACTGAAATACATTCTCTTTCTAACAGGCTGTATATTCTGGGAAGGAAATGTTTAAGAAAAAATAAATTGGGACACCCAAAGAGTGTCTAAAAGCGAAGAGGTTTGAGCTAATACAAATCTTTCTTTTAAAAAAAAAGTATTTTTTTTCTGTAACTAAATTTAATTCACCAATCTTTGCCCAAGGACAGGGGAGGAAATTGATTTCGCTTCACTATCAGGACATAGTGTAGAAAATGCCAGTGAGCCTACAAAGACACATGCTAGCAGTTTTAAAAGTAGGGCTGGTAACTCCTGTTTCTGATGATTGCTAATTTGTTGGGTGCCAGTCAGTAAAAAGGTCATGTAATTCCTGCTGGGTAAAAGGTGATACAGGACTAAGGCATGCAAAGAAGTCAGGGAAAAAAAAAAAAAAAAAAAAAAAAAGAGGCATTTCTGCAGTTTGAAACTCCATGGAAGCATTTTGCAGATTTATGCCTAACCCAATGCTGAATTGTGGGTCATTGTTGTAAAACCAAAATTCCTTACATTACTTAATCTAACAAGGTCCATGAGAGAAGAAAAAGGCCCCAGTTTGTAAGATCTAAAGGGCTAAGACCTTATCTGCACACTTTCCTGTAAAGCTCCAGGTGCACTGTGAGATCTAGATCATCAGTTCCATGCTAAAAACTATGTTATTTAAAACAAAACAATCAAAGGTTGAAAAGCGAAGCTCTCAAATATCACGAAAGAGCAAAGCAAAGGTTGCCTAAAGTAACCTTCCTTCTGCCTCCGGGTTGTATGGTATAATACACTGTTTCAGTCTCTGACCAGGTACTGCCCCCACATTCATTTTTTGGCAAGAGCCCCTGCTTCACTCCAGGCACAGGACTGACAGTGCTCTGCATACAAAGCAGCTCTTCAATATTCTTTTTAATCTCAGTTCTTTAGCGTGGGGCTCCAGCTTCATCTACTATAAACTGTCGCAACACTGCACGAACAATGATACTTTTCCATTCTACACCATTTTTTCTTTGCTGTTCAGCCCCATAGCACCAAATGCTTTGCAATCGTTAACACATTTATTCCCAAAACATCCCTGTGAGGTGAGGAAATATTATCTCTAATTTAGAGAGTAAGATTGAGTTACTTTCTAAAGAAAAGTAGAAAAGGGGCAGAAAAAGCGACCAGATCTCTGAAGTCCCAATCAACCACCTAAATCATCATTTTTACAACAGGCCTCTGGCCTTTATTCACACCACACAACTTCTGCTAGAGGCTAGGCAGCAGTGCCAGAGACATAGCCCCATTCACTGACATAACATAAATCTATTACCCTGACTCCAGACCATTATATGACCCTGCTCTACGTTTACTCTGGGTGAAATTCAGCCCTCTGCAGAGGGCCAGCATTTACATCCTTTCTCAAAGGTTTGCAGTTGTGTGTATGCCTCACGCTTACCCTCTGATCTTTTTTTGGAAAGAAAAAAGTTGTGCTGTTTATCCACTAGACACTGGGACACATAGGTACGTGTGTACTGATTATGATTAGAAGGGATAGATATACTGGCTTCTTAAGGGTTATACTGGCTTCTTGAGAGGACTCTGTTAATTTAAAAAGTAGGAAATTAAGTACTAACACAAACTCTACAGTAAAAGTCATTTTACCAAATGAAATTAAGGAACAAAAAAATCTCTACCTTTCAGTCATCATCTACATAGCAAGAGTGTGTTCTGTACACTTGAATTCTTTCAATCCACAAATCAAGAATCTTTTATCTTATTTAAACGTATGTCTTGCTATGTGAAAGGAAAGGCCTCAGATTTCTTCAGATATGTGAAGGACTGGACCTGAAATGGCATACTGGTCTCATTCCTTCTGTACTTTGCCAAGTCCACATATTTTCAGCTATCCATGTGCATGGCCGGTGGAAGCTTGTGGAAACTGCTAGCACTGGAAGTTCCCTGTCCCTTTATATCCACAGGCAATTCCCAAAGCTTAATTGTTCCAGAGCTCATGGTAAACCAGTGTGCAAATAAAGAATGTTTGCCAAAATCATACCTAAACCAAACCATATCTGATTTTCACTGGTGCAGTGACACCTACCGATTACCCCGCTGAAGTCACATTTTCATTCCCTGCTTTGAGACCCACATATCAGAGGTCAGGATTATCAGCGCAGCAGAGAAAGTGTAGCTCTTGCACACATGTACTTCCCTGGTCTTTTGAAACATACCAGGAAGGGGATGCTTCCCTTCCCTGTGATTCTGCCACACTCAGCCTGTAAAGTAAATTTACCAAATCAGACACTTAGTGTTCAAAACATGTTGTTTTTACAATTCTAGTACCTGCCATAGGCTCCTTTTTCACTGACTGGGTGTTAATAATAAGTTTAAATAAATTTGATTAACTGTTACAAGTGACTTAAGAAAACAAACATACCATATTCAGAATGCCATTTTTCCTGCTGTCATTTCTAATTTCAGCTTTTGAATTTCTTTCTTTAAAATATATGTTGTACTTAAATACATACATAGACTTTTCAGAGTGGCTTTTAGCCATGGAGCTACTAAGCACCTCTCATCTATGAAGGATATGTCTCTGTAAGTGCCTTCTGAATGAAGGGAGAATTATTCCCACTTTGCAAGTTGTGCGGCTGTTGTACCCTGTTGATCCCATTGCTATGCTTGTATGACATTACCACATTCCAGTCCCATGCCTGTATTATGATGGTATCTGGGGGAGCCAGGATGCTCGTGGGTGCAGCAACGGTGATACAGGGAGCAAAGGCTGCACCCAAGCAAAGACCCCATAGCTGGACTGAAAGGGTGAATTGGACACTTGGAAGTCAAGACAGAACAAGCTCCAGGCTTCTCCTCTGTGTGGGCAAAACTGAGTTTGGCTGTGCTAGTGTAAGAGGCTCACTGTGCCAGCCCAGCACTGGGTTCACAAAGCACCTAGAAATGATCACAGAAAACAATCTCACAAAGCCTCAGTGCTGGCTCAGGAGCTAACTGAGCCAATTGTTAGAGGTATGGAATGAATTCTGGAGAAGACTCACCCTAGGTTTGCCCTGCTCTTATTGCTCTTCCCTGGCATCTTTTATTAGCCGGTATTAAAGACTGCCTATGGACTTAGGTGTGTCTTCCTTTGATTCAAATGGCTGTATCTCTACTCTCAAGCCGTTATGTCATGTTGGGGCACTTCAGCCACCAGGAAAGGCTGAGGCAGAGATAGGAACAAAAGCTGGGGACTGAGCTTTGCCAAGTTGCACTTGGTGTTCCAGGTGCCTTTGGAAACAAGAGGGGGCAACAACAGCCAGGCAGTACACTGCTGTCTCTGCTCTGCCCTGGCAGCAGCAGCAGCTACCAAGGCAGCTTTCCCAGGCCTCTGCCACAGGCAAAGGAGTCACCACAGCTTCACTTTTGGTTTGGCTGCTCTTGGTAATTGACTATTTTGCCTATGTCCAGAGCTTCCCAAGGCCACACAGAGGGAGAAGCTACACCCGAATTCCAAGTCTCAATATAGTAGCTTAACCACAAGATTGTCCTCCCTGGCTTTCTCTCAGATGCATATTGCCTCAGTCTCCTTATGTCTAATACAGCACAGTATCTCACAAAACAAGGTTTCCTTTTCCTCTCTCCCCAAATTTAAAGGGATATGTTCACTTAAAAACAAGGGATAAGCCCAGGGAAGCGCTCTATCAGGAGACTACAGTTTACCTTAAAATGTAACCAAAGCAGGCAAAAATTCAGTCCAGTATTCTTTGGCAGGGTATTTCTGGATATTTAGTCAGGGTATGATTAAAACCACGCTCCTGAAGACATTGTGTGCTCTCCATCCCACATTCTTAAATCCATGTTCCCTCTCCTGCCCAACAGCACAGAGATAAGCAAAGGAGGGGGTTGTCTTCCCTGTGTGCTTTGCCTGGTAAACGAGTAACCACTGTAGCATGGATTACAGTGCACACACGGCCTCTCCTTGTGCTTACCCTCACCTACATCTCTGCTCTGGCTGCCTCATTCCTGTAGAGTGCAATAGTCTCTGATGGCATCCTCCAAGGTCATCTCCAAGACAAGGAAAATAAAGGAAGAATTTCTGTCAGCTGCTGAGTAAATGAGAACTTCGGCAATTCAGAAGGACAACATTTCTAACAGTGGAAGCCTGATGCTAATGCCCAAGCTTGCTGATCCCTCTGTACCCCAAATTCTGCTAGACACAGACAACATGATTGCTAGAGCCTTTCTCAACTTCCATGCAAACTCTGAATCTCCAGAAATCCCAACATATGTAAACCTGGAGGAGGCTTAACGTGATTTCTTTGCTCCCATTGTTCTCCCGTTCACATGATGGGAGACTTCTTCCTGCTTCCTCCTTGTCAGGGGAGACAGCTTCAACAATATGGATTTTATTGTACACCCCCTACATCCCACTTCTGCCCCTTGTCAATAGCACAGAGGCCTAACGCCATCTCAGCTGCAAAGAGGAAATGACTATTCACAAGGCACAAAGGTTTATGGATTTCTGCCTAACAAAAGATTATTTCCAAGCAGACTCTTAATGTACTGATGCCTCATCTTCTCCAGTAGAAAAGCAGACAGCCTCCAGTATGCCCAACACCAATGAGTGAGAGCACTTTCCAGGGCAGGTGTACTATGCAAGGTAGTCTCTTAATCTTCTCACATGCACAAGTGCTATTTTTCATACCAGCTGCATCTTAAACACTCGGTTAAGATGGTGATTAGTGGTGGTGGTAGGGTGTCACAGTGGGAGCTTTCTTAAGAAGAAAAGGCTTTGATTGAGCCAATGAAAGCTGTTGCCAGGGAACCAGATGCCATGAACACACCACTCCAGCAGCGCAAGAATACAAACCATGTGAGTGCTGGACTGAGCTTTAAATGCATTTGCCGGTTGAGGCCTGAACACACTATTAACTCTTTCAGTACCCAAAAGAGTTCACACAATGAACTAGGAAGATGTGAATCTGTTACAAATGCAGAGGAGCAAAACATCTCCCGATATCTCTCTATTACACCCTGTTGATCCAAAAGAAAAACAAAGAGAGAAAACTTTTGACCTTTAATTTTTGACTGGCAAAGGAGTTTTGTTTGTTTTGTAAAGTATGTAAGGAAACTTCCCTTCAAAGTAACGCTTAGTTTTATACTAATGTGAAAAGGAATCAGATAAGTGCTCAGATAAACCTATAAAAGTATTAATTTTGTTTTTGTAGGGGGTGTTACACATGAAGTTTGATGCACAAAGTTTGTTCACCAGTCAGTTCCTCTGCAAGAGGAACAGAATAGCTTAGATTCCATTTTTCCCAGATCTGAGCTGGATTCCAACACAAATGTTACCGATTTGAATTTTATCTGATCAGTTGCCAATTTGTTTCAAAGTTAACTTTCCACTCTGATTACTAAACAGCCTTGTACTCTACCGACAGAGCATTTTTTTCCTAATGTAAATTCCACAGTGCTCTGCAACCCTACCAGTAAAACGCAGCTAAAGCTCTAATTAAAAATCATGCCTGCCATATGTCAATTCATAAGAACTAAAATTAAACTAACAAGGGGCTGTAACCAAAACTTTTTTTTGAACACAAGAGCCTGCCTGCTCCATTTTGAAGCAGTAATATGTGGAAGCCTGGGTAGGACAACGACTAGACCCAAACATTTCATCTTTGGGCTTCCAGTTCAAATCCACCACAGGATCTTACGTACAAAAATCCATTCCCACTCCCCATCCTAAGTGAAAGCTCCTCCGCTCCTGCGTAGCCAGGCCTGGCTGTGTAACTGCTTTGATCCCATAGAGTCTGTAACTGTGTTGAGCAAGTAACATGTTGCTGGCAGTACTATACTGAACTCCCCCTGTCAGTCTCCATTTCAGCCTTTTTATATCCTGTAGTAATGCCAGCCATGTAGTGAGCTCCGAGTTGGGGTCCAGTGCACTACTGCCTTTTTATGCCTCTCCCACAGTGCAGAAGGCCTGGGGGGAAAAGACATAGCAATACCATTATAATGCTTAAGTGGCCATAAAGTCCCAGTGTGAGTCCTAACAATCTGAACATAAGGGACAATAAACCTCGGGCCCTGCAAATTTATTCTAGGGGTTTGTCAAGAGTGGGTATGGTGCAAAGCTGATTTAAAATCTTCACATGCCAATTCCTGCACAGCTTGGTAATGATGGAGAATTGGGCTCCCATGTGTCTACTGGCCATCCAAACAGGCAGAGTGTCTCCCTGTCAAGATGACACTTACCATTCATCCCCCCAGAGCACCTTGGGGTCCCAGCTAACAGCTATTCCATGGCTGTATTGCCTAGCTGAGGACTGAGAGAACACACTGGGAGTATATGGCAAACTACAATGCTGAGAAATGCTCCACACGCTCATACAGAGCACTTCTGTCTCCCTGGATTCTGCAGTGATTTACTTGAGGGTCTATGAGCCTGCTGTGGGCTTGCCTTAGTTACTGTGTTGCCATGAAAGGGGCTGCCTGCCTGCTTACAATTTAACTTCTGGGTTTAATCTGCAGATACGCATGCCAGGCTTACTGCAGTTGTTCCTGCTGCAGAGCCCCATCTTGGGCAGGACACAACTGCCTCTTTACAAAAGTTCTTGCGTAACCCTCATAAAACAGGGAAAAACAACACTGCAGCTCAGCTTAGGTTAACAGAGTATAAGTGAAGAACTGGAAGAGATTTCTACATTCAGAGCAGAGTTATCTAAAGTTATCTAAACACAACTTTGGCAACGTAAGAAGGCTAACAGCCCAGTTTTCTAACCAGTTCCATACAAAATCTCTAATGATCAAAAACAGTCAGTGTCTCCACTTTGTATTTGGAGGCTAAAACATACATACACGCAGCTAGATACTGCACAGTGGCAAAGGAAGCCATTCTGCTGTGCTGGCTTACTGGGACACCAGGATGAAATTGTCGCTTACTGAACAAACATGGTTCTGTGGCATGCCACTGACCTCTGCAGAGCTCCCGTCAAAGATCCCGCATAGATGTGATCCTGCTCAGTTTGTAAGAGCAAACAGAACTGCAGTGCAAGATGATACTGTTACAGAGGCGAATAGTCCAGTCTCTGCACTATAAAGACATGCAGATGTACTGAAGTTACCTTGCTGGAGAGTGTTATTTAACACTGGCTACTGGAGTCCCCCTCCCACAATATGTTGCTCGGCTTCTTGGAGATATCACCCCAAAACATACGTATTCCTTACACTTACACACACTCATGCTGCTATGTTAAAGGAACTTATTTGAATTTATAAACTGGAGCCTTCAAGAAATGTGCAAGATGTAATTACCACATTTCCAAAATGTATTCCCCTCCTTCCCACATGCACAAGACATAACTCTCATGTTCTCCCCACACCAAGGATCCAAGTCTCAGCGCAAAGATTAGACCTGCTCCAGGACAAAAGTGACAGTGACCTGTAAGACACTGATACATCCTTTGTCACAGCAAATAGAAGATGCACGGCTAGCAAGGCAGAAGACACTGCAAAAAGAAATGAGAACTTCCTAGACTGAGGTAGATGAATGCTGCCCTGAACAACTGGACTCTGCCTCCAAACTCTATTGTCCCCAAAAAAGTGTCTGTGCTCAATCCTCAGGCTCCACATGCAATCCAGAGTCCCCTGGTCAACCACCCCAACAAGTTCATCCTCACTCTCCCCTCCACCCCCCATCTTCTTTAGCTTTGTCCCCATTCATTCCTCAGTCTTTCCTTTTCCCTTCCTCCAAGCCCAGCCCCTCTCAGGGCCCCCATGTCCTCTTCCTCTCCTTGGCGCTGGCAATAGGTTTTCCATTTCCTTCCTCAGATCCTACTTCTGTTTTCATTGCTCAGATTGTTTCCTCCTTTGCTTTAAAGCCCACCTACATTCAGATCAGCACCTGGTCCTATTTTGAGTTCGATTATTATTTTTTCCCAAGCAAACCTCTCATTACAATCACTGTGTCAAAGAGATACTCTGTGATACTCACTGAAAATGCATGTTTTTCATAGCTGTTCCATACCTACAGATTTGGAGAGTTCATTTCAATAATACATTATTCTGAATTTACACCCATGGCATTTAAAACAGATTTGACAGAGCATTCAAGAGTGCTGGTTTTTTAGTTGTAAAATATGTATCCTTCTAAGATATAAACTAACAGTACTCACTAATAAAACTGACAATCATAAAAAGCAATTGCCAATACAGCCCCTCCCACAACATTAATGAAATGTAATGAAGCACTGCTTAAAAGCTATGTGGCACAGTGTTGGAGAAAAACTGCTAAAGAAATGCAAAGCAGAGAATCGATGACAGGCTTTGAAAGTAAATTTAGATTGATATTCTCACCTAAATATCTATTTTCTTAGCTTCATTTATGTTTGGTTCAATTCATTATAAAGTCATGAAGAACAATCATGCTTGGAAGAAAATTATCCTAAGCTGGGGAGAATTTAGAATAGCTCTGTCACTACAGGCTCATTTCTATTGCTGTTCTGTTATGGAAAGTGTCATTTTTGCCAACTGAAGAAAGCAGTTCCTCTGTTTGAAGACATATTTGTTTTGTACATTTTCTATTGCTGTTTGTATATTGTAAAGCACTTTGAGCACATGTAGAGTGAAAGACACTGTATAAAATAAAGTTAAAAGTTGTAGTGTTGTAATATGCTGTAAGTCTTTGTACATGGCAGCAGGGGGCACTTCCACAAGGCGATGAAGAAGCGCAGTTGACAGGCTATCCTCGTTTCAAGACCAGGCAGAAGTGCTCATAGTGTGTTCACGTCCCACTTCTGAAAGAAAAGCATGTTTGCACTAAACAACAGCTCCCTGCCCCTCTTGCTCCTGCTAAAAAATCTCAAAGCAAGTTGAGTAGCTTAGTGAGAAAATTAAAGAAAAAAGAAATCTCTGCCTTTGACTGAGGTATGAAAAGGGCAAGTAATTGAACACATGACTACTGGAAGAAGTAAATATCTGAATAGGTCCTGCCATCCCAGAGCTGATGTTGGGTTTAACGAACAAGAACTCCATCACGGGAGTCAGGAACACAACTGAGAGGCTGAGAGTCACGCCTTCCTCTGCAGTTACCTAGGGAGGGTGACAACTTCCTACACTAAGTTTCTGCAAGAAAATAGTTGAAGAAGCACAGAAAAAGCCATTCAGGTTACATAAAGACCTACGTAAACCCATAGAGGATGAGTGTTCTAAAAACAACCCCCCAAACTGGTCTCTTCCAGCTCTAATAATGTTGTTTTCTCCATTCTCATCTAATAACAGAATTTGGAGGGTGCCATAAAGACAAAGCAGCTTGGGAAGAATAATATTTTTGCATTAACTTGGGGTATTTACTGTATCTGGCCCCTGAAGTGTTTCTGTGCTTACTTGTGGTCTCCCTAGCTAATGTAAGGATCCTAATTTCTGTTTGCCATCATAGCAACAGAGAAACAACCCCTGATTGCAATGAGGAGGAGGATAGTGGTGGTTCACAGATCTCAAGAGGTTACAAAGCAACCAGAACAGAGAGAACAAGTGCATAGCATAGACAGGAGGGAAAAAAAGTAACCAACCGCACCGAATCTCCCTAAGGCTTTTCAAAAACCGAGCAGAAAAGCCTATTTGGAGTTGCATGTTAGTAAGGCACAGAGTTATGAATTAGTGTATTTCTGAACAAAGAATCTGTCTGAGCGCTCTGGTAGTAAGTTTGCATTTCTAGGGACAAGACGTGAGTTTGCTGGTGTTCCTTGGGCTCAATGCTTCATCTCTCCCCGTTAAACTGTGGCATTGGGCAGGTGGTGAAAAAGACCAGGGGAAACTGGAAGGGCATTATGAACCAAAGGTGAATTGCTGTTAGAAAATTCTCCATAGTTGCTCTCAGAGATTAAACATTTTTCACTTCAGAATGCTAACTAATGTTGAAATAATCCTGTTAATGATAAATTATTTTAAAGTATCTTCTCTGCAATGGAAATTAAAAGGTGATGATAACCAATTTCATTATATAGTATGAGATATACATGTCTGCTCTAGCTGAAACTGGAGAATCTTAACAAAATTATTGTTTGGGAAGCCAAAACATAAGAATAGATTTTTTGAAGGGAAAAAACAATTGTCACTTTGCTGCTAAATGTCAGATGAATAGGTAAACCTGTTAGTTCCAGGATTTGTGTATGTTTTCTTTAAGCCTACATCTGTTATACTGATTTAAAATAATATTGTGTTGGCCTAGCACATTCCATCAGAGTTTCACAGCAGCTAAAACAACAGTCTCATTTATATGATGAACTGCAATGTTCCAATGAAAAGCGAATACATTAGTGCCACCGCCAGACACAACTTTTTCCTGTGAGTTCACACCAACAGAGAACACTCTGCACAGGGGCCTTAACCTGACTCAGTGGATTTTCAGAATTATTTCTGAAAGGATCATACTTTGATCCAGTTACACAGTAAAACTGAAAAACTAAAGCCTGCAGGATGCAGATGAAAATTTACTCCAAACTTTCCTCCCAGCTTCAGTGCTGCAGTTCTACCAGAGTTGGAGAACTGTGAACCAATTAAAATGCTACAGTAAGACAGTTACTATCTCTACAGTGTAGCAACTACCTGTCCTACCTGAGGCCATGGCCGTGTTTCTGTTCACAGTACACCCCCCCTTTCTAAAGAGATCAATTATACAAAAAGAAAAGCCAAAGGAAAAAACATTTTAAACTGAAACAGATAACAAGCTACAGTTGCTCTTTATTCCTAAGACATTTGGTCCCTTAACTATTATGTTTCAAATCCATTAATTTCCCAATAAAGAAAAAAGGAAATGTTTTGCAGTAATAGTGGTCATGGATGAGATACAACACATCAACACAAGTACTCCAGTCTATGACCCACGGTCTTAAGGAACCCGTGTGATACAAACCACATTGAATACTGATGTGAATATGGCTCTAGCACGCAGGCTTATCAACAGACATCTTTGTCACATTTCTTAGCACAGCAATATACTATGCATGACAGACACTGCTCGTATGTAGAACGGTCTTAAGTGTTTTATGTGTTCAGTACTGGCCCCTGCAGTACTTCCTATAGTTAGGGCACTTCTCAGATCCAGTCAGAAGCATCCTAAAAGCATATTTGTTTCAATTTTTTGTATTCCATAGCCCATTAAACACACTGGACCCCAAGTGAAAACTGAAATAACCCTGAAGCACTTCTAAATGGCCACCCTTTGTAAATCTGTAAATGCAGAAGAGTGGGCTCAGAACTGTTCCACCTGCTCCTCAGCACTGCAGGCAAAACATTGCTCCTAGGGCTGAAGAGCTGCTGTGGCCACAGGAAGGGGAGAGAGATGCATTGGAAAAGGGCAGAGCTGCAAAGGAGGGAAGAGAAAGCTCTGCAGGCATAGGCTTGCTGCTCCTGCTGTCACTAAGATAAAAGGAGGGACAAAAGCCACAACTGCCACTGTCAAAGGAAACTCCACCCCGGTGATGGCAGAAGCAGCCTGGCTTTGCATGGCTCTAGTTTTAGGCAGTGTGCTGCATGCTCACAGTCACTGCCCAACACATCTGCTGCCCTAAGCAAACGCTTACTCTATCTTTGTCTAGGACAGGACTTCTCTGGACCTAATCCATAAAAACCTCTTGTAGTTGAGAAGCCAATTAAAGTCCCCACTGAAGCCATGTAGTGTGCTGCCAGATTAAAAGTGGGCAAAATCTTGATGATTAATTCACAGCCTGAACTCTGGCTTTTCAATACTTCCTGCTGTAGGTGGTCTATTGGAGAACACCACAGCTCAGGTCCTAGCTGTACTGTGTAGTAATTCTTAGGTCAGACAACAGAGCTTCATTTGACAGATTTGCTGATGACAGAAGATAAAGCCACAATGGTGAAAGCACGTAAGGAAAGAATAATTTCCTGTGTAGTTAGTAAGCCACAAATTGACAAACTCCAAATTGATTAAAGGTTTTGTTTAGCTTTTTCCTCTCTGATATCTACCCTACTTTTCTCCTTCTCTGTTTTAGGATTATTTTACTCCCACTACTCCCATTTTAGCAAGACTTCAAATGCAAAGTACATCACAAAGGACTGCTTGGGTCTGTCCCTTCCAAGAACCTACAGTACAAGCATGGGTGTGCTGGTTCTGTAGTCTGAGAATCTACCTGAACCTTCATGGAAAAAGGGAGGTAGGAGAATGGGCCTGCAGGGCCACAAACACGGAAGAAAATTACAATGGAGTTGTCCACCCTCCAATATTTGACAAAAGCCATCTTGACATAGAGAGGAAAGCAGGTAAGAACCAACAGATTACATGAGGCCCCTGTCTCTGTTCCTCTAGATGTTAACTACACAGTGACTCCATGAAACCTCAAAAAGACTACTGCTGTTCACTGATGTTAACAAGCTGCTATTAAAACTTCCCTGATACTCAAGCATATTCTTTAGCATCATCTTCCCTATAATCTTCCCTTTTTTTCTTCAAAGTTATCAGCTATAGTTCATTTGTCATGATTAAATTTGTACCTGTTCTGAGGTTTTAAATGGTGCCAACATGGTCTCTGTGCCTCCACAAAGGGTGAGTTATTTCTCAAACATATTGCTGTATGGAGAGTTGCTTTCTTTGAAGCCCACATGGAGCCAGATTTTGGCTCTTGTAAAGTCTGCTGGAATTTTGCCATCAGCATCAACGGAGCCAGTTCATGTGTGGATTTTGTGTCTGTGAACCCCGACAAGGAACAAACCTTCTCTACTTCTATTCAAAGTGGAAAAAGTTTTCATGCTAACTAGCTGAGGTTGTTTTTTTTTAACTTGGATTGGAAAGGAAAGTGTCAGCCATCCCACATGATACTCATCACACTGGCTCCCATATTTCTCAAGTCATGGTATAATATTCGAAGCAATTACATAATAGCATTTTGTATTCTGCATAACTTATTGCCATTAAAACTAATAAGCTACACCCATGCCAATGACATGATTTTTTTTCCCAGCAGTGCAGCAACTCTACTTAAAAAAAAAAAAGGCAAAAAGCACAATGAGGCTTTTTAAGAGGATGAGACTTATCCAGCAATCTCTGATTGTGTGAGATGTTGTAGAGCTGCTACCAACATTTGTCTGGGAAGACTTCGCTTAACTCATTCTTGGCTCCACCATCAGTGATGTAATGAGTTCATCCCAAACTTGTGGCAAGATTATTTTTTTTCCCAACATCCTACATCTTGATCTGTGCTATATATATACTCAATGATACATTCACAGATGTCTATGACAGTAAATTCTCAAATTAAACAAGCTCATGCTGTGTCACTTTCCTGATGACACAGGATATTTGTAAGTTAAGATTAATATCAGGTAGCAAGGATCCTCATCCAGGATCATATATTTCCATATTCTGACAAATGCTTAAATACTTCTTGCTTTTACATTGGAAGACAAGTCAGAGCTGACCAAACAAGTTTAAAAACCAACCACAGGTTGGGTTTTCTCACAACCATTTCCTAGTAATTGTTTATTTTGCTTTCCTATGACTTTGTCTCCATGCTAAATGTCAGAGACCCAAAGATTCGACATCAGACTATGTTGTGTCAACAGTGCCTACAGGAGATAACAAAGACAAAATCTTTTCTCTTCAGATTGAACTCTACTTCATGAATTAGGTAGAGACCAGTGTGAGGGCACTGACATGGGTTGATGGAGATTACATAGCTTTTAAGTACTGCAGCAGGCCTGATGGTGAGCTCCACCCAGTTTCTCATGTGACAGAAGGGGTCATGCACAAATATGACTTGATGCCACTTTTGTAGTTCCTTGATCCTGGAATTAAGTGGCTTAATCATCAATAGCACAATTACTTTGCTGCTGTCTAGCAGTTTCAAGAGAGCTAGGGCAGCTGAGGATTTTGGCAATGTCTTAATGTCTCTAAATCCCTTATTCTTTGGGGAGGAGACTAGGGAGATACTTTATTGACTTTATAGCACTTCACTCAAGGATTTCAAAACACTGAAGGTATCCCTTAGGAATTAACCAATCTCGAAGACCAGTTAAAGAGACAAATTCAACTAGACCTGTAATTTCTTATTCTTGCACTAAGGCAAAAGCAGCAGAGTAGAGCCAAGTATCTGCTTCACAGTGATTTGATATGGTCATTTGTTTGTTAGAACATCTCTGATCTTACTTTCTGTAGATAATATTGCAGCAGGTTGGTCTTAAGTTTTAAATGAGGTGTGGGTTGAAGCTTGCCAAATACATTTTGGAAGCACACCCTGAGTATCTGGGAGGGCACAAAGGAAAAAGCAGAGATACTGCTTTGCAGAGTCTGCCACTAGCAAAAGTTCTGCAGGATCCAGCTGACACACCTTCCACCACACTGAGACTGCCAAACCTGATGTTCAGAAACGTTATCAAGCCCAGTTAAAGTCATCGACAGCTTCAGGTGTTCTGAAAAAAACTCTGGCTGCACAGTATAGATGTTTCCTGAAAAACAGCATTGGAAGGAGGAATTCAAATTCTAATTGGGAAATAAATTACAACACAACTATTTCCCCTCAAGTCTGTGGCAAAGCACCTTTACAACCTGTGGTCACAGCCTTTAAAGCTTTCCTTTCCTTGATCAGCTGCCTATCCACACTATTATTTATTCTGTTTCATTCAAGAAGAGTAGACACAGCGTCAAGATTCTGGAAGAGGAAAAAGGTACATAGCATTCACAAACTGTGTGCCTGCATATGTGTGTGTAGGGCTGTATGGGTGAAAGACTGAGAATTTTTCCTTCAACTTTTATATGTTAGATGAAGTTAACTGATTTATTGAAAGTCACACAGAGCAGAGCATAAAAACACTGGCCTGGGATTCAGAAAACTTGGATTTAACTAAATGGTCAATGCTACCCAAACCAGAAACCAGAGGTTTTGACAAAAAACTGCATCACTTGTGCAGGAGATCTGACAGCAAACAGCAAGTCTGTGATAAATCTGGCAAATTTAATTAGAAGTTAGTCAGCAGGCAACTCTGCAACAGAGAAATCTATTTTTCTCTTAATCCTATGACATGCTGTTACTGTGACAGCTCCCTAGAAGAAGCCCTGCTACCATCTTTGGCAGACCAGGTAACCCTGCTCCAAAAAGATATTCCAGAATTCATCAAATCCATAAGCCCAAAGGGCAACTTCAGTTACTTATGCAAGGGACACTCATGAAAAAGCAGATCAAGACGTCAGCCTGTCAACTATAAGACAAGGTACATCCTACACGATAGTTGCAATGAAATGGCTAGTTTGGTTTTGGTTGGTTTTTTGTTTGTTTTTTTTAAGTTGTTGAACAAGACTGAGATTGACTTTGGCACATAAAGGGTCAACACTGTAACAAACTGTAAAGTCTACAAACTGTAACTTCAGAAGCAGTGTACCCACGCTTACCACCCTCCAGAGCATGGCCTCCCTGCTAAAGTTTCTCAATAATTAAACAAACTACCTGTTCAGTGGTAACTGGACCAATATGATCACTTAATATTATGTTCTCTATTTCACATTCAAACATGCACGTCCAAGCCATCAACTGGCAGCTATGTTTAGCTATTACTAATCTAACCAGACTAGAAACAACAATTGAATCCCTCTTATCAGAACACTGACTTCCATACAATTTTTTAAAGCTTCTTTATTTTCTGGTTGATTTGTCATTATTTTACAGGTTGGTTGTAAAATGATTCATGCACAGGGCAGTTGACTACAAAATACTCAAGAAAAAAATCTTGTAAATTCATTTGGAAGCTTTGACAGCTGCCTCATGGATGTTTTTATTTCTTGATAATGTCAGTTTACTACTTAGGCTCCAGAAATATCCGAAGACCTCATCCCTATTGTGCTAAGCACTATACAAACACATAACGAATCAGCAACACTTTCTTCTAAGAGCTTATACATGAAATTGCAACCTTCATTGAACATCATGAGATACTCAAAGGCATACGCCAAAGCTTTTTGTTATTTGTAATTCTTAATGTTTTAGGAGGATCCTAGAATATTTCATGACAATCATGGAGCTTAGAATGAGTAGCAAGAGCAATGTTTAAATCACAGGAAGCAATTTGGCTAGCCCTAATGATCTCAGATACCAAGTATTCCGCACAAAATACTTTGTATCCCAGCAACCCCCAAATTGCTGTTAAAATCTTAATCCTACAGCTTTACATCTGATATGAAAATTTGACCTTTTATAAAAGTACATACTAATAACACCAGCTGAATGGTTTGAAAGGTGCAACAACATTCAACCTATTCATATTCAGAAATTAACATTTTTCATGTTACTAACTAAGGGCATTTTAAAAACCTGCAAGTCCACTGTATGGGCATGAATGTGCACACACATAGACACAAATGCTTTTCAGTTCTAGCATTTGCGTGAGCCTTAAGCTAGCTCTATCACGTCTGACATAGTAACGATATCTGCAGAGATAAAGAGTGAACCTTTACAAAGAGAAAGCCTTTAATCAGTCTCCTAATCAGAGCCTGAACTAATGAGGAAAGTCTCAGTGCAATTGAGAGAGCTCTTGCTTAACTGCATCTGACGTTTTGGAATAGATTAGGTTCTAATGGTCTATGGTAGAGCTTCCTCTTTAGAAACCTTGGGATGTCATTAATAAATATTGGCCATCGTATAGGGACTCCACACCTCTGTAGTCGAGACAAAACATCTTATAGGAAATCACTGCCTACTGTGTCATGAACCACATCAGTGAAGCCAGGCGCAACATCCATCAAAGATTAAAAGAGCAGAAAACGAACACTGCTGTGACCAAACACTTGAAATCATGTGCTGACTGCCACAAACAATTAGAATTCAGCAGGGGTATTCTCAGGCATTCACAAATCATGACTGCAGGAGACCTCAGGAAATGGGGCCACGATTAACCCATCCTGCTATCCCCAGCAATAACAACAAGCTGTTACGTGGAAGAAGCTGCAAGCTTTCTTGTCATGAAACAAGATGCATTTTCCTAAAATCTCAGCTTTTGATCAGGATGTGAAGAATAGCCTCTTATATATGGCAACTTAAAGTTACAGAGAACAGGAAATCTGACTTAATTTTCCATTTTTTTTGAGCAAAGAGGGAGAGCTGCATTAGGGTTCTCATCCGGCAGCAAGGGAAACAGCTCAGAGGCTGCAGGCTTGGAGTCTCAAAGAAAGGCAGCTGCTCTTGTCACAGTGTCTCGCAACAATCTCAAGGCACAGATTGAGCGCCGATAGCCTCCATCAATTAGGACCCAGCTTGTCCTTATGCAGAAAGCAGATCACTAGAGAAAGACAGCTGGACATGACATTTGCTGATTCTGAGTGGATAAATGAGAATGAAAAGCCTGTCTGAGCACCAGAGCACGTGAAAAATTGTACAAACCGTAGAATAAAGTTCCTAGATTTGAACAATATTTGGCTTACACACACACACAAAAAAAACAAACCCAAAACCACCCACAAACAAACAAAAAAAAAACCCAAGGCCAAGGTATTTGGGGTATTATGTCCATAGAACCAAAAAAATTGTGGGAAAGCACCTCTTTTTTACTACATTTTATTTTAAAAAGGGTCAGTTGAAGTTAGTCCTATATTCTCAAATCTGCTGCAAGACTGCCTGAGATAACTGAGAACTGAACTTTCTCACCTACCATTTGAAAAGGATTGGATTGGATTTTCATCAAAACAAAAACCACAAAGGGCTGTAAAGGGCTGGCCCCAGTGGCTAGCACAGCCCCACTGCCTCTTGAGTACCTGCACTGGCTCTTGCACTCACCTGGACACCACAAGCTCTGGTGCCCCCATTTAACCATCTCTCCCATAACCTCTTTACAGCCTTGTTCATGGAGGCTCTTGGGCAATGCCCCAGTACCTTAAAGTCTCACACATTTTAAGAGGGCTCTCAGAGCTGAACAGGCTCAAAAGCAATGAACACCATTGATGTCGGTGAGAGTTTTCAACTGCATGGTATCATCCAGCTCTTTGCAATGGCTCTTGCTAGAAGAAAAGATTGAATGCTGAGGAGAAATATATACAGAGATGTAGGAAAAGAATAATTAAATGCAGTAATTGGCTGTACTGTAAAGGAAAATGGACAGGCTTCAACATGTCTCTTATACCGTGGAACACTTGGGCAAGTACAGGGTGGCCTGTTTTGAGAACTGCCAATAAATACATTCCAAGAATCTACACAAACTAGAAGATGACTAACTGGCAGACATGATTATAGTTTTATAGGATTTGCAGTTTATGGAGATAACTACTGTTTAGAGCTGTTATTCCTACAGTTCATTTATTTCTCTTCTAGGAGAGCATTTGATTTTCCATTTATATCCTTTCAGTTCTTTACAAGCCTGCTCACTGGGATGGAGGGAACACAGATCTTTCCAGCCCATAAAGAGTAACAGGTCTTCCAGGTTAGTCTCTCATGAGCCGCAGGAGTGACATGAGAGACACTTGTCCTAATCAGGGAACAAGTATGATACATTGCAGAGTACTTGAGATAAGGCACCAAGACCTCACTAACTCATTTTCAGTTTTTACACTGCACAGCACTGTGACTTGTTCTGATCATTGCCAACACACTGCGCAGAGGCAGACCCTGGGACAAGGGCCAAAACCAGAGGAGGTGGCTAAAATCAGAATGGACTAAAATGGCAACTACCTTGATCACAGTTCTGTTAAATTCTTACTGGCTTAGCTGCTTACCTGTAGGCATTTTCATAAGCACCTTCTGAGTTATTGATTAGAGCCCGTTAACACAGCAGCAGGGAGGTAAGACAGACACTAACAGTGAAGACCTCCTACATGTATTATTGCTGCAGAAGGATCACAAAGGATCCCTTTGGCACCTATACCTCAATTTCCTGACAAATCTGGCAAACAGATGGACTGAGCAGTTTGCCCAGGCTGTTCATCCAAAAGGTACCTCTTCAGACTCTCCTGAACCTGCGATCCTGGCATAATAGACAGGCTCCAATGTGCAGGTCGGTGGCATTTAAAGTTAAATTAAAAAAATAATTAAAATTATCTTTCTTAAAATAATTTTGTTTATACTTATGAATAATGCAGATGTTTCTGAAGTTATTACTTGGGGGAGTTGTGGTGAAAAAAAATCTATTGCATTATCTAGACGGAGTCAGAAAAGGAGAATGAACATTCGTGCACACATTCCTCCCTAGCTGAGTAGAAGGAAAATAGAGTGGACATCCTTCTCAGATAGTAGGATTCACAGGAGTTGGAGTCCAAACCAGGTTCCATTCAAATCAAGGAACAAATACCAGCAGGCAAGATTTTAATAAGACTTCAGATTATTCTTAATATCGATATACAAAGTGATAGTATTACATAATTGAGCCTGGTAAATTAATAATTTTACTACATGCAATATAGGAAAGGGACACAAATTTGGGACTTTCCAATTCATAAGCTCTCACTTCCATGCTATGCAGACATATCAAATGAAGACACGACACATTAAGACAGAAGAGTTTGTATTCTGAACAAATCTGTGTTCCCCAGATTTGGCATATAAAATTTGTCTCAAAGATATAGCGGATAGCTACAACTTGGGTATATAACCAAATTCTAAACTTCTAGGCTGTTCAGGTAAAGTATTTTGTTTGGAGACAGCTTTTCAACCTGTACACATTAATGTAATTTCAACTCCGATGACACAGCTGAGAGTGGACAGCACTGCAACACATACATTTCTCTATTACTGGGAGAGATCACAATAGTTGTAACAAAGTGTTCTGAATGAAACAAGTATAGTAAAGAAAAACCTGTATTAAGTATTTTCATTTTTTCAGATGGTTTAAGAAAAACCTGGTTTTCAGTCTATTGGGTTTTTTTCTTTTTCTTCCTTTCATATTTTTAGCAACAACATGAAAAAAGTGGGGGCGATTACAGTTTATTCCCTTTCAGTGTCTGAGGGACTGGAATGGACTGAGGTTTTCAAAGTTCCGTTAGTCCCCAAACAATCTGTAAACACATTCACATATTTTTATACATTAACAACTCATTTTCTTCTCACATACGATTGTTTTTCGTCAATTATTGCCAACATGATTAAGATTTTTTGTTTTCCTGCCCAAAGCCATGTATCTCTTTTCTTGCAATCTACCATTACAGAGTATATCAGGAATCCACTTCTGCTTCAGGAATATTCCAGATTTATGGGAAGACACTACAGGACATGCCTGCTATTCCTGAAAAATATCACTTTGTGCTTGGACCATCATCTTTCTGCAACGAATCAAGCCAACAAATCCACTTACGTATTGCTCAAAAATCTTTAAAGAGAAAACGTGATGTAAGTCTATTTAATCATAAAGAGAATAGAGAAAATTAATAGGCAGTTTATTTGCCATTTCTCTAAACCATGAAAATGGTAGGGGACATTATACATTGTTGTTAGGCAGATAGGAGAGGGTTGTTTTGTTGGTGGTTTTTCGTTTGTTTGCTTCTCTTTGTGGGTTGTTTTTTTTTGTTGTTTTTTTGTTTGTTTGTTTGTTTTTACACTGTGCAGGTAAGCTGTGGAACTCATTGCCACAAGATATGGAACACTGAAATGCATGATTAAAAAAAAAAAAGACAATCTATGAAAGAAAAAAAAAGAAATAAATCAAGGACTATTAAAACTACAGACCCACTCAGCTGCTCCTTGCTAAGCAGGAGAGAACACAGCAAGAGAGCAGTTAATATATTTCTCTCATTCCTTCCTCAGTGTTTGTTACTGACCGCAGGGCTGAAAGGACCTCTGGTCTGCCCCAAGCAAGGCCATTCCTATCCAAACAGATGCCCTAATCCCAGCTGAGGCTGGGTTTAATTTCTCTTAACAGGAAAGCCGGCCCACAGCAATAGCTCAAAACTGCTGAA
Source organism: Gallinago undulata (assembly GCA_026546715.1). Lineage (NCBI taxonomy): Eukaryota > Metazoa > Chordata > Aves > Charadriiformes > Scolopacidae > Gallinago > Gallinago undulata. The sequence goes on from JAOTQQ010000079.1 coordinate 29,210,191, forward strand.
ATTCAGAGACTGTGTTCCAAGCCAAGGATTTCTTACATGCTGTTGAAGTAATGGAAAGGCCATATAAGCTAGAGAGTGTGAGGAAAATTTCCAGTACAATGTGCCTCTCCCTACATCTGCCTCAGGCTTTTAAAACTCATTTCCATAGTAATTTCCTTCTCAACTTGACATTGCTTTGCTCCTAGTTCAATGAATACCTCCCCTGTTTGGTGAAATTCCTGCTAGGATACAGGATGTGAGCGCTTAATACAGTTTGCATTCAAATTACATTTCTATGCCTTCTTCAGGATACATAGTTTTAAATTCCAAAGTACTGGTCAACACCTTAAAGAAAAACAAAATCGCTGAAGCAAAACGCCACTTCCTGGAATACAGCATGAATTCTCAATTAGATTATAACTTAACCTGTGCCCATGCACATTTAGAGAGCAAACAAGGAGCTTTCCATGCACTGCACAAGAATCAAATCTCAAATGCTGTCCTTGCACGCAGACTGCTGAAGCCCAGCCATATCAACTTCTTCATAAATTCATAAACCAGGATCGTTCACAGTTGTCACCAGATGCATCAGGATTGATAGATTCTTGCAGCCAAAGCCACAACCTACTATTTTACAAGGCACCATAGCTTTCAGTGTTGGACAGGGATGTAAACCCACAACATTGCAACCTAAAAAAAATTAGACTTGCTCTGATCTCCCATAGACGCTGCACTTCTGCTTCAGAACTCAAACTTCTTTCTTGTAGAACAGTGTTTGTTTCTAAAGGAGCTTGAGGACAGAGAAAAGCTTGCAGAAAACTATGGAAGCCAAGAAACACCTGGCAGGAGAAGAGGCCAAGTACCTGTTTGAGCATTATCGAGAGAATGGAGACTGGGGGCTGCAAAGGATGCTACCTGGAGCCAAATTGCCTCCTGTTCAAGAGTCCTTCAATAACCTGCTTGTTCACTGCTCCATTTTGCTGCCACTCAGTTTCCAGACTGCAGGTCTGAGTGCCCTCAGGTACCCCCAGGACTGGGATTGAATGGGCACGATGGAGTCTGTCTTACAGCAAAAATTGTGCTAGCATATACTCTGGCTTCAGCACAAAACAGATGGCAGTCACATTGCTTAGCATACGCTGGAAGGTGTTTAGAGACTAGAAACATCCAAAATCTTAAAAGAAAATAAAATGTTTGGGGCTCACTGACAGTGCTGACATGATACAGAGAATGTAAGTGAAGTTTATGATGCTCTTAAAGTCTATTTCTCAAACTGTAGGATTATTTTCCTAACTAGTGTTACTATTGACACTATTGAATAATAGGCCTGCTTATAAGTAATATACTGAAAACAGTTATAAAGACTTCACAGAAGAAAAATATCTTGCATAAATGTACCCATTAAAATGTCACCTTTAGGGAATCTCAACCTATTACACTGAAGTCAACAAAAGTGCTGTCAAGCCCATCTTGAGACCAAGCACAATTCCTTGGCTAAATGGTGTATATAAACTACAAAGGAAAAGGATTAAAAAAAATATTATCTATTTAAACACTATAGCTAGAAACAAAGAATAGAAAACCTTAAAACTTATTCCCTCTCTTTCCTGCTCTACTCTTGTTCCCCTGTGCCTGCTGTGGTATTCATTTGATTCCTGGAAGAGCCGATTCAGCTCACTAAACCAGCAAGAAAACATAGAATCATAGAATGGTTTGGGTTGGAAGGGCCCTTAAAGATCATCTAGTTCCATGGGCAGGGACACCTCCCACTAGACCAGGTTGCTCAAAGCCCCATCCACCCAGGCCTTGAACACTTCCAGGGATGGGGCATCCACAACTTCTCTGGGCAACCTGTTCCACTCTCTCACCACCCTTACTGTAAAGAATTTCTATCTCATCTAAATCTCCCCTCTTCCAATTTATATATAATTACATGCCAGCAAAGAAACATGCAAATAGAACTCAGGTTAAAACAAAACCAAACCCAAAAAACCTTTATAAAAGATCTTTTTTATTGGAAATTGGGTTTTGGACTAAGCACAAGTTCTTGAGAGTATCTGTTTTCTGCAGAGCACTTCAGGTTTGTCAAAAATAAACACCATCTTCAAGTCAAATGACAGAAATTCAAAGAAAACATGGAAATCGACCCCAGAAGGGATAGAATAACACACTGTTCCGACCAGTGTTTCTACAAAAATTTTCCTTCTCTTGTCTCCTACACAGCTGAAAGGTTTCCAAGTCACAAAGGCTGCTACGGCAGAGCACAGGCACAGGGATGAGTAGAACTATACAAAATCCAAGAGACACTGAGACGCTAAACAAACCCACACAGGATTTTGTTAGGAACATCACTATCAACACCTCATCTTCTGAGTGAGAAATCCCATGCCACTTTCTATGGAACCTATTTTCCTGAAAGAAAGAAGCCCTACAATGATAAGAAATGTCTTAACTTTTTCCATGCCATATAACAGACATATTTTTCCTGAACTTTATAGGTTCCTGAAGAATGGCAAGACTTATAAACATGTAGCATATAAGGAAGCATTGATTTGCTGGGCACTGCAGTCACTGTTAGCTGTGACTACAGGGCACAGGGAATGTGTCTTAAGCCAAGTATACACAACCTAATTGTTATGGCTGTGTGGGGCAATGCTCCGTAGGAAGGAAGCTCTGTTGCAATGCAACACATTCATAAGTGTCATGAGGAAATATTCCTCCTCCACAGGGGCATCTGGAGTGCAGTGCCGTTTTTCCATGATAGATTCAGTGGCAGGATAAGCCTCCCAGTTGGAGGCACTGACATGTTTTAATCTGCCATTCTTCTTTATGCCATCTCCCATTCTTTCCTAGCTAAACAAGGATATGTGAAGAGCCAGGATGTTAAAGGACTTAATGAAAACAGGGTTTTTTTTCCTCCTATCCCATCTGCCACAGGCTCAGAATGAGATGTGGTAATGGAGCAACACAGAAAGGTCAGTTTTTGATTTGTGTGTATGGGGTTTGGGTTTTTTGTTTTGGTTGTTTTTTCGTTGTTGTTGTGGAGTTATTTTTGTTGTTCTTCTAATGCTTCTGTAGTTGGAATAGCTTATAAAATACTCTCAGGGTTCATAACTTAAGCATGTGCAGAACTGAGACAAACCAGTGGTTTATCTGGTCCTGAATCTCATCTCTGACAGTGGATAGTATTTGACACCTGCCAGGAAGTGGTCAAAAGTGGAAAAAAAAAAAGAAATTATGAATAGATACTTACTTTCCTTAAGGAAAAAGTCTTTGCAAACCACTAGTTCGACATTGGCCTCTGAACTCTGGGTCCCAGAATTAAAATATATAACAAATAAGTATATGTGATTTTTTTGAATAGAGTTTGTAACTCTGCAAGTACTTAATGTTTTTAAAATAGGGAAAACTAAAAAGTGCATATTACTACTCCTTTAGAGCTGCAAACAGCAGCGAAATGCTGGAAAGTCTGCGTAGGGGTATTTGTAAGTTCATCCCCGGGGCTGATCTAGGCACCTGGGATAATGACATTTGAAATACAACAATAGTAAGTGGTGTGACTAGAAATATGCCAAGGAAAAGCACTTATGGCCCCACCCCATGCTACAAAGATGAGCAGGGTTGTTCCATGACATTGTTATAACACTGTAACCGGGCTATATGTCTAAGGTTATAATCTTGTTAGAACACGATCAAGGTCCCAGCCATACCGCATATTTTAATCATGCTGTAATTGCACCAGGGGACAACAGTAGGATAACCAGGTCCTAAGATACAGACATATTTGAGGTGGAGTCAGAAGAGAGCAAGAGAATATCCAGGAGTAGAAGAGACAGCACTGTTGAAGTGCCTTAGGGGGAAAGACTTGCATCTGCCAGAAAGTCAGAATAAAATGGGGCTTGTACAGAAATCCCATGATAAATTTGTCAGTGCAGCAGTTTGATAGGTTTACTTGCAGGTATAAATTCATTAAAATTTGCTCTGGTTAAAAAATATGCTAAACAATATCCCTTGCAGTGGAAACAAAACAAGTATGCCCTATAATAACAATAGAGGACTGGTGAGACTTCTCAAAGTATGCATCAGAGACTTTTTGACTTTCCTTACTACAGTATTCCTCTGGAGAAACCCATGTTTCTGCAGCTGGCTATTCATTTAAAAGCACTGGATCAACCTTTACTCAATAAGTTGTTCCTAGTATGTAGTGGTGCCACTCCTCTCCATGAAGCTGTTCTTACAGAAAACAGGGCTGCTAACATAGCTATGCTCAAACAGGAAAAAAAAAGAGAATGAGAGAGGAAAAAAAAATAGGAAAAATAACAGAAGAGCAAAATAAAAAAAGAAAAATGAAAAAAAAAAGAAAAACAATACAGAGATAAGAATTCGTATTATGCAGGCTAACGAGGTATCCCTTTGGAATCAGTGGAAGTTCTTCAGATGTTGAATGAGGCCACATATGCTTAATTTTATTGTGCTGAGGGTTTAACAGGTATCTTTATTCACTGTCATCTCTGTTGACCAGGTACTTATTCATTAACTGTTCTTCTTTATTTATGTATTCATCCTCGCTTTAATTGCCAAAGATCCATTATTTATCAGGTTGAGACAACAGCCAGATCTTAGGCTTTAATAAGAATTATAAATAGAGCTAATACATGACCAAACTACAGTCATGAGACTTATCACTAAGTTTCAAAATATACCAAACATCAAGCAGGAAGGAGTAATGACATCTGATTTGCCTTCATGCAGCTTTTCATGTAATGCACATACTATACAGCTACACAAAGAACTAAATCCAAGTAGTAGTGTTAATTTTTTTTAATGTTAAATGTGCAAAAGTGCATATATAGGATGCAGGGTGACAGAGAATATGTTGGCAGGAACTGAAGCATAACCATGATCCAGCAACAACTGTTAACTTAGGAAATCCAAGTTCCTAAGCAGGAGAGCACTCCAATGTGAAGCCCTTTTCTTGCATTTAACGTAATTTCTACTTTTCCGCTACAAGTTCATTATTGACTACAGACTGAGATTGAAAGGCGAAAGAGAGGTTTTGGTCAGCCTGATACAGCCATTCTTGTGGTAGTAAGCAATATTTATCTGGATTTTAAAAGAAGATTAAAAAAAAAAGCTGTTTGCTTTACTGAACTTTCTTCGAACAAAACTACAAAGCAAGAAATTAAGATGAGAGATAATTCGGGGCACTCAACATCTCGGGTTTGTATTTTACAACAGGTACCAGAAACACGACCATCTCAGAAGAGCCACCCAGGGTTAACAAGCACCCTAAGAAACATCTGAAAGGCAGTGAGGCCCCCAAGGAACTCCTGGTCAGGCTGTTGCTTGTTCAGATGCAGAGCCAGCTGAAGACCAGGACTCGGAAAAGTATTGCTATAGAGAAGCTACATGTAAACCATCTAGTAAGGTACCTAGCCTAAGATTGAAAGCAAGGGATTGCTCCCATCCTGAACTGCATCCAAGCAGTCAGCTTTTGCACTCTTAGTATGAAGGCATTTCAGAGCAGGTGTCTTAAATTGCTCATGTCTAAACAAAGATGTGTCAAAGCTCCTTCCTCAGCTGTCTATGTCAAAGTAGTGTAGAGTCTTTCCCCATATTGGACAAACTTTAAAAAAAGCCATATCAGATAAACCACCCTAAATTTCAGACTGCTTAGCCAAAGCTTGTCTGAATGAGACAGGTTCCCTTTGGCAAGTAAAAACCAGGCTGGTTGTCTTGCACCACCACCCTTTCTGGAAGCAATCCAGCCATTTCCAAAACTTTTGCCCATTCCAGCACAGCATATGAGGGCAGCCATCTTAGAGGAGGTAAAAGTAGCATGTGGGAGAACCCAGAAAAAAGTAGAGTTATTAAAAACGTGAGCTATCATCCTATATACCAGAATCCCATTGCAATCCTGGATAGGAAACAAAGACAATTCCTTAAAATGAAGGGCAGAAGGAAAGAAATAAAAAATAAAAATCCAGCCTGTGGCCAGAGCTGCACCTCTTTGCGTTGGTTGGAGCAGTCTGCAGCCACCTTTATCTTGAATGCCGAGGTGTGGCTCATGTAGCTAGCATGCCCTGACATGCAACACACATCTAGATTTGAGCATGTTCTTATCAGATCAAAATGGAGCACTGCTTGCTGGGACGTGTAGTCTCTGGGGGCCATATCTCTTTACAAAAAGACAGAGCGCCACAGGGCTCATCACAGAACACTGCAGATTGCATATGGCCCTCCCACACTTAGTTTGCAACATCACACACTGCCAGAAGAAAGATCAGATTTGGAATCTGGGCTGCCAAGGCAACAAAGACTGAAAATGTTACGAAGACAGATTTCTCAGCTTAAGCAATACAGACAAAGAGAAGACCTGAGATAAGCAGGTCCTCCAGCAGGTACATTGCACTTGTCCTTTTTCCCCCCACATACTAACAAAGCAATAGCCATGTCTTTCACCGCAATCAGCATTGACACAGCACAAAAAAGAAGGATGGGGAAATATCTTTGCTCCCTGGAAAACCAAGTTGTTCATAGGCATCTGGTCATCTCCTCTTTTCACAACTAAAGAGCTTAATACCACCAGTCCAGAACATTGGAGACCTGTGTCTGCCAGTCCTTGCGGTGATACTTGCATCTCAATTCCTGCTTCTCCAAGTAAGCAGGGCCATCACTTCAGCTCAACAACTGGCAGTATTAAGTTTGGGTTGGTTTTTTGTTGTGGTTGGTTTTTTGTTTGTTTTTAAACAAATCTCTTAAGGGTTAGATTACATTTTACATCAATAGAATGACAGCTTTTGGGATACATTACTTGAGATGGCATAAGGCTTTTTACTTGTTTTGGGAATAAGAAAACAGAAATACCTAGGGAAAGCTTGGTTTGAAGCTGTTTCTCAGCAATCATTGTTTAATGCTTAAATTTTTTTTCCCCTTTAAATGCAAAATTTGAAAACTATTCCTCTCGTCACTTACTTGAAAAGGCAATGACTTTCCCCAGCATACCTGGCATTAATGTGACTCTTGAACCACAGGCATCATACAAAAAAAAAAAAAAACCAAACAAACAAACAAAATCAGGACTTTGCAAACTAAAACCAGCAAGAGAGTTTCTCCATGTATACTACAGTCCCACCTTTCCCTTTAGTTCATTTCCTGGCCTCCTCAGTTTCTTCTCCCACCTGTGCTTTCACAGAGTTTTAGGACTAGAAGAGGTCATTAGGAGCCAGTTGATCTGTCTGCATCTGTAACATAAGTCATAGGATTCTGGTCTTCACTTGTACTTTTCCTTCTCTATCGTGACTGTCACTCTCATCTGCCTGTCTGCTCAGGCAGGCTTGTCCGCTAAGAGGAATCATTTTCATTTGGCTAATGACACCCACTCCCAGAAAAAGCACAGCAGATTGACGATGACAACAACAAAAAAATAATTCACAGCTGCTTTCTTAAAATATTTTGACATACTAGAAAAGGAAAGTCCAGGAAATAGAATAAATATAATGTAGTATAACAGAGGTTATCAGAATCATCAGTATAGTCAACGATTTTACAGTGTTACTTAAGAAATCTAGCAGAAAACCTCATTGAATAGGTGTTTATCACCCCAATTAACTGCAAGCATGTCAGATACACATCTAGGAACAAAAATTAGAAGCACTATCTTTATTACTTTTGGGCTGGATTCCACAAACATACAATTCGTGATCATTTTTACAAGTTATATTCATTTACCAGTATGAAAGAAACTTCAGTCCCATTAATAGTCATAGATTTGAGTAAAATGTCTATTGCTACTTAATAATCAGATAGTTGAGGGAGAAGAGAAAAACCTGTGTGAAGATGCCCACCATGCAATGAAATAGGAATATCACCCCCAGTTTCTCAGATTAGAAATGCTAAAACAAACATTAGCATGTACTCCTAATTTGACTCCAGCCTGGCGGGCTATCCTAGTTGGCAATTGCCAATTCAGCATTGCACAAGGGTGAAGAATTACGTTGTATTTGTCAGGGCCCTGATATCAAGAAAAATTTAAAGATACCATACAGAGCTATTGTGCATTCTTACTTTTCCAAGTCCAGTCTCCTCAAAAAAATACAAAAGAACAACAGGAACATAGCCATTCAGAAACTATTTTTTCCAAGAAGCTGGTTAAGCGAATGAGTCACAAAAACACTGACCAGTATCTCCATTTCATTTACCTCCATTACTTCAGGAGTTTTTTGCTACACATGCAAGCCAGAGATCAGCAGCCATCAGAACTTGTTGGCTCCTTCCCTGTATGATTTCATTTCTGGTCCAGAAGGTACAGCTAAGCAGTACCAGATGGCCATTGGAGGCCATCCAGGCTTACATTAAGGTAGCTTCACCCAATCCCCACAGACAATCAAGAATTTGCTCTGGAGCAGAGGAAGGCAGAAGCAAGAAGGATGAATGCTAGCGTGAAGGACCACTACAAGAAAAGCCAGTCAGCCTACATCAAAAAGGACCGCCTAAATCATACTAACTTCATTTCAGTTATAAAACTAATAAGTTCCTTATCTCTCAGCAAATGGCACCTGATTGTAAGCACATCAGACAGTCCAAAATAACTTCCAATTGAAATATACCCGCACTGTGCTTTGCATCTACATTTTACACTGTGCACACGATGGCAAAGTTTGATTACCACCTCTCTGCTGCAGCATTAGTTCATACCAACACTTTAGAAGGCTCAAGACAAGATTTTATGTATACATAATTATAATGCTGTCAAATCTTTGTTAAGCTGTGGTCATTTCTGATGAGATGTGGAAGACATTGTGCATGGTTTTAACACCATACTGTACCAAAAACTTCAGGGGAAGTTTCAGTAGAGAGAATGAGCAAGCTGACCAGGAACTGAGCCAGAAGAGCAAGTGCTTTCTTTCCTAGTGCTCTGCATGTGCCCTATTGAATGGCCCAGCATCCCTCAGCATCACAATTACACACAGTTTATAGCTTTTAGGAAAGATAAATTACAAGCAAAACTATTTATGGCATCCAAGTTAACTCATGTAAGGCTCTCTCAAGAGTGTTTGTGCTGCTATGCAGCTATTTATGTGACTGAAATGCATACAGTTTTTTCTAGAAAGAGTTCTTTAAGTTTATGAAAGAAGCCTATTCATTAGTACCTCCTAATTAAAACTTTCTCTATAGCAAGTAAGTTGTTTCTAGAAACCAAGCCCTGATGTAGAATATCCATATAGTAACAAAAAGTTTGGCTATGCACCTGATGCTTTACAAGTATTAAGGCAAATAAGGCAGAAATTCTTTTCTATAAGCTAGTGATCAACATTAAAAATTCAGCACTCAACAGTGCACCAGTTACCCAGTGGAATAAGACAGAACAGTTATTTCTAAGAGCAGAGGAAAAACATGTTGTCTATTATCATTTCTTAAAATGATACTATTAAAATGCTTTTCTACATGCTTCTATAAATGCAGCAGCAGATAAATTACTTAATTTTTTTAGCAAAATCCCATGTTCTGTACTTGCATAACAAACACTAATTGAATTTCTTTTAAATAACTACAATTGCTCATCTTTTCAGATTGGTAATTGTAAAAGAAACACCACTTGTAAATGCCTACAAAAATAAAGATGAATTAGGTGGCCATGTGTAAAGATTACCAGTGTGGAAATCACAAGTTACCCTCCATATTTATTAATTTCTAAAGGCTTTCTTTGGATTATTGGGTTTTGTTTTTCCTATTTAGAAGCATACCTAATTTACGCAGCATTTCATTATTTTCCCTGCTATAGCTTTTCTGCTGAAGATGATAAGCTCTGTACCCAAAATAGCATCCTAGTGTTAGGTCTCCTGCTACCTATAGTTGTAAAGAAAGGTCCAGCGTTCCAGGAGAGCAGGCCCAGTGCTAAAGCTCCCAACAGCAGTGATGTCCTTCCAGACAGCACTTCCAAAGCTATCTCTGTAGGGATTGAACATGGTGCCCTTCTGGAGGAACAAAAAGGTAAGTCACTGCTGTATGTTTGTTCTATGAAAGGAATTTATAATTACTGCTTTTGTTTATACCATGGAGGCTAGTGTGATATTTTTAGTAGGAGTCCTGGGAATCTGAGGAACTGTTTTTAACTTGTGTGTAGAGGGAAAGGGGGTTGGAGCTTCATTTCTTTATGTTCACATGTGCCAGATACTGTTGAAAAAGCAGGAAAATCAAGAGGACTAGAACTCCTTTATATACCCAACACATACATATCTTTATATATTCCAATATTTTCATCAGTACAGAAGTGAGATCTCCCTAGTGAGATCGCACCTGGAGTACTGCGTCCAGCTCTGGAGTTCTCAGCACAGGAAAGGTATAGACCTGTTGGAGCGGGTACAAAGGAGGGCCAAAATGATCAGAGGGCTGGAGCACCTCTCCTGTGAAGACAGGCAGAGAGAGTTGGGGCGGTTCAGCCTGGAGAAGAGAAGGCTCTAGGGAGACTATATTGTGGCCTTTCAATACTTAACAGGGGCTTATAAAAACCATGGGGACAGGCTTTTTAAGTAGGGCCTGTTGTGACAGGACAAGGAGTAATGGTTTTAAGCTAAAAGAGGGTAGATTTAGACTAGATACAAGGAAGAAATTTTTAATTATGAGGGTGGTGAATCACTGGAACAGATCGCCCAGAGAGGTGGTAGATGCTGCATCCCTGGGAACATTCCAGGTCAGGTTGGATGGAGCTCTCAGTTACCTGATCTAATTGAAGATGTCCCTGCTCACTGGAGCAGCATTGGACTAGATGACCTTTAAAGGTTCCTTCCAATCCAAACTATTCTCTGATTCTATGTAGTAGGACAATCCAGTCGAGAGTTTGGGTTTTTTCCTCTTTCCAGTGCACAAGACAAGGGCATCCCAGCCCCCAGCTTCAGCTCAGTGCTGGATCCCCTCTCTGTCAGAATCCAAATGCAGCAGACCTGCCTGATGCCCAGATCAGAATGCATCTTGCACACAGGGAGCCCGTAAATGGGCCCATTGCTGCAGGCCGTCACATGCCAGGTAAGATACCTGGCACTTTTGGTGTGGAAGAAAGAGTATTGCGTGAGAAGCAGGAAGCCTGGAAGCCAGCAGGGCTTTCATCCACATAATGGATGAAAGCAGGGCTGATAAAAGCTGCCACATTCACTGCAAACTGTGTAAAACTCTGGCACAGGAACTGATTGCACATCTCATGCTCAACGTGCAGGGCTTGGCAAATCTTGGCAAGAAAGTTAATAACTCGCTGAGGAAAAACAACAGGAAAAAAAAAAAAAGATTAGTGTTAGAACTAAACTCCAAAGATTTTCCGTAAGAAAATAATATGCAGCAAAGCCACCACATTCAGCGTAGCAGGCTGGTGTTTTGTTACACGCCTAAAAAATATATGCTCTCATCAACTGGGAGCTTTGGATTCCATGCCAGGCTCACCCCCAAAAGCAATGGTCAGTTAGGACCCATCCCAGAAGCCACTCACACACCAGAAAGAAGAGAGACTGAAAAAATATGCTTCAACTCGGAAAGTTTAGAGAAGTGGCAGAAGGGCATGGAAAATCCAAATAAAAGATCCTATTTTGTAGACTATTTTTAATTTGTAAATATATTCAGGAGTTTCACTCCTATGGATCACCAGTGAAAATATCCTGTACATGAGGCTTTGAACTGAGCACCGAATTGTGATAGAGTTGCATTTTGGTAGTCCTTGCTGAAAAAGACCAAACCTCAACCTAAAGGAAAATAATCCATACTTTTGAAAAGACCTATCAAAGGGGATTTAGTTTTGTGTTACAGATCACCCAGCCCTTTTCAGCCTCATCACTCTCTGAATTACCAGATGACAATGTAAACAATTATTTTAAGTGCTTCTAAGAATGCGAGAATCTTTTCTCTAAAAAAAATGTTTCTGCTTTGATAATACAGATTGCTAACACTGCTTGTTTTTATGAGTATATTATAAAGAATATTATAAAAGCACTTCACTAGGCAGCCTCATCATGGTTCCTGATGATAAAGTAGTGTGTCCATCATAGGAATCTGTCCATAATGCATATATTCCTGATCCATTCAGCTTCTATCCAGATGAAGGTCAACACTAATGATGCAAAGATTACTTTTCTTTTCACACAGGTAACTCTGAAATTTCAGACAGTCTTGAAAAACTGAAGAACAGGACCCAATCAACACTTTTCTCACTGGGACAGAATGCCTTCTGCTCATTCAGTCATTTCTGCCAACGTCTGCACAGCAAGCTCAGTTGTCCCAAACAACAGGAAAGATTGCAGCACAGTTATGGAGGGGTTGGGGATATTGTATGCTGACGAGCATCAAAGCTGCCTTGGAATTTGCCAACTGTAAACCATGTGTTCCTTTCCCTTGCAGAGTCTCAAAAAAGGAAGAGGCAGCTAGTTTGTAATCCGCTCAGGTATTTCTGCTATGCATCTCAGCTAGCCAACATGAATCATCTTCTGACAGACAAGTTATGCAATCTCCAAAACACTACATTGCAGGCTAGTTTATGGGAAAGGAGTAGGTCTTGTTTCTGGTAAGGCCATCATGCACATGAAACGATGTCCAACAGTTGCAAACAACAGCAGCAACAAACAGAACTTGTGCCTCCGAGAAATCTCTTAGGAATAAACAGGAAGCGCGTTAGGATTCAATGACATGCAGCACAGCTAGTCATTACCGGTGCAGTACCGCAGTCAATGCAGCTTGAGTTTGGGAACCCTTAAGGGGAAGATTACTGCAGAAGCATGTGGCTTCATAATTAGACACATGGGCCAGATTTCCTGACCAAAGCCCACTTTGGGTATGACAGCCATGTGAACTGCAGGTCAGGCCGCAGTGACCTAAGAGCCTTCTGGACCCTCCCTAGGACACAGAGATGGCACAGGGCAGAAACTCCCCAGCCCTTCAGTCCCTCCTCAGTCTCCTAATGCCCTCTGCAAAAGCTAGGGCATGTTCAAACTGCTACTGCACTACGGCTCTACCCTCAGAAGCTGCAGGGAAGCCAGCAGAGATGACGCAGCACTGCCTTACAGGGTATCAATCAACTCCTAGACAATATATAAGACAACAAAACAAAAAAAGGTAAAAATATATTCTCCCCACTTTTTTCCTTTCCTAATATTGTGCGCTACCCTGTTACTGCAATAATACATTCTCTATGCTGCCTCTTTTTATTGGTAAAAGTTGCCCTGAGCTTTAACAACCCAAGGCAGGACAGGTCATAGCAAAGCCAGCTGCCAGCAAAAATTATGTTTTCTCTAATTGTGCATTTTTCAAACTTGATCTGGTACTTAAACATCAACTGTGACTTTCATTTTTCTTGTGTCACTTGCAGTAACAAAGGTCTCAAAGGTCAAATTATGCCTCCAGTTACACACGTACAGCTCCATAGAGCTCATATTCCCCCACCCTCCCAGATAATACAGGGGAAAACTCAGTGCGGGTAGGGGAAATGGCCCAGCGGTAACAAGCTGTTCTTTGTTACTTTCTTGAGAAATGTGCAAAGCTGGCAGTCAGAAAGCCTATTTTAACTAAGTTTCTTACAAGACCGTTCACTAATTTTGCTATGACTCAAACAAAATTCTACAGTCAGTGACATCAATGTTTCCACAACTCACACATGACTTTTGTACATCTGTGTTTCTTGGGCATAGATGCATATGAAGGATAAACTTTGCCTAGCTTTTTTTTTTATTCCATATGGAAGGGAAACTCTTCTGCCCCTGCAGCACCCACTTGAGCTTTGTGCGTCTCAGCCAGTCTTGCTCTAGAGGCCCAACTCCACACACAGGGAAGAAGCGGGCTTGAAGTGCATGAGTATTGCCTTCCTTGGGGTCTGCTGAGAACAACATAACCTTCATCTGCATTCAGGGTCATCCTCATGAAGAATTACTCTCCTAGAGCCTCTTCCATTGGGTTTCAGAAGCAAGGAGCAGCTGTACATCTCCAGTATTTGATATGAGGGCTTTTTATGAGCTACAAACCAGCAATGCAGTTAATCACGGGGCGCTTTTCCAGATACAATGAAGCATCCTTTAAATTCCTTTACAACAAAGGAATTCAGAATAAAACCCCTGTCACGTAGGTGAAACATAGAAACATCACATAGGTGAATTTTTAACAACACGTGAATGCAATCTGCATTAGCTATTTCTTCTAAAAATAAAGCTTCAAGTGACAACAAAGTATGCCAAAGTAATACCTCTGCTAGCATTTAAACAATTTTGAACCATTATTAAAGCTAAAGGTGTCTCACCCTGTGTTAAAATTATTAAGGATGAATGTTATTTTGCAGACGGCATTAGTGTTGCAGGATGTTGACTGAGACTATCAAAAGAGGCAGATCTTTGTCAGATGTCTGGTCACAGAAGTTAAGATTTCCTAGAACCACTAAGATATTTTTAAATCATAGCAATAAACCAAGTAGAAAATCTGCTTTGGACTACAGTGGGAATTGGGTTTGACCCTTGATGTTCTGAAAGGCAAAAATAAAAAGCAAAACATTTTCTCTGATCACTTGTTAGTACACATCTTTAATAATTACATTAAACTGTAACGTGCATTTTCAAGTATTATGTGCACATGAATAGTGACAGCAGGGCTAGGTAAAGCATACTTCCAGGAGAAGCAATCTGGAGGAAACCAGTAAGATAAAAAGGATAGGAAAGCAATACTAATGGATTTTTTTTCCATCTCTCCTTTACAAATTTCACTGGACTATGCAAACGTAAATTTCTCAAAGGCTTATAACTTGACTAAATGTGAGGGACTTTTTATTGGAACAGCATAGGGCATGCTAACAATAAAAAAATGCCCCTTATTCATCAAAAGATGTCAGGTATCTAACTCCAAACCACAAATACATTTCAGTTTTGCAAGAAACTATTCTAAATTTTTCTCTATGTTTACTGTTGGAGACAACAGAATCAGTTTTAGATACTGAAAAAATTACAAGCCTGTAAACCTCACTCACTCCTACAATCTTTTTAAGCACAATTATAAAAAACCCCACAAATATTTTCACCAAAACCAGAGAAGTTAAACATTACAAGCTCAGGAACAACTAAAATACATAGGGCAGCATTTAAATACTTATTTTCTCATCAGGCAATTTATTCTTTAAATCCAAGTGATAGTGATTATTTTTGGAGAAAAAGAAAAGGCCAAAAATGGTTTCCCTTGCAGCAGCTATCACTAACTCAATACACATCTTCATTCCAAATTACCATAGGCACTGCAACCAAAGACTATAAAATATCTCCAAACTCCACTTTGAGATCATTCACCAGAATGTAGCTTTCTCTAATCTTAACTCCCAGGGCAAAATCCCGGCCTCAGCGAACTCAATGGCAAAACTTTCGAGTAGCATGCCAGAGACCTTTTGAAGCCAGTTACCTCTGCACCAACTCCTCTTTGAAATGCACTTTTCTTAAGCAACATTTGCCCCAGCCAACACTCACCTCTTTGTGGGACTGAAATAGTTCAGCTGTCTCTGTCGAGTTAGTCCTCTTAACATTGCATATGTTTACAATCCATTCGCACACATTCCCTTCAGACTACACCAATGGCCGTATTAGTGTCTAGCACCCAGACACCCTGGGAATGACACTGCACATCTCAGTGACACACACCTGTCGTTGGGAGCTCTTGCTTCATCTAAGCAAATTTTCCCCCAAACAAGCGCCTAACTCTTGTGCAGTCTGTCTCCTCTTCTACCGGCACTTCAGAGGAGAGTCCAATTGAAGTGGGTTCTTTCACTGTTCATATGACATCATACTTTCCCCAAGTCCCCTGAAATGAGACATTCCTGTGATCTCAGTTTACCTTCATGTATGTTTGTCTGCAGATCTCAGCCACGTTGGACTGCGGGCAGCTTTTCAGTACCGAATAGAAGGCAAGTCCTTGGCAGGGGGCTTTCCACACTATATTCTACAGCAAGAAGCCACTCAGTTCCTGCAGGATTCAAAGACACCTGCAAAAGCAAGAATGTTTGCATAAGTGAAAAGCTCCTTAAAAATGAATGGTGGCCCCTGTGATGGTCCCAACATTGAAGGGTTTTCAATGCCACACCTTAGAAGTTATAAAGTGGACAGATAGTACTTTCTGCCTTCAGATATTACATCTGTTAACTTTTTAGAATGACACCCATCCCTGAGACGATGATTTCATGCTTCTAATGATATTCTTATAGTTTAGTAGTTTTATAGAAGACAGAAAGGAATCTGATTTTTATGTCAAACTACATCAAAAACAGTGATGTTGACTATTAACATGTTGACTGGGTCAGTATTTCAACTGAGGGAAAAAAGATCCTAACACGTTTGTCGAGGAATAAACAGAGTAAGCTAGAGTCAGCAGTTTAAAATGACTGGCACGCAGGTCAGTCACAGGCCAAAGAAATAATTTCTTCAAAGTTGGAATAAGAAAGCCTTTCCAATTTTATTTATAATTATTAAGTATTCAGAAACAGACTCTACTGAAGAACAGTGAAGGGTAGGGTTTTTTTTTTCCATTCTAGCAAAGAGATTCACAAGAGATTTATAAAGTTTTTTTTAAGAACAAGTAAGAATCATCAGGTCACAGATGTCAAGTTGCCCTCTTACTGCAAAAATGTGAATACTACCAGTCTACAAGATATCAAGAATTTCCTCATTGTACCACATATAAGGCAAAGGCTTTATATTTATTGTTATAGGACAATCAGCTACAGGGCCCTCTAGTATTTTAGAGCAAAAGCACATGAAATTTTTAGCAGTCATTCTCTGGAGGGAAATTTCAAGGTGACTAGAACAGTCCTTTATATGGATAAAATATGCTTATAATTAGAACAGGCTTCTTATATGATCATTTTGCATTTCTTATTCATGTTAGTAGATTGCAGAAAAGGTATAGGTACTTAAAAAGACACAAAACTGTAATTGATGTTATTTTAATTGTGTATTATAAAGAAACCACCTAGATCATCCTGTTTAGAACTAAAAAGCTACACTGACTCCTTGAACATCTGAGTGACTATGGGGAGCTATTAATTAGTAAGTAGGTAAAAACCACATGCAAAGTTCATGAGTTATTCCTGAATTTCACAGCAGCACTGAAAGATTATCACACAAGATGCAGCAAACGAGGCTATGCAAGAATTTGAGAAGTGAGGATGTCCCAGATGAAAGGGGGAAGGGCAAGCTCTGTTCCGTGGAACGTCACGTTAAAATTGACTATCTAGATTTTTGAGTCATTTCTACAGGAGTTTGTGACTGTGACCCTGCTCTTGGTGCAGCCAGTATCTTACTATGGAGTCTACCTGTCTAAATACACTCGGGAAGCCACTAACAGAAGTCAGCTAGAGATAGCTGCTTTCCCTCAGCTGATATCCCAATGTCCCAGTTCAGCCACCCCACAGAGAAACACAGAGATGCATCCTACCCCCTACATTGCCTGCATACAACAGGAGAGAGGGGGCAGACCCCCACAGAGTTCTGATATGCGATTTTTATTTCAGCAATGTGAAGTTAGCCAGACCCTGGCCAGTCTGATCCCTGAGCCTACCACATTACTACTGCCTCTGCTTCATTAAGGCAGCCTAAGACCTACATGGAACTATCCTGTCTTTGGGTATTATTTGCATATTAGTAAGTTTGTGTACCTGGGAACTGGCACTGTCCCCTTTCCAGAAGAGAGAAAACAGAAGAATGTTCTGTTTCTGGGGCTGTCAGTCTAGCTTGCTTGCTTGTTTTGTTTGTGGTTTTGGTTTATTTGTTTTAAACAATAATGCTATTAGAACTGTATGTAGAGACAAAGAAAACTATGTATATTCTGATCAAGATGCTCTCAATTTAATTGCAGGAGATTCTGAATTATCTTTTGAAACTAAAGCCAATCTTTACAGATATTCATATGAAACCTCTTTGACTGAAGAAATGAATAAGAAGATACAAGCTCCATCTTCTAATAAAATTCAGTATGAAATAATACATAAAATATTTATGGGAAAACATAAGCATATATTATATTTAGTGGGTTGGTAATTAGCAGACCTGGAGAAGGGCTTGCAGGCCCCAAACTTACCTATTCTCCCTCCTCCCAGTTATGTCAATTCTATATTTTTTCTAGAATACTCTGGTCATTCCCCCCACATACACCTCTTTGTGGTTTGTACAAGTATCCAGATTAAACCCTACTCTGTCACATTCAGTAAAGAATTAAATTCTCAGTGAACCAGCAGTAATAGGCAGTCCCAAAGACACAGGATGCAATGACCACTGAGTTTCATCTAAGGAAAGAGCTTTTTTCTATTAAAACTTGAGAATCAGCATCCAGCCAGATTAAACCAAGGGAGAAATGCAGTATACCAGGCAGGGAAATACAGGTTAAGGTAGAAGTTTAAACAGGAATGCTTACACTGGAAGGTGTGCATGATCTTACATAAGGGTTACAAGATGGAAACTAGACTAATTACTGTGGAGGATAAAAAAGGGGAAGAGCATCAATAGTCCCTATTTAGGCTACATCCCTTCTTTGCCTTGGGCTTGCTTTACACACTTGCAATTTAAAAAAAATAAATAATTAAGCTATTGAAATCAAGCATATGAAACACCTCAGTTTTGCTGCAAACCTCCTGATATATCAGCCATTATCATGTTAAGCACAGGACAGAATTCTCATACTGTGAAGGGAATCTTTCTGCTCTCACTGTTTAGCTGTCTCCTTCCCTGGGGCCTCACTTGGTCTCCCGATTTACTAAATTAAAGGCTATTTAGTAACAGTGGGAAGATTATTCCTATCAGTCACTGTTCAGTCCAGGTCCTCAATAAAGTGTTACTGGCAAGGCTGCAAAACCTTAGAGCACAAGCTGGGGTTTCAGGATCCAGTTGTCTCTCTTGTATAAAGAGATGCAAATGAGAAAGCCTCACATCTGAGTTGGCAACAAGACACCTCAAACTTGGGAGCAATGCTTGAAAAAGAAAACAGTTTTAAGAGAAGTATCTCATAAAAGCAGGTATTTCTCTCCTCGCACAGTCCCACCCACTTAAATTATCATTACTGTGAACTGCAGAACTTTCTAACAAAGCAAATAATTGAATGACAGCAGAAGGGTGGGGGGCTTATTTATTTATGCATTTATTTTTTATTACAGGAAGTTCCTGGAATGCAGGCTAGACAGTCATTTCGATCTACCAAAAAAATGGTGGGTAAACAACTACTGGAAGATTTTTCAGGATTTATGAAAGCAACTGTCCTCTGCAAGAGTTAGATTACAAGGAAGAGGACACCATCCTCAATGCCGCAGCAAGAAAACATGACTTGGGTCACTGTCACTCCAGCCTAATATATAAGTCTGTTACTTTGCCATCAAAAATCAGTGACTCCAGACATAACTACTGTCCTGGACCCGCATATTGCACAAAGTCATCCATAAAATTACTCATGTGCATAAGTAGTCCCACATGGTTCAATGGGTCTCATTACGTAAGTGTTAGCAGGGGTCTTAGGTCAGGATACTGCATTCCTTAAACCAGACAGATTCCCATTGAAGTGATTAGGAGCGCTTCATTTGCCATGTAGAAAGAATTCCACAGGTATTTGTTTGAAGTGTGATACAAATTTACTTTGGCCACGTTTCCACCTTTCTTTAAGTAAAAGCTATTTCAGTGCATGGGTTATTACTGACCAAAGCAAATGTCAGATTCATATATTCACAGGTATTTGCACTAGAAGTGTGGGTATGCTGCTAGCACCACACACATCAGTTATCTGACAAAATCATTAACAAAGCAACAACTCAAATTTCTATATCACACACACGCATTTTTTGATTCCTGAAAGCACATGAGATTTTTATACACACGAAGAAAGCGTTGCCCTTTTGCAACTGAAAGATGAGCTACACTCAGCGCCAGGTAAATAATTTGGTTTGAGCAGTGAGCAAGAGCTGCAACAGTGAAACACAGTAAATTAAGCAGATGCCTTGTTAAACCAGCAACATAGGAGTGAATCCTTAGTGCTATTCACTACGAATGGATCTATTGGATTATGGGTCATTAGTTCAACCACTTTTAACAAGTACAACCAAACAGGAATGTTATTAAACATTTATCTTCATGGGCAGATTTACTGGAGAAGATAAGGAGATTGTAGAGACTTTCCATTAGCACTGCCTATTTCAGCATGCATTCCTGTCATAAGCACCTTTCATTCATAAAAATATCTCAGGAACCCAAAGCATCCTACAGATGTCTGCCTTTACATGCCAGTGACTGCACCCTGGCACCCTCCAGCCAGTAACCCGTTACTTCCAATACACGTTATTTGATAACCTCTTGCTGCTTTCCTACCCCATACTGTCAAGACAACAGGGGCAAACTTTTTTTAAAAATTACAACCCAAAAGCTGAATTTCCCAATTCTGCTGCGACACTCAGCTTGCCACTAACAGTCGGCCACCTGCATTTTTTGAAAACCAGAACAATAATTTAGAATTTAAGTTCTGTCTCCTAAGAGTTTATTTAACTCTTACCTCAGGCCTCCGCATCTGACCCCTGCCTCCTTCCCACCCTCCCACTGGCAAGAGCAGGAAGGCACAAGGCAAAGAACAAGGCCTGCCTGTGAGCCCAGGGGATTACTTAAAAAACTAGACAAAGAAATTCTCACAGATCT
Organism: Gallinago undulata; assembly: GCA_026546715.1. Lineage (NCBI taxonomy): Eukaryota > Metazoa > Chordata > Aves > Charadriiformes > Scolopacidae > Gallinago > Gallinago undulata. Next base: position 29,230,830 of record JAOTQQ010000079.1, read on the forward strand.
TTTGCAGATCTTAATCGCAGGTCTTGAACAGGCTCCCCAACCAATCTGTAACACAATGGCACTAACAAAAGTGGCAAAAAGAGATCTCCCTCAACAAGAATGGTTTGTCAAAGCAAAGACAAAGAAAGAACATTAGAAGAGAAAACAGGAACAAATGGATCTTACTAACTGAAATCATCACTGACTTGGACACACAATAGCAGTCTCTCTCCCTTCCCTCTGAGGTCAGTTTGGGTTCTCAGAAATTTTTACCTTGGCCCATGTGCTGTACAGAAGTCAGAAAATAATTAAGCAGGAGGAGAGTGCAGTTTTTGCCATTATGGTGTATTGCTTCAGCCCCTGCAGACACTAATATGTGTCACTGCTACAGGTTACACTTGTTCATGTTTTCCCCACAAGACACGAAAATGATTTATATTTTCATTTAAAGGGCAAATTCCAGAAGAAAATAATATCATGAGGAAAATTGGATTGGAAGGCTTTTGCAGGTTGCGAGCAACAAGGTTGCAGTCAAAGGCAGAGTATAGTTAGTTGCCTTTGCCTTACTCTGATGGTTTCCTTATTGCCTTGAAAGAAGGCTTTATCCTGATTTTTAAAGCTGTTATTAGTCCTTCTCGGTTTGAAGCTATGAAAGAAGGAAGCAGCTTACTGTAATATCTTCAAATTCTTTGCATTCCTGATAATCAAGGATGGAATGATAAATAGAATGGGTGATATATAGAAATTGAGCCTCTTTTAGTTAAGATTAAAACAACAAATCTCGTTATACCTCACCTGATAAATGAATTATAGCATCAATAATTACTTCTGTTACGAAACAGTTGTAACAATCAGGTCAAACTGAGCATCCACTACTATGCACCTTGTCTCTAGAGAGCCAAACTTAGTCCTGATTTTGTGAAAAAGGCAGGACCAAGAGCCTGAAAAAGCCTTGTCTTCCAGGAGTTCATTGTCTCAGGCTTTATTATATCACTTTAAATGGGACAAAGCTCAAGCAAGCTAGATTGTTATTCCATTGCAAAAGTCTCAGAACTGTTCTTAAATAGTCACAGAAATAGACAACTGGACCTTAGCTAGCCTTGTGATATGAGGAGTAGCTAGCTGAGAAAGAGAACAAACCAAGAAAACCAACCCCCCAGAATCAACTTGAAATTCCCAAAAAGGCAGCATATTTCATTGCTGAAAAGTGCATTTTAATGGAAGGGTGTTGGCTGTGTTATCAACTGCCATGCCCTTACTAGCTCTTAAAAGTAGAGCAAATGTTAGGAGAGATTTTATGACTGGATGGGGAAAGGCAGGAGATAGACTAGTAAAAAGGTATAGGAAGGAGTTAGCACAGAGCCAAAACAATCTTGCAGCTGCATTACATTATCCCAGTGGGAAGTTGCCAGGCTGGCAGCAAAATGAAGCTCAATGCTCATGAAAGTGGAGCACTGATATCACCAGCTACAACTTGCATTAAATGAGCTTCCCACACCTCTGTGCCAATCCAGCTCAGTCCTGATCTGCAACAATTTTGCTGTTCCACCCACCCCAGGCCTGTTTTACGCCAAGGCTGCTAGTCAGTTTGAACAAACTATACATCCAAGCTGTGTAGTGATTTACAATTAAGCTTCTTCCAAACCATCATGATAAATAGTGAGAATTGTTATATGTAAGCAAAAGCTAGCAGTAAGCAATCTGCAAGCTGCTACCCATCCCACTGCGATCTGATCATAACACTTAAAATCTATAACCCAAATGAGATCCTATGTTATTCATGCTAATTATTTTATAGCACCACAAATGTACACAGTACTTTTTAAGATACAAAATAGAGACATTATCTTTTCACGTTGAGAGAGTTTACATTAACCCAAGATAACAACTTTGGAAAGGGCATTTATAGAAATTACTGTGGTAAGAAAAAACATCTTGGAAAAGTTTCATAAGGTAAAGCAGCATCAAGAAGTCGTACTATGGACAAATACCAAAAGGACTGGCTATGCGTATAGTAAGATAGGGCAGAAAGCCCGAAACTTTTGTTATGTCTTTGTCAGCATGACAGAGGCTTAGCGTGCCAGCTGAATGCTTTCTTTCCCCTGCAACTGAATCTCCATAGTCACCCACTAGACATTTCAACACCATCCAAAACCTACTGCTTCCAGAGGCTGCCATAACTTGTGAAGACCTTCCCTGCTGATGTGAAAGTGAAGCCATAATGCAAACAGTAGCATGGAATCACAGAAACACAACCAACCTACTTCTAGTTCTTTACTCTTTCCTAAGGATACAGGCTATGTGGTTGGTTTATAGTTGTACAGCTCTTCTAGGTTACATAAACTTTCAGGGAGGAACAGATTTCACAATAATACAAATTTCCATGCCACTTAATTTAAAGCACTTTACAAACATTAACAAAAAATAAACCCTGAACTATAAAAGCAAATTACAGATGGGGTCGCCTCACTAGTGAAAAGCAGCTGCCTCTGCCCTGCAAAATTGCAGCTAATGGTTCACAGCAACATTGCACCACCAGCCATAGCCAGGAAAAAGACTATCAGACCACATTCAGTAGTTAATCTTTAATACGTTTGGGTTTTGCATGTTTCTTATGTGAGTGTGTTGTCTAATATATTGTCAGATACCTTTATGACAAACTTAACTTGACAACTGAAGAAAAGGTAAGCTTTGTAAAAAAGAATACAGCAAAACAAACACCAGAGATGATTGGATTTTTCAGTAACTAGTGAGCTGGGTAACACATTTTCAAGTAGCAGAGCAGCTAGCGTAAAACAGCTCTCATAACATAAGCATTATATTTAAGAAACTGGGCAAATCTGTTCGCTGCCATGTACTGACCAGACAGTGGTGTTTGCAGCCAGGCAGAAATCAGTCCCTTCATAGACAGCTGTTCTTTATCAGCTTTATCTGAATGCTCAGATAAAGATATAGAATGATGATAGACAAACATATCAAAGTTCGAGGTAATATCCCAGTACTTCATTTTCAAACTAAAGTTTTGCTAGCTTGAGGCATGTTAGAAAGGCCAGGTTACACTTTGCCTTTTGTTTGTTTGTTTAATAGTCCACAGTCTACTCTACACTGAGAGAAACTAAAGACCATATGCAAGGGATTCTTATAGTTTGAGAACACAACATATCTTCCATAAACAGAAGTCTGCTCTCATAGATCTTATTGCAGAAGCAGTGTCTGAGATGACAGTCAGAAGTCTTCAAAGACAAAATCTGATGTCATTTTAGAGGAATGGAAAAGAAGACTAAGTCCTCTTCCTGCACTATGTATCCTCCCACAATCACTTAATACTATCACACAGCTGTAGAATTACATCTGCCACCAGCACAATAACATTTAGCACTTTCAGAATGCAAAGAACAATACAAAACCCAGTTTATGTAGTTTAAACACCTGGTTAATATTCCTATGGGGAAACAAAATTCAAAGAAATGAATACATCTTCTAAATTCCTTGCATTGACCCACAGGCCCCAGTTTAGAGCTGTTCTTGGTATTTCTGATCTTTGAACAGTGTAGTGACTAGGTTAGAGTTAACTCATGAGTGTTGGTGAGTTAATCAGTTCTTTGGTCATAGTTTCACACTACCTCCAAACTCATGTAGGCATTGGATCACACTCGCTTACATTAAATATTTTTTCCACAGCTCTTTAAAGTATAGAAATAGGGCTTTACTTTGATTAGATTATTCCAGAGCACAGTTCCATGGGAGTGGATCCATTTTGTAAATATATAAGACATGGAGTCCGATACACTTCACTGTGGTTTTCTGTAATATGTTGAATCTACTGCTCTTTAAGGGGCAAATGCAAGTACTGAACTTAAATGAACTGACTACGGTGCTCTGGGTTACACCTTCCTGACTTGATCAGTTACTGCTCCATTCTCTCTTCCAAATTTAAATTTCTACAAAGATGTATAATTACAGAGGCAAAAGATTTAAAGAGTGTTTCTTAAAAACCACTAGGGAACATTTACTTGCAGACAAAGGTGGTTCCCAGTTGTTTCACTTATATCTTCGTCTTTCCCTGAACAACTTTAGCATTTACAATAGACACTAGTCTCTTTTCTTTCACTAGGTTCCATATGGATGCATGCATAGATTCCTTTCTCAAAAGTATCCAGCCAAATACAGTAGGACTGGGCAGGAGGGAGGGGTGGTGGGGAATTTGTTGGAAAAATGCCATCTGTATTTGCAGAGCTCTATAAACGAAGATATCACCAATCTGATACACTGTAGGTCAACTCTTCCTTTCTTTAGTGTTCACTTTTCAGCAACTGAAATCACAAGGCATGAAGTCAATAGATATTTAAGCTATTTAAATAGCACCAAGGATAAAGGTCATGCCTCTGATGTGATTTATCTTCACAGGAACCCACCCAAATGTTGGAAACCACTGCCTTGGAGATAGGAGATTCTAGGGGTTGTATAGATAAGAGGCTGGTATATTCAAACTAGAGATAGCTTTTACCAGAGTGTATTTAAATAGCTTAGAGCAAGGTCTTAGGTAAAAACAAACAAACAAAAAGCCCCACCACCCACCAACATGATAAACTTAGGAAAATGCCCATGAAGTTGTAGAGAATTGTTCTCTCCTGCACTGGCCAAGAGGCTGGTGTTGTCCCAAGACTGTCACAGTAAAGGAAACCATCAGTCAGGTCTTCCAGTCACTGCCACCTCATGTGCCAGCACTGTTTTCAGCCGTGCTTCTTGCTTTACTTCTAAAGCAAGAATAATTCATCTGTGCCCTAGTAGTTTGTCCCTGGCCTAAAAAGGAGGGAGACAGCTTACCTCTTTGCAAACCTCAAGAGCAGTTCAGTGAGTCAAGCTAAAGAGCTCATGGTGGCAAAGCAGGTATCCCACGCTGCCATCTTCCCCCAACCCACCACACGCTCCCCCTGCTTCCCCTTATGCCAGACCTGGTGTTTGCCTGAATTCACAAGTCCATTGGCCTGCTCAGCCAGCTGCAAACTAGCCCAGAAAAAAAAAATTAAAAAATTAAAAAGTAGTAATAATTAAAAAAATAATCTTCTGACGAAGTAGCAAACTGATTCACTTAGTCAAAGGTCAGTTGAACATGAGAACTGATGCCAGTGAGAAAAGGGAGAAGGGAAAGCATGTTGGCTCCCCCTGAACATCTCAGGAAACCAGTTCCTAATGAGGTAGCAGAAACAGGCAACTCCAGCACCACCACTACAGAGCCACATGCAAATGTGTCAATAAATGACTTGGTAAATAATAAAAAAAACAACAGTGAAATCAAACAAACCAACAGAGGAAGGGCAGTATGTCCCTAATATTCTATACATATTATTATATACATGTGAAAACAACCGTTTAAATGACTTTTAAAAGTTTTGGCCAGTCCTGTAATTTCTGGTACAAAAAGTCTCACTTTTGTCTCAAAGTTACTCTGTGAAACCAAACTCCAGCTTGTGGAGACAGCAATAGCACAATTAAAAAATTCCACCTGAGGCCAGCTCTGTTCAGCAACCAGAGGAGAGGAAGAGAGCTAATTAAAAACATGTTCTCTAAAATCAGAAGTGGTTAGTTGCACATACCAGATAGAACATAGTATATCTGTCACAGGCGACTGACCTCAAAACAGAGGAGGGAGCAGGGGAGGTGAATGTAGTTACAACAAAACAGTCTGAAGGAAAAAGTGATTTAAGAGCTACTAAAATCACTGGCATTTGTGCTTTGGTGAAAGGAACTGCAGACATGGAGCTGAAGCAGATACTAAGGGCACATTCATGCAATCCTGGCACAGATAACACTGATGATATAATTGGGAGTTTTGCCTATTTTCTTTGAGATCAACATCTCAGTAATTTATTAAGTTTCCTTAACCAGTCAGTCCAGATAGGAAGGATTTCAGATTAATTAACTACAGGCTTAAACCTGCAAAGGGACATTTTGTATCTCAGAGACCACCTCCACCTTACAGGAAGAAGCTGGAGGAATCTTTTGAGAACAAACATGGGGACCATTACTGTTCAATTTTGAAATTTTCCCCACATTCCCCAAATCTCTGTAGACTGCAGCAACTATCATTTTTTCTTCCACAGCAGTCAGAAAGCTCTTGAATCATTAACATGGGAATATCAGCATTGCTATTACTCTCAGACATTTCTTTCTTCACTTTCCAATGTTTTCTCTGTGCTATCTGTCATTACCTTGTTTTCTCATTTTCCTTTTCATTAAAGATTATTATTCAAGGAAGGAAATGTAGCACAGTCTGAGAATTCATTCAGCATGAATGGAGAGAGAATGGAGAGAGACATATGGTCTAGTGACTTAAGCAAAGGATCAGGAGCCAGGCTGCTTGTAAGACCTAGCCTGACAGTCTCCCTCTTGGTCATTTTGCAAGTCATTTAAGGTCAAATACTTTTCCCTTCCCACAGCCAAAAGTCCAATAGAGGCTTAATTCCTTTGGACAGAAGAAAGGGTTACCCCACTAACACTGATACTCCAACTTGTAATGTAGATACACTGTCTTTGTGTAAAGGGCAGACACTTCCTTTAGGCTTAGACTCACCCCAGTTACAACACAGGAGATCATGAGCTCAACTACTTCATGATCATGTCAATGCATAGCACAGCTTTACAAACACCACAGGCAGGGACAAACTGTGTAGGATACTTCAGCTGGTCAAGGCAAATTTGATTTGGATAAGAGCCTTCTCCCAGCACAACTGAAATAAAAGAACATGTTTCTTTTCTGACCTACTCTAGCTGCAAACTTGCATGTTTGCAAACATCACACAAAACAGTCCCCAGCAATAACAACTGCTGACTGGTTCACCGCAGTCATCCCATGAAGACAACTCACTGTGGATGATATCCAGTCACCTTTCTCAGTGTCCAGTCTCATGGCATTGAGATTAATAGGAAATTCCCACAAAATGGAGCTCTGCAATGGACAGTATGTGTGGACTCCAGGTGCAGTTGCCCCATGAACATTCCAGCTTTCCCATCAGGTTGCTATATCTTGTCTGCACACACATATGACAGAGAGCAGCAATGCTTTCTTCAGCCTGCTTTAGTTATCTAACTGGATAGAGTAATTCCTACATGCTTAACAACAGAGTTGGGAAAAATACAACTCAATTTAGCATTAATTTGTGTTTATTTTTCTTTTTACCACACAGAAGAGCAAAATCAGACAAAGTAGATCCTTCTCAGGAAATGAACTAGTTAAAAGTTATGTGAAATCTAGTCTTATTCCTGTGGCACCGTTTGTTGGGTACATGGTCCTATAGCTAACTTCTCCCTCATTTTTTCTCTAGGAAATAGGAGCACTGTTGCTGAATTCAGAGAACCACAAAGTCAGGATTGTCTCTCTGGAAGCTTCAGATTAATGCAGGATAAACAGACTAAGTCAGACTTTGGTTCTCTGCTGCATTCCCATGACATACCATGGATACCTGAAGCAGCTAACACCAACTCTGTGAAAGATGCAAGATTCACAATTAGTTCCTATTATTTGTATGCAGGCTGGTACATTTTCAGAGCAACAAAGGTGAATAGATAAGTATGGATTAGGCTGAATTAGCAAGACTTTTTTCCCCTGTCCCCCTTTTCCCCAAAAACCAGATGTTAGCTTGAGAGTCATTGCTGCACTTTCCTGTCCAGGTTAAGAGAAAATACAAACAACCACCCATCTCTCAAAGCTTCTCCAACAGCCAGGTTTCTTTGTCCAAATTTTCTGAGCAAACTAATGGTTGTCCAGGTACCTTACATCTTCAGTTCAGTTTCAAAACATGGTAAACATCAGCACTGCCACAAAAACTCCTAACAAAATCAGAGAGCAATACCTACGTGCCCTTCAACCCTTATTGCTTCTCCGTGTTCTCACTCTGGTGCTACATCACCTCTCCCATATCAGCCAGCAAAAGCATATATTTGAATGGATTTGAGCTTAAAACTAACCAATTAAAAAAAAAAGGAAGGTTAGCAACCTTCAACCCGATCCACTAAAAAGCCATACAAACCTTTTGGCCATGCTCAAGTACATAGTATTTTAGTGTCAGATGTAAAATATTAATGAAAATAACTCTCAAAGCAGAGTCATACTGAAACTCTCTGATCTAAACCCCTAGAAGCCCAAAGCTGTATTAAGAACTGAAGTAGTGGAACTTTTGAAAACATACTATTTTCCTACCATCTAAAAAGCAAACAGAATCATACTTGTCATCTTCATGGACAAAAGCAGAAACCACTAAACACCACCCTTAACACTAGTTGAGGAGGAAGTTTGGGTACAAGTTTAGAGGGCATTGGCTATTTGGCATTCACTCACCACACAGGCATTAAGCAGAATATAATTACTTTACTTTCAAAACTGAATGAACTGCCACAGAGAAAGACACCATTACTGTGTTCTAAAAATATCCAAACACAGGGGGAGCACAGAGGAGTTGGTGCACTATAAATTCATATTCCAACATATTGCACACTAACTTTCCTGTACAGACAAGCCCTTAGACTAATAGGCACCTGGGAGTCTTCAAGTCTGAGTGCCCAATAAATAAAAAGGCTATTTTATTTTTTTTTATTGGTGCTCTGGAACCAAGCTCTGATGTCCCTACTCAGACAATGCCTCCATTGAAATAAAATCTTGGGCTATTATTAAATACCATTTCTTTTACAGCTGCAAGCTTTCCAGGTTAGAGGATAGGGATTTCATATCAAGACAAATTACTAATCTCAGTCCAAAGGGGATTGCGCAGGCATTTATTTTGATTTTATGTGTACCTAGATACTGCTTGATTCAATAGACTTGCACTGATGCCTAGTGAAGTAACTCCCCTGATGTCTACCAATTCCCAAGTCAGACAAACTCAAAACAAACAAAAATCAAAATTCAAATTTAATCTAATTTTAAAAACTGTTCCAGATTCAGATTTGTTTGGGATGAAGTTGAGGACCACTAACAAGTTTGAAAATCATTAACACAGCTTTCAGTTCTAGATTCCCAAGCTTTAAAAGCATAATGGACCCTCAGAACAGAAAATGGTGTATACTTGAAGGCTCCCCTGCACTGGGTTCATAGAAGTCTAATCATGAAGTCCTCTTGAGCTGCTCCCCCAACCACTGCAGCAATATCCCCTACTGACAGACAAGGCTTGAGGAGAATCCATTGAACTCAGTGAAATACCACTAGAGATGAAGTTAACTCACTGCCAAGAGTTCACAACCCAGTTTATCAATTCCCCAATTACAGTGAGCAGTCCCATTTCAGGTAACCTAGCTACTTATAGGCAGGCACTACTAGGAATTATTTGCAATTCTGTGAAGCTGTGAGGAAGTGACTGTAGAGGTGAGCCCTCGACTAACAAAGCAGACCTGGCCAGGATTTGCTTGTTAGCTCTTTCTACGAGAAGATACTCAGATTCTGACACAAGAACCCACTTCCCCCCTTGTGGTACCCAGCCAGTACATGAAGGAAATAATCACTTACATCCATGCTATTTTAACTTCCTTCCTGCTACACTTTCTGCTTTTTTAGAATGATGGATCAATGACAAACATTTTCCTTCTAGGCAGTTCACTCACTTACAGTGGTGTTCATGGAAAATTTGACAGCTTTATCTTCCTTCTCAGCTACTTACAGCTGTGACTCCATTACTTTGAAGTCAACTTGGAAGTGCAGACATCAGTGACACTGGCTTAGTGTGTCACCTGCATTTGTTATCTTGCAGTAGACAATTTAATCAATTATACTTTTTTTGTCTACGCACAAGAACAAGACAAAAATGCTAATCAGCATTTCACAGGGTTGTTTCTTCGCTGCTAGCAGGCCATTTAACATCTGATAGACCATATAAAAAGGTCTTCCCAGGGGCTTAGAGTGTTTGGGTTGTTCTTTTTATAGTGCAGAAGGTCATTAATGAGCAAGCAAAAGCAGCGTGGAAATAGCTAGACAAGTCTTGTTGAGTTAATAAGAAACTGTCATTCTGCTTCAGTACTTTCTCATTAAGCCTAGCAATGTTCACTTCTAAGGAGACTGATGGTACAAATCTATTTTAATGCTCAATTTAGTTCCCCAAGACTTGAGACAGAGCAAGTTTACCCCTCCTTTCTTTTTCCATGACTTTTTCAGATCAGCAATTTCTGAGGAAAAACATTACATTATTTTTTTTTTTTTACAGCAACAGCTCAAAAGCTGAAGTCCAGATATTTTTTAAAAAAGATCTAGATGTACCTTGACTTTTCTCAGTCACTCCAGCTTCCACTGCTGTGCTTGCTATTCCAACCAACTGACTTAGTAGAAGCTCAGCATCACATGGATGCCAAGGAAATGCAGCTCAGATGCTTAAACTTATGCAAGAGTGACCTTCGTGTCACATTGAAGTTCCCATCAGCCTTGTCACACAATTCATTTAACTGAAGATACGGGGTAAAACATAACACCCTTGCTGGCCAGTTGCTGATGCTCAGTCACTGCAGGGTCAGTCTCTACATACCATTACCACTGATCATGCACAGAAAGCCACACTGGCACTGATGCAGCATTCGGTAAATTAGGCCTAGCTTCAGGCATATGGAAGTCCAAGAGAAGAGGGAAGGAACAGATTAGAGTGTAGTTCAACAAAAGAAACTGATGGAAGAGTGCCACATGTTCCCTTTTGTTCTTTACATGTACAAAACCTTCACGTGTGTATCAGACCAGAACTGCTAACACTGAGCAATATCACTTCTCTCCTGCTGTTTTTAACACTAAAGAAAACAGTGCAGTGCATTAGTGAGGGAGTTTCATTCTCTTATCTGTTATTCTCCAGCATTTGTTAGCTAAACCTCTTAACTCTCCTGGCTACCCATTGCTCACACCAGGGAAGTTCCTAAAGCACACCTTTTCACACAGCATGGGTTTCATCTCATAGTTGATTTCTCTTTTCTGAACTCCACACATACGGAATTTCTTGTTAGTAAGCCCGTAACGACTGTACATCCCAGCTCTGAAAACTCCCCCTAGAGCTGTTTCCACAGAACTTATTTTTATGTTCATTTCTTTTCCTTTTCTTCTCCTTACAACAACCTTCCAAAAAGTCCCTAGATCTTTCAAGGCAAAGTACTCCTTCCTGCAGCACAGATACTGCAGTAAGGAGCTAAAGTTGCTGAAGGTTTGAAATCTCAAATCATTAAGGTCACACAAAGGCAAAAAGGGGTAAGAAAGGTAAGATGCATCCTAATATACAAAAAATATTGCAGGATTCCAGTAATGTAAATGAATTGTTTTCATTATAGTCCATATTGGTTTTGTGGGATGCTTCAGAAACCCACTGATCTGAGATAACTGGAGAAAAGTCTCCCATTATTGTAATTCCACAACTGCTTTCCACTGTCATTCACTGTTGTATAAACAGTGCAAAACAAATGAAGAGTCTTTTCCCCATCCAACTATGCTTTTGCCAGCTGAGCACTGGTATCTTTCACTTGTACTAGCACTCTTGATATTAGTGCAGCTGCCAGGGAGGAGGAAAATTAAGACTTTAGTATACTAAATCTATCATATTTAACTAAATCACTAGTATTTAAGTATACCACTACCTTAAAGCAAATTTAGGGCTGGTATTGGAATCATATCTAGCATTACCACAATCTGCTCTGCACCACATTAAGTCTCAGTGGACAATAGCACGAGACCACAGAAGCAACAGTGTGAGCTGATGGAACTGACAATATATATTAGTAAGTGATGGATTTATGTTCAAAAAAAGACTTTTAACCACATTTTTCTGGTGAGGGAGAAGAGGGCAATAAGGCAGCAAAAATAACACAGCCACTGAGACCAGCAAGACCTAAACAGACAGAGCAGCAAGCACAGGCTTTGATTGTGTTTCTGATTTTTTCTGCAGCTGATCAGTTTTGTGATATAATTTAAACTTATCAAAATATTAAATAATAAGAAATAAGCCTGCAAACAGAGTGAGAAGTCACATAAGGTTTAAGAGCTTCTGAAGGATCAAACAGAAGAGGAAAAAAAAAGAACATAGTATGAGCAAGTTTCCTTTTTTGTGTTGTGGTTGTCATTGGGAAAAAAATGACAGACTTGAAAAAAAACTTTCACATTTAAAGACGTCTCTCCATTTTAATATTTTTATTACTTGGCCTGCATTATATAGGTTTGTCTTTTCTTAGGATATACTGCTGATTCTGGACAACTGAAGTAGATCTCCTGAAGTCAGTATTTCCTATTTTAAGAAGAAACTCTGTTTGGCACAAGGTGGTTTCCTTGCTCTTCCATCTGCACTTCAACTTTTAGCAACAATTGCAAGACATGTCAGCAAAAGTCAATTTTTCATGCTGCCATCACTGCTTCCTTCTTGCTGCCTCATTAGGGCTGGCCTTCAGTGGTACTGGGCTCTACGTGCCAGTATCACATACAAGCTGATATCTGGCTCCTTCCTCAATTATGATTAAGTCAATATAATCAGCCAGCAGGGGGGAACTATGCAGGCGTTGCCTCCTTTCTGGAGACAGAAAGATACTGAAGTTTTTCTCCCCCAGGCAAGAAATGAGAAGTGTGAGATGTGACTTGTGATGAAACTCAGAACCACACAAAACTTGCCTGGTTTCAGATTTCATTACCCCTACACAGAAAGGTTTGGCAAGGTAAGAGATCCTCAGCCAATTAAGGACACATAACATCAAGAATCCAGGAAGCTTCCAGCATACAGCAAGTTGAGAAGTTTCACCGTCAGTCAAGTCTTCTGATGAGATTTGTTCAAGCTCTGAAGTCCTACAGAGTTTTGCTCATGGGCCAAGAAACTGCCAAGCAATTACACATGCCCAACAAAAGTAAGTAGACCCATTTCAGCTTTGCAAATGGCCATGTGTAACAGAACAGCTGGGAATGTTGTGCTCCCTCTTGGGCTTGCAATATCAGCCTTACAGGCAAAATAAGACCGGTGCAGACTCTTAGAAGGAAGCTCAGAACAGGATGACTGCAGCTCCTCCACACTAAGGATGCACCATTTTCAACAGTGCTGAAAATATTGTATGCCTCAACAGCAACTAACAACTTCAGGAAGAACACTGCACACTGTTACATTGAATTTGATCCCCACCACATTTGATGTAAGTTCCAAGACTCAAAACTACATATTTAGTTGGAATTTGCATCTCTCTCAGCTCTTTCCTGACCAACATCCCATGGCACATGAGTTTGTACCCATTCTATAAGCTCTTTTGAGACAATCTCTGCACATATCCTAGGTAAGTCATTAAGGGCTATACATTGCAGGAAGCATAAAAAAAAGCAGAAGCATGGATTTAAGCCTTTAACTATTTGGTGATCCTTGTGCAACTTTGTCCAGATTTTTGGGATGGGGGAAGGTGTTTAGTAGGGAAGGATCCTTCTCTACAAGAGTTCTTTTATCTGCTTAAAAATTTATGTTAGCTTTTACAGTAACACACTTCAGTGTTGTGCCCTGATAGCATCTTGTACCATCTCTATGTCTTTTCACACATCCTTGAAACAATGGCTCTCTCTACTGGTGCCTTAACATCCTATACCACAGGCCAGCTCTGCAGAGAAAAGCACTGAATACCCACAGCAGAATGGCTTATTTTTTTCAGTGAAAATCGTGCTACTTCCTCCCAAGGCCTGAGGTTCATTCTTTTAGTAGGTGTTTCCCAAGTATTGTCCTTAAATGTACATTGGAAAGACAATTCTACTGCTAAAGACTTTTTACTTCTACAATTCAATCCCTTGCTTTTTCAGCTGATCCTAGCAAGAAAACTGTCTCCTGGGGCTTTGTCAGAAAGAGACAGATCACTATTTATAGATCCCCTTACCTTTTTTGTTATTTATTTTTATTATTAGTTTACCCAACAGTTGAAGCCTGAAAACTGACAACACCACAGTGTTGATCTAGCAGCTTCAGTCTGGCCCATAGGTCACCTGCAAACTTTTCTTTTAATTTAACAATCCCTTTACTATTGTTGCCTGATGTAAGGTTTCAGATCTTTTACTTATCAGTTGAAGGCTTAATACTGGTTCAAAAATTTGGAAGAACATCTGAACCACAAACCTTCAATTCTAAAATGCTACCTAAAAGCACCAAAAAAGGGGGAACTCACCCCTTCCCCCTTCAGCCATACTATCACCACTTTTGCATCTAGAAAGCCTTGAACCTTAAGCCCAAGTTTGGAGAGTTATTTTGGTGGTTTTGCTTTGTCCCTCAGTTCCCAACTACTTCGAGCATGCAATCACTAGTTCTTCTTATTTAATCCTTGTTAAGGCATATTAATTCATTCTTTTTAAATTTTACATTCATTTCTATACACTGAAAAAGAACGCATTTGATAGGACTATCAGAAATGCATAACTGTAGCCTGAAAAAATTACAACATCAAGTTCCAAATTTCTCTTGGGGTGAGAGAGTTAAACATAATCACCATTTTTATTTTTATTTCCAATGCCAAATTTAAAACTAGAGCCATTCTCTCATCCTATGATTTGGCTACTTATTTACTGAAACCGATAGCACTGAGCCACAGCTGCAGCACAGATGTTCAATGAGGAAAACTATTCTGCACAAATCTGAGCCTGGTTTAACTTGACCAAGAGTTGACCTTCATTTTTACAGATCTAGACAGGCAAATGGACAAAAACCTGAATGCACTATTACAGAAACAGAAACCTGCTTTGACCATACAACAAACTTCACTAGAGACATGCACTTACACAGAAACAGCAGCTTTTTAAATTTTAAATTTTCCATTCCTGAAAACAAGACTCAGACTAGATTTCTACTTCTTCATTTCTATTTCAAGTCAGGCATCTTAATTACAGTATTGTCTATCACATTTTCTAACAGCGTGAAGCATCAGAGTGGAATTTCTCAGCAATCATACCCCAACAATAGATGCCACTCCTGCCCATATTAATAGCGAGAAAGGACAGCGACTGCCTCCTATTTATGCAGTCGGAGACATGTGCCTCTGTCACAGACCAGAAGACCCTGTCAGAGTCCTCAGATTAAAATGTTTGACTGCTACAGCACCTAAGCACTTTTAGGGCACTTTGATAAGACCTCTTAAAACCAGGATTGAGAAAAAATAAAAGACTACATGAAGTTTACTTCTCAGGTGTAAATCAATTCATTCAAGTTAAATACATAACCATACACTCCAGCCTAGATAGACTCTAGAGGAAAATTAATTAATTTTACAGAAAAGCCGTAGCAGAAACAAGCTGTATGGTGACACCACAGAAAACATAAATAGATAGTTAAGTTGTGCAGCCTTTGTGCTACTTGGATAATACAAGACAACTATAAATTAGCCAGTTAAACCAGGTTTATGACTCTTCTGCATAGTGATGTGATGTTAAGTACAAGGGACTCTGGAAACACAGAGGAAGACATATACTTAACAAAGATTGCTCTCTACAAGTCTCTATATCGGCCTAGACAAGTCTCTCTGCATTTATTTACAGTAGGTGTCCAAGAACGTGGTTTTCAGTGGAATTTATACCAAGTGACATCAAAGCAAAATCAGTTTTTAAACAAAAACGAAAATAAAACTAAAATATCCATCCAGCATTACGATTTTTTTTTGCCTTCTCACCTTTGTAAATAAGATGTTTTATAAAGAAAGAGTGTTAAGCTGAATATAATAGTTATTACATTCCATGCTCAGAATGAACATTTATATTATTTTTTTTTCACTACTCTGATATTGTGCCAAGAAGAAAAATGTGCCATGACAGTGCTGTTTTATAGAAAATTCCTACATTCAGGTCACATTTCTCAGAATCAACTGCCTGCTTTAGACCAATTTACGTTAAAACTAGAAGCAAAATAAAGCCTCTCATTTTTCTTTTAATTATGCTATTGATTTACAAATGCACCTCTTAGAGCCATACTCAGGAAATACATTCCAAACAGGACTTCACAGAACATCTACACAAAAGTTATTAATTAAAACGTGAGATGTCATTTTTTGTAGCTTGATCTTCAGAGAAACCGAGCAATTATGCTGCTGCTAAAGTTACTGGAAGCTATGGATTCACATCACTCCTAAAATAAAAATGAAAATCAGACCTTGAGCTTCTAAAATACTTTGAGATCTTTGGATGGCGTTACAGAAATGAAACTGCAATTATTAAAATATTCACCATTATTAAATATGCAAGGCACCTGCAGATGAGTCTTTGGATCATCATTGCAGCATAAGAGAGAATGGGACTCGCTTTCCTCAGTAATGAGGAGACAAGTGATCTCCAAGGAGAGTAGCAGCTACCTGCTAGGGCCATTACAATTACATGAGTTGTTCATTATATAGTACTGACAAATTATTCTGAAGAGTTTCAGGGCTTACAGATGTGCAAAACATAGTGAGAGGTTAAGGCCAGAATGAAACCAAACCTCAAGATTTTTCTGCACCTTCCAAAGGTTTTCTTTTTTGCTGTTTTTTCTTTGTTTGTTGTTGTGGGTTTTTTTGTTTGGTTGGTTTGGTTGTTTGTTTTTTAACTGGAATCAAGTCTAAATTTTGATGGTTAATTTTATTGTTGTTCTCTTCCATCTCACAATTTTAAAAAGACAAGATATAAAGCCTGAATCTGGATTTAGAATTTTGAGATCTCCCAGTCATCAGGAAATGCAAAAGGACGCTTCTGGAGTAAGAACAAGTAATTCTGAAAAGCAGCATGCAGGAGAAGAGACTTTCCAATGAACAAAGAGCAGGAAAGAAACAGTTAGGAGCAGCTTTGATATTGTAAGTCCTATGGCAGCAAAACTTCCTAACCCTTCTCCTAAAATGTCTTTGACTACATATTTATATTAGAGACTGGTTTCAATCATGGTTTAGACACCGAATGCAATGCAGTTAAGTGTTGTCTGGCTTGCGGTACAGATTGTCTGTTTCTATTCCATTAGGATACAGTTAAGGTGGCAAAACAATCATTCATTTGCAGATGAAATTGTATATAGTAAACTGCTAAGTGACATATAAGTACAGACAATATTGATTAATGGTAGAACACCATTTTTCCTTATAACCGCTCCAGCAGCACTGAAAAAAAAAAATAAATCAGCTGAAGTAGCAGAGGACAAGTTCTGGCTCAATGTTCTGAGATCCCATCTATTTTCCCTCACCAGTCCAACAACTGGTCTTAGGGTAAAATTAAATAGGAGGGTCCCAGTGCAGAGTAAACAGTAGAAGGAGCTATAGGAACAGTTATATCAACAACAGATAACAGACGAAAACAAAATCCAACAACCCACACAAAACCAGCAATTCTTTACACAATCATCAGACACTGGCTTAGCTTTTAGCATAAAACTTAAATCGTAATTTATAGAGGAAAATATTTTCCTTTATCTTTTCCTCAGGTCTTCATCAGTGAATACACAGAGCAACCTGAAGTTGTCTTCATGTCTCAGATAGGTTTTCATGCAGAAATTTTAGACCTGGTAGCAAAGAAATACATTTCATTTGGGGTGCTCATACAGCAGCGGACTGTAGCAGTTATGGTGAATTCCTAGCGTGCAAATCCTGAAGAGATACAAATATTCTCTTACCAGCAACTCTTATAAGGTCACTAAGAAATTGGTACAACAATTTCAGCATTTGCTGTTTGCCAGGAGATGAATCGATACTCCTTATCATCATATATCATAAGGACATACACTTTGACACTTCTTTCCTAGGATGTGGGAGCTGCAGAGACTAAAGTCATGAAGAGCATCAGACAGACGTTGACAAAGGTGGATCCAGCATCTCATATGCAGAAGAACAGTAATAATGACTGACAATACCCCAAGGCAGAATTTGTTATAGGTAAGGTTAATGAACAAAAAAGTTAATGAACAATGATGTTCAGCATCTTGCTGAACATCATTGTATGCACCTTTACAGTTATTTCAATGAGAGATATAGCAAAGGTATATAAGGGATTAGCATATTATAGTCAATTTCTTAATAACAGAATGAAAGAGAGGGTCTAGCTAACTTTATTTTGTGCTTTTGCTTGGTAATTGCTTGCAAGATCAAAGACCAGGGAAAATGCTTGTATTTAAGAGATTATTGTATAGTTTTGTAATAATCAACTGCTTTAAAAATTAATTTCACTATTATTAAGCCTCAAACAAGACATATTGAGACAGTCAGAAATATTTTAACTACACTTAGAGTAAGCGTAAGGTTATTTTATTTTATATCAAAAGTCAAGAATTACAAATCTTATTAACAAGCAGACACAGTAGCTAGGCTTTTATCTCTCCAGACTGCGCCCATATACAATAAAATCCCAAAGTATATCTACTAGAGCATGCACTGAAAATAAACACGGTTTGAAGTTATTTAGACATGCCTGTTTGCACTAGAATGGTACCTTGAAACAGAAAGTTGGATTTTGCTGGGCCTTACACTGTAGGCAGCAGACCTTCAGAGACAGAGAAAACTTGTGTGAAGTTAACCAGCAGGCCAGGGGCAGCATGAAGGTCAAAACTCACCTATCTCATATTGCACCTTCCCTTTGCTGGACATCGTGGCTTTCTACCAGTTGCTCACAGAAGAGACTAAGTGTGAGCATTTTATCTAGACAGACAGATGAGGGCCTCAGCCTTCAGTTGAGCATTCATAGCAGCAGTACCATTGGTTAGGATAAGATAATTTATTATAAGTTAATAGTTGTCTGCATCAAAGTGTTAATATTTTCCCCCAAGTTTGTCTGTCTGAAGTTCACGACAGGCCTGGTGATGCATTTGATGCACCTTTCTGAACATAAAAATTAAGATTAAAAATAAGATTCTTGGTTTATTTGATTAACTCAGGTGCATCAGGAAACAAAGTAGAGGCAGAAAGACCAAGAATGTTTAAGAGCACCAAAATATATCATAGAAGAAATTCTCTTACCTAGGATGAGATTTAGATAAAAATACAACACTTTCATGCTATTTATGATTTGTTCTGACACTTTCCCCCACCACAAAAACATTACATAAATCCAAAAGCAAACATAATAACAGAAAGATTTACCTCTAGATTGAAACGTTTGTACTCTGAAAGCACAGTCACCACAGTACCCAAAAGCATATCACCCAGATCAACAACGTACTACTTCCATAGTGATTTGGCCTTACTAGGTTTGGAAGGCTTTGTGTTTTTCCAGGAAAACCAAATGAGAAGAGTCATAGGGAAGAAAAGGACCCATGCAATGAAGGCGCAAAGCAGAGCAAGGCAACCAGAAGCCGACTGGGAGAGGGGATCTGGCGAGGCAGGTGGCAGTGTCCAGCCCACTCGGTCTCCTCCCATGGAGGATGAGGCCCTCCCTTACAACCAGCCCCACATAGGCAGCTGTGGCCTTCCCCATGGCTCAGGCCACTAGTGAGAGTGGGCAGGGACACACACTGACCCGACTCCTATGCAACAGGAATACAAACTAAAAAGTCTTACCCAGTGTGTCCTTACCTGCTACTGCAGGAGGGCAGCTCTACCACCAGCATCCACCACCACAAGACGGCTGCCTCCTCAGGGTGCTTTTGCCCCAACACTGAGGAAGAGCTGGGCCCCCCCTCTCCTCAGAGGTGCTTTTCCATCCCCACAACCCTCTCAGTGCACTCTGTCACCACCCTGGCCAGAGGCTTCCCCTCAGAGCGGTGGCACAAGGGGCTCCCTCCCCTGGCTCACACCCCAACAGTCCCACAGCCTCACAGGGCAGCAGGTCCCCACACAAGGCCAGGCTCCTTGGACTGCCCCACACCAGACAGAGCCAAACAGCAGCCCCAGCCCATTTTTCAACTCCAAGAACAGGTGTAGCTGAGCTCAGATCAGCCCCACACTCATTTATCCTCATCAGCAACAAGTTTTGTTTCATTATTTGCCTGAGCATCATCCACATAGGCAGGTATGGAATGAAGCCATCACTCTTGGAGACTTTCTCAGAGGTTACCTTGTGAAGAGAAAGGAGACAAGGTCTCACCTGCTGTGTCACACAGCAGGCCAGGGCAGTGAACACCCCACGACAGCCTGGCTAAGGGTGACAGGAGCCCAAACAGGCCCCAGCTCCAACGCACAACCAGCCCACTCCCTCAGATGCTCCCAAAGGGGCAGGTAAGACAAGCCGGTTCCTCACCTAACCCAGCCAACCTTCTCCTCTGGGGCCCAGCGGGGCACAAAGCTGCCCTTCCTACTGTTTACTGGAGCTTCCTCTCAGGAAGCCCTGGCAGACATGGAGCCCCCGGCCTAGGCGGGCTCCCCTTCACACTCTCCACTTTGCCCTTAATGGCCCTTGGGCTTTTGTTCACACAGCGCACCCCTGGCTGTTTGCTGTCCCCCCCAATCAAAGCGGGTAGCAGCTGCCAGAGGGGCCCATGAATTGGCAGGGGAAGGCGGGCGCTGAGGGAGGTGGAGGGGGGAGCTGTGGGCCCAAGCTGCCCCGCTCCCACTGCGGTGGGGCCTGCAACAGCCGGCGTTCCCAGACTGTAAATCTTTTAAGGCCAAAGCAAACCTACAGCACAGAAGTGCTCCCTGATGCCTTCTTTCACAGCGACAGCACAGACCATGGTAAAAAGGCTGGTCAGATATGCTGCAGAGCTCTGTCTTAAACCCCTGCAGCTCCTGGAAAAGTTTTTCACAGTTCTGGTTTAGAACTGGAGAAAAACAGACTGTTTGTACCTTCCCATTTCACCACAGTGATCCTCTAGCTGATGTATCAGCAACCAGGCTTTTAGGCTGGTTTCCTCAAAGTGTCCTCTTTCCTGGGACTAGATGAAACCCCCGTGCCAGCTCCCTCATGCATGACAACCACAAAACATTTACAAAAAATACACAGGAAAATATGAACATTTAGAAAAAATACCGAGGAAGAGAGGAAGGTTGCAGAGGTTCGAAGAACACAGCTTAAGTAGTAACTTACTGGAACACTAAATACTAGGAAATTAACAGAGGAGTCATCAGATATCAAAGGCAAGTATCTACTGAAAGAAAAAATAGTAAAACATTAACCATACAGAGAAAACAGGAACTGTTGGCCACAGTGACAGGAGAAGTACCATATAAGTCAAATCTACTTTAATAAGTACATAAAATATATCTCTTTCAAGAATTTTAAATCTCAATAACAGATAAATCATCATTCACGGAATGTCAACTTTAAGTGAATTATTAATTATATTCCTGTTCCAATTCCTCCTAGAAAATAGCAAGAAGAAAAATCTGCACAGGATAAAGTAAGAGCAGAAAAGGGAGAAAGGCAGCAGCAGAGGAAGGAAAAAGAATAACAAAAATAGAAAAAGAAAGAGCAGCAGGAACAAATGGAAAAAGCGAAGGCAGATCTGGAAAAGGAACAACAGAGGAGCATGGAGATGTGGTTAGTGAGGATAATGTTCTCAATTGGGAAGGGAACATTTGAATAATGACACGAGAACTACAGCAGTCTTTGCTTTTTGTCAGCAAAGCCTATGTATCCAAACCCATCAACGTTCCAGCATGAAAAAATATATAACGAAGCATCTTCCAATGTAACGGGTTTATGTTTGTTTGTATTTTGGTTTTTTGTTTGAGTTTTTTTTTCTTCATTGGTTGGACTAGATGATCTTAAAAGGTCCCTTCCAACCTAGGTGATTCTGTCATTCTGTAATAGAAGACTAATAACACAGAAGAGTGTAAAGCAGCCACAAAACTGATCCAGTACTCCCAGGCAAATTCCAAACTAGAGGATAACATCACAGACCTTTTCATCTGGAACATGTGCATACATAAAGTTCCATCCTTTACCAGCATATTAGATTTTTTTTCCCCAAGTTTAGTATTATGTGTGTGTCTACTAATTTAGCTTCATTTTTGTAAATACTTTCATCCATTTATCATTACACTGATTTCTGAGTCTCTCCTAAAATTACAATTTTCCAGCTCACTAACGAAAAACAGTATCGAAAAAGAATCAAAGTCATTTAAGAAATTCAGGTTTTGAACCAATTGTACCTGTACAGCGAGTTCATGAAGATTATATTCCACACTTTCCATACAGCACCAAAACCACTACTGAACATTTTCTTTGAGAAAAGCCTCAGCGTGGTTACAACTGCATGATTATAAAGACCTTTCATAGCAATGTAGGTTATTCCCTAATGATACAAGAATTTTATACTACAAAAAAAAAAAATACAGCAAGAGCACTTTTGCTCTTTACCTCTGCTGACATAGCTTTAGGAAGAAAAAAAACACCCACCAAAACCCCATAACAAACACTTAGGGCGAATGTCTGGGGAACCCACTGTTGAAAGATGTTAGTTGTTTAGCTTAAATACGCAAGCTTTAATAAGAATAAATCACTTAGGGTTATAATATGATGTGATTTATGCTGTTTGCTTAGCTTTACTTAGCATGAGTAGCTGGATTTGCTGAAGCCTTCAGGCCACAATAGAGTTAATTTTCTTGTTAATTTTCCTAGCAGCTGGTACACTGCTGTGTTAGTCTTTTAGTATAAGAAAAAAGTTGTTAACACACTGATGCTTTGGTAAGTCTGAGACTTTTCAGTTCTCCATCTTCTGCCAGCAAGCGGAGATGCAGAAGAATCATAAGCCAGAATATAAGGAGGCTATAACTGTCAGCAGAGACTGCAGATGAATAAGGTAAAACCACTCAACAGCCTGCCTGTCTGGAAACAGGAAAAGAATTCAATAAACTGTTAGAAGACCCCAGACCAAAAATCACCATTGGCCTAAAAGACACATGAATATGTCCTGGTTTGAAGTAAAACAGAACCAACTTTCTGTTCTGTAATTTTATGTCTTCTAACTCTTTGAAATTAGCGGCATATTGTGGAGAAAACTGCTCATTCTTGAGAGTGATAAGACTAATGTTTATGCTACATGCCGAGGGACGGTATGCAGGTGAGGGGCAGGTGTAAAGATTACAAGGGTACAGTTGCCCAGGGATTTCTTTGTTCCAAGACCCTGCCTTCTTGGAGGCACCCAGCCCAGGCTGACCTCGCCGCTGTACCTTTCAATTAAATTACTTATTTCTCTAAAATCTGACACCTGAGACTCTGCTGGGGGAAACCTAAGGCTGAGCCTGCAAAAAGAGGGAGCACACCCAATAGGAAGTGTGTGCGTGTGTGTGAGGAGTCAAAAGGGGCATCTATCAGCCCACTGGGATCACCCACTGCAAATGGACCCTGGTCCTAGCAGTTAAAGACTTTGGTGGTGTGTGAATGCTCAGGGAGTGACTTCTCCTTTAACACCATCAGTATGAGAAACAAGCTCTGGTGTAATATAATTATCACATTTCTATTCATTTTTGAAAGGTTCTGCTTAGACAAAACAACACATTCTAACACCATGTTATTGCTTTGCTTCTATTTTCTTCCTTTAGTTACTTTTTCATTACAAGTAGCATTTACTGGGGAGAACAGCGACCTCCTTGGGTTATTTTTAAGAACTGCAGCCTACCTAAAAATGATCGAACACTGCAGGGCATACCCTGGGTCACAGGCATTCCTGAGAATCAGATTTGTAGAAGTAGCATCTTTTAATCAGATGGTTTAAAAGAAAGGGAAAACCTGCCTTGTAAAGCATTTTTCGATATTAGTGCTATAACTCAACTTTATTTCAGGAAAAGCTAGTAGGCATTGAAGTCAAACTGTTGGACCGAGAACCCTGAGTTAGTTTGGAACCTACCTTAAAGAGCACTCAGTGAAACAGAAGATCTTTAGTTTGATAGCCCTTAACTTCCATTTCCCAAAATAAAAGATTATTCCTTCACTTCATGAACTTTCTTTCATGCTCCTTACTCATAGCGTGAATCCTCCTGCAAAGATAGCCCATTTTGGCAGCCATTCTGTTTACATATAAATCTCAGCCAAGGCTTTCATTGCATCCTTCTTTGTTGCATAGCCTATGTTCTTGTTCTGGGCTTGCATTCTTGTTCCACAAAGACGCTTACCAATTTTTTCTTCCAGCTCTTGTTCTCTGAACTTTCCTAGCTGTCCCTGTGCTCTCCTCCATCCCTTGTCTCCACATCTTTGTTTCATGTGAACAATGTACCTGTATCCCATGGTCCTTGTTTCCTCCTCAAAAGCACACATGTAAAAATTATAATTCAGGTTTTTGCCCCCTTTACACACATTGTGAAGGAAAGTAGGCCATAATCTATTTTTTTTTTTTTAATACTAATTTGCAGAACCAGCCAGACATACGCTAACAAGCACCTGTTCTGTCTTTATTCTCATTTATCTCCCTTCACTTTGGCAGTCTGCTTAGCTCTTTGGGCTAGAACTTGCTCTTCTTCTGGCATGAATGTTCAGCAAAGCCAAGGTTGCTATAGCAATTAATAATGATTTATGGTTTAGTTTACAGAAACTAGAAGAGTGGAGGTGGCAGCAAAGAAGTCACAATTAGAGAAAGTAGCACAAGAACATACTTGGCAGCAGGAGGATTATCAGAGAAAGCTTCTGCAGTTCCAGAAGAGACAGCTAGAACAAAAAGGAGCAGATAGAGTATAGAAAGGCTAATGATTACTGTAGCTGCAGGTAATTGACCTGATTGGATGATTTCTAGTAAAGACAGACTTAGCCTGTGTCTGCCACAGAATTCCTATGACGCTAAGTCCCAAACCTGCAGTAGCCCAGCTGCTCCTCCTCCGTTAAATAGATATAGTAACAACAGTCCTCTCTTCCACAGTGCCTGCAGCCTGAAGAAGAGAAATTCCACAGCCTAGCTATAATGGCACTGTGTAAGATACTGGCAATAATAACATTTGAGCTACATCTGTTAATTTCTTAGTGTTTTCATTATATATCTGCTCTGAAAGCCTGAATCTCAGTAGCTACAGTTATAAACAAAAACAAACCACAAAAAAACCCCACAACAACCAAAGAAATTAACAAATAGTTGCAGAGGAAGGCTTGAAAACCTAAGTGCCAAGCAGATTAAAAAAATCTAGTTACAATTTAAGACAAACTCACATGTTTGAGACTATTAAATGCTTGCAACGTCAGTACTGTAACAGTATTTTCTTGTTATTGGTAATTGATGAAAAAAACCCATTTCCTAAATAGGAAGTATGTGAGCAACTAATAGCTGTTGATCTGTTTCTAAGAAGCAGAAAAATGCAGACAGAAAGAAGGAGCAATGTGGTCAGAGCAGGAATGTCAGCAGCTAGTAGAGATGGCAGAAGAATGCCTGGAGTATGAAAGAAGAAACAGGGAGAAAAGGTTATCAGGAACATCTGAGGAACAGATGAAGAAAGAGGAAGATGCTAGACTAGCTCTAGATGAAGCCAGAACACAAGCACAGCTTTTAATCAGGTATGTACCTATTAATCAAAGAGTGACATTATGTTTTTTCTTCAGTAATAATAATACATCTTTATACCTAGTGCCAGACTATATAAAAACAATTTCTGTAGTCAGGATTTCTACCAGTTAATATTGAAAAGCAACACTGGTACCTCAAGAGTTAGTTAAGCTGCCTTCCATTCAAACTCTAAGACTCAATGCAGTTTTGTTGTTTAACCAGTTTTCCAATGTTTCCCCAAATTCCATCAGCAATTCACATCTATATTATCTGTATTCTTCAACTGTTTTAGAGTTTTTAACATCCATTTATGCCACAGAAAGAAGCCCAACTAGATTTCCCCTCACATCTGAAACTATGATTACCTTTATGAGGTCCAGACTCCAGCATAGCATGCTTCCAGAACTCATTTCTACCAGCACCTCAGAAACACAGGAAGTGAGAGTCTGAATACCACATATTAAAACACTGCAAAGAGCATAACAAGCCTTCTTAAGGGAAGCCTAGGTCAATTTATCAGGCACAAAGCAGTACCAGGGATAAGAGAATATATGGGAACTACAGCTGAGCAGGAATAACTATCTCCTATTTGCTCTATTCATACTGTTGTAGAAGAAGAACATACAGTCCCACAAGAAGGTATTAGCATAGGCCAACATTTTTTTCCCCAGCCCATTACAAACCTTGCTCAAAGCCAGCTCCTGGGGGAAGCCCAATCTCCCGTCCGGCCTCAGTGCCTCTGAAGGCACTGTATGCACTGTGACAAAGTCAAAGAAACTGCCAGTGAACCTGCAATGAGCTAAGTGAGCATGTAGCTTTCAAGTAAAAAGCACCAGCTTTCTCACACAAGGAGGAATTGTCCTGTGTCTCCAATCCACTTTATTATAAACACTTCACAGGCAAAGACGACGTCTGGAACAAAATCTGCGGTTCCAGCAAGCACGTCTAGAAGCTCCCAGACTAGAACACACTCAAGATGTTCCTCATACATGGGTATTAGTTTCAGCTGCTTGAAAAACTAGGCCTGAAAACCATACAAAAGAGTGAATAAACACTTGGTACCAGGAATAGGTCATTGCAGTGAGCTCTTTGAGATCTGGCCTAATTCAGGGTTCCAACCAGATTCCAAAAAAGAGGCACAACATTCCTTTTTATGATAGATGCTACTCTCATTCACAAATTATTTTCCCAGACTGCAACAGTAGTCTATGTGTGCATCCTGTTGATAGCAAGTAAAAGCATTCGTGTTTTATCATCCAGTAAAAATTAATCCAGACAGACCTTGAGGTGCCAGAACACATTTAGTTTTCATCCTTTGCTGCTTCATCCCAGATTCTTTGGTCCATTTTGAGTTGAGAGAAAACAACAGAACCGTCAAGTTTACAAAAGGTGTGAAGACCTCAGTGCTGACTTTTAGAAGAATCCTCCAAAACAGTATATTGCAATGCATGTGCTACTATTTAAGAAGAGGCTTGATTTCAGTATCAACAATAAGGCAACAAAAGTGAAACTACAGCAAGAACTTTTCTTTCTTGTAAGTCAGGTTTATCTTATTTTCTGCTTCTCTAACACTAACATAAGAAAGTTTTAACATTTGTAGATTCAATTTGTATAGCAGTTCTTGTAGAATCTCCTGTGGAGAAGAGTAATCAATTTTTGCAGTCTCTAAATTGAAGCTGAACTTCATTAAATTAAATATGCATTAAGTACTGGTTCTAAAAGCAAAACAAAACCAGTTTACACTACTTCCAACTTGCACAATTCCTACAGTTCTCTGTATGGTGTCTCAGAAACCAGTCTTCTCATTTCAGAAAATTTACCTGAACAGCATTAATTCAAAAGGGCATACGGAAGATGCACAGGTCAGCAGATATTTTAGTATTGTATTCTTAAAAATAATTTCCATTTAAAGTGGGAAAAGTTAAGAACTCGTAGACAGTTGTAGTGCTTATAAAACAATACATGGTTAGTCAAAATTTGTGGCAGACTTCCAAGTTTTAGTATTATCTGACATCCTAACTGAAGCTGAAATCCCACCAACATTTACACATTTAACTTAAAAAAAATATCTCGTTTTTGTCAAATTGACCATCATGTAGATAAATTTATACTTAAAAGAATATACAAATACTTTAAACACACCAGCTTTAAGAAAATCTTTTGAGGCTGATAACTTTGTAAAGTGCTTATCAACACAGCTTTTATACACTACCATAATGAATATTAAATTTCACAATTAGAAATAAAGGAAGTGTTAGCTTCCACCTTCCAGTGCATAACTGACTCCATGAAGATGGCTTCATTCTCCCACCATCACTTCTTAAAAAACAAAAACAACACACTTAACAAAAGCAGCCATCAACAGCTGAACTCAGTTCTTCTAGTATACAGGTAAGCACGTAAACAAAGACAAAGAAACATTGCAGGAGAAAAAAAAAATAAAAAGAATGTATCTTCTCTGGTTTTCTCCAACATAAGGCCAATCTGACTTCCAGTCAACGTGCTTCAAAGCTATGAGTAGTTTAAAAATTCCACTCCAGACCATTTTTTCAGAAATTCTTTGAAAATGTTAGTTCTTCCAGAGAAA